>OV928036.1:9170000-10370000 GCA_931315375.2 Opisthograptis luteolata | reverse complement strand
GTCATAATAACTTAAGTATAACAAATCTAAGTGTCTACACCTACGTTACGTCCATCACGGTCTACACATCAGATATGCGACGGAAGACCATTTCACTGGCCATCCACGTGACACTCTTAATCAGAGAAGTGACAGTAAGTAGACACATCCTGTTTGGACCACTCATGATGTGAATTGAACTTGAAATACGCAATGGGATGTGAAGAGCGAAATATTGTACCTAAAGATTTCTCTACCTGTGATCAATAAAATAAGCATCCACTACCCGCTGTGGTCCGTACACCCCCGCAATGATGAAATCGCAATGCGAGTCAATTTATCAGGACCAAATTCCGTCGACTGTTCACTTTTATAAACAAGAGTGCGCAAGCATTAGTGTTTCAATTTGAAGTTTACTGTAGCCATTAAAACAACTGGACATTAAAATTACTTGAAGTCTTTAAGAATAATGTAAACAAAGTTAGCACGTATTTTTAAATAGAGGTTAAGATCGTGACTAACCTGTTGGATCTTTTAAGGCAATAATAACTGCACACATTATAATGCAAAAGGACCTGCTTTAAATCGATGTTGAGATTCCCCAGCCGATAGCGTCTTTGGTCGCGAACACCGAAACTGGTTTCCCGACCAAAAACTGGCTGAGACTGGTAGTTTTACCATTCATTCAGCACTGGCGGAATATTTGCACGCGGACCTTTTTGTAAATCGATGGACCGAACCGAACTTTGTAGAAATCAATTCGCTGTTTATTGTCGTACTTTTATGTGGTGCTAAAAAGAAGTCTTGCAAGCTGCACCGGACGATAGGTGTTCCGCATGTACCTATAATCGAAGAAGTTGAAATCTTGATACGATAAAGGTACCTAATTAAACACTTTTCTTAAAGGTACGTCATCAAAAAAAGCCTTACGATATAAAACCTAGCTCAATAATGAGATAGACTTTACTATTATACTAAATAGTGGACTGACGAAATGATTGCTAACAGACAAGAATGGTAAAGCTTCACGGTTTCAGGAAAGACCGATACAAGGACCCATTGCTGACAAAGAGAGATACAGGAAAGATCTAGTCAAGAATGGCTGAAGACAAAGGAAATTAATGGTGTTAGAATTGCGGCCTGCATTCCTGCATTTCTTTTTATGCTACTCCAATTTATAAAGTCATTTATTATTTTATACCCATACCACTTCTTAATTGAATTAAGTGTCTGATACCCTCTTAAAAATGAAATCATTTGGGTATTTCAAACTTGTTGTCACAAGAAACATCAGGCTTGCCGCCAACTTGGCCCAACAAAATGTGCCTCGCGTAGGTAGGTACCAACACGAAAATTGAACTCGCAAACTGCAAAAATCTGGAATTGAAATGTCACCGGATTCCTCGTGATTTCTGTTTCAGGTCCAACCCACGCAGACAGTAATTTTATTCAAATTCGAATCGATCGCTGAAATAATAGCTTGTAAAGTCATAATTTAGGCATAGGTATTTTAGTATTGCATTGTACAGGTATGTCCGGAATTTTATCTTAGCACTGGTTTCGAGCTTTGACCTCAGCCAAATTTGCTAGTGCTAGTATTAGATCTACTTACCTATGGGTGAATTTCATAATATCTCTGTTTGTATTTATTTCTATAACCAATAAATAGTTAAACCTAAGTACATACAGCCACATAAAGAAGAGAAATGTAGAAATATTGCCAACTAAAATAATGCTATCTTTTTTCGATGATTTTATGTCTTTGTGTGAGATATATTGTGTTGGTACTTGGTACGTCAATGGCTCGTCAAAACTAAATACTCGTAGTACATACTCATTATAATATTTCAGTTTATAAACTACATTGGATCTGCTTTCCCATAAAATATTTTTCAATCTTGGTTACCTATAAAAGCCTACTAAAAGTACCCAAATTCATAAAAGTGACAAAAAAATGTAAGTACTTAGAAAAGCTTTCAGTTTTTCCATTTCATGAGTCTCTGAGGGCGCTGATTACCAATATCCGCACATAATTCGGGACTGTTGGGGGCCATTTCCGTCCTTTCCCTTTACGTAACCGAATGCATTGACTGTCCATGTTGGGGTTTGTGACGTTTGTACGCCATGACCAAGAAGCATAAGTGTAGGGCGCCGCAGAAGACAAGAATGCTAAAAGTGAGTTTACAGTCTAGTTAAGCAGCATGGCCATCAAAATGTGAATATAAAATTTTCGACTCCGCAGCCATTATATTTTTATGACTGAATCTGCGGTCTAAATCGAGAACTGACGTTATACCTCCTTCAAAGTAAACCTACATAATGGAAAAGGTGGGTGGTTCGATAAGTACGTCCTTGTAACATTGCACGCTATACTTTTGCATTGGCAGAAGGTTTTATGCAGGGTTTTGTATATCTGCATTAAAATGGTCAGAATACATTCGCATAATGATACTTATTTAGTTCTCTTGCAGCTTTTTTTCCCGAAGCTTCGTTCGCATCATTTTGCTCTGCATGTAATAATAATATATTCAGAAGTATTTTAGTAGGTTTTCTTCTGTCCAAATTGAAACTGAAAACAATTCACACCCAAATGGCTCTGGAGAAAAACGCGTCCGCTATGATTGCAATAACATGTTTACAGAATGTCTTCATCATCATCATCATCAGCCGGAAAAAGCCCACTGCTGACCATAGGCCTCCCCCTTTGAACGCCACCATGAACGGCTTTTAGCCATTTGCATCCATCGGCTCCCTGCGACTCTTACAACAACAAAATGAAAATGTCAAATGTGAAACAAAATGTCTTATTGCGCAGGAATCTCGATTATTATTATTTGTCTGTATGTAGAGGTGCAATCAGCGACAAGTTGCTGATCACGTCCAAATGTGCACTAGATTAACAATACAAAGTGTTCAAAATGCTTAGAAAAAATTTACAAATGGGCGTGCTCAGCAACTTTTGTCGTTGACCTTATATTACAGGATTAGCCTTTTCGTTGAAAGAACGGATGGGTTAAATTATAAAACGAATTTTTACTTTGCTTGCAGTTTTTTTTCCCTACGGCTTCGTTCGCATATTTTACTTAATTTCTCGATCTGTATTTTATATGTTATATTTATAAGTAGATATTGCATTAAATTTAAGCATATTCAGCAAAGTTTTCTTGTTGCCCTTACATGCAGCTCTTACAAAAGGATTTTAAGAGTGCCGAAACTAGGTTTTCACTTACAACGTAATTGATGCAATTCCAGCCCTCGTCGATGCAAACAATTAACTCGATAGCGTTGTTGTACAAACTGACCAACAAACGTGGTATACGGAGCGCCTGAAGCGTTAGTATCTATAGATACATGTTACTATATATTATTCTGTGTATGGCGTGGCAATGGACAAGCATTGCCAACTACAAAATATATTGATGACTGGACTGGATCACTGGACTATATAAATGGAACATGTACCTAATTCATCGCCTTTACTTTAGGAGTTTATTAGATCTGTCTAGACTTAGATTAAGTATAAATAAAAGATACTTATTATGTCTCACAGCGTTCTTGGAAACTTCTAATTTGTGATTACATTTGATTTTCTTTTGGATGTTTTTAACACATTTACATTTTCTGTTTCGTATTCTGTAGATAGTTTTAGTATTAACAAAAAAACTAACTAAGGAGGTTGGAACAGGCGTAGCTAGTTTTAAGTTTGACGTTTTAAAGTGATCACAATGTATCCTATTGAATAAAGTACTATTGACTATTGACTAACTGTACAGTCAACCAATGTGACATAATCACAGGTATAATATTTCAGGCTTTCACGGAGAAAAAAAGACCTTGCGAAATACAGAAGGACTTAGAAGGAATTTCCTTCCCTTTTGATTTAGAAGGAAAACTAAGGTATTTATGGAAGGTAAAGGTTACATTTTGGAAGGAATTGGTCTTGGAAGGTAAGACTCATAAGGAGAGTCAAGAATTTTCTTAGTGTTTAAAGGACTATTTTAGTTGGGAAATGCTTAGTTACTAACGATCACCTCATTTAAGTACACGGAGAAAAAAGACCTTCTGAAATACCGTTTTCTTTCTTAGTCAAAGGGGAAGGACTTGTGTTTTAGAAGGAAAACTAAGGTAAAATAAGGAAGGAATCGGTCTTGGAAGGTAAAGTCTCAGAAGGAAAGCCAGATTTTTTTTCTCAGATTAATATGCTGGGCAGCTTGGGTGATTTATCATTTATTATGCCAGTTACGTCTAGGTACATCAACTATTTAAATTGTCAACTAACCTAGAAACCTTGTCTAAGCCCTATTTCATTGGGCTAATAGAATCAGCGACCGTAGTTATCCCGCAGATTAGTTAATAGTTTGTGCGTAAGTAGAGGTACGTATTCTCTGGTAAAGTGGAATAGGTAATTTAGGTGGAATCTGCTCGAAATGCTCAAGATTAAATTAAAGTGTCTGTGCGCTACTTACGTACTAATATGTTCAAAGTAAATGAATAATACAAGTATAGCAAACTTTAGGTGCTCAGAAAGCTAATAGAGTTTTCATGTACCTAACTGATAAGAGGCACACCGCACTCATAAAACTACTACTTAGGTAACAATGGTCCCTAACTAAATATAGGCATTCTTACTCTAAAAACGAAAACAGTTAACTTGACAAAGTTATAAAAAATCTCGAATATTCAATATTTTTATCATAACAATGTTTTTGAGCAGATTCTTTATTGCACGAAACAAAATATGTATTAACTACCTACACTGAGAAAAAAAATCTGACTTTCCTTCTGAGTCTTTACCTTCCAAGACCGTTTCCTTCCTTATTTTGTATTAGGTTTCCTTCTGAATTACAATTCCTTCCCTTTTGACTCAGAAGGAAAACGGTATTTCGGAAGGTCTCCTTTCTCCGTGTACCTAACCAACCACACTTAATAATACAATGATGATATCTAATGGGTACTGTGCGGTCTACACAGTCTCGGGGGAGGTGATTTTAAATAAGTGGACTGTATGAGGTGCGTCGTGAGCCGTTAGGTGAGGGGCGAATAAAACTATCCCTGCAAGCCTTATAGAGAATATGGACACTCCACCAACCTTTGATCCACGCCCGCTCAGGGCAACAGCAGCGGTCAGTTCAGGCTCGCCGAACTGCGCAGTCGGTTTCACTGTATTCCAGAACTTCATAAAACAAGCAGCACCCTACAATGTCGAAGGGAGGCTCCAATAGATTCACGACGGAGGTGGTCGAAGGAAACGGTAGGTTTGAGTAAAACGTTCACTCAGCCCGAATCGCGATGACACACTAACCACCACCGTTAAACGGTTGCAGAAAAAAGCATTGATGGAGTTTCTTCCATCTACCCTCCACAATGCTTGCAAGGATCGAACAGGTACCAACCTACTAAACAGACAAAGTCATGATGAAAGTCATGATTTTTAATTGTGTTGACTATTTTGCAAGTAAAGGTAAGGCGTTGGTGGCGTTGGCAGTATAGGTTTGAAAAATATTTATTTTTTTGTCTGTTGAAGAGGTTCTGCGCAAAAGCGAATTGCAGAAGAGTACTAAAGAGGTTATTAGACTTTACTAAATTCAGTCGTCTAAATGATTCAGTTACTAAATTCAGACAAATGCAATCGCATTTAGGAAGGTAGGTTTCTAAATTTAGGAAAAAGTACGGCTAACTACTGACTCACTAAATCATTTAGGAACCTAATTAGAATCGAATTTAGGAAGGTGCGATCGCGTTTAGTCGCTTCAGACGCTTCAGTCGGTGCGCAAAGAGAATGAAATGAATGAAATTGAATGAAATGAATGAAATGAATGAAATGAATGAAATGAATGAAATGAATGAAATGAATGAAATGAATGAAATGAATGAAATGAATGAAATGAATGAAATGAATGAAATGAATGAAATGAATGAAATGAATGAAATGAATGAAATGAATGAAATGAATGAAATGAATGAAATGAATGAAATGAATGAAATGAATGAAATGAATGAAATGAATGAAATGAATGAAATGAATGAAATGAATGAAATGAATGAAATGAATGAAATGAATGAAATGAATGAAATGAATGAAATGAATGAAATGAATGAAATGAATGAAATGAATGAAATGAATGAAATGAATGAAATGAATGAAATGAATGAAATGAATGAAATGAATGAAATGAATGAAATGAATGAAATGAATGAAATGAATGAAATGAATGAAATGAATGAAATGAATGAAATGAATGAAATGAATGAAATGAATGAAATGAATGAAATGAATGAAATGAATGAAATGAATGAAATGAATGAAATGAATGAAATGAATGAAATGAATGAAATGAATGAAATGAATGAAATGAATGAAATGAATGAAATGAATGAAATGAATGAAATGAATGAAATGAATGAAATGAATGAAATGAATGAAATGAATGAAATGAATGAAATGAATGAAATGAATGAAATGAATGAAATGAATGAAATGAATGAAATGAATGAAATGAATGAAATGAATGAAATGAATGAAATGAATGAAATGAATGAAATGAATGAAATGAATGAAATGAATGAAATGAATGAAATGAATGAAATGAATGAAATGAATGAAATGAATGAAATGAATGAAATGAATGAAATGAATGAAATGAATGAAATGAATGAAATGAATGAAATGAATGAAATGAATGAAATGAATGAAATGAATGAAATGAATGAAATGAATGAAATGAATGAAATGAATGAAATGAATGAAATGAATGAAATGAATGAAATGAATGAAATGAATGAAATGAATGAAATGAATGAAATGAATGAAATGAAATTAATTAATTAATTATTATTATTATAAAGTAGTAGTTATTGACAGCATGGGTTGAGATATTAGAGAACTATATTTCAAATCTTGGTATGAATTCCCTGTTGCAAGAAATCGTAATGTTACTACTAAAAAAAAAAAATATCGATTAGATGACAAAAAAAAGCTTGGGATTTTAGTGAACTTGCTCCAATTCAATCAATTAGTAATAAGAATAAAATTGTCAATGTGATCGCGCCAAAAAAATTACCTGCCGGGCGTTTCTTGCCTGTTCTTTTGCCGGCGTAAGGAGGTTGGAACAGGCGTAGCTAGTTTTAAGTTGACGTTTTAAAGAGATCACAATGTATCCTATTAAATAAAAAAGTTTTGAGTTTTTGAGTTACTGCCAATCTTTGTTTTGCACTAATACTGTCTCTCGTTATTTTGCGCAACGAATAAGCATTGCCGTTCAACGCGGCAATGCGGCCAGCATTTTGGGAACGTTGCCAACTGGTAGTGGTTTATTAGATTAAGTAGTTTGTTTAGTTTGATAGGTAGTTTTATTTTACATTTTAAGGTTTAGATAAGTGTTTTTACTTGTGTTATTTCTTTTTAAATTGATTAAAAATTTACTTTAGACATTAAAAAAGAAAAAAAAGTCTCTTAAGACAGTATTTTGTTTTTGTATATATGGTGTCACAAGATTAAGTAAAATGTCGAACGATCTTGAATCCATTCGAAGATAATTTCTGAAGTCTGCTGGTTCTAAAACACTCATTATATTCATGTTTGATAACTTGTCGCGCAGTAATAAATATTCCTTGACCCACATCTTTCTTTTTTTTTCTTTATTTGATTGAGCCAACAGCCATAGCCACGGCGAGACCCATTTTTTGATTTTTGGACAGCACTGGAGCCATTGTGTTTATAGTAGTAAAACGTGCGCCTTTGTTGCGTTTCAGCAGGCAACTGATTTAGTAACTATATTTAGAACAGTGTGATTAGAAGCTTCTAATTTCGTTCCTTTTCTGAATTCTGATTTAGACTACTAAATTTAGTAAAGTATAATAACCTCTTTACTCAGTTACTATCTACAAAATACTCCACGGGATCAGTTTCAATCACTCGCTTCGAGTTGATTAAACTTCACTGCAATCCTGGGCCAATTCCGCGCACTGAACCGTCTGATTGCAAATAAATCTGGAACCTAACCACGCGAGACACTTAGGTACTACAAGACGAAATGAAAAGATAACTTTCCTACAGGGTTTACCTTTGGGACACTAAAATTATTTCAGCACATTACATAGGCAAAAACGTATCACGGCTTTTTGTACTTGATGGCAGATAAATAGTGACAGACAATC
Organism: Opisthograptis luteolata; assembly: GCA_931315375.2. Taxonomy (NCBI): domain Eukaryota; kingdom Metazoa; phylum Arthropoda; class Insecta; order Lepidoptera; family Geometridae; genus Opisthograptis; species Opisthograptis luteolata. The sequence continues at coordinate 10,361,864 of OV928036.1, read as the reverse complement.
CATTTGCGAATTGAAGTGCTCCAAATGTTGAATCATGGTGCAACGAATAAAAGAACCGATGATATATTCTGTAAGTGACGGCAGATAATTTGCAACAGACACCCTATTTGCGAATGAAACAACGGCGAAAAAGTTTTCAGTATGTTATGACTTTATGAGGTTAGATATATTACAACAGATACCGAATTTGGGAATGGCAGTGCCCCAAATATTTAATCACGGCATGATGGCAAAAAAATCAATGCTATATTCTATAATTATCAACTCTTAAATTAACACAACAGACAACAAAACAGCAAAACATAAAACCTTCATTACCAGGGCAGCAAAATATTGGGGCACTTGTTCTTGCAACAGCTCATGTGACATACAAGGTAGTTCAGCCCTCTCACCTCGCTCAAAATAATTATGTACCAGGATATCATCAGAACGCAGGAGGACGACAAAATTTAATTGGTTCTTTCAGTATGTGACGATAAATAAATTGCGACAGTCCCTATTTGCGAATGGAAGTGCTCCAATTTTCGAGCTGCAATTTTTACTGTATGAAAGAAGAAAAATGCGATGGAAAAACTTATCGCTGCGGGGCGCGGAAACCAGGACGAGGCGGCGAAGCCTGCTGGTAATAATGTGGCGTGAATACGCCTTCAAGTAAGTACCTCTATTACCTATGAAAGGCTTTTCCTATTACGAAAATTAAAAAAAAAACTTTTCATTTTTCTAGCTTCAGAAGAGATTAGTTTAATTTACTTACATTGTGCATTCTCCACTTTTGTTAAATTTATGTGTGGCAACAAACATCATTGAAAATGTTCAAGGGTTGTCATAAAAATATATGTTTATGTACTACAACATCAACAACCCGACCAAGTGGTGGAGTTTGAACTTTGAACCCAACAGCCAATACTGTTTTACGACACAACAAAATTGCTTTTGCTCTTACTTTTGCCATTAAAAGTGATATATCAATTTTAATATCACTCTCTACTGTGTTTAAGGTGCTTTTATTTCATAAATTTATACAAGTTACGGACATGCCGTTGATGAAATTAAAATAGATTTCAAACCTATACAAGGTTAGTAATTAGTGTCAAAAATAACTATTTACGAGTTTACACTACACAATGTACTTAACAAGAACATCTTTACAAGAATTATAAAAGATAAATTAGTACCTATACCTACATATCTTCTACATACAGATACAGTGACAAAATCGGGTAAAAGGCGCGCTGCGAATATTGCCGAGCCAAATCTAAAATCCTTTTGTGCCGACTGGAGCTGGTGTTTCGACGTGCATCCTATTTCTATAGCACCTGCCTAGAAAGGCTAGCTGCTGTGAAGATCTGGACATTGACTGAATATATTATATACCTATGTTAGATTGTAGGAAGTAACTATTCGCACCTATTGGCACTCGATGCCTTTTCTGTGTGAAGTAAAACTTTCCTACGCCAGCCCGTAGCTGTAGGTGTTCCCTTCCGACTTTGAGCGTATTGTTTGCACGGCCAGAATTGAAAAACTTCACCCCTTCTCAAAGTTAGTGGTATGAGTATCGATATAACCAAAAGGGGAAGATGGGTTACACGCTTCTCGAGGGTGGGCCGCTTATATTAATTTTTAATTAGGCCTCCCTTAGTCACTTTCAGACTGACGTTCGTGTTTGACGAATTTGATACGACTATTATAGCTATCTCGGTCACATTTCAACTTTTGGTATACGTTCATCTATTTAATGCACGAAATTTGAACTTTAGCTGTGATCTTGTGTGTTTACGTGTAGGTAGATAAATCAAGGTTAGTTATTGAATGAGTGCTGAATAAAAAAAGGAAAAGTTAACTCATCTTAGCCTTTGATAAAGTTATAGGGGTAAAAGTACTATAAGTAGGCATTCAATAACTCAACGTGCAGGTTTTTGCGGGAAGGCGTGTTTGTTACGACTTGTGTAGATAATAAATCTACGTTATTAAAAGTTGATATTGTTTTTGACGCTGACGCAATAAAGTCTTTCTAGACGTACCTATTGTTTTATAAATAAAACCGTATTTTTGCCATCAAAGTCATTTTTCCAAAATTTATCTACATATTATAAGCAAATTCATACACCAATAAAACAAATAAACCTAATTACTTTTTTTATATTGTTCTCTTGAGTGGGCCATTTTATTTACTTTTAACATGCGTAAAAATAAGTAGGAATACCAACAGTATTTTTTCTTACTTACCTATTTATACCTACCTAAAAAATCTTTTGATATAAATCGCTTCTTTCATTTTCAATAACAATGGCACCTATCTATGTACTTAGTTTGAAAATTCAAGCTCGGTTTGTAAATTAGCGCCCGCATGTTCGCAACAGCGCAATGCGATGAGAATGCGACGTCGCAACAGCACGAATTGAGATCAATCTATGCGCAACGCTACCGGCATGTGAAATGCGCTCATCAGTTCTAACAAGCAGGATCAATCAATTGCTAATACTGAACATTGAACTCTAACTACCTAACACTAACTATCTATACGTACCTACGTTTGTTTTTTTTACTTCTTACAGGGTAGCGGTTACATAATACATGTTTGCGTGCATAACAAAAATTCGAACACAAAATCCATTCACCTTACTTTATCTCATATTTTTTCCTTACCCGTTGTTATGTGGAACGGTAACGCATGTTTTCCTTTTCCCAGAGAGTATATATTGCATAAATTTACTACTAGTTGGTGACCACGGCTCTGCCTAATAGGGATTGGTATGACATCCATTTGCTAATTGTTAACGAGCAATAATTCTTATGTCGGAATATAACTATAAAAAACATGTAACAATTAGAATTCATAGTAACTTCATTCTCTTACTTAAATATTGCCATTATAGTCATTAATCCATTTAATTATAATAATTATATCTGTGGCAGAATGTCTACGATTGCACACATTTTATGTGAATGCCAACTTTATATTCTTTCTATCAATTTGGATGGGGTAGATTTTGGCGGGAAATAGTAGTGACAGTCGATTGAATTTGAGTTTGGGTAGGGAAGATATTGGGGTGGCTGGTTAGAGTGATTCGTCCAGATCTGTGTGGGGTGATATTTATTTTCCTCCTGGCTTGAATTACATAATATTTAGAGGTAGGTAAATAGCATTTCTCTCTTGCGTCTTCGTAGTTCATACGTAACGTGCTAGTGATATAAAGAATCACGTACTAAATCAGAAAAGACTCATCATGTCTCTAAAGCCTCTATCGTAAAGATTAACCCATTTCCGAGGCTGGTTTACATCGACGTTAAATTGCATCGCGCCTCGGGGCTTAGCCAGGCTGTCCCGCGAGAGAAGGCTTCATTTGCGGGTATTAGCCGAACTCTCAGCGACGAGATGAGCTGGATATTTAAGGCCTGCACTTAAAACTGTAACTCTTACATAACATGATTACGGGACAAAAACTAACTATGGATTTCAAACTAATAGATATATAATTTTATTCCCAACTAACTGCGCCCCTCAGTTTTCCCCCTGTTTTCCAGTTTTCTTGCTGCGCTGCACTGCTGAGGAAATCTCTAGAAAGTGCAATTGATCTGCTCTATAATAGGAGAATTCAGGAGGACATTTGTCGTGTTATTATATTATGTGTTCAATGTGTTTATCTTCTATACATTACATCAACATTTATTACCTAACTCCAACTTTCAGCTTTTAATTAAAAGGAAGGAAATTTACTTTTCCTTTGTTGATAACAGCTGTTCAATAACATAGTCCCTTTCATGCATACTTCCATTTATTTTCATTTATTTAGGGTTTCGTATACCTCCGGTGAAAAGACGTAACCCTCATATGATCACCCTGGTGACTATATTTCCGTCTGTTACAGCAAATTTTCTCTGAATCTACTGGACGGGACATGTTGAAATTTTAGTACATGACATGAGCTATACCTACCTATGTACCAAATTTCAGACGTTATTATGAACAAAAAGTTTAAATAAATACATAGGTTATTTACTAAATCCATGCTTAGTTTGGTAACCTTGTTTCTTACAATGCAGTGTTGGTATCGGTCGAAATTGTCAGTTGTCAACTGTCAAGTGTTACTGTTTCAAGCTCAAACACTGTTTTACACTGTAACTGAGCCGGTGTTGATAATAGACCCTCCTTATTGCATCTTAAATTGAATGAGACCCAGATCTCACCGGGATTCACCCATAAGGCCGCGGAGATCTTCGGCTTACCTCGGTGACGCCTATGAATCTTGTAATAGCAATCGACTAGATAGGTAGAACGCCTACTAAAAGTTCGGCAAGCTTCTTAGTTCTCTGTCTGATTGAACTAAATCACAGTTTTGGTATAATATTAGTTGCTATTTCTTTTTTACCTACCTACCTGTAAGCCTGTGCTGTTGAGCTACAAAGTGTCTTACTCATTACATGTTACATACAATACGTTTACTTATCTAGATATAGATGTATTATGTATTGTGATAAAAATCTTGTCTGTACTTGGCTGTAACTGCGGGGCAAAGCTAGTTTGAAAACAAGCGTCAAGTGTTCTCGATTCTCTTTTCTTCTGTTCTGTTTCCTACCATTGTTTATTTTAATTTAAATAAATATAATACATATATAATACAGATCTGCAAGTACCTTGTATAAGTATTTCCGCGCACGATTTTAGCTTTCAAAATTGGCTAGCGTTTAAATTTTTTTCTAATTATTTGATAGTAGTTATACGCGTCCGCAATTATACACAGTTTACATTCGGTTTGTGGCGCCGCCCTACTCGTATAATATCCGCAATTGCCAGCTAGCGTTTCACTACAACATTGAAATGGTTAGTGTTGGTGCTATGTTTACGAGCACGACAGGGGCAGCAGTTTAGCAAAACCACCGAGCGAACAACTTTCTACCCTGATGAGTTCTCGTGTGTGCCGCTGCGAACTAAATGCCTATTGGTCTCTCAAATAGGATTAGGTGAGAAGATTTAAAACTTACTCACAAATCATTAAACACAAGACACACACATCACACATATCACACATATCTACCTAGTAGGTAGGTAGGTAGATGTCTAATGCCCGAAATTAATAATCGATCCGATCCGTTATCCGCGGTTTTGGTTCGATATGTCATGTCATTTTAGTAGTAATCTGTCAAACCCTAGTACTAAAATGTCATATTATTATGACATGACACATCGATTCAAAACCGCGGATAACGGATCGGATCGATTATTAATTTCGGGCGTAAGTAGGTCTTATACTTTAGGTATTTGTTTAATTAAGGTATCTTATCGCTTCCTCTTACCAAAGTGGTTTTAATTTTTATTTTGCTGTAGAAGTAATTAATTCGATAGTAAAATTATAGAACGGCACTTATTGCTAATATATTTTTGTAAGGCGCCCCAATTAAACTTCTTCGTAAGACTTCAAGATCTTCAAGTTCAACAAGCCAGTTATTTTATAGCGATAAATACCCCACTTTAACAACTTGCGAAACATTATAACTCAAACTTTTAATTAATACTATTCAGCATCTCAACTAAGCAATTGAAATTTAAGGTAATTTATTATAAGTAGGCACTCTCTTTGAACTGTTATAAGAAATCAATCAAAGAGTGCTTTTAAAATAATAAAATATTGGCGGTGGAGGAAAAGTGTCGGTTAGCGCTAATGGAAATCAATAAACGGGAATTGAAAGAGCACAGGGTTGGGGTGAAGTAATTCAAAGCTAGCAAACAGAATCGGAGTCGGGAAATGAGTAGGAAATTAAATTTCACTAGTTCGCTGAGAATGGCCACACTTGGCACGGTTCAGAAAATAGACGCTGACACCGCGACACAGACTAGAAACTTATACACCGCGGCCTACTGGCGGATACAAGTTTTGCCAAGTAACACGAAAACTGAAAACTACCACATACCTACCCTATTTTTGTGTTACAAAAACTATATTTTTTAATTTGTTGAGGTTTGTCTTATGTCTAGGACCCATTGTCACATTTGTTAAAACGGTTTTCTGATTGTATTAGGAACTATTACATGTACATATGTATGTATGTATGTATGTAGTTTAAACCCTGGGAAAAAAACTTGGGATAAACGTATAACGATATCGTAGTAAACTGTAGCTATGTAGTTAAAAATTTTGTAATAAGTCTAGAGTCGACCCTGAGAAGCTCCAGACGGCTTTAAACTCCTACATTGCCAAAAGAGAGTAAAAATCGTCAGTCTTGCTAAGTTCTAGTGTAGACGGAATTTCCGCAAAGTTGACACAATGTTTGGTGAAAGTTGATTGGTGTACAAAGGTTTACGTAACGGGCTGTCGTCGGCAAACTACTTATCTAAATTAAATCTTCGTCGCCTGCGAATCGTGACTCCTGCCTGCCTGACCCATGCAGTAGTCAAGTTCCTTCCTTCGCAACTTGGTGTTACTTGTTGTTTCGGTTGGTTGTTTAAATCATAAAATTCAAGCTTAACATTCCTGAGAGAGAGGACTGTGAACAAAAGGGTCAATACATTGGACCTTTATACAACCCCAATCTAAATATATAAAACCGTCGCTTGTTTCGCTAATTAACTGACTGAATCAAAGCACCGCCTAAACGGAAAGCCTAAGAAATATTAAATGTTCACGCTGGTAGACGGATCACTAGTACATTATGTATAGTTGTACTTTTCTATTTACTCCTGAGAAGCCGGAAGTCTTAGAAAATAAATATTTTTAGGTATAATCCCTACATCTATGGATAAACCTTACAATTACAGCTTTGATTCCATGAAATAAAAATTGTATTGAATAAAAATCAAAGTAATTGATCGAAACATAATTAGATTTTGCGGTTTTGACTGTGTTTTGCAAAATGAGACAGAAATACTTTGGAAAATATTCAAAGTAGGTAATTGGTAATCTGTAATATAATTACCCTGTTCAGAAATACCTCTGAAATTCAACAGAATTCCAATAATACAATTTCAAGCCTCATTTACCATGTTAAATTAAAAACTGAAGTAAACCTCAACAATTTATTTGCATTATTTATATATAAAATAATATAATATAGCATTACATAATAATATTAAAATAATTTATTATTACATTATAGCACGATACGGTATTGTACATCGTTAACAGCGTCGCACCGACACAAGCCACATCTTATATTATGTAGCTAGTACTAGTAGGCAATAGCTATGATCGCTGCATGTTACGTCCCACAGTATTGAAGATAAAGGTATATCAGATCAATCAAACGCTCACAATGCCAGTGACAAGGCCGGCCGCGATCGTGACGCCCGCGACGCGGAGCATCACCCGCCCAAGCTCCTTCACATCTTTATACCTCTCTATACATATTGGCTTGCTCACTTCTATCTCCACAACAGCTACCGAATTATTGCCTAAGCAACGAGGTTTTTTCTTAATCAATTCTCCAGTACTCTTACTTAACAATTCCTTTAACTTTACTATATTTGCTGACTCTACTAAGGATTGGTAGTGGATAAGCACAGGAAAACCTTTAGTTATGGGAACTTTTACATTGAATACTACTATTCTAGCTTCAAATCTAGTTGTCACAGGGACCTGTTGGACTGGATCACTTAGTATATAACCAACGTTTACATTCTGCATGTCTATTCCTGATAACGTCACACAGACTTGGTCTCCCGCAAAAGCAACATTGGTGCTCATGTCGTTGATGCTCAAGTTTCTCACTTCCGCCATTTCCTTTGTTGGACACATCAGTACTTTGTCTGCTTTGCTAATCATACCATTTTCAATCCTGCCCGCTACACAGAAACCTGACCCAGTGCCTTTGAATACATCATTGACTGACATCCGTAACGGTTTTGAGACGGGTCTGTCAGGCACTTTGAACTTGTCAATCACATCTAGAAGGCACGGACCATTATACCATTTAAGTAATTGAGCTTCAGTTGGGAGTTTCACTAGATTTTCCCCTGTCAATCCCGAACAGGGCACGTAAGTGACATCAGATTCTTTAAATCCTGCCTGTTTCAGGAAAACTTTGAGTTTCTTTGTGATTTCAGTGAATCTGTCCTGAGACCAACTGATTGTGTCTAGTTTATTGACTGCTACTGCTAACTGGCTCACACCAAGAGATCGGACTAATAGGGCATGTTCTCGTGTTTGACCACCAAAATCAAATCCTGACTCAAATTCTCCTCTTGTTGCATCCACCACAAGTAAAGCAACATCTGCCTGTCCTGCTCCAGTGATCATGTTGGGTATAAAGTCTGCATGTCCAGGAGCATCTAATATGATTACTCTCTTAGTCTTTGTTTCAAATTGTGCTCGTCCAATGTCCATTGTTATGCCCCTTATTCTCTCCTCTCCAGTTTCGTCTAACACCCAAGCGTACATAAAGCTCTGCTTCCCTATTTTCTTGCTCTCTTGCTCAAACTTGTGTAACGTCCTTTGGCTGACTTCACCAAGCTCACATAGAAGCCGACCCATCAATGTAGATTTACCAGCGTCAACATGTCCTATAACCACAATATACAAATGCTCTTTGTCTGAACCTCTTTCATTAGAATATTGTGTGACTGCATCTACTTTACTATCCTTTGATTTAACAATAACTCGTTCTTCTGACTGCTCCCCTTTTGTTCTCTCAAAGGCAGGAGATTGCTCTCTTGGGGTTTGTGATCGACTGCCTAAACCTCCATTATTTTCTATTTTAAAACCTTTAACAACTGCTAAATTTTTAGTTTCAAGATTAGTGGCAATCACTTTGGGAGTACTGTCTGTTGTAATGATTGGAGCTTTAGTAGGTTCAACAACAACTATAGGTGCTGGTTTTGGTAATTCCGATTTTGACTTTACTTTACCTTGGTTGTTCAAAACTTCGTCTAGAGCTTTGTTAAAATCGAATTTATGGTTTAGAACAGACTGTACAAGTAGGTTATCTGAGACAGTATCACCTAGAACGTTCCGCAGTTCGTCTAGGCAAGACATGAGCCTTGCCTCATCGTGCTCGTCGAGGTTAAGGCTGCGGAAGTCCATGGACTCACGCCGTTGCAGTGCGGGCTGAGATGGAGACTCGTCGTCTTCGGCCTCCTCCTGAATATTGGCATGGCTCTCCATGAAGTTCGATACTGCCTGCTGATTCCGTGACCGATCGTACATAAACTGTGCTGTGTCGCTCGGAGACAAACAGCTGTCTTCTTCAACAGAGTTTCCGTAAACATCGTCATAGTCGTAATCATCGGAATAGTTCCTATTTCTTATATTCCGGTGCCGAGCCATTCTCAAAAGTCAGATTATAAGCAACTTATTCGTTTAGAATCAACATATTCTCAGAGTTTACAACTTTACAAGAAAAAAATAAATTCACACAATGATAATTATGCACATTGCATTGCACGCACTTTTGACTTTTGTTATGAGTTTGGTTTGACATTGACTGTTGATTTTAATGACGTTGATGTTGACAACTTCACAGGGTTGACTTCTCTTACAAGAATAGTACAACGTGCGCCAATGATGGAGATTTTTCTTTATTTGCCTGCATCACAGAATGAACAGTCATTGGGTACCACAGGTACACACAACTTGTGTGACACAAGGATGTCAGGTTCGGCATCACTTCAGCTCACACATTTTTTTATTTTTTTTTTTGTTATTGCGTCACACGATTAGTGTATTTGCCAGTGTCAAGTATAAAATATAAAATAACTCGGAGAGTTGAATCAAGCTTATATGGTGATGATGATGACGATGAGATGATGGGATGAGGATAGTGTTTAAGTAAAGTAGTGGAGCTTTACTTAAACTTTACACGGACTATTTTGGAATAACTAGAAAAGTCACTTGCACAACTTAATTTCAATTTCCCACACTCGTACACATTAACGAATACATAATGGTTAATAATCCACCAATATTACACATTATCACTCGAAGAAACACAAGTTTTGGAAATAAAAACAAAATTTTCACGTTGACAATTCGATTGCCGCCAAAAAAGTCCCACACATTTTTTTTTTTTTTTTTTTTTTTTTTTTGTTTTGTTATGGCGTCACACGATTAGTGTATTTGCCAGTGTCAAGTATAAAAAATTTCAAACTCAGAGAGTTGAATCAAGTTTAAATGATGATGGTGATGATGATGATGAGATGATGGTGATGATGATGATGAGATGATGGGATGAGGATAGTGTTTAAGTAAAGTAGTGGTGCTTTACTTAAACTTTACACGGACTTTTTTGGAGCAACTTGAAAAGTCACTTTCACAACTTTATTTCAATTTCCCACACTCGTACACATTAACGAACACATAATGGTTAATAATCCACCAATATTACACATTATCACTCGAAGAAACACAAGTTTTGGAAATAAAAACAAAATTTTCACGTTGACAATTCGATTGCCGCCAAAAAAGTCACACATTTTTCTTTCTATGCTTCTGCTTGAACTATTTTTTTTTTTTTTTTTTTTTTTTTTTTTTTTTTTTTCATAGACTATAATGATTTTTTTTACAGGTAACATCTCTGACAGATAACAGATGACAAAACTGACTGACAACTGACAACAGTGACAGACAGTAACTAACTACAAAAAATCAAGTCAAGTCAAGAAGACAAATAATTAGACAAAGAGTTGTGCTGTTGAATGAAGTTGAAAAATCATCAATTTTCATTTCGTTTTCGGTTTGGTTTCTTTCTACTGTTCGTTTCGTTTTTAACGCCTACATTTTGTAACACTTTTGGCAGTCGCTAGGTTAATTTACTTTTTACAGCGATACTCAAGAGACAAATTCTTTGTTTTAGATTCAAGACGTGATACAGTTATTCTAAAACTAAATAAAGTAACTAAACAGAAGAGATTTGCACCTTGACCTACTAGAACATTATCAATATGAAGAAGAAGGTACGTTGTTGAAAAGGCAAACTTGTTTCGATTATAATTTACCTATAACAAGGACCTGTAATTTGAGGCTATAGCAGAAACATGATAATCATTAGTGAAGTAATTTTACCAAGATTTCAAATGACATATTGGTTGTGACAGGTTTTGCTGATGGGGAAGAGTGGATCGGGGAAGACCAGCATGAGGTCCATTATATTTGCCAACTATATTGCCAGGGACACTCGAAGACTGGGAGCTACAAGTAAGTTTCATTTTTGATTTTCCAGTAGAATGTCCTAATAAGAGAATAAGTCTACCATTTTCAACAATTTGTCAATAAAACATTATCACAATCAACTTATATTTCCCTATTGCTGGATGTATGCAGGTCCCAGTAAAGCACAAATTGTACAAACCTTCATTTTCGATTTTCACGTAAAGAGTATCTTACCTTTTGAAGTATCTAGTGCTGCATTTGACCTTTAAAAATCTGCCTAACAAGAAATTTTGTTTTTTTCTGTACTAAAAATATATACATTTACTATTTCAGTTGATGTGGAACATTCACATGTGCGCTTCCTGGGCAACCTCGTATTAAATCTGTGGGACTGCGGAGGCCAAGAAGCATTCATGGAAAACTATTTTGCGTCACAAAGGGACAATATTTTCCGGAATGTTGAAGTGCTTATATACGTATTTGATGTAGAGAGTAGGGAAATGGAGAAGGACATGCATTATTACCAGTCATGCTTAGAAGCTATATTACAGGTGAGTCAATGCAAAGTTTTGCTTCTCTGAAACTAAAACATTTTCGTTATCAAACTGTTGTTTGTATGGACAAAATGGACACTGATGCTGATAAGAAAATAGCGGAGTTATATAAATCTGTAGCCGTACTACCTACATGTATATATAATGTTAAGTAGTATTTTATCTACACTATAAATAACTTTCACATCCCTACTAGTACTATATATACTCTTTGTCTGATGTTACTTTTATCTAATGAACTCTGAAACTACTTTCTCGAACAGATTTTACATATTTTGATTCTCAAGGTTAGGTTAGGTAGCTTAGTTTTCATATTAAAACCTGGTTAGTGGTAATTTCAGATTGCTAAGACATTCTTTATAACACATATGAAATTGGACAAAAATTACTATTACACATTCTAACCACTTCACGGCAAATTTATTATTTACTACACTGATGCGATGTAATAATTATATTCGTCGTCGTTGCTAAACCGGCTTTATAAAATACTAGCTGCGCCCCGCGGTTTCACCCGCGTCTTCCCGTTTTAAAGCGATGATGGCTCAGTGGTAGTGACGTCGGCTTGCGATCCGTAGGACGTGGGTTCGAATCCTACAATGAACTTGAGCTTTTGGTGAAGGAAAACATCGTGATGAAACCATAGCTTGGTGGTAGAGTATTTTCTAGTACTCGCCTGGCTAGCTACCACCCTCTCGTTAAGAATCTGTCGCCAAGCACCTATCGGTGTGTTCCTGCAGCCTCACTTGAGAGCCAGTTCCCAGTCCAGGTGTAGCGTGGCGCCATCTTCGACCATATCGTCACTTAACATCAGGTGACTTGTGGACAAACGCTACCTTGTAAATACTAAAAAAAAAAAAAAAACCCGTAGGACCTTTTTGGACCTTTTTGGATAAAAATTATCCTATGTCCGTTTCCTGGTCCTAAGCTACCCTCCCACCAATTTTCAGGCCAAATTGGTTCAGCCGCTCTTGAGTTATAAGTAGTGTTTTCTTTTATAAATATAGATGTGTAATTATTTGCAGAACTCACCAGAAGCGCGAATATTCTGCCTTGTGCACAAAATGGATCTGGTGGCAGAGGACAAAAGGGAGGATATATTCAAAGCTCGAGAAGAAGACCTCAAAAGGCTCTCAAAACCTCTGGAGTGCACCTGCTTCAGGACCAGTATATGGGATGAAACTTTATATAAGTATGTTGTTCCTTTTTTATCTTTCCAATCCAGGTGTAACATAGTACAGTCAACGACAAAAGTCGCTGAACAAAACAAATTTTCCGATTCACTGTATGATCTTATACACTAACCTTCGACTGAATCATCACTTAACACGTTTGCTGCGATGCCATTTTTCATGGACTTTCAGCCATGAGGTCTTTCCGAGGCAAGATTGAACTATGAGACCTTTTCGGCCTCACAAATGTTGTTTCTAAAAAACACCGTAAATATAGCTCGAAAGTGAAGTGTGATTTTAATATTTGTTTCATAAAATATGTTAACTTAATCAACCCGGCACAGAGTGAAAGAACGCGATTTTGACTGCCACATCGAGAGTCACGCATGTGGCTTGTTAGACCTCATAACGCAGTGAACGTGTTAACATCATGTGTATTGTGCTATGGTCAAACAACAACCTTGTAAGTTGTAAGGAAGAAGCAAACATTACTGATCTAATAAGCATTTGGAAAATTGAGTATGATCAGCTTCTTTTGTCGCTGACTGTACCACCTACAACTACATCTTCACATCCTACTAATATTATAAACATGAAAGTTTGTGAGTATGGATGGATGTTTGTTACTCTTTCACGCAAAAACTACTGAACGGATCTGAATGAAATTTTAGATGCAGATAGCTTATACCCTGGATTAACACATAGGCTACTTTATCCCGGAAATAGGTTCCTGCGGGATAACAGGAAGACGCGGGTGAAACCGCTGGGCGCAACTAGTAATTTATAAGTAAAAAGCTAACCTGGAAGATATTTTATCTTGATTCATTTGCACTCCATATAGTAAGACATTTCCTTTATTAATACAAATTAGCTTAGTATTTGAAATAAGGAAGCCAGTCAGAACTCAGCAAATCCTGGGTTTGCAAAATCTTTTTGCTTGTAGCTTATCAGGCCATAATATATTTCTCTACATATTAGTTTACATGTATTAAGTTTATTCACCTTCGAATTAGATTTTTAAATGGGATAGTTACTATGTATCTGTTTTTGTTTGAGTTCACGATATTTCTGCACAGTTGCAAGCGCCATGAACATGAGAATACTAAAAATTTCTAACAAAAAGATGGTAACTATCCCGTTTCGAAATTAAAAATGGTTGTTTATAACCGTATATTTTATTCATTATGTTACCTATTTCGTTTCAGGGCGTGGTCAAGTATAGTTTACAAGTTAATACCTAATGTGAAGGCGTTAGAATCATCACTGAAACAGTTTGCAGCAATCGTAGATGCTGATGAGGTGAGAAAAAGATTTGATTTAAAATAACCTAAATTAGTTTAACTCCAAAATACTTCATGTAACTATCAGACTGAATTCAAAGGTAAAGATTTAGTTTTAACCTAATTATTAAAATTAGAACTGATGAGATCAAGATAGATATGATATAATTATGTGATCTGTGTTCTATGCCCCCTCTAGTTTACATAAAGGAGGAGGAACAAGGAGTGCAGAAACCTGTTAGTCTATGCAAAAAAAAACTTATATTCACAGAAAAAAGCTAAGTTTTAATCAATTGATTTTATTGGCGATTAGGTCTCTGCCTTTTTATTGCGCGAAATCAAAGGCTAAAGTTAGTTTACCTTTGTGCATTGTTAACCCCACATGGGAAAACCAAAGCTACACCCACCCGCTTTGTTAAAATATGTAAGACGTTAACATCATTGTGGTTCCTTTACTCAGGTGCTACTGTTCGAGCGAGCGACGTTCCTCGTGGTATCCCATTGCCAGCGACGGCCGCACCGCGACGCGCACCGGTTCGAGAAAGTTTCCAATATCGTGAAACAGTTCAAGCTGTCTTGCTCGAAGCTAGCCGCGCAGTTCCAAAGCATGGAGGTTTGTACCTGCTATTATTATAAAACTGTACCAATTCTATATAAAAAGGGATATTAAAAAAAGAATACTCAGCAAGAATCTCCTCCTTTTTTTCGTCGGTTTAAAAACCAACTGGGATCAAATTTCAGAGTGTTCTAAACTAGAATTGATAGACCATGACAATTTAAAAAAGTATATTGTTCTGAGCAATCCACGGTTTTTAGAATTTTTGTCTGTTTGGTTCTTATAACACAATATAATGATATAATAGTATTTCTTAATAGACTCGAAACCGCTAAATGGATCATACGATCGCCTGCCATTTTTTTCGTTATAAAAGAAGTTGGGGAACCCTCCTACCATGTAACCCGTATTCTCATTTATACATTTACTTCATAGGTGCGCAACAGCGTGTTCGCGGCCTTTATAGACGGATTCACGAGCAACACATACGTCATGGTTGAGATGTCCGACCCTAAGATACCCTCGGAAGCCACTCTCATTAACATCAGGAACGCAAGGAAACACTTTGAGAAGCTCGAAAAAGTGTCCTCGTCAGCCCCGAACCAGTACCAATGATAAGTCGGTAAAATATGCTCGTCGGCTCCGGACCAATGAGACCCCGGGAATGTGTCCCTGTCGGCTCCACACCAATGAGAGCTCGGGAATGTGTCCTCATTCACTCATTATTTCAATGCGTTCACTCCATCACCCCTAAACCAATAAAAGCTCGGGAAAGTGTCAACGTTGTCCCTGAGCCAATGATAGCTTCAATGTTAAATTTTTTAGTGACTGATTGCAGGGAATGACAGCTGTGTGGATAGGTAAATTAGTTTGTGGGACTGTGCGGCCTCACAGTAAATATATATATAGAGTAAGAAGACATGTAGAAATTGTAAAGTAGTTATGAGTATGTTTGAACGTAGAAAACAGAAGATAAAAAAAGTAAGTTTCTTCACAGCATGGTTCATACTTTTCTATCTCAAATCTCAATCTAATGAATAACGGTTTTCTCTGCAAATACATTCTTGGAAGCGTGTAATAATCTAAAAATAGGTGTAAGAAAAGTTATTCACAAATATGTATATAGGTATCTATTGAAACTATCTGTCAAATTGTGAAACAGATTCCACTTTGTTTATTGTTTGTGATTTTTTCGTATTCACGGCTAAAATACAATTTTAGAGGGTAGCGTTTGACCATAAGTCGCGTGATGTTAAGTGGCGATGTGTACGCCTGGATAGGGAACTCACTCAAGCGAGGCTGCTGAAACTTACCGATAGGTGTTGGCGATTGACGGTTTGTCGCTAGCCAGGCGAGCACTAAAAATTTGTATGTACTACCAAGAATTAGGTAGTTATTGCAAAATTTGATTGAATCGTTCAAAAGTTACAACTGAAAAAAAGTGTTAACATTTTTTGTCTGAAAGTTTGCATTATTGGTAATTTTTCAATATAAGTGCTAGGCTTATTTTTATTCTAAAACATTGCCATGATAAATCATTTAAAAAAATCTATTGCTGTCAACCGTATAGTTGTACTTACTTGTGAAAGCTTGTATAACTAGCCTAAATTAGAAACCATATTTCTTGTTTATCTAATTCGATATACATATTGTTGAGTGCCAAGCACGTTGCTTCTTGCCACAGCAAGATACTTAGCATAATTTGAACGACCGAATAAGTTCTGTGATTAATTTTCCATTTAATTTATTTATGCGCAAATATGGCTACATTAATATTTTATTTATGAAGAAAGGTGTTATTTGTAACAAGTGACCTGATTCTTTAAATTGATCACGTGATCGCGCACAAGCAAGTGTGTCTCCAGCCAACGGGCCGAAGGGGGCAAAATTGCAAATTTTTTAAAAAGAAAACATCTGACTTTTAACATAATTTCTTGAACTGGTTTTTTTGTATACAATGAAAAAAAAATCAAATCATTTCTGCTAGAGAAGCCATTTCAAAAAGCAGTTTATTGATTGAATGCCTACCTTTAGCTACAGCTGTTGTATTTCACAGGCGCGCGTCGGTTTAGTCGTCATGGAAACGTGTCTACATGCGCTTGCATGTGTGCGTGCATGCACCTGGTGTGAAAGTGTGAGTGCTTCACCGTTACCCTCTATTATTAATATATTAAGCACGGCACACAATAACATATGCCTCGCTCTCATGAAATCCAAAAACGATGTAGAAAAATATCACGTGGTGTCGATTTTGTTGTGCATTTTCTTTCTAAACTAAGTTTGACAGTTTCTAAGGGATTGCTGTCCTTTACTGACCGCGGAAATAAATAAGGACAGCCCTACTTTAAGACCTGTCAAAAGTTTAGTTTTAGAAAATACGCAACAGAATTGACAAAAACGTGTGCGATGTGTAGCTCTAATTATGAAAAAAAAACAATAAGTAGACGTCAATTGTATGTATGTAACGGATTATTTAATTTTATATCATTGTATGATTAATTTAAATTATAGTTTTTAAATATTTTATTTCTTCAATGTAATTGCGTTATTGATGCTGATGTAATGCTATATTTAGCCTTACCTACATGTAAGCATATCGCATCCCAACACGTCTCTATTGTTGACTCAGCTAAGTACCTGTCTATGTCTGGAGCAGTGCCGGATTTTAACTTTTATTAAATGGGGGAGTCACAAAATGAAGTGCTACTTCATTTTGCCCTCCTTAGAATACATATCTTAATCACTTACTTGTATCTATTTACATAGACCTTATAACAAACACTCAAAGTTCTTAAATGGTTCATAATGTAGGTAGCAGTAACATCGCCTGCCTAGGACGAGCGCCCAATGAAATCTGCCGCCATTGGCTTATACGACCTTTTGGCAAATCCAGCACTGCTCTGGAGTCTGTTTACTATATTATATTCGTGTACTGATCTGCAAAGGGTTCCCGTTTTTATGCTGCTCTATACATCTTGTAACATAATGTCCCTATAAGGCCGAAGGGTATTCACATCAACGCAAACAAAATTAAATTACCAACAAAATATTTAAAAAAATTTCATAATTGAAATTCTCTGGAAAGATTCTTGCACAAATGTATCTGACACAGCTCTGAAACAGCTGACTGTGCCTATTAATCTTGTGCCTCAATGGTCAAAACAGTAGTGACATTATGTTACACATTGTATATTATTTAAATGTAAGTTATACTATCTGTGATTTACTTGCGAGTTGAATAAACGTCGCAATAATATAACCCTAAAGGAAAAAAAAAAGTAGATTGAAAGAAAGATGGTAATGGACTAACGATAAATCGTTTGCCGACCGATGTGGCGGCGCCATGTGCGAACAGCCGACAAAAAAAAACCAAGTCGCAGGTTCGATTCCCGCTACAGAATAAATACTCGTGCATTGAAATAATAACGCAAGTGTTTGTTCCGGGTCTGGGTGTTGTGGAATCCCGATCCTCATAGTTTCTGGTCCCCTAGATACAGGGAGTCCTAGTTAGGGGCCAGAGCTATGTACATGTAACGTGTTGGCGTTATTATTTATCAAAGTTATATTATTGCAGCGTTTATAGTTCTTATTCATTTACTGTATAGTTAAGTATCGCCAAAATAATATAATTTTTTATTACTTTAACGGCGGCGTCTAAACATACAGGGTTATTTAAAAAATGAAAAGTTTACACAACACAATAGTTACATCCATTATCAAATTTAACGTTTATTAGATATAATATAACAAAACAACATAATATAACAATATACAATTGGATAAAAAATTAAACTAAATACTAAGAGCTAAACTATCTATTTAAAACTAAACATCTACAAATAAAAAACCTGATTTAGGTCGCTGCCTGCAGGTAGAGTGCCCAAGAGACTGGCGACATTACCTCTTTGAATGGCTAGGCTGATTCGTTGACCGAGGTAAGCGCCCTTTGGTCACCCGTAGCGTCGACGAGGCGCTTGGCGAGCTCTTTAAATAATTAAATTATCAAATTAATAGTACTTTGGTTTTAAAAATTATTATTTGTGTTGTGACCACTACCTGTAGCCATTTTTTTAAATTTATTCAGCATGTTTATATTTTCATCATCAGCCTTTCACGTTTCCACGCTAGGACTCTCTCTTTTTCTCTGTTACCATTCGGCCACCATCGCTCGTTTATATTTTATTGTTGATAAATTGTTTGTGGAACTGACAGTTCTAGCATTTAATAAATAACCCTCTATAGGTATTTTGCCTTATTCGTCTCTGATAATAATTTAACAATAAAATAATAATTAGTAATATTAAATGGCAAGTTAAATAGAATAAACTCATAATTTGCATATCACATAAGTCTTGCAAGCCGCCAGTTAAGGCATCTTGTATTTTTTTATATCTCTAGGTACTCATCTCTCTGGGTACTCACTCACTCGTACAATAGGCCTACCTAATTTAAAAAAAAACTCCTTTCTGAAAATATAGTCTCGACTTTATAATGAAAGTATTCTAAGAAAGAAATACAGTTGACAAGAAAAATCATTAAGTTATTAGTTTTCTTTGTTCTACAATGTTTAAAATATTACAATGTAAACGATGTTGGAGACGCCAACTGTATTTTAATAATGTTATTACAAATTAGCTAATATCACAAAGACAATAGTACCTACCTATCATATTTTTATTACTTGAAATATATAATTTTTGTTTCGTAAAGTTGATTTTTCATTTGTATTTTCATCTGCAATCTAGTTTGAGTATAATTAATTTAGAGATTTGGAATATTTTACCGACGTAAGAAATTTGGCATTTTCTTAAAAAAAAATATCAATTTACATCACTAATGAGCAATGTTCAAGGAAAAGTTTTTTGTTTTATAGAATCGGGTACTGTGGGAGGAATTATTTTATGTCCGTATCTATTTATAATTTTTATACATCCCAAAGTTATATATAACATAACGTATAACAGTTAAAATGTTTGTCTACTCGATTCTAGTGGAAGGAAAATCTGTAGCTCTACCAAAATTTGGTATTTAATATGATATGGGTCTACACTGTAAGTACAGTCAGCAACAAAAGTTAACGTTGACGTCATACCAATGCGTTCCTGATCCATGTATTCAAGATGCTTCGTAAAATCTAAAATTTTTTTACTACTTACAGGGTAGGGTTTGACCACAAGTCATATGATATTAAGTGACGATGTGGGCGAAGATGGCGTCACGCTACACCTGGATTGTGATCTGGCTCTCAAGTGAGGCTGCCGAAACACACCGATAGATGCTTAGCGACAGATTCATAACATGAGGGTGGTAGCTAGCCAGGCGAGCACTAGAAAATGCCCTACCACCAAGCTATGGTTTCATCGCGATGTTTTCCTTCACCGAAAGCTCAAACTCATTGTAGGACTCGAACCCACGTTCTACGTATCGCAAGTCGACGTCACTACCACTGAGCCATCATCGCTATATCTGAAAGTTGGGCATGACTTGTCGCCTATTGTACTATGACTAAACCTAGATTATTTCAAACGATTGAGTAATGTGCTTTTAGCCAATACATAATTAATATGCACACGACGTCTTGACTCCAAACTTTATTATAGAATTTCACAAGGCGTGTGATACATCGCGTGCAAAATCATACACACCGCTCGAAGATGACGTAAGGAAAACAAACGCCTGCCTATAAACCGATTGCGAGGGACTTTCGGCGCGGCGCACCGGTAGTTGCGCAACGTTTACCGTGATCAGTGTAAGGTCAGCCCGGCAAGCCAAACACAAGGATCGAGTACAGGAAAATCCTTAGAGAAACCGAGAAGTTTTCCTAGAAGGTACGTACGGAACTTGTTTGATTTGGTCGCGTATTTCACCACGTGTTTGTGATAGTCATATCGTATACCCAGTGTTATCGCAGACTTGAAAAATACGTAGAGTAGCAACGGTTAGACGAACGTGAAGACGTGCATGATTTGGTGTATTACCTACAGCTATCTAATTCTTCAATTGATTGTGTGACATCACCACTGCCGTGCAACTCCAGTCCGGACTGGACAGTAGATGAATATTTGTGTGAATCAAGCCGACACGACTGTCGTGTCGTTAAGTGAAAAAGTGCTATAATATAATACATTTCGGTGTTTCAATTTTGGTGCGCTCTTGACACTTCAGTCCAAGGTTAGTTATCTGTTACGTCATGATCATGACATTTTTATAATGGAAAAATATATATTAGCATCACAAAATAACACGCTTGTTATAATTTGTTACTTTATGTAGTTTTGTTGTAGGTAATGATAATGACAGAATAGATAATTATAGTACCATGTACTTGTAATGATTTGTTAGTTTGTTACAGTCATGTAAATCATACAATGTAGAGTTGAGTTCGATGGAGTAGAAAAAAAATCAGAACGGGACGTGACTATTCACTTATTAAATGAACAAAAGTATTATCATAAACATGGCATTAGATTATCTGATTAAGATAACAGTTCTCTTTGATTTAAAGCATACTATACCTACTAGAATCGGCTTTACAATATGTTTGCTCTACGCATGGGTAAAGTGAAAAAAACAATGATGTGATACTACTATAAAAATGTGCATGTATCACAATAGGTATAAATCACATTGTCTGTAATATTCTGACTACTATGCTGCGGAATGGGCGAACAACAGACTGCAGAAGCGTTAGATCTCGGGTTCGATTCCCGTTACGTGACATAATTACGGAAATACTTTTGTGCCTTGATGTTGGGGATCTCCGATCCGAATATAGTGTAATATCCTACATACAGAGAATTCTAGTTAGGGGGGTCAGAGCAGAGCTTTGTACCTAAGTAGTTACCTATAATATGACAGTGGGCGTTATAGGTAGTAATATCACATCGGAGGATTGGGGAGTTAGAATGGCTTCCAAGTATTGAATACTGACTTTTGATACTGGCGCTGGCGGACGCGGGCGGCGTGAAATGCAGAGTAAACCCTGAGCGGAAGGCGGTAGAGGCCATACCAAGACTCATCACTACGAATACTTTTTTATACAAAAAATATAGGTACTCTTTTAGAAAAAATAAAGTTCACCATTGATTGTTAAAATTAATGATTTCAGATACAACAATGGCACAGGAGAAGCCCATTTTCGATTACCACGAGGAATCTCAGTCTGAGAGGCTGGCGCGCAAATCCAAGGAATCTCCTTTCATGATTATTGGTATGTAATTATACAGTTATAGGTATACCTTTATCCTATCTTACTAATATTATAAATGTGACAATTTGTGAGGATGGATGGATTTTGGATGTTTGTTATTCAATCACGACAGAACGGCTGAATGGATCTGGATGAAATTTGGCACAGATACAGATTATAGTCTGGAATAGTCTTTATATCTTGGAAAAAGGTTCCCAACATTGACGATCTTGTGTTCAAGACCATATCACCATATACCTATAGATTTATCAAGGTGACCTTCTTACCTATAACGTTAAAGACATTATCACATAGAGATAAGTACCTAATAGTAGGTGCCTATACCTATTTATCAGTCGAGTAACGCCATGGTTACCGCCGCGCTAACCTCGCAGGCAGAAAACGCTTGACTTTGTATTATCAAAAATTACCTTGACTATTTCAATATAGACCATGAACCTTCAAACAATACAGCTGCTGTGGACGAACACAGGCTGATGATGAAAAGTAAGCTAAGCATGTAGCGATTGAAGTGGACATTCATAGATAACATTACATTTACTTTGATGACTTTAAATTCCCTGTTACTTATTTATTGTGCTTAGATTTTCCATAATAATACCACCAGTAGCCCGATTCTAATTCACACGGAAACTCTCCGACCACGGATTCGGAAAAAAATCCTTCAGATTTCTCACTGTACTGAATTTGGAAACTGATATTTAATTTGACAAACCAGCTGCTCAGTCACGGAAAAGTTTCCGCCATCATTTGCTCTCGGAAAACGTTTCCGTAAAGCGAAAGTGACGTCGAATCCGACACGGAAACTTTCCGGGTGAATTAGAATCGCTACAGAGCTCTGCAATCTGCAAGGAACATGTTTAGTAATATTATTATTTTAGTTAGGCAGTTTTTAACTCCAAGAACCACAATATTCAAGGGCATACGACATCTACCAACCGTGTGATAGATTACGGCCTATACTTTCTCTCTCTGCGAGAAGTGCAGTGTCCCAGCAGTGGGAACGTAATGGCCTGATGAGGATAAGGCAGTTTGTTTGGAGTTCCCCTGCACAGTAAAGTACGTAGTGCAGTGCAGCAGTATAAGGACGGACGTAATTTTTTTTAAACCTGGAAAATAGGTTCAACGCACTTTTGTGTAAACTTTTTAACCCCCGACGCAAAAGAGGGGTATTGTAAGTTTGACGTCGATGTCTGTCGTGTGTGTGTCTGTCTGTGGCATCGTAGCTCTCAAACGGCTGAACCGATTTCGATGCGGTTCTTCATTTGAAAGCTAGTTGCCTGACGGTGACTCCTAACTATGTTTGATGAAAATTGGTCAAAGTTATCGGGGGTTTTTTAAATTTTAAAATAGTTCTTTTTATTCTCTAGGTATCGCCGGTCTCGCGGCGGCTGTAGGCTACGGTACCTATGCGTACAAGAAGCGCGGCACCATGAGCACCAGCGTCTTCCTAATGCAGTTCCGAGTGATCGCCCAAGGGGCGGCTGTCGGAGCCCTAACTGCCGGCATGGCCTACACGCTCTACAACAATCATTTGAAAAAGAAGGATGACGCAGCAGTACCCAACGACACATCGAAGCCAAACGGACACTAGCAAACACTAGCTGAGATTGCAAAAACGCTGTAAAATATGACAGATAGAATAAGAAATTATCTAACCTATTACATATTAAGAAGTAGATAGCTAATAAGTAACCAAAAGAGAAGTCGTGTCTTAATTCTTAACTACTCTTACGTTAGCAAAGATTGATTTGACCTACTTAACTATTAGTTTTTAGATCGATATTAGACTGTAGTAATGAATTATTTATTGGTTGCATGATTCATTCGCTTTTTTATTTGAATCTGACCACGTCTCACCCGATGGTAAGTGATGACACGGTTGATGATAGATGCTAACCTAGAGGATACCTTAGCAGTTTTGACTTGAGGAGTCCCAAATTATACTTATGATTTTTATTCTTCTATTTATTAGATTGCAAAACATTTTTTGTAACCCACCACTACCACACCACCACCTACCACTACTAACTTTTGTAACCTACCTATGTACTTTATGGAATATATTAAAAATACTTAGGCACGGGGACACCACGAAAATTGTGACCAAAACTATGCTACTAAGCACTTCTTTTATGATTTATATCCAACGCATTCAATGGCTTTTCTGCTGCAGATAGAAAACGCAAGTATTTGATATTTGAAAAAAAATAAATAAATAAATAAATTGATATAGATACCATTTCCTGATATGTGCCAGCAATTTGGTGGGTCAAGGTTTTTGGTGAAGAACATGTTTCTATTTTTGTTGTAATAATAGTAGTAAACTGTGTAGTATTTTGTGTTATAACATAATTTATAAATAAAAACAGGGCTCAATGGCGCTTCGAGTTGTACTGTGCTCGCGGACTTTAATGTTGCATTGATCGTGGCAATGAGATATAGGTATATTTTTTTATACATAACGCGTTTGATAGTGCAATATTGAGTCTCGTTTACAGTAAGTAGTAAGTATTAATAAAGTATAGGTTCGAATCGTAAAGATGGGTTTGATTGAGTACTTTGTTTGTTTATTTAGATGACAGTGATGTGATGTTAGTATTTATTTCTTCCATGTTTACGTAAACGTGTAACTTTACGTAACACATGCTTATCATTTATCTATTTTATAGTTTATTTCAATAAAATACTATTTTGTAATTTGTTAATATCATTTATTACTGCACAGGGAAAACATTCACCTCTATATCTATACTAAACATAGAATAAAGAGTATAATATAGTGGCTGATTACCGTAACATAGTACTTAGTAGTAGTACCTACTTTGCAGCGCAAGTAAATAGGAAGAGCATATAATAAATAAGTTTATTAATTCTAGTTTTTAAATCCGTAATACATTAACTAAATACTTAACTGGACGACATGAAGCCAAATAACTTACAGACCAATAATAACTGAGATCAAATTACAATAACAATGTACAATATGCCTAATTCAACTTGTTTCAGGCTAAAATGTTACATATACTCAATAATTTTTTGTTTTACATCTTACAGGGTAGCGGTTGGCCACTAATCACATGATGTTAAGTGACGATGCGGTCGGAGATGGCGCCACGCACTAATATTTTAAATATTTATTTCAAATCACTTGTAAAACAAATTTTAATACTGATTTTATTTGTTATCCTCTGTAAAACATGCATGTAGGTATAAATATGCATAAATGCAAGTCATGAACTAAACTCATTGTAACATTCAATATCATCGGTGAAGTTGTAACAGTGCGAAAGTGAAAAGTATAGCTACTTTAGAGGAGAGACTAAAAACCAAATAAAGTCAGTACTGCTTACAATGAAGAAATATATTTACGTACATACTATTTAATTTTACTTATTAATGCAATAAACTAATCATAATAGAGTAACATTTTTCTTTTAAAGATTTTTTTCTGCATGCAATCCAATGATATATAAAACTCTGAACAGTAAAAAATTACTTTTGCACTGTTAGATCTTTACTGACAATATGTAATAGAATAACTGATTAATTTTGAATCGGGAACCTTTTAATGGGAAGGAGGGAACCAAAGTAAACATGTTGAATCACAGGGAACTTCCCCAATACTTCTTTCTTGTACATTTTGATGAGACCTTGGTTTACTTTATTCCATGTGCTCACCGCACTAATGCTCCACAGCTGATTAGAATGCTCAGCAAAAGGCCCAGTTTTCACACTCTTTATGTATTCTATACAGCCCAAAAAAATGTACTCGCAGGCGCATTTGCTCACTAAGTCGTCATCTAGAAACTTGACAGGTGGGCTTAATGCTGGATGGCCAATAAGCTGGGAACTGCCCCAAATAAATGGCACAAACTGATAATCATCCAGACTCCACACCCCGTGACTTCCGGCCGGTTCGATCCTGTACATTTTCTGTAACCCTCTGACAATGTCTAGATAATTATTGAACAGCATAAATACTGTGGCCACATTGTCCTCCTCTTTGAGAAAGGATATTTTATAGAGACAGCAAAGAAACATGATGAATGCCATTTCATGGCCAGTACCATAATCAATTCTGGTTCCGTTTCCAAAGCTTTCCTGCAAATAAACTTTTATCTCAGGTATAGCGCAGTGTAAGTCCTCAGGTAGAGCATCCTGGAGATATTCGGGTATGTTCTCTTGTAATTTTGAGAGATAGTCTCTGAAAGCAATGTTTCCAAACCTTTGAGGTTGATCCACAGGTGGGAACTTGGGAACCAAACGCCTGATTTTAAGTAATAGGTCCAGCATATTCTTAACATTATCTGTAATCTTGTAATCAACAGAAATACCCTTACTCTTGACGGCTTCATTGAGGGTGGCTATGAAACCAGTGTATTCCATGTATGCTTCTGATTTCTCCCAGATGGCCATGTCTGTAATATTTTTGACTGCTTTGACAGGTTCCATGAAACGGTGGTTGGCCGGGTCAAATGGAACTGCCTCATTTTTATCTCCTCCATCACCAATATCAGTTTCAGAATTCATCTGAAAAGTTTAACAAACACTTATTTTTAAAGCACAAATGACACCAATCATCAACAAGAAGCTATCTACTTAGGCACATATTGCTATCTCCATCATCATCATCATAATAAAAGAGAACCAAATAGAATAATAGTTAAAAACGTATCAGTAGGAATTCTAATATCAGTGTCAGTATCAGATAGTACTTTACACCCAAGGAGTAAGAATTATATAATTATGAAGATAACAATTAATTATTTATGTTGGTACACTACTTGTGTGTCCGTATTGAGCGTTTATACGTTGGCCTAGAATTCGTCCAACTTATGTGAAACGAGAACTCGCGGGCAACGGCGCCGATAAGCTTTTTTGTTCAAGGTCAGAAACGTCAAACGATACTGAACAGCGCACATACATGTCCCACCCCTTTGAGTACAGCTTTTTAAATACACTGCAGAAATCATGGAGAAGATTCTAAGAGGAATAATGAGGTATCGAGTTCTGGACCGTGCAAGCATGGTGAAACAATTCCAAGAAGTAAAAGACAATCCGACGGTAAGAATCTTTACCTGTTGTTTTTCTGCCATATCTCCAATCGTACCACACAATTACTTGCGGATCACGTTCGAATCAATACGAATGATTTAAATGATTGTAATAGAGATAGAGCAGTAGTAACTTTGCCAAAAATCAACACTTTTACGAATTGAATAAAATTTTATTCTTTTTACCGTGACCTACACTGCACTCTGCAACTGCATGAAAATTCCATAGATTAAGTAAAGTAGACTATTGTAAAATTCATTCATGCCTTCATGCTATTGATATTGATTATTTGATTCAGTGTTACCAATGAAAAATGTAAAAATCCGTGTTTTTATGGAAAAAGTGTTTTAAATAGAAAGGTGGGCCGTGTCACTGCTTGAAAAAGGAAAAACCTTAACCTTAAAAAGAGTTATTTTGTTTGTTTGCATCGAGTAGGCTCCGAAACTACAGAACCGATTTTAAAATTCTTTCACTGTTGGAAAGCTACCCTATCTGTGACGGACTTAGGCTATAATATATTACCAAAAAAAATTAGGGATCCGTAAGAAAATAGCTATTTTGTAACCTAAGGTGTGATATCAAAAACCTATTTTTGCGTGCGCTGCAAAAACTATTGACAATAAAATAATGTATTACGGGTTTGTAGGTCCCATTAAGATCCACAAAAAAGTCCGCGAGAGCATATGACTAACTATTAAAGTAAAGCCACAATATGTGTTTTTTTATTTTATATTTTAATTTATATGTCGCTTCTAGAAACGACTCTTTATTTGTATCTTGGTATTAATCCTTATCAAAATAAATTCAACTCTATATTCAAGACTGCTTCAATACCTTTACACAACTTTTTTAATTATTCAATTTGGTCATTCCATTCGAAAGATATCACGATATTAGAAAAACGGGAGGAAGGGTTTATGTGCGTATATAATAATTTATAAATGTAAAATTTTGTTATAATCCATGCAAAGCCGGGGCGGTCCGCTAGTAATCAATATATATTTTTGGTAGTAATTTTTTTGGTAGATCGAGTATCCCGATACCAAACCAAACTATACATTGATTAATTTCCATAGAATTTGGGAAAAGCCGTAGAATCTGCTACGGCCACAAGGTAGATAAGCCTGAAAGCCGTAGAACACGGTGATTGCCGTAGCATTGGCAACACTGATTTGATTCAAGAACTAACTTCATTCTATGCTCATCTCACCACAGGCCACAGACTACATAACTATAATGACAGAAGTCAATGAATAAGATCGTGATCATCAATTTTTTTTTTTTTTTGTTTTGTTATGGCGTCACACGATTAGTGTATTTGCCAGTGTCAAGTATGAAATATTTCAAACTCAGAGAGTTGAATCAAGTTTAAATGATGATGATGACGATGAGATGATGGGATGAGGATAGTGTTTAAGTAAAGTAGTGGCGCTTTACTTAAACTTTACACGGACTTTTTTGGAGCAACTCGAAAAGTCACTTTCACAACTTTATTTCCATTTCCCACACTCGTACACATTAACGAACACATAATGGTTAATAATCCACCAATATTACACATTATCACTCGAAGAAACACAAGTTTTGGAAATAAAAATAAAATTTTCACGTTGACGATTTGATTGCCGCCAAAAAAGTCCGATCATCAATTCATCATTCATCAAGCTTTATAATTAATTATTGGATTTATTGGCCTCAAAACCGGCCAGTGTCAAGAACCGCGCAAGTGTTTCATTCACTGCTGCTACAACTAAAGCAATGCAATGTAATTAAGTAATTATGTAATGCATGCAACCGTGCTCTTTATTGTAAATCAGATATCACTAGCTTTAATACTTTAAAATGCAGGGGACATCAAGTCGGGTCCCTATATTGTACGACCAATAAATCCCGACCTGATAATGTACTGCCAATAATGCACGGCCTGATAATGCATGTACATGGCTTCCAATTATCAGGCCGTACAATACGGGCTGTGCATTATCATCACGGACCGATTTTGTACGGGCGATAATGTACGGCCTGGTAATCCATGTACATCACCGCAGATTAAATAGAATGTCATATGCTCCATGCTTGATGCTTCAAAGTATCTTAGGAAACAAAGTATGTATCTTCAAAATACTAAAATAACAGGAAAAAGTATCTAAGTATAAGTTACAAAATAAAAAAATGGAAAAGTATTTCAAATACAAGATGTAAATACGTATTTTGTATCTTGTATTTCAGATACTTTTATCTAAGATATGTCACATATCTGCTAATATAGTTAACTATAACATAATACCGTTAATATCTATGCCTACTAGAAATTATGGTCTATACCAGGTAAAATAAAAAACCAGTCCCTGTTTCTGTAAAATAACAGTAGCTGTTACTGATACTGTAAATACCTACTGTTAAACAGTCGTAGTCACCTGTTCCAAAATAACATTGTGAAACCAAAGAAGAGAAAATAAATTGTTCCTAACTGTTCTCGTTAATTTTTATTTGAATTTTTTTCTTACAATAAGTAACCGTTTAAAAAACAACAACAATATAAACAATAACAAACAACAGTTGTTTGTGGAACAATGTCATCTTTGATATTGTTCCACACCCACCAATCACGGTAATGTTTATTTTGGCTATTTGTTGGACTTGTGGAATAAGCAAAACTTTCCGGAACTTTTTTTACTTAAATAACAATTCTAATTTGCTACTTTTAGAAAGCTATCTTTTCGCTTTCGTACGCCTGATACATAATTACACAGTTTAAACCCTCAACACCTGTATAATAATAATATGTACGAAACCTCACCTAAGTAGAAATTTCTTTTAAAAATATTTTGTCTGTTCTTGTGTAATTTTATATTATTTATCACAGCCAAAAGCAGTGCTTTATACTTGTATGGACAGCCGAATGATTCCAACAAGATTTACCGAGACCAGTGTTGGAGATATGTTCGTAGGTTCGTTTATCTTGAATAGCCATTTATGGATCAACTAGATTTAATATTACAAACTTTTAATTTGACACTATCAATTCTATTTCAGTGAGAAATGCTGGAAATTTGATACCTCATTCACAGTGTTTTGTTGATGAAATGACAAGTTGTGAACCAGCGGCGCTAGAGCTTGGTTGCATAATCAATGATATAAGGCATATTATTGTGTGTGGACATAGTGACTGTAAAGCAATGAATCTCTTGTATAAATTAAAGAGTAAAGAGGAATCCACAGTTGTAAGTATCTTCAGTAGGATTAGTCTTGTCATTATCATTGTAACAACCGCAGTTTTAGTTATCTTTATTTTATTAGGAGCAAAGAAGAATATCTCCGCTGAAATCATGGCTTTGTACACATGGTCAAACAAGTTTAAACAAATTTCTTGACATGAATAACGATTTTACTAAACCTATGCTGTTCACGGGAGAAACACCGCAAAGAAAATTTGTTGCATACATCGATCCAGAAAACAAGTTTTGTATAGAAGACAAGTTATCGCAGGTAAAAGAAACACTTAAAATTTAACTGAAAGTATATATTTATTTCAATTTCAAAATATTTCTAATTTAATTTTCACTACTTTAGTCATTTGCTTCTTTAAAGGTAGAAAATACCTACTTTCCACAATCCCTACTTCCCGAATTATCCCTACTTAATATTATAAATGCGAAAGTAACTCTGTCTGTCTGTCTGATACGCTTTCACGCTTAAACTACAGAACCGATTTAAATGAAATTTAGTACTGAGATAGTCTAGAGCCTGAAAATGGACATAGGGTACTTTTTATCGCGATAAACTGTACCCCACGCGGGTGTTTTAAATTTCATGAACCGTTTAATTCTAGGTGAACACTCTTCAACAGCTACAAAATGTTGCATCGTACGGAATGCTCAAGAAGCGGCTTGAAAAACATGATCTTCATATTCATGCCCTGTGGTTTGATATTTATACTGGTGATATTTACTACTTCAGTAGACGTGCAAAACAATTCACAATTATTGATGAATCAACCTATGAAGTGATTTTAGCCGAAGTTAGACGTTTTTATTCATAGTTTTTGATTGTGAATGTCACAGTTTTAGATTCTATTCTTTTCTACTTTTTTTTAAGATTATTGTTCTTAATAAAATGGTTAGTTGCTAAAAATTAGTGAACGCAGGTATAACATTAGAATAATTATGTCAACACTGCATATTTTATTATTTGCTGTATGGATATGGGCTTAGTGGGTCAATATTTTTTGAGGATATCTATGTAAGGCCTAAGTTAACTTTGGATACGGAAAAAAAAGCATTATATTTATGTAAGAAAAGAGATAGATAAAGAGAAAAGCTGTGGTGTGTGTGGTTATTGTTTTTCAGTGGGACCAAAATATGTGAACCAATCCAACTTTGGTCGTGATTACTTCTTTTATGACTGGAACACTTTTTCTGTAGGTAGGCCTTCTACTAAGTGGACCGACGACATTGTAAGAATCAGCCCGTTTCAGTCCACTGCTGGATATAGGCCTGTCTCAAATTATGTTACCGAGCCCGATCTTCCGCTTCTTTCATCCAACCACTGCTAGCCGATTCACGGTTTTCACTCGAAAACACGTTTGCCCCAACGGTTATCGGTTCTTCGGCTAATATATCCAGCCCATTTCCACTTTAGCTTGCTGACTCTATAGTTAAGTCAATGAATGTAAATGGCTAGTAGCCATTCATAGCGGTGTTCAAATGGGCAGGCTTATGTTCAGCAGTGGAATCCTTCTGACTGATGATGATGATTCGTGATGATGACCTCTTTAATTAAGGTCTACTTATACCATTTAAATATATATAACTCAAAGGTGACTGACTGACATAGTGATCTATCAACGCACAGCCCAAACCACTGGACGGGTCGGGCTGGCTTTTAAAACATAAAATGAAATATTTATAGTACATAATTATAATAATTAATATGTACCAGTGCAACGGGCGCTTATTGCTCAAATCAATCTCTTAAAGACAACCTTTGCATGCAGAAGAGACAGTCAAAGCGAATAAATTTAGGACTGTTGTTTGTTGTATGTGGTATACATGAAAGTATATTTTCTTTGATAGGTATAGGTATACTTGTTTTTGTAGCATGTCTAGTAATAAGCGAATAAATTAGCGATTACACCTTAGTTAGACAATGTTTATACATAATTTCAATTAAGAAAGTGTTTTTACGTAAGTACGATTTTTTATTTATTTTGTAAATAAGCAATCAGAAATAATAAAAAAGATAATAAATAATAATTACATTTATTTCATTTTCCGTGACGACTAAAGTAAAAAATTATCAATTGCTGTTCCATTGTAATAAAATTAAGTCATTAGACAATTCCCAAAATCAGTTGATTTTCATTAAAAAAAAAACTTACAAAAAAACGTAACGTTCGCAACTGAAAAGTCGTTGGAGTTTTTCTTGTGTTTTTCACAAACCCTTTTTTTTTTTTTGTTTTGTTATTTTGTTATGGCGTCACACGATTAGTGTATTTGCCAGTGTCAAGTATAAAAGATTTCAAACTCAGAGAGTTGAATCAAGTTTAAATGATGATGGTGATGATGAGATGATGGTGATGATGATGATGAGATGATGGGATGAGGATAGTGTTTAAGTAAAGTAGTGGTGCTTTACTTAAACTTTACACGGACTTTTTTGGAGCAACTTGAAAAGTCACTTTCACAACTTTATTTCAATTTCCCACACTCGTACACATTAACGAACACATAATGGTTAATAATCCACCAATATTACACATTATCACTCGAAGAAACACAAGTTTTGGAAATAAAAACAAAATTTTCACGTTGACAATTCGATTGCCGCCAAAAAAGTCGTCATTATGTTCAATCTCACAAACCCTTTTGTGTGCTTTTTATATGAAGGCACGGATCATATATTTAATACTAATATTATCGAGGCCAGGAAGTATTTTTTTAAAACGCACAGATTTTTTGAAAGTAAATTTGCATGTTTTCATGCAAGTATTTTCAATTCTAGTTTTATCCAACTGCCCGTACGGGGTGGGCAAGCGACTAGCTTACTAAACAAAGTCTTGCATCGTTATAACATACTTCATCTGTAACTTTAAAAAGCCTTTTCCTAATTCACAGACAGTGAACCGTCGAATATTGGCCAAATACCTAGTACATGGAGCAAGAATACCTAGTATTACATAATACCTAGTACCTACGCCCTACGCAGATAAAGCAAGCTACGCACGAGCAACGCACGAAACTTTTTTGGCGGCAATTGAATTGTTAACATGAAAAATTTGTTTTGTATTTCCAAAACTTGTGTTTGTTCAAGTGATAATGTATCATATTGGTGGAATAACCATAATGTGTTCGTTAGTGTGTACGAGTGTGGGAAATTGAAATATAATTTTGAAAGTGACTTTTCGAGTTGCTCCAAAAAGTCCGTGTAAAGTTTAAGTAAAGCAGTGGTGCTTTACTAGTAGTGGTACTACACTATCCTCATCCCTTCATCTCATCATAAATGATGATTCATTTAAACTTGATTCAACTCTCTGAGTTTGAAATATTTTATACTTGACACTGGCAAATACACTAACCGTGTGACGCCATAACAAAAAAAAACCATGGCACGAATACCACGATTCGTTCGATCAATCCGATCCGACTATTTAGTTCATTTCTAACAGCCCGATTGTCAGATCATCATTATCATTTAGCACTGACTTAATTGACTATTTGTCAAATTCAGACTGTCAGTGTCACTCACTGACGGTGACGGGCTGACGGGCGACGGACTGACCTCACTGTGTCAGCCGTCAAGTGTGGTGGATGGTGTGTGAGAAATTGTGATGCAATTTTTAAACTAAAATTAATTATATAATTTCTTCATCTCCACCGGATTCGATAAAGGTAATGTAGATTTATTTCTTATATTTGCTAATAGTTTATGTTTTCCTCTTCATACATTCAAGTTACCATGGTGTTTAACTAAACGACGAGACGAGCAGATTGAACGCTCGATGGTAAAAGCGTTCTTCAAGCTTTCCAAACAAGTTTCATTATAGTATTTATCATGGTCAGTAAGTATAATTTTACTGGTTATTTTGCAGTCGAAAATTTTTTTTTTATATTTAAAATTTGTATGTATTTTAATTATTTAATTTCATTGTATTTTCAGAAATTTATCTCAGGACAATGTCGAACCAACAGCCAATATTCGAGTACAATGAAGAATCTCATGGAGACAAGATCGCCAGAAAGTCTAAAGACTCCCCATTTATGATAATAGGTAAGCTTCTCAAAAGAATCACATTTTTACAACCTCCATTGTACCTTACATCATTCATTAGTTTCACAAAATTCCTATTCTGCATTGCCATGACTTACCTACATAATCAATATTTCAGTTATTGGCTAAAAGTATGCCACCAATAGAAATGAAGCAATCCAAGAGATTTCTGTGGAATAATGCCAAAGACATGATGTGTTCTCAAGTAATTTTATTTTTTTGTACTTCCTCTTTTCCTACACCATGCCAAACAATAAACTCATTATTCTATCAAGCATGCTACTAAGGTACCTAACTACCTACTTGCTTTATAACTGCCTTGAAAATTTTAGTATGTACAAAACAAACATTAAGTAAAAATTTCCCACCACTCAATAGATTATGTAAACTTATGAACTATACATTCCATACCAACGATTTGCCTCTGTTTTCAGGTTTAATTGGGTTAGTTGGCGTGTGCGGCTTGGGAGTGTACAAATACAAGAATAAGGGTAAAATGAGCACCAGCGTCTACCTGATGCAGCTCCGAGTGGCAGCACAGGGCACTGTCGTCTCAGCTCTCACAATAGGACTTGCATACTCACTTGTCAAGACCCATTTACTAAAAGATGATAAGAAAGAATAATCTAGATCCAATTTATTAGAAAATTTATCTGGGAAACATTAAGTTATGTCATTAGATTTATAGTAACAAAGAGGTTACCTAATAGTTTGGTGTACATTCTTTACCTTTATAGGACTTGTTAATTTGTTAATAGTAATCTCAATAAATCAATCTCAAAGATTTTTCGTATAAAGTATTTATGTTTTCCAGAATATTGTTTAGCTTAGGAATTGTGTTCTGTGATTTTAGCATGTATAACATGTTGTGTTATTTTAATTTATTTATGTTGTATATAATTATTCTTTTTATTATTTAATTTGTTAAGTACCTATTTATGAATGT
Organism: Opisthograptis luteolata; assembly: GCA_931315375.2. Taxonomy (NCBI): domain Eukaryota; kingdom Metazoa; phylum Arthropoda; class Insecta; order Lepidoptera; family Geometridae; genus Opisthograptis; species Opisthograptis luteolata. The sequence goes on along the minus strand of OV928036.1, from coordinate 10,326,741 downwards.
GAACATCCATTGTAACATTGTAAGAGGTTTTCTTGACAGAATCAGTGATATTAGACAAACCATAGAAGTAGAAATGAATAATATCTATGAGACAAACCTCATTATTATCTGTAAGCAAGACTAGTACATAGGTTTGTATAAAGTGAAAAAGATCTTTAATTTTGTATCTGAATTTTTATAATCTGGTTTATTCAGAAACATGGTTTGCTTAATTCCTATTAATGTAGGTATGTAGTTAAGAATAAATTATGTACTTACATACCTAATGGTTGAATAAAATTCAATAGGGAATATGCATCGATTTTTTTTATTTGTTTAATTCACTTATTACTTCGTTATAACATAGTAAAAAATAAAAATCCTGTTAAAATCGTTCAAATGAATTTTTAAAATAATATTTAAAGTACCGATTAAATTTGACCTGTTTGAACGCCCTTATTTTTCGCGCGCTTTTGATGACGTCACATCACTCGTCCAGTACTGTTTTCTGTATGTAATGACAGCTAATATTTAAGAATTTTCAGTTTATATCGCTTTTTCGACTATGGAAAAGGCTAAAAAACCATTTTATGGACATTGTCTTGTACCAGACTGCCAAAACACTATAATAAGTACACCGGATAAAGTGTTTTTTTTCTATTCCAAGTGATATGAAAATACGTAACTGTGTAAGGTTATGAGAAGAGATGAAGTGTCTCCATCATCGTATTTACTTTGTTGTGAAGATCATTTTAATGTTAGTGTATTGTATTTCGATAATTAACATGGTGTGAATTTTTTTTTTTTTTTTTTTTACTTATTACAGGGTAGCGTTTGACCACAAGTCACGTGATGTTAAGTGACGGTGTGGTCTAAGATGGCGCCACGCTACACCTGGACTGGGAACTGGCTCTCAAGTGAGGCTGCCGGAACACACCGATAGGTGCTTGGCGACAGATTCTTAACAAGAGGGTGGTAGCTAGCCAGGCGAGTACTAGAAAATACCCTACCACCAAGCTATGGTTTCATCACGATGTTTTCCTTTACCGAAAGCTCAAGCTCATTGTAGTATTCGAACCCACGTCCTACGGATCGCAAGCCGACGTCACTACCACTGAGCCATCATCGCTATAAAACCTTGAATTGGTCAAAGTTAACTTTTGCAGACATAAATATTTTGATTATCAAGTGGAAGAAACTAACTCTGTTTACACCAAGTTTATACCAACCTGACCTTTATCATTCCTGTCTTTTCTCCGGAGATTTATTTTAGATTGAGAAAGATACCTATCTTATATAATATAAAATACAACATCATGAGACAACAAGAGGGAAAAGTTATGCTTCGGTTAAAACAAGGTGTTGTAGCTCATATGTGAAACATATATGTTTCAGTGCCAAAAACAAAAAATGATACCACCACAAGAGAGAATGTGTGCGATTGAAAGACAAAAAATATCGTTATTATATAAAGCTCTCACTGAGTTTGCTGTCAGAAGTACAAATACTTTACTCCACAAACAAGTTACTATGAAGCCGGGAACAGTACTTTTCATATTGAAGGCTGTGATGATTATTAAGCAAGGCCCAGTATATCTCACATGGATGTCTCCGAGATGAAGAAGATTGAAGCCTCTAGTAATACAGACCAAGTACACTGTGATGAAGCTGTGCAAGTAAATATTAGATCAAAGTACAAAAGTAAAGATGTTAATGTTAATTTAACTATTGAAAAGAAAAATGTACCTCTATTTCAATAATGTAGGTAATAATGTTAGTCTGTGGTTTGACAAAATAATATGCTGGATGTTTTAATAAAAAAATGAAATAATTATTCCTCAGTTTTATTTTTAGGTATGCATATTCAGTTAATAATTAAAGAAATTTGAATAACAAAATACAGATACAAATGAAACCTTAAAAATTAAAATCAAACTATGTTACCTACTGTTACATGTAAAATATAACTCAGCGGACGAAAAATCTGGATTTGATGCAAAATATGCGGTCATCATACAAGCATCTATTTTTGGCAAATTGTCCGATTGTCTTTGACGAAACCACTTTCAGTCATTGTTCTTGATGTTTAGTACTGTCACTATATACCAAAACCGCACTAGGCAATCGAAAACACTACAGAAATCAATTTTTTAGTAATTTTTCTTCATATTAGTATGAATATCGAAGCTAGACTGCGCCGTGTGACGTCATTTTTCGAATCGACCAATGGTGAAGCGATTCGCAAATTTGAAATTCCCACGCTTATTTTGCACTTTTTGATTAAATTTTTAAGGTATTAATTACAAATTAATTAAGAAAATAATGGTTTAGGTGTAATGTCAAGGCCATAAGGTATCATGGAAAAAAAAATCAAGTAAATCTAAATCACATGCATATTCCCTATTATAAATTATTTATTTATATTTATTTAATCCCACGTTATCACATACATAGCTCTGACCCTTAACTAGGTAATTAACAAGCTTTTCTTGGTGCTCCCGGAACGTAATTTGTGGAGTTGACTCCTTCAATATCGCGTAGACCGACGAATCAAGGAGGGAAAAAGGCATCAGTACTATACAGTATGTACCATAAACTTGGCAACGATTAACTACAGATGGCCGGCCGGCGGCAATTTAATCTTTTAATACTTTTTGGCGCGATCATCGACTTTGATACTTTCCTCATAATGGTAGATGTTAAAGTTTTGAGCAAAGAACTCATGGTTGGTTTGGTTTGTCATAGGATGTAAATAATTATGTAATTCCTAAAACCATCGATCAGTGGTAAAAACAATACAACTTACCTCTGTAGAACATTAAATCTATACTAATATTATAAAGCTGCAGAGTTTGTTTGTTTGTTTGTTTGTTTGTTTGTTTGTTTGAACGCGCTAATCTCAGGAACTACTGATCCGATTTGAAAAATTCTTTCAGTGTTAGATAGCCCATTTATCGAGGAAGGCTATAGGCTATATATTATTTCCAAAAAAATTAGGGATCCGTAAGAAAATTGCTATTTAGCAACCCAAGGTGTGAAATCGAAAACCTATTTTTGCGTGCGCTGCAAAAACTATTGACACTAGAACAAAATAATGTACTACGGGTTTGTAGGTCTCATTAAGATCTACAAAAAAGTCCGCGAGAGCATATGTCTAACTATTATAGTTATGCCGCAATAAGTAATATTTTATTTTAAAAATTAAAAATTTAATGCCGCCTCTAGAAAAGGCTCTTTATTTGTATCTTGGTATTAATTCTTATCAAAATAAATTACTTCTTATTCAAAACTGCTTCAATGCCTTTATAAAACTTTTTGAATCATTCAATTTGGACATTCCAGTCGAAAGATATCACGAGTTTAAAAATGTAAGTAGTAGTAGAGAAATAAACCCGCCGCACCCCAGCGCAACGGGAAACGCGGCGAGATGAGGGAGAATCTATGAAATAGGTAAAGTGCGGTCGCGGACCAGGAAGACCTTTAACAGCACGATTCAAACGTGTGGTCCGAAAAAAAATTTACCTGGAATTAAAATAGGATAATGGATACCTACAGCAGGTAACGCGGTGAGGGGGCATCGAAGTGCGGGAATAATTTTGGTGTAAACGAAATATATACGCTTTCACGCCTAAACTACTGAACCGATTTAAATGAAATTTGTTATAGAGATAGTTTGAGCCCTGGGGAAGGACGTAGGATACTTTTTATCGCGATAAACTGTAGCCCACGCGGGTGAAACCGCGAGGAACAGCTATGTATGATATGATTAAAATATTATTAGGCAGCCAATACCCTCACTCTAGTGTAAACCAATGGTACATACCAATACTTTTTTTATTTTTTGATATCGATAACTATCCCTGAGTGTATGCTGTTTAATTATTATTTATTTAGTACCTAGTTGGTCAAAAATAATCCGATTGGGTGCTTTATCGGAGTCTGCTTGCAAAAATATTCTAGAATTCTATACGTTCGCGATTCAATAAAATTATTATTACATACATATATATTATCTAGCTGTTTTAAAAGATGTCAGGCTGTCCAAAAAATATTCGCCTACCCGTGCGAGTTGGGGTGGGGCTGGTAGTTAGATATAAATAAAACAGCGTTGATAAGAATGTAACCACATTTGATTTATTCAAAATACAAATAGGAACCAAAAATAAAAATTTTACATTATCTAATTATTACAATTACAATAAATACTCCAGTTACATAATAATATAATTAATAATATTTAACAGAACAATTTAAAATTAGTCACTCTTGCTACATTCTGAAGAACCTCTCTTCATTCGTAAGCTTAAGTTAGGAATGATCAGATCATCTTTATCAGATGTGGAATGCTTCATGGAATTAGATGTAACTTTCACCGAAGATATGTCATCTGCATTGCTGAACAACCCATTGGACATGTTTGAGCTAGAACTCGAGTGATACGTCATCGATTTGAACATCTGTACAGGTGTTGATGTACGCGCCCTGTTATTGTTGCCGCTGCGCAGGCTGTTGTCAATAGAATTCCCTTCGCGAACTATCAAGGAGGAATGCTCCATCTCCTCCGGCATTTTAGTCTCAAACAGCGTTACAAACTCTTCTGCGGTATCGTTTCTAGATTTGTTATTGAAAGTTATTTTCTTAGCAAGTTCGTTCGTCAGAAACTCTTTCACCGTCATTGAATTCGTCAACCAAGTTTGTTGCCCAGCATTTTTCGAGTTGTCGTCTACAACACGCTGTAGGGGCTTTTTTGGCAGATTCTGAACGGACGATGATACCGCATCTGTTACGAGAACTGGAATGTCTTGATTATTTTTTTTAACCCTGAATTGCGATAAACTTGAACTAGATGTGCTGGATGAGGATAGAGCCAAGCGCTCTTTTGTTTTCTTTAAAGTAGAGGAAGCCCAACCCAAGCCAAGTTTCTTGAATGCGTTTTCTAAGTCTGGATTTGATGAAATGCTCAATGTATCTGATGTTTCTCCAATACTCTCTTTATTTTGGAACTTTACACCAGAGTTTAATTTTCCCCGTCTCGCTTTAGATAAAGCTAGTACCGATAATGTAGACTCTGTTGAAATAGTGGTCGAATTGGCGTTTGATGCTGTATCAAACTTAAACGGCTCGCTGATAATGTTTCTTTTTAGTAATTCTGAAATTACATCTGGTAAACTGGCCTCTGAATGTAAAGAGCTTAGTTCGTCATTTATTTGGTCATCTTTGACAATATCATCAAAATTACAGCCGTCGTCTAAAGGTTCAATGTTACACTGCTTGGCGTATTCTTGAAGACTAAAAAATGGTTTCAACATAATTTCGTTAAATTGCCTTATGTCAATCATTTGGACTTTAGAGTTTTCTGAAGACTCTGTTGCGGATATTTTAGGCTGCGCGTTCGATATCTCTACATTACTATCTAACAAGTCAGGGTTATTGTTTGTATCTCCCATTTTGGATTCAAGCAGTGGAGTTGTGCGACCATCTTTTTGTAATCCGTTATTTCGATTGGAAATGTCTGGGGCATCTAACTTGCTCTCGTTGCGAGAAGACTTTAATCTTACACTCATAGGTGAATCAACTTCTAAGACAGTTGAGAGTTCATGTGGAACTACATTCTCTTGGCCATTCCTTATATGAATACGAGACAGTGCTGGAGGTGGCTTTCCTCTATTTTTATTAAAGTGATCAGATAGTTCATTAACAGGTGAAGGTGAGTCCGATGTTTTAGATGAGGTTGAACTCAAATTTATACCCAAATCAGAGTTAAGGTTTTTGAAAGCTACTGGTTTAGGAATATCACTTAAGAATGGTATGTAGGAAGAAGAGTTCAAAATCTTGTTATCCTTTTTCAATGTATCCACCTTAGAGAGTTCAGGAGACTTTGACTCAGGTCTATTGTTAATATCATTGATTGGTTCGAGTGAGATCGATGCCGGAATTTTATTGGCATTTTTATCCGATTTTTGATCTGAGTCTGTTGTTGTGTCTGATGCAGATATTTGGCTATATACCAATGTTTTATTTTTCCTCACTTCTTCCAGAACTTTCGCAAGATTGGATAATCGTTGCGTGCATTTCTCCGTCAAATCAGCAATTTTCTCCATATTTTGCAGCTTGTCTTCAGCTAATTTTATATAATTGATCTCGCTCTCAACGTTCATACTTGTTTGAGTTGAAATACTCATTGGAATTTCAATTTCATTACGTTTTAATGAAGATGGATTTCTATCAGAATCGGTAGACGTGGAAGCCGGAGTGGCATGGTTTGATGACTCGCTAGTACGAAAAACTTTAGACTTTCGCTCATTCAAATGTGTACGTTTAGCTTTATATTCCGAAAATTTGGAACTAAATTCTCGATTGTTCAGTTTTGTATTGGCCAAGTCTGAATTTGCGCTTTTATCCGTAGTGCTTGAGTTCGGTGCCAATCTAGGTGTTGGTGAACTTTTACTGCGGTCTCTACTTCTACTATGGACAGCTGCAACGTGGTCTTTCACATATTCTCCTCTGGCAGACAATGAAGATAGCGGTTTAATTTGGTTTTCGGTTTTTTTCGTATCAAATGTCTTCCTGACCTTAGACATTTTTTTTGAAATATTTAAAGACTTTACTTTGTGTGCAGTCTTTTTCCGGGGCACTTTCGACAGCTTGCTATGTTTACTACAATGTTTTTTTGAACACATCTCAGAATTCTGTTTGCTATTGTCTGCATCAGTTTGTTGACTTTTATTTCCAATATCATCTACAATTTTTTGTGTCAGAATGCTTTTTATTTGCTGTAAAGACAATTTGTTTTGTAAAATGGGTTTTTGTTTGTCAATGTTATTAGGTACGTCGATAATCGAGCTCCCAGGCGTAGTCACCGAACTGCAATCTTGATCTACAACTTGGACCGCTTTTGAAGTTTGCTTATTTAATATAAGTAATTTATCCACATAGTTTTTAATGCAAGGCTTTATATTAGTTTTACTTCTTTTAGATGTCGGTTGACTACTTTTGATTGATGATGCAGTATTTGACGTTACGCGCATGACTAGATTTCGCGATGAGTGTTTAGCAGCCGAAAAACGACGCGACTTTTTGTGATTAACTGAATTGTTTCCACCATGTATACGATTGTGGTCTTCGCATTTACGGCACGTGCACTTTGGTTTTTTGTGCGCAAGTTGAGGGTCTTGATCTTCTCGATTAAAATAAATCTGTTCTATATCAACACTACGGCCACTCCTAGCCGAGTTTGGCGGTGTTCTTGCTTTCTGGAATGTACATCGGTGTGTTGGTGTATGAATGTGTTTGCCTAAATTTATTTTTCTAGTTTGCATGCATTTTCTGCATTGGCAGTCATACTCCTTGATATATTCATGATTTTCAGTGACCTCAATGTCATCCATTTCGTAGTTTCTTGAATCATATATCTCTTCATCAGTAAGCCGATAACCATGCTTCAGGAATTTCGGAAGAATGATTTCTGGAGGGCTCATGTAAGCAGTAGAAGTAGACGAACTCATATGAAAAAAAACGGGTCTATGGTTTGGGGAAGTCATGGATGTTTGTGTGTAAGTGGATGTAGCTGGTCTATGTGGAAGATATGATTTCGTAGCATTTGGTAAAACCGCATGTTCGCCTTTTTCAGATACATTATTTGTTTCCTTATAAATGTCATTGTAGTATTGTGGAGAATTCCTTTCACTGGGTATATTAGGTTCTTTCAAATTCTTATTAGTTATAACTTCAGATACAACGCTTACAACTGCATTGTGTGTAGATTCTGCCTTTTTTTCTGGTGGTAATTCTGTCACAGTAGATAGCGACCCAACTTGGTCCGTTTTGTTTCCGCTAGTTTCATGAATTTCTTCCAAAGATGTTTGCGTTGCACTAACAACTTTTTCTTTACCAATACTCAAAGGTTCTTCCTGCTTCTTATGTGTGCTATCTTCAGGTTTTTCACTAGAAATTTCTATTTCGTCACCTTTCTTTCTAAGCTGTATAACAACTTCATATGTGTCGGTTTTAAGGAATCCGGAAGCACCGATGTAGAATTTGCCTGCTTCTTGACCTCCATTGTCGACCAGCTTGATAAAACCGCCATCTGGCAAAGCTTCGTTAGCTTTGTCAGTAGTCGCAGTTTTAAATGATGTCGTGGATGTGGCCGTGGAAGGTTGGACGACATGACTATTTTTATCTTTTGGAGGAAGTCTCTTGCAGCCGCACTTACATTCATCTGCACACGAGCCGTACGATCTGTATACAAATATTAAAATCGCCCAGTTAATTATGGTAAAACATAATTCTATCACTTTGGTTGAGAATAGTTTGATATGCTTGGTATCGTAAGTTTTTTATATACAGGTGTCGATTCGGTTTAACATTCTCTAAAACTAAACTAAGTTTGACATGTCTAATAGTATTGCTGTCTTTTCCTAACTACTGAAGTAAAAAAGGACAGCATTACTATTAAGCCTGTCAAACTTAGTTTAGTTTTAGAGAATGCAAAACCGAATCGACACCAAATTCTCTCATGGTAGTTTACACTGTTTCAAACAAAAACCAATAAATACTAATTCTAAGTTTTATATTTTAGATTGTAACAATACAATTTGTATTACCTTTGTGATTGACTTGAAGGTTTATCGCTGCATTCCCAATTCTGAGAGACAGATCCTGAAAAATAAAATTCCTATCTTTAGAAGGCAGCAAAGCACAGGAATTCCTTCAAATGACCAATACTTTTTTATTAATACTGGAAACCTTTTTATAAATCAAGGAATAAGAGTTAATGGTATCTATTAGGCAAGAATGCACCATCAACGCGGCTGCGGCTCAAGCGAACATCGCCACGCGTTAAGTAACGTAATATAAGTTTTTTTTTAATATTACCAGGATAAAACTGGTCCAGCAAATTGCAATCAGATTTGCAGCTACCCTTGATATAACGTGTAATCTATTGTTTCAGTGATAGATAAAAGTAAATTTACTTGTTTGTTCCTGAGGCTCCCTAGACAGTCTCTTGGTGCAGGTGCATGGATAACCGTTTTTCAATTCACCCGGTGCTTTTTCACTTCTTGCTCTCTGTCCATTATCGTGGAAATACATTGATGCTACGTTGTCCCTGGTAGAGAATAGAGTAATGTTTTAACAGCTTTTTTATGGTAATTAATTCAAATATCTACACTATTCCAGAGTTAATGAAAGCACATACTATAGGCAGGCTGCACCCCAAAACATCATACATCTCTGTTGTTTATTTAATGTTTGAAGGAGATATAGAAATGCGTTGCGGTGCAGCTAATTTGCGCGAGTCTCAAATCAACACAGATTTTACAATTATCCTACTAATATTATAAATGCGAAAGTTTGTGTGCGTGTGTTAATGTTTGTATCAACGTATCTACTAATCCGATTTTGATGAAATTTGGAATGGAGATAGCTTTTTACTTTTTATCCCGGAAAAAGGTTCCTGCGGGATAACGGGAAGACGGGGGTGAAAACGCGGAGCGCAACTTGTTTTCTATAAATTACAATACAACTAATTCATTTACAGACAGATTTAAGACTAAGGCACAAGTTAATGTTCTGTAAAAAGCGGACACTACCATTTTAAAAGCCTGATTATTATAATACATGTGAATTACCACCAGGGTTTTCTCTCGGTTGACCCTCGCCACAGTTCTATGTTAGTTTTATAACAACTCATAACATTATAGGTAAGCCTGAAGGAAGGAAGAGAGACAGGATTAGTGGGAGAGGAAAACGGAAAGGAATTTTTAGTAAAAGTATATAATATGACTCACCCATTCTCGTTTACAGCTTTGTAGATACCTGAAAGAGGGGTTTTTTTTTTGAATTTTTTGCACTGAACCTAGTTACATTTCTATGGTGTTTGAAGTTTTAAAAAAAAGCCATATTATAAAAAAAGTAACTCTGTTACATCACCAGCATGGTAGATTACAGCCCATACTCCCTCTCTCTGAGAGAAGGCCAGAGTCCCAGCAGTCGGAACGTGAAAGGCGATAATGATGATGAACTCTGTTACCTTTTCACAACTAAATGGTTGAACCGATCTTGATGAAATTAAAAATTCGATATGGTAAAGGAGAAAACATACTTTTTATCGCGATAAACTGTAGTCTGCGCAGGTGAAGTCTCTGGAGCAGCTAGTTATGCTATATCTAGAGGATGGCTTCACATGCCGTGCCACAGATAAAATAAACGCAAACTACATACCCTCATTGAGATGTTCAAAAGAAACAACATTATTTGTATTATCGTTGGTCTTTCGAGCGTCGCTTTTGTCGCGCTTCTCATTGCTATTGCAGTTTGCCTTCTGCTTTTCAATCAAAGTCAGAGATTTTGCAATGTCCTTCATCAACTTGGAAGTTTTTTTTCTTTCATCAGTTTTCGAGTCCAAAATCTTATAAATAATAATTCTCTCTGCATCAGACAGTTTGTCATTGTTGTCTGAAGTGCTGTCTTTCTTTTTGAGTCTTATACTTTCTGTGGAACTGTCTGATGCGACCAACTCTGAATCACTCGAGCTTTGGATGACCACAGCTTCAACATGTTTTTTGGGTTTTTCTTGTACTGTGTCTTTTGTGGGAGGAGTGTGCTTATGTCGGGATCTGTACTCGTGATAGCTGTCTACTTTGCTAAATTTGACAGTGTTGCCAGTTTTTCCTTCTTTCACAGCAGTAGGTATGGTGTGAATAGCGAGGTTTCCATCACTCTCAGGTACCGGCATCCAGGAGTACTGGAAATCAGTACTTTCATAGACTTCACTGCTTTCTTTTATTGGAGATCTGGATTTTCTTTGAGGTTTGTTCTAGAAAATGGACAGTCAATTTAAAACTTTATCGCAATTGGAAACTGTTAGTTTTTATTAGTCCACAATTTTCTGCACAAATAGAAATTTACTTACTTTACAGTTTTGTTTGTTGCATTCTTTCTCTATTTTCCTGTACTCTTGCTGCAGTTTTCGCTGGCGATTCTCGTTTCGCATTTGCTGACGCTGTCCATCCATGTAGGCAGTTTTCTGAAAATTATTTTATGTTTAGGTTGAAATATTTTAAAAGCCATGGTGTGGTGATTCTTAAGTCAAACCAGTTATTTTTTCATAAATACAGTTGGTAATTACAGTTAGGTTTTATAAGAGGCTGAATTTAAAAATTACATACAATAGGTTTGTTTCCCTTGTCCTTAGGTATTGCATTCAAAAACGAAATTGTATCCTTGTATTCCTTTTCAACATTCTGTTTTGTCATAGCAACTTTGCTTCTAATATCTTGGATTTTCTTGTGATGGTCTTTGTTTACATTATGTGTGGTGCTTTCTTTCACAGCCTGTGAGTAGGCGTCGTCATCGTCCTGGGAGTCCCTGAGAACCAACCTCTCGTCATTGTACGGGATGTCTCTTGAGTCCCGGGTAGAATGGTTGTACATAGTCACTGAACTCTTCTTAGGGACTGTGGTGCACTCAGTATGTGGTTTGTTAGTTTCTTCATTATTTCCTTTAGCTGAAACTGTTAATTGGATATATGTATCAATTACATAGTGAAAATCTAGCGGTGTATGCAGTTTAGCCATATATTAATGTTGTTATTAATGTTGATAAATGTAATAATTTTATTGATTTGACTACACAAGTTTTGATGCCATGTATAAAATAATTTATGTTATGATTGACTAGTAGAAAATGCTTTAGGTATTTGTTAATGAAACAAAGAGTACATAATAAAAGTGAAATGATAATGGTTGCTAGTAATGGGCCTTACACAATGAAATCTATTTATCCCACCCTGATGTAATGACTTTTACATTCTGGTATGATTTGTGACAGTGAGAAGCTTAAAGCAAACATTTTAGACTGCTTACAACTTTTTGGACAAACTTTATTCCTTCTAAATGGACTTGTCCCCCTCAATACTGGTCTGGGAAGCAAATCTGGATGTGTAGGTCTAACAGAGTAAATTTTTTTACAGGGCAAATTGGGACAGGCGTTTCTCATACAATTAAATTTACTATGGGGCATATCTGACTGTGCAGGCCTCATAGAACTAACATTTGTATTGGACAAATTTTGTTGTGCAGACCTGGGTCGAAAACTTAAATTTTTATTCATTTCATTAGCTGTATAAATTTTATCAGGTTTGTTAAGAAAACTACTACGAGGGCAGAAACCACATTTTTCCCCCGCCTGCCAGGATGGCACCGGCACCAATTCTTCATCGTGCACATGACATGTATTCATAGTACCTTCTTTAGAAGCTCTTGTGCGAATTATAGTTTGTTTCAAACTTTGCAGGTCGTCCATCTTTTTACTAGACCGCACTGTATCGGTCTCTCTTAAACGAAGTCCTCTGTTTTGTAAAAATTCTGAAACTAACGTCAATGAAGATTTGATAGGCACTCTTTCTTCTTGGTTTGTGAGGCCCCCACGCAAACTAGAAGGCATCTCATCACTGAGGGCAAACAAATCAAGCCTTTTGCTCTTATCTGCTTTGCTTTCAACATTGTTATTGTTGGTCTCCTTAACACTGTTATTGTCATCTTTAGGCAATGATAGTGTAGGTACATTGGGTTCCCATTCGTTGGGCACGTCAAGTTCCCATTGGGTTGCCATATCATTTCTTGCTACAGCACTGTCCTTTTCAACACCATGATTTGTGTTGCCATCATTGTTACAGTCAGGAACAGTTAACTTGCTAGCAGATTGATGTTTTTTTACAACAGTAGAAGTTTTTTCTCTACTGACCTCATTAGCTGCCTCTCTGAAATTTAATGAGATAATACAGGTATGCTTTCAAAATAAAATAAAGAAAATAAAGATGAGATTTGTTGCTAAAACATGAGCTTATGAGCTTGGTGGCGAATGCTGTGGCAACAATGTTTTATTGCAGCTGTTTTCATTTAGGTGGTAGTTTTCAATCATTGGATATTTCTAGATAGAGATCATAATATATATGCAGATAACCGAGTCTCACCTTGCTTGAAGTTTTCTGTCCAGTAAGTTTTTGTGTTTGTCAAGAACCTGCTGCCTCTTTCTCCTTAATTCAGCTACTGCCTCTTTACCTCTTTGCTTTGAGTGGTCTACTTTGTCTTCTTGCTCATCTGCAAATTATAAGTTGGGACAAAATAGAACATATTGTCGGTAAAGGTTTTACTGTTGCTGATAGTGAATAATGCCCTTGGTTACTAAAAGTTAATCAATTTCACACAATAAAACTAGATCTATATATTATTATGTCCTAATATTTAGTTACTAAATATTTGCTTCAACATTATAATTTAGGTAGAAGTATCACCTAGATTTATGAAAGATTATAAACGGTTAACACACACACTACATAAACTGTGTACCTGTTTTAGGAGTTCATGACCCCAGCTTAACATGTAGGTACACCAGTTTCTTTGTCATCTATGCGGTCTTTTTTTATTACCTTGTAATCTGACTTCTGAAGCGTTTCTGTGACCGGCGCCAACATTCTCGATTCCTTTAGAGTAATATTCTTCAAGTTGTTTGACCAGACGTTCCTGACGTTGCAAATATTCTCTCTGTTTCTTTGCATCTAGTTCAACGACCTGTTGCAAACTCCCGACTTTAGCGCGTTGTCTTATCTTTTTAGCGATATCCTTCGATTGTTCTCTAACCTAAAAATTCACTAACGGTTGTAACTTTTACCGGTACTTGTTAATTTTTAACTGTTGATACATTTTTATCAGAATTCATCGAACCTGTTGAAGTCTCAGCTTGCGCCGTCGTAAGAATTCATTTGTTTTGAAACCGTCCATCTCAGAAGTCATCCTGACATTGAAACTGACACCAAAAAGAATCACTAATTTAACACTATATACAAAGCAGGATAAATTATTCCAAATAACACTTTCACTACATAGGGTTTTAGTGGTAAAATTTTCATCAAACTGCAAACAAATTAACAAAAGTGTTTAAATTCAAATCAGCAACGACCATCGAATTAATATTGACAGATGACATAACTGTCGCTTGTCAGAGAAAATCACAGCAAGATGTTTCTTACGCTTTGGCTGGTTGTAGTTTAGCCATACGCTTTTTTTTTTTTTTTTTTTTTTTTTTTTTTGTTTTGTTTTGGCGTCACACGATTAGTGTATTTGCCAGTGTCAAGTATAAAAGATTTCAAACTCAGAGAGTTGAATCAAGTTTAAATGATGATGGTGATGATGATGATGAGATGATGGTGATGATGATGATGAGATGATGGGATGAGGATAGTGTTTAAGTAAAGTAGTGGTGCTTTACTTAAACTTTACACGGACTTTTTTGGAGCAACTTGAAAAGTTACTTTCACAACTTTATTTCAATTTCCCACACTCGTACACATTAACGAACACATAATGGTTAATAATCCACCAATATTACACATTATCACTCGAAGAAACACAAGTTTTGGAAATAAAAACAAAATTTTCACGTTGACAATTCGATTGCCGCCAAAAAAACGCCATACGCTTGAGTGTTATAATTCTAACGCAACTGTTGTCAAATGTCAATGTCAACGCCATAACATGCATCGATAGTTCTTTTTCTACGCCTGGATGAATGGTGCCGACTGCCGATTGGTGCTGCGTGGTGCCATTTATGGAGGATCCCGAAAGCGGGAAATTTAAATTTTGAACAGCTTTTTAACGTTTGCTAGCTAGAAATCGATCTGTGTATGTATGACTGCATGCAGTTACATACACGCATAGAATTATTCTATGCATACACGTATATGACAATGTTTCCCATAAACTCCATAACGGCTGGACCAATTATGATAAAATCTTCCGACTAATCCAACGGGAATCCTATGAAGTTTGGCAGCGAACTGCTCAACAGTTTTTAAAATAATATTCCTTGCGAAGCCGGAGCGGTTCGCTAGTTGTAAATAATCATAGAATTCTTGGTTTTGGGTTCATTTCTGCTAATTAAAAATTCAGCCAGTGATGATATTACCTACTTTTCTAATAATATAATCTGGACTGTGTCTTGCACTCGTTTCTTTTTCGTACATCTTTTGTACTTGACTTTTGTTATCTAATTTACTTTTAATCCCAACTCAAATAAAGCCGAAGCCGATCAAAGTTGCAGTAAAATTAATTGTTAGTATTGTATACTTACCTACCTTATATCATTAGGCACGGTAGAAACTTATGGGCACATTCCAATAGGTATCTCCGTATCTCGTTGAAATTTTTCAATTCGGTGGCGCGTCGTTGCAGTGCAGTAACAAATAAACTCCAGTTTTGATTCCCATAATAATTTATTGTAAAACTTTTCTTTCATATATTTTAAACATAACACACTTTATTCAATTAAGTTACATAAATAAAGCGTTTACATTATTATTCTTTAAAACATGCGTAAAAATTACTATTTAATGACATGAAGCAACAAGACATGGTGAAGAAACA
Source organism: Opisthograptis luteolata (assembly GCA_931315375.2). NCBI lineage: Eukaryota > Metazoa > Arthropoda > Insecta > Lepidoptera > Geometridae > Opisthograptis > Opisthograptis luteolata. Next base: position 10,311,340 of record OV928036.1, on the reverse strand, counting down.
ACAAGACATGAAGCACAACATGGGTTCTTTTTCGTTTCAAATGGTTTATAAATTAAATATACTTAGGTCTTAGGGATTGAGTTTTAACATATTTAACTACCCGTGGTTGCCATAGTTTGGTTTAACACGTTAACTACATTCAATGAACTTTGGTCATTTTGTAAATTTCCAGTATTGATATTATTTACGGACCCGTTTCCCCCTGGGGCTGGAGTAGTTAAACTTCCAGCAGCAGCATTGCCGGGATCTTGAGTGGTAACGGCATTAGTTGGTACGATTCCAGTTACTGGATTGGTAACGCCACTTACTGAACTCCCTGGAGTAACCCCACCTAGAGCTCCGTTAGTAACGCCTCCAAGAACTCCATTAGTGACACCTCCCAAGACTCCATTTGCGACGCCCCCATCAGATCCTTGAGAGACACTTGGCGTCAAACCACTTGGATCAGCAGAGGAAGAATCAGTCCCACTGCTTTTACCTACATCTAGTCCTAGAACTTTCGTATCGCCAAGATCTAATCCCAATAACTGGTTACCATTATCCGTATTACCGTTGTTACCATTATCCGTATTACCGCTGTTACCACTATCTGATTTATCTCCAAGGTTTATGCCAAGTAACTTATGACCAGCTAGGTCTACATGAGCTATACCGTCGTTATCCAATAAGCCAACTTGCACCAGCGCTTTTTTGCCACCATCGGAACCAGTGGTACCATTATTAACTCCACTGCCGGTAGTCCCACCGCCACCAACAGTAGTTCCTCCTCCGTTTCCTGAGCCTCCTGCACCTCCAGTATTCCCACCGCCCCCAACAATAATTCCTCCTCCATTCACTAAGCCACCTACACCCCCAGTATTCCCACCACCCCCAGTATTTCCACCTCCCCCAACAATAATTCCTCCTCCATTTACTAAACCTCCTACACCACCAGTATTCCCTCCTCCCCCACCACCAGTATTCCCTCCTCCCCCACCACCCCCAACTATGATACCTCCTCCATTTACTAAGCCTCCTACACCCCCAGTATTCCCACCACCCCCAACAATAGTGCCTCCTCCATTTACTAAGCCCCCTACACCTCCAGTGGCTCCACCGCCTCCAATAATTACCCCTGTATTTCCTCCAGAGTTTCCACCATTATTAATAGGTATACCGCCACAGCCTTTTCCATTGAAACCGCAGTTCTGTGTAGCTGTGTAGATTAATGCGTTGACTAGCTTGATGATGACGTCTTCGCTAAGAGTGGAGGTGCAAGCTGGACAGGTGTAGATCGTGTCCGGTTTCAGAGACTGTGCGATCTCCAACAAGGCTTTGAGGTCCTCGATGGATTCTCGGCAAGACTCGTAGCGAGGGCCGGGGTAGTAGCCAGAGCGAACGCCAGAATAAAAGGCCTGTGACATCTGGTAACAAGATATTCAATTTTTTACCATCTCAATTTCTCACAACATGCATTATAAAATATTAAATAAACATATTTTTGAATAAGTAATTATATTTCTACAATCTGATTTCCTTTGCTTCTTCTCTAGAATTTGAACGATTTAAATTTAAATATACTTAGGTTAAAATACCTTACAGAGTTTAATGGTTTACATAATTTTTTAATTATATTATTAAATCAGTCTATAATATTACTTACCCCACAAAGGAAAGTCACCACCAAAACCCAAGTGCAAACCATAGCACCCATGTTTATTTACTCAATCATTACAGCCGACAACAGCATTTATATAGATTCCATTATTGCAACACCTGTACTGTAAACGCACAGTATTCCTGGAAAACTTTGCAAAGCGTTTCGTAAATTGATATATTATTTACAATAATTATTAGTTTGTTTTTCTATCAATTTGGAAGTAGGTCAGTGGTCACGTAGCGATTGTGTTAAGTACCTACATTATAAACTCAAAAAGCGACCCACCCTATCCGGCTATCATACAATGGAGAGGCACAACAATAAGTTTTTCGGTGGAACAATGAAATAATATCAAATTTGACACACCTGCAAATTGCCTTATCAGAGGTTCTGCGAAATCGAAATAAGTAGGTACATAAATCATACATTGTTATTTGAGAAGGCACTAAGGTTTTTCACGTTTTGCATATAGATATCTACTGTTCGTAGCTATAGCTACCAAAGCTACCCGAATAGCCTGCCTCGGCTTCGCTCGGGAAGGGCATTTAAGCAATGGTCATCTTATCCAGAATGTTCAAGCTATTTGATGAAAAAAAAAATGATATTTGTAAAGAAGATACCATACAAAGTTTTCTTCAAAAGTTATGTAAGTAGGTAGTGTTAGGTCCTTGTACTGTACAGTAGTGTTAGACCACTATCTCACCTGATTATAAGTGACGATGTCTGTTGAATTTTCTAATAAATGTGACATTGATAACATTTTGTCGAAACCAACTAGAATATCGGTCTCAATATAGTCACGATTTTTAAACACGACCATCAGCCGCTTTCATAAGAGTGGTAAAAATGGATACTGGTCCAAAGCAAACCAGACAGATGAATCCGCGCTATAAAGCGAATCTACTATCCGTTCTTACATTTGGGTAATGTAGTCAATCAACTAAGAATCTGCAGCGCAATATAAAATTAGATACCAAAGGAATCAGTCAAAAAACCCGAACATAGTCTCTTCTGCGGACTCATAAAGAAAATAAATACAGAGCAAGCGTTTTAGGCCACAATGTGTTAGTTAACATTTAAGACATAGGTAGTACTCTCAAATAGTTATAATAGCACACTCGCTTTTATTTCGCAGATGGACTATAGAGACTTTTAAGCTTGGTTATAGCCGCGACATCAAAGACAACGATCTGTACGCACCTCTACCAGAACATCGATCTGATGTTTTAGGTAATATTTTAAACCGCATCTTAAAATATAATATGTAATCGACATCGTGATGCAGTTGGTTATCTGACTGGCTGCAGAGCTATGTGCCGTGTTCGAATTCTGTCCGGTGCCTAAAAATGTTGTAGTCAGAGGTGTAAAAAAATTTATAAGTTTGTCATATTCATTCACCGTCTAACAATTTCATGAGGTGACGCAATGCAGAGAGCGTGGGACGAAGAAGTGATTACGTGCCGAAATAGCAGTAGGCACACGGTGCCTAGCCTTTGGAGAGTATTGTTCAAGGTGTTCGGACCACAGCTGATGTTGTATGGCTTGATTCTTACTGCCATGGAGTTTTTGATTAGGTACACAATTACATTATCACCTTACGGTCTTTACGTCATATGAGAAGAAATGACGAACACAGCCGCTGTTTTGCAGGTTGCAGCAGCCTCTCTTTCTTGGTCTACTGTTGCGATACTACAGCCCAGCTCGAGAGCAAAGTAATAGCAGGTAAACATTCGAAACGAGAACCTAAGTAAGTAGGTACATACTTGCATTTCAGCAAACTTCGTTTACTTCCCTTTTGCAGCACAAATTCCACCTACGTATCACGGATATTCAACTATTACGATACGGGGGGTAATATTACTTGGGGAGAGGCTGTCTTTTTCGCATTTGGAATAATATTCTGCAGCACTGTCAATGTTATGGTACAGCATCCTTTCATGATGGCGGTAATGCATATGGGTATGAAAATGAGGGTTGGGGTTTGCAGTCTGATTTACAGAAAGGTTAGTTCTTTGATAGATATCATCATCATCAGCCTGTATCAGTCCACTTCTGGACATAGACCTCTCCCAAGGTACGCCACTGAGTCCGGTCTCCAGCTCTTCTAACCCAACTACTGCCAGCCACTCGGCGCAAGTCGTCGCTCCACCTAGTCGGCTGGTATATACCTACGTATATAATTTCTACACGATATATATAGCTTCGTTCTCGTAACTTGATACTTGGTAATAGGTATTTTTGTGTTTGCTTCGTTTCTGTTTCAGGCTTTAAAAGTAAGCCTTCAAGACATGACAGAAAGCAGTGCTGGCCTAGTTGTGAATTTAATGGCCAATGACGTGAATCGGTTCGACACTGGCCCTCTCTTCGCACATTATCTTTGGATTGGACCTCTTGAGACATTGGTTTGCCCAATTATTTTTTTTAGATGCATGTGTGCAGATGTTTAATTCGCGTGCTCTACCTATTACTGTCTATCGCGATAAAACGTATCCTATGTTCCAGGATAAAAACCACCTCCATACCAAATAGCTACTTTTGCATTTATAATGTTATCTATTAGTATGGATTAATCTGTTCTTAAAATTTTAATTAAGTAATGACAATAGACATGACCTCATAAATTAATATTTTTAGTTGATGACTGTTTACTTGTATCGAGAGATGGGTATGCCTGCAGTATATGGATCTTTGGTCATCATTGCAGTAATTCCATTTCAAAGTTAGTAAACAACTAGCCAGCTACGTAAGCTGATGATTTGCTTCTCATATAGGCACTTATTTTCTTATACATATAAAATTAATTTCAGTTTTTTTGGGCACCCAAACTGCTTATTATAGAAAAGGAACTGCTCTCAAATCTGATGAAAGAGTCAAACTGATGAAAGAAATAATAATGGGAATGGAAGTTATAAAGATGTACACATGGGAACAACCGTTTCGCAAAATCATCGATACCGTACGACGGTAATGCCATATAATTCATTACATTTTTGATGCTCTAACCTAAATTATTGTACAAATAAGTTTAATCTCTTGAAGGTCAAGTCTTGAATTCACTTAAGAACTCTCAGACATAGACGACTAATAATAATAAATCTCGCGTTAATTTCTTTTCAGTCAAGAGATTTACTTTATCAAGATGACGTCATACATTCGCGGTGTGATAATGTCTTTCATTATGTTCACGTCCCGTTTCGGCATCTTCATCACGGTGCTTCTCTACGTGACATTCGTGAATAGTATCAGTGTTGAGAACGTGTTCTTTCTCACCTGCTACTATAACATCACTAAACAAACCATGACGTTGTACTTTCCTCAAGCAGTCGGACAAGTAATTATTATCAATAATAACCCGATCTTTTTAGTACCTACGAAAATAAGTTTAGGTAGTCATCTAGTAGCATATTATAAATAAATATCGGGGGACCATTGCACACAAATTGACCTAGCCCCAAATTAAGCTCGAAACTTGTGTTATTGGTACTACGGTACTAGACAACGATATACATACTTATATAGAGAAATAAATACTTAATTAGATAGAAATATCCATGACTCAGGACCAATATTAGTGCTCATCAAACTTATATTTGCCCTTACCGGGATTCGAACCCGGTACCGCTAGCTTCGTAGGCAGGGTCACTACCAACTCGGCCACCGCGTCGTCTTATTATGCCAATGCGTATCCTAGTGTGCTGAATCATGTATATGAACACGTTATACGAATGTGAGGAAAGAAAATGAGCAGAAAGTTGCTTGCTCTTGTAAAAGAAGGAATATTATGAAGCGTAGATATACAATTTCGTATTTAAAGATTGCAGAAATGAACGTGGCTGTGCAGAGAATTCGTGATTACTTATTGAGCGAGGAATGTCACTTGCCTCCAAGACACCGCCCGGATCATATTGAAGTTGTGACCAATGTTCCGAAGAAACGAGTTACCATTTTAGGTCAGTTCAGATTCAGATATTCAAATTTTTTTAGCAAAGACTTGGTTTCGAGTAATACGTAGTTCCTAGTTTTTTGATACATATTTATTTCTGATTCCGTATATGTAGGTACCTAACTACTACCTACAGACCTACTTACTAAAAATACATTTTACAGAATCACCTGTAGAACCTCAGCGCAAATTAGTAATTCGAAATGAATCTAGCACTTCAAAAAAGCCGGAAGAAGACAAATCTAAAGGTAGGTACCTATACCAAAATTATCTTTCAGCTACCTAAGTGTACCTACATACGTAAGAAATTGGTAGGAGAATAGAATAACGGAAATCTTATCTTTTTAGTTTCCAAAGATCCGGTTATAATATTTCAAAACGCACACAGTAGATGGATTAAATCTACGAACAAGGATGACGTTGAAGACATCAATTTAATAGTGAGATTTTTTATCAAAAACCTAAATGAAGCAGAAAATTACACTTCTGCTCTTATTCCTGGAGGGATAGATTTAATATTACTTATATGTATTTCAGATAACTTCTGGTTCTTTGACTACCATTATTGGAGCAGTAGGTTCAGGAAAGTCTACTTTACTCCAAATGGTTCTAAACGAACTGCCTTGCTCTAGCGGTACTTTGGAAGTTATTGGAGAAGTCAGTTATGCAAGTCAAGACCCTTGGCTCTTTGTTGGTAAAGCATTTGTACGATATTGCTCCTTGAGTCCTTATAGACATAAAACTGATAACATTACTTTGATCTAAAATATGTTGCTCCATAGGTTCTGTTCGCCAAAATATCTTGTTCGGACAGCCTTTCCAAAAATCACGCTATATGGAAGTTTGTAAAGTTTGCGCTCTCGAGCGAGATATCTCCCTATTTCCTCACGGCGACAAAACTATTGTGGGCGAAAGAGGAGTCTCACTGAGTGGAGGACAAAGAGCTCGCATTAATTTGGCCCGAGCTGTTTATAAAGAAGTATTTTTCTTGTTGTTTAACTCGCCTCTACGATGAGATATTATGTGTGCCATAACATAAGTGTTTGTTCAACTTCTAGGCCAATATATATTTGCTGGACGATCCGCTTTCGGCGGTAGACACGCAAGTTGCAAAGCATATATTTGAAAGGTGCTTGAAAAGGTAAACAATAATTCTTATATTATGTCTTTAATTAAAAAATAATATACTTATTTTCGTCTAATCCGTTCCAACGCTTTTTGCACTTTAAGATTCCTATCGAGTAAAACAGTGGTTTTGGTAACACATCAAATACAATTCATCAAGTTTGTTGACCAAGTCGTCATCTTAGACAAGGGAAAAATAATCACGGAAGGAGCGTTCGAAGACCTTGATGTAATGAATGCCCAAACTTCTTAAGTTATCTTTACTAACTGGCCTCTACGAGTTAACGTTGATGATTTATTCAAGGATAAAGAATTGAAGATAATCCAACTGATGAAAGATAAAGTTCGCGAAGTGCACGAAGAAGATACATTTGGGAGTCTGCAAAGTAATTCGCTACTGCAGCCAAGCACTATGAGCTTACACAGGCGACACTTATCGCTTATATTTGATACTAGTATTGCTGTTAGTTGATTGATACTTATCAGTAAATTAGTATGTTTCGTGTTGTCTCAAAGAGCTGATTTTTTTGCTGTATTTGTTGATCACGTCCTACTAAGACGTGCCCAACTGCCCAACGCGGCATGTCATAACGCTCTTCAGCTTGAGGCGAAGTCTCTTGTGCCTGTAATGTTCGACCGTTACGCATAGGCCTACTAGTTAGTCCCACATGTATAATTTTATCTACAGATACGTATCCCTGCCGGTATTGGTAAGTCAAACACGGCAACAACACCAAAGAGAATGTAAGGTTTAAACAACACTTCTTCGAGCCGGAAGACACCCATACAGTATGTTTCTGTCAATAAGTAGGCACAGTAGGTAGTATGGGCCATATCAACAGAAACCATGTAGTATGGTTATGGTGACAGTAATTCGCTAGACAAGCTCTTACACATTCACCTCTGCTGCTGCTGCGATAGAGCTTGTCTTGTCTTTTATATTAAGCACATCGTTAGAACTAACCATCGAAATACCGAAGTGCTAGGTAAAAACCAAACGCAGTATGTATACCCTAAAATCCCTAAATCTAAGAAAAACATATATCACAGCTGTGTATGAGATTTCGATTTGATTCCAGGATCAAAAGCCAGAGGCGGAGATGCAAACCATGGGAAGAGTGCAAGGTTCTGTGTATAAAGAATACTTTTTGACCTCTGCCAGTGGTCTGTATGTCTCAATCGTATTATTTATGTTTGTTCTGGCACAGGCTTGTGCTAGCGCTTGTGACTATTGGATAAGTCGATGGTTTGTATTTTAAAAATTCCTCCTTATGGAATAAATTTAGGGAAAAACACCCTTTGTTTAAACAATGTTTTGGTTTATTGTTTACTTATCTCCAGGAGTCATGTTGAAGACAGTTTGACTGGAGACGCGACGATGGATAATATTGTTTGGACTGAGCAAGGATTGGATCGCAACGGATTCGTGATAATTTTCGGAATGATTACGATAGCAACTATTGTCGTCGCTTTAATCAGAGCCTTCCTGTTCTTTTCTTTGTGCATGAAGTCTTCTATCAAGTAAGTACCACATTTAAATAAACATTACTCAAAAATACCGGATTGATTATCCCACCACGTTTAGTTTCTTTTATTTTGGAGCAGTTACTTCTCTGCTGTAGTCTCTAGCCAACATAAACTTCAGGCTCAGGGCATGTGCGGGTTTTGTCCTAAAAGACCTAGAGAAATCTATTTATCGGAACGTTTGATATTTGCAGGTTACATGATAAAATGTTCGAGTTTATATCAAGATCTCCAATGAGCTTCTTCCATATGAACCCGTCGGGAAGAGTCCTTAACAGATTTAGCAAAGATATGGGGGCGGTGGACGAGTTACTACCCCAAGCGATGATTGATTGTTTTCAGGTAAATGTTACGTTAGTATGTAGGTACCTAATGCAACGATATCCGTGATGAACTGTAATGTAATCAATTAAGAAATAATTGTTTTCTATGAACTAAACAAATATGAAACACGTGTGTGCAATTGTGCGTGACCTTTATCTTTCAGTTACTTCACAACTTTGTCCTACGCCTTTCGTCGTGTGTTGTTTTCCATAGGTATATCTCTTCTGTGCCGTAGTTGGACCAGATTGGCCATCAACACAAGTTTTTATTAAAACACTTTTATTATAAGTTTCCTTTTCCAGATCATGTTAAACTTAGTCGGTGTCGTAGTGGTCATATTGATGACTGACGTCACTCTACTTATACCAATAACGGCAGCTATTATAATATTCTACTTGTTTCGCGTAATTTACATCAGAACGACCGGCGCTGTGAAACGACTCGAAGGAATCAGTAAGTGGATCATAAATAATACGGACCTCCGCAACATTGTGTTGCATTCAATGAAGAAATTAGCTCTCTTCAAAACTTACATAACACTCAAGGTACTTAACACGGACTATCTTTACCTTCACGGGCGGCGGTTAAGTCTTCAAGTCTTCATAAAATCAGACGGATAAATAATAAGACTGATTTACATTCCACAGCTCGCAGCCCAGTCTTTGGCCACTTGAATGCGACTGTACTAGGGCTTGCCACCGTCCGATCCTTCGGGGCTGAGTTCCTGCTCGCCCAGGAGTTTGATCGACACCAGGACCTTCACAGCTCCGCGTGGTACCTCTTTATCAGCTGTAGTCGGGCTTTTGGTTACTTCCTGGACGTAATCTGCCTGTTATTCATCATTTGCGTCACATTCAGCTGTCTCATGAAGAGCGGTTAGTATAGCGTAAAGATACCTATGACTTCAGTGTTAAAGGATCGATCAAAATTTTAACTATCGAGAAATATATGCAGATATCTTAGATTTATTCATTGATCTATTACATAACCAGATATTGACGGCAGCAACGTAGGGTTAGCGATAACCCAGTCGATTTCTCTAACGGGTATCTTCCAATGGGGCATGCGCCAGTCTGCAGAGATGGAGAATCAGATGACCAGCGTCGAGAGAGTCATTGAGTATACTAAGTTGCCCCAGGAAGCAGCCTTGACAAGTGTAAGAGAATAAATTCATCTTGTGCTGAATCCCCAATGCAGAATGTTTATTTTTACTGGTTAATAGCATCCGCACGAGGAATCTGTTTTTGATAAAATGTTCATAGAAAATTCACAATAATTGACTTTTGTTTTTAGCCTGATGACAAAAAACCTTCGCGAGGTTGGCCTTCACAAGGCGCCATTCAGTTCAATAACCTGAGCCTGAAGTACCACCCCGATGGTAACTACGTGTTGAACAAGCTGAATCTGGACGTTTTACCCCAAGAAAAGGTATGATGGTGGATGGTGGTATATGTTTTCACATTTGTTCCCATAAGAAACAGTCGTATTCTATGGTTTATGTTTTGTGTTAATACTTGATAGGTTGGAATAGTTGGACGTACTGGAGCCGGCAAGTCATCTGTCATACAAGCTCTATTCAGGCTCGCATATCTAGAGGGAACGATCACGATTGACGGACTCGACATCACTAGTATCGGCCTGCACGAATTGAGAGAAAAGATATCGATAATTCCGCAGGTAAGTACTTTACAACAGTGCTTGTATCATACTTAATAAGTCGTATAATCAACCAAGTTGTCTTACTTTGTCGGTTTATAGGAACCGGTGCTATTTAGTGGAACCATGAGGAAAAACCTGGATCCCTTTGATGAATATCCTGATGAGTTATTATTGAGAGCTTTACAGAATGTAGAACTGCAATCTGAAGATGAAGGCGTTGGTAAATTCACTGTTACCTTTTTGTTTAAAGATTGAAATGGTGAAGGAAAACATCGTGAGAAAACCTGCATGTCTAAGGACCCTAACATTCAAAGACATGCGTCATCTACAAACCCACAGCGTGGTAGATTATGGCCCACGCTCTTTCAGATACGTATTTGTCTCATCATAGGAAACGTAATAGGCTGATGATGATATAGATTGTACTCATACAGCACTCAAGGTGTCTCTTGACCCCCATCTAGAATTTAGTACTTCTTGTAATCTTAAGACAGCATTCCACTTCCACTATTCACAATATTTATTTGCTCTAATTTAGAATCCTTTTTCAACTTTTATTTTTATCTAGGTGCCCTCTACAAACAAGTATCGGAAGCCGGTTCGAACTTCAGCGTGGGAGAGCGGCAGCTAGTGTGCCTGGCCCGAGCCATCGTGCACAATGACAAAATCTTAGTTCTAGACGAGGCTACAGCTAACGTCGACGCTCAGACCGACGCGCTCATACAAACGGCAATCAGAGAGCATTTCAAGCACTGCACGGTGCTAACAATAGCGCATAGACTTAATACAGTCATCGATTCGGATAAAGTAAGGACATTTTGACTAAAGTTTGGGCGTAAGAATTCTGCACCAGATTTGCAGGATACTATTTCGACCTTTAAATCGTATGTCAAGAATACTTTACAGCTTACATTGCCAATTTATGACTTAAAAAGGTTTAGGTAGGTGTCACAGCTGTGGGACCACACTATTTATCATTTCTCTCTCTACTTCCTGGATATCGGGAACCTTAGTGGATTATTTACTGATGATCTTCAATTTATTGTTGTAATTGGTGTCGATTCGGTTTTGCATTCACAAAACACTGAAGTAAAAAAAGGGCAGCATTATTTTTAGACCTGTCAAACTTAGTTTAGTTTTAGAGAATGCAAAACCGAATCGACACCAATAGGTATACATATAAGCATTTTGACCACAGTCTTAACTGACGGTAAGTGATGTCGAGGTCGATAATGGAGCAAACTAGCTTAGACGATAACTATTCACTCTCGACTTGAAAGAAAAACGCTGGCAGGGTGAATCACTCCATCGCCGTTCGCATTATAAGTGTAGGAGCGAAGCGTTTCGTGCAGATCGGGGGAAAAATCAACCATGTACGGATGTGATTGCTTTTATAATTGACTTCTAGCGCCCTAATAATGACCTATTCAAGTGACCCGTAATGGTTCCAGATACTAGTGCTAGACGCGGGTCGACTGATGGAGTACGATCATCCACACATATTGCTACAAAACAAGAAGAGCTACTTCCGCAGGATGGTCGCCGAGACCGGGCCCTCTATGGCACCAGTATTGTTCAAACTTGCTACCGAGGTTCATTGATTTCATAAACTATTGGAAAAAAACAAAAATTATCCTTATTTTATTTAAACACTTTAATAGGACGTCAGTTTTATTTACTTTATGACGGCCGATGGGGCGCAAAGGGCAGACAGCCAAATGCGAAACATAAGGTCACAAGTTCATTTCCCGCTACGAGACAGATACTAGACAGACGGACAACAAAGTGATCCTATAAGCGTTCCGTTTTTGAGGTACGGGAAAAACTTACTTACTTAAAAAAGAGAGCAAGTACTTGTTCCGTGTCTGGGTGTTGTTAATTTCCGATACACGACTTTTTGATATCCGAAATGCAGTATTATTTTTTTATTTAAGAACTTAGTCACTAAACGAGCATGCCGCTTGCTTGATAGTAATTAACCGTCACGCTTGCCTATTGCAGTTGATTGCCGTCATGAAAAATTACTTACTACTTTTTTTTCAATTAATCGGTATTAATTTTTCTTTCAGAGTTACCAAAGGATGAAGCAAAATACTAAATGATAGCAGTTTGGCTATATAAAGTTATAGTTATATTATGTATTGTGTATCAAATTCATTTATTTCTAAATATACATTGTATTGCAAAAAAGAGTTTGTTCTTACTCACTAAGTGACCTACTTGAGCCTAAAATGATGGTCCTCGAAACTTGGATGAAATGGGAGTTAATGTTAGTAATTATAGAAAAAAAACTGAACAGTGATGTGGCGAAAATGCGGGGCAGGGTCTTATAATAATTATGTAAACAATTTGATAAACTTGTCGATAAAATATTATATTGTTTACTTCAATAAATAATAATACTTTTACATCTTATATCCTAATTACACATTACTGTCGCAGTGATTATTGTATTGAATCCCCGATATCTATAATATTTTAATATTTTTTTACACTGTCTCCATATTGCAATTAAGGCTTAAAAGTTGCAACTCCATCCTCTTTTTAAATCCATCTATTATGATGTCCATTCGCCTATAACAAACGAAAACAACATTTGAAGAAGTGCGACACTTGTTGCGTTTAGTGAATCTTGTATTGAAGTTTTAGTTAGGTACTCACTTTTTGTCTTCGTCGTTCTCTAGCGGTGGTATGGCAGCTATCGCTTCCATTAAATAGTTCCTGAAAAATAAAATACATAATATTAGTAATTCATTCTAATCCTACTAATATTATACACGCGAAAGTCTGTATGTACGTTTGTATGTTTGTTGCTCTTTCACGCAAAAACTACTGAACGGATTTTGATGCAATTTGGAATGGAGATAGCTTATCATTATTATCAGCCTTTCACGTTCCCACTGCTGGGACTCTGGCCTTCTCTCAGAGAGAGAGTATGGGCTGTAATCTACCACGCTGACCCAGTGCGGGTTGGTAGATGTCGCATGCCCTTGAATGTAAGATAGCTTATACCCTGGATTAACACATAGGCTACTTTTTATCCCGAAAAAGGTTCCTGCGGGATAACGGGAACGGCGCAACTGTGGTCCCACTTCAATTTGGTCCAGTTCCGACAATGGCATTTATGAGAAAACCGTTGTAGTCGGTTTTTTTTGCTTGCAATATTGTTAATTGTAGACAGACAGCCATGTGGAAGTAACTCACTCCGCCTTCGTAGTGAGGTGCTCGGCGCACGCCAGCTTCAGCAGCGTGTACTCGAGCCGCGCTTGGAAGGCGGCGGCTCGGGACGGCGCGGGCGAGCACGCCGCCAGCCGCGCCAGCTCCTCGCACACCGTCTCGCAGATGTCTCTCACGTAGCGGGAGGACGCGGGACCGCACACGCTGTCCACCTGGAGATTGAATATAAAAAAAAACTTTAAAACAAACAAATTAAACCGCCGATAAAACTGAAAAGCAAAAAACAATAAACCTTATTTATTATTTTACATTTTTGTGGGTGCAATCTACTAATTACTAGAAATGCTTATTGTCACAACTCAACATTACAATCGGTGAGTGAACAATGAACCATCTCCTGTTTTCCTACCCTAAGGGTTGGCTTTTTTTTCCAAATTTATGTAGTACAGTCAACGACAAAAGTCGCTGAACAATAAGACATTTTACGATTGCCGTCATCATCTTAAAAAGCAACCTTTGACCACATCATCACTTAAAATCAGGTGTGTTATATTGTGGTCAAAATGCTACCTTGTAAACTGTAAGAAAACCCAATCATTACTAATCTAAAATACATTTGGAAAATCCAGTATGGTTAGCTACTTTTGTTGCTGACTGTACCAACTTCAGAGTAAGTTTTTTTGATCCAAACAGCATTGCTGTCATTTGGAAACGTTGGGTGCCGGTGAAATTACTCGTGCGCCTTAAAATCTATATTTATACTATTCCAAACTTAATATTGTATTGTTTTATTCATCAACGCGAACCTGTACTAAAAAATAACTAAACTATAACTATGTAGTACCAACCTCAGCATGTACAGCAATCAAGTTATTAATGATCTCGTAGACATACGGCCTCGCGTCTTCGATCAACTCGTCTGGGTCTATTTTATGTCGTCCCATGTACATGCTGGGCTCTATAGTGCCCACCAGTGGGTCTCCCTTATGTTCCAAGTAGGTTTCCGCTATGGACGACTCGAGAGAGCTCAGCGCCTCCTTTGTCGCTTGCAGCGCTTGCGTTGGTTTTGGGAAACCGAAGCTGGAATGATAGAAATATTCTTTTTTTTAAATAAAAATTTCAGGTGTGCGTTTGTAACTTCTACTAGATACTTTTTTCCTAAAACGGTTGACGTATTTTGATGAAATTTGGTATAGAGATAGTTTGGACCCTGCGGAAGGATATTTTTATCGCGATACATTTTTGTGAAATCACAGGGAACAGCTAGTTTTTATATAGGTTAGTTAATTTAGTTTAGTTGTTTAGCTGAAAACTGAGGAGGCCATTTGGCCCCATCACTTCGATACAAATACGACTAAACAAAAGTCTTTAAATGAAGTCTTCCTCTTTTGCATGAGCTAGTTGTCATGTCAACTTTAGCGTCAAAATCTTCAGGCCGCCCGAAGACCTCTCTCCGATATTATGAATGATACAGCATCTGATGCATGGTAGCGCTCAAATTGAAAACACAACTTTTTTTTTACTTCTTACAGGGTAGCTTTTGACCACAAGTCACTTGATGTCAAACCCTATGTTGTTGTCTACTAACGGTCCATCTTTAGCCAAGTGAAGTACTGTTATAAGAACTTACTTCTCGAATGAGTTAGCGATGTTCTGCAGCGTGACCCGGCGCGTGTAGTGCGCGTTGGCGCCGGCGATCAACAGCCGACGCTGCCAGCTGCGGCCTTCACTACCCGCTACCTCGATACGTTGTTCCAGCGCCACGGATAGGCTCGAGTTGTTTAATTCCTATAAGGAAGATATATGGCAAAATTTCAGATGAATGGTAGAAGCAAATCTGCGTACTCATGTATGGATCCCCACGTTTGCACAAACCGATGGGAGCACTTATTTCCTTGAAAGTTTGTGAGGATGGATGGATGTTTGTAACCTTTTAACGACTAAACCACTGAACCGATCTTGATGTGAAGATAGTACGAACCCTGGAGAAGGACATCGGATACTTTTTATCACGATAAAGTGTAGTCGACACGGGTGAACCCGAGGGGCGCAGTTAGTACTATATGATAACTTCAGTGGCAAGGTGTAAGGATTGCAGTAAGGATAGTGTTGAACACAGTCAGCGTTCGGATCCCGAAATCTAGTATGAAGTACGCGGTAGGCGAGCAGCGTGTGCTGCGCGTGCCGCGACAGCAGCGCCGCCGGCTCGCCGCCCTACATGTGGTAGTGTGGCTACGTGCCTGGTCGAGCTGGTCGTGCGCCAGGTGGTGCAGCGCGGCGCGGTAGGCGAGCAGCGTGTGCTGCGCGTGCCGCGACAGCAGCGCCGCCGGCTCGCCGCCCTACATGTGGTAGTGTGGCTACGTGCCTGGTCGAGCTGGTCGTGCGCCAGGTGGTGCAGCGCGGCGCGGTAGGCGAGCAGCGTGTGCTGCGCGTGCCGCGACAGCAGCGCCGCCGGCTCGCCGCCCTACATGTGGTAGTGTGGCTACGTGCCTGGTCGAGCTGGTCGTGCGCCAGGTGGTGCAGCGCGGCGCGGTAGGCGAGCAGCGTGTGCTGCGCGTGCCGCGACAGCAGCGCCGCCGGCTCGCCGCCCTACATGTGGTAGTGTGGCTACGTGCCTGGTCGAGCTGGTCGTGCGCCAGGTGGTGCAGCGCGGCGCGGTAGGCGAGCAGCGTGTGCTGCGCGTGCCGCGACAGCAGCGCCGCCGGCTCGCCGCCCTACATGTGGTAGTGTGGCTACGTGCCTGGTCGAGCTGGTCGTGCGCCAGGTGGTGCAGCGCGGCGCGGTAGGCGAGCAGCGTGTGCTGCGCGTGCCGCGACAGCAGCGCCGCCGGCTCGCCGCCCTACATGTGGTAGTGTGGCTACGTGCCTGGTCGAGCTGGTCGTGCGCCAGGTGGTGCAGCGCGGCGCGGTAGGCGAGCAGCGTGTGCTGCGCGTGCCGCGACAGCAGCGCCGCCGGCTCGCCGCCCTACATGTGGTAGTGTGGCTACGTGCCTGGTCGAGCTGGTCGTGCGCCAGGTGGTGCAGCGCGGCGCGGTAGGCGAGCAGCGTGTGCTGCGCGTGCCGCGACAGCAGCGCCGCCGGCTCGCCGCCCTACATGTGGTAGTGTGGCTACGTGCCTGGTCGAGCTGGTCGTGCGCCAGGTGGTGCAGCGCGGCGCGGTAGGCGAGCAGCGTGTGCTGCGCGTGCCGCGACAGCAGCGCCGCCGGCTCGCCGCCCTACATGTGGTAGTGTGGCTACGTGCCTGGTCGAGCTGGTCGTGCGCCAGGTGGTGCAGCGCGGCGCGGTAGGCGAGCAGCGTGTGCTGCGCGTGCCGCGACAGCAGCGCCGCCGGCTCGCCGCCCTACATGTGGTAGTGTGGCTACGTGCCTGGTCGAGCTGGTCGTGCGCCAGGTGGTGCAGCGCGGCGCGGTAGGCGAGCAGCGTGTGCTGCGCGTGCCGCGACAGCAGCGCCGCCGGCTCGCCGCCCTACATGTGGTAGTGTGGCTACGTGCCTGGTCGAGCTGGTCGTGCGCCAGGTGGTGCAGCGCGGCGCGGTAGGCGAGCAGCGTGTGCTGCGCGTGCCGCGACAGCAGCGCCGCCGGCTCGCCGCCCTACATGTGGTAGTGTGGCTACGTGCCTGGTCGAGCTGGTCGTGCGCCAGGTGGTGCAGCGCGGCGCGGTAGGCGAGCAGCGTGTGCTGCGCGTGCCGCGACAGCAGCGCCGCCGGCTCGCCGCCCTACATGTGGTAGTGTGGCTACGTGCCTGGTCGAGCTGGTCGTGCGCCAGGTGGTGCAGCGCGGCGCGGTAGGCGAGCAGCGTGTGCTGCGCGTGCCGCGACAGCAGCGCCGCCGGCTCGCCGCCGGGCGCCAGCAGCACGCCCTCGCGCCGCCCGCCCACCGACACGCACTTGTGGATCGCGGACAGTGCCTCCTGCATGTACGACTCGAGCAGGTGCGGCTGGAACGAACAGCGCCCTTTACAGCTCACGACCACGGATGCGTGGCTTTTGTTTTTCACTTGTTACAGAAAAGCATTGAACCACATGTCACGCTGCGGCTGGATTGGGAACTGGCTCTCAAGTGAAACTACCGGAACACACCGACAGGTGTTACGCCCGAAATTGATAATCGATCCGACCCGTTATCCGCGGTTTTGGATCGATATGTCATGTCATAATATGTCATTTTAGTACAAGGGCTTGACATATTACTACTAAAATTAATAAAATGACCTATCGATCTAAAACCGCGGATTACGGATCAGGATCGATTTTATTAATTTCGGGTGTTAGGCGACAGATTCTTAGATTGAAGGTATTCGCAGCCGAGCACTAGAAAATACCCTCCCAGCAAGCTACAGTTTCATCACGATGTTTTCCTTTACCGAAAGCTCAAGGTTTCGTAAGATTCGAACCCCCGTGATCCCTTCTGACATACCCAAGAAAGAAATGTATTTAAATAGGACTTGTACCAGAGCACCAGTTCTAACACGCGTATATTGAGGAGTCTCACGTCAACAGAGTTATTTTCAAAGATAACTTACCAAGTTGGTTATAGCACCATAATCCGAGAACTCCTCGACCTTCCACGTCTCCTTATCTTGCAGGCCCTTGACTCGCTTGTGCGCTCGCTGCAGGAACACAGTCATGCCGTGCACGCGATAGTCGAATATCACCTTCTCCACTATGCTTAGAGGCTGCAAATAGGTGTCAAAAGAGACATCCATTAATTTCACAACACACAACACGCAGGAACAATGTCATGTCATTAGAACTATACTCCCTCAATTAAGACTGCCATTCACGTTGGTTCTTTATAAATAGTCCAATGATCAATTGGACAACCTTATTTGCAATTAACGATTTCCTAATAGATGTCTAAAGCTCTAGAGCAAAGTAGAGGAAGGGATGCAAAATACTTAGGGTAAGACCCTCAAGCTAGGTGGAATAACGATATACTCAAGGTGTGAAAACCGGGCTCGGTGGCGTGTTTTGGGAAAGGCCTATGTCCAGCAGTGAACTAACACAGGCTGATGATAATGATGATATATTGGTGTCTCAGATACAAATACTGGGTGGGGCAAACATTTTTATGATGAGCAAATGAGCATATATGTTATTCTCGAGTGTTGGTCAGAGCTATTCAATCTCACTCCTCCATCGCGGTTCTAACACCGTTCATTTCGTCATCTGAATAAACTTCATCCACACACAATCGAGTCTTGGAAATTCCACACCACTCGTTTGTGCGCTCTTTTCTCCCGCATAGGTACTTGAAAAATGTGGAATGAGCTTCTTTTTCAAGACTTTGTGCAGTGCTACAAATGGCAGTCTTTCAAGATGGGTGTGAAAAGCTTAAGGATCGGCAACGCCCCTGGTGTTGCAAATGTCCATAGGCGACGGTGACTGCTTACCACCAGGTGGGCTTGTGCTTGTATGCTACCAGTTTGACCACCACTTGATGTGCTAGTGTGGTCGAAGGTCGCGTCACCTGCATTGGGAACTAGTGGTTTGTTTGGTCTATTGTTGCGTGTACCCATAGAGCTGTACTTCACCTGTGACGGCAGGTCCAGCTTCAGCAGCTCTTCGTACGCGTCCCGCAGGTGGCGCAGGTTGGTGAGCAGGCGCGAGCGTAACGTCTCCGCGCTCGCCGCGCCGCACCCGCCCAGCAAGCACGTCCGCATGTGGTTAGAGAACAACTCCACTGCTGCTATTATCATTTCCTAGAATATTTTGTAAGCGTTCAGGACGAGAGCCCGAACAAGCTAACGACGAACGCCAAAATGTATTACGCCCATATAGGGCTTTCCGCGCGCGGTTTGGGATCCCTCCGTGCCGTAGATCTCCATGTGCAAATTCAGTATAATGTTAATATCCGCTCATCTGCTCGCAGACAGTCTGCTTTGCACTGCAAGACGCCCTAGTGTGATTTGTTCACGGATGGATGGCCAAAAAACGCAAACACGCTTACAATACTTCCTGTATTGTAAGCGTTATTACAAGGTAAATTTTGACCACAAGTCACTTGAGTGACGATATGCTCAAAGGTGGCGCCATGCTACACCTGGATTGGGAACTGCTCCAGTGGGGCTGATGGAACACACCGATATGTGCTTAGCGACGGATTCTTAACACTTGAATAATTGTTATTTATTTGTAATTGGTGTAATACTTGGCAAAAAGCCTCGCTGGTAACAGACAGTACCTTGAGTTCAGCATGCCTTTCCGGCAAGTTAGGCTGTCCTGCCAGTTCTCTGGCGAAGTACCGCCTCGCGAGCGGCCATAGCGCGTTGAGTTCCGAAGACAACGCCCCGCACGCCGCGCCGCACCACGCACTGCGCACTGCGCTCCACGACCCTTCGTCTGTGTCCTTCGTCTTGCGCTTACCTAGTAGGTTTTTGATAGCATAAGTGGCGGACTGTAGTAAGCACGTTGGGCATGCCCACAACCCTAATGGGGAACATTTCTGACAGCTGAAGAAATAAAGTTCTAACCATGGATAGACGCTGACGAGACTTGGAGTGGTAAACAAATACGTACGTTCGCGTTCGGTCACCACCACTCCTAAAGTCGAAAACTTACCTTTCTCATTATTTTCCTGTTCTTCTTTCTGTTTGAAATGGTCCTTCACTTTGTTCATCAAGTTCATGAGATAGTCTTTGCGGCTTATGATTGCCGTCCAGGCAGCATCACCATCCCAGTTTAGACTTATAAGTAGCCTGAAATTAAATTTCGATGTTATCAAGAGCAATCTCAGATTAATACATGTTTAGTTCATATGAATATGAATTTGTACCTAAAGAAGAAATCAAAGAAGGCATTTGTAAATAGAGAGAAACTCTTACCTGATATATTTTGTCTGCTCCTGTACGTTGATGGGCATCGTTTTCATTCTGTTGTATAACTTATCTTTCAAATCCTCTATTTTCTTGTCAATTTCAACAAGGATCTTTTGGAAAAGCTGTAAAATAGAATGATTTTCAATTTGGTATGTTTTAAGGTTTGTCAAGTTAAAATTGTCTGTAGCTTATTGGACTAATCTCATCATTGCCTGATTTGCCTATTGCTTTTCGAACTGTTTTATAATAATGCTTGCACATTAGGTACTGCTTGGTAATATCCATATAGTCAGGACTGGCGCATTTCCACTCTATAGGTGCAAAGATGAAATAATATAAGCTTGGCGGGCCTGTGTAAGCTGAATGGCACTTTATTGCTACATACAAGTTGCTATTTATTAAAATGTCGCTGTCTGATCCTTCTGTACCTCTGCTAAGAATAAAGTATTTTGATCTGGTTCCTATGAGATGGTACCTACCCAGAGAGACTAGCAAAATAGAGACAGTTACCATCTAGTGCATACCTTTACATCAGTGTTCCCGAACAGATTCTTGACCCTCGTATAATCATTGACCACCAGATCGTATTCCTTCTTTTTGACATTCTTGTCTATTGATGCAGGCAGTTGAAAAAGGAACTTGTGTCTTGTCAACATTGATAGAGCTTCTCGGGTTTTGTCTGCATGCTCTTTCCGCGAAAGTATCTCGGAGAAAAGTGAGTTTGCTAAGGTTATTGATTCTGAAAGAGGTATAAGAGATTACTATCAAAATTTCTTCATAATAATGACTGGAGGTATTTTGTGATGCTACTAAATCACAAAGTGGCCAGTCTAGGTATTGCTGGATCTATGAAATCAGAAGGACTTGCAGGGCTCCAGGTGAAAGTCTGGCAAGAATGGCACAAGACAAACCAATGTGGCTTCTTTTATGTACGGATGCCAGGACTTACTTTGTTTTGTTGCACCTGTTCTGTTAATTACTACATCAATAAATATTCATAATAAAGTGATAATTCCTTGTTCCTACCTTCAATTGCAGCTTGAAGACTGGGCAGCGGCTCCTTGCCATTCTTCCTCTGATCTTCTTCAAACATGTTCTTGAGTAAAACGAGCCTGTCAAGTTGATCCATCACTGCCCCTGTGTTCGCTTTTAGGAAACTTAGCTGCCCTTCTTTTTGACCTTCCACCTGTAAAGGTAATTTTTAACATCCCATTGAAATGGTTCATTTAATTGTTTATGGACTATAAAAACTGGACATATATTGTCTTTCTTTTGTTAAGCTTAAGTTCATGATTTTAAAAGTGGTTCAAAATATGTAACAAGATTCATTAAAACATAAGAATGGTGACATTAACAAAATAAACTTAATGGGCAAATACTTACTTTTCGTGTGCTTGCATGGCTTTAAGATAAATGTTGAGTGCTCATAATAACTTACCTTTCTTTGGAGAAACACCATTCCAGCTTTCAAGTCTTCATAGGATGTATTGCTGTGATGCTCCAGCAAATACCAGCCAGGTTGGAAGTTCTCATCTGAGAGATTTCCTGATCTAAAAGTCCCAAGCTTGTATATAGTTGAACCTCTCAACTAGATAATAATATCATTTATAGAATAGCGCAGGGGTGGCCAACCGGTCGATTGCTATCAACCGGTCAATCGTGGCAAGACAAATGACATACATACAAGTATCATAAAAAGTACGTAAAACAGACAGAATAACTTCACTTTGCTTATCTGGCGGAAGATGTCAGACGCAATGCTCTCAGTAAAATACTACATTAATATTATTATACATAACTAATGTTTCATTTCAATTTTCAAAATGTAGGGTTTCATCAGGATACCACCCCTGATATAAAGAGATCAAGATCATATGAATATAATCTAGACACTTTAGAAAAAAATTATTGAGTGAATTCCGAATATAAGACCAGTTTGTATTACAATAATCTACACATACATACATAACTCAAAGGTGACTGACTGACATAGTGATCTATCAACGCACAGCCCAAACCACTGGACGGATCAGGCTGAAATTTGGCATGCAGGTAGATGTTATGACGTAGGCATCCGCTAAGAAAGGATTTTGATTGATTCTAACCCCAAGGGGATAAAATAGGGGATGAAGGTTTGTATGAAACTTTGTCAATTTTAAACCGATCGGGCTGAGACTTTGCATGCATAAAGCTGTAGCTCACGCGGGTGAGACCGCGGTGAATAGCTAGTCAAGTATAATCATGTCTCACCCATCAGGAAACAGTTCAAGCAGCTCTTCCTCAGGGAACTTGCAGTCATCGCCTTCAGTGGAGAGCCCCAGGGGGTCAGGTGGTGTGTAAGCTGTAGGGGACATTGGCCGCCGGCCCCATGGCAGCGATGGGGGTGCTGCCTCCTCAACCCATACTGCACTCTCTTTTACAGGCCCTATGGACTCGTGGTACCCTGAAGTTTAGGTCCAGTACTTTAGATTATCTGATTATAAATATACATACTCTCTCTCTATGATAGATAATGCCTCTGTCCCAGCAGTGGAAAGGTGATGATGATATTTTCTTAGGAAAACCATATGCTAGCATACTCCTTTTATAGTCTACACCAGGGTTTCATACATGGCTTAACTTTAGGTACAGAGCACCTATAAGCTGCGAGGAACATGTTTCAGATTTAGTTATGTACGTATTATGTGATAAGCATATGGCTTTTTCAAATATGATACAATAGTTTATTAAAGCTTTCAAGGTTATAAAATTATCATATGCCCTTACTGTTTTGTTCAAGAATAGTTAAATGATATTCTTTGATTACTGTTTTTTCACTCATAAAGGGAAGCGTTTGACCACAAGTCAACTGGCTATTTGGTAAGTAATATAATATGTATGTATTGTATACCTCTAAACTGCACTGTTGATGTTCCTTCACCACCAGACCTCGTAGTCACAATAATATCACCTCTTCCTTTACACGGGCCTGATCTAGCCACTATTTTGTTCTTGCTCTTCCATTCCGCAGATAGCAGACAATCGCAGCCGCAAATTTTCAAACCTGTTAATTAGCAATACTCAAGTGGTTTCTGATACAAATGGGTTTACGCCCACTGACTATTACATGCTCAGCTAAAGATGTTTCTGGGGTTCCAGATGGTGAATATAGTATTATTGGTACTTACCAATAAGATCTACGGGACTGGTTCCCAAGAATTCTCCACGAATTGTCACTCTTGTGCCTGGTGGTCCTTCTTTAGGAGAAATGCCGGTTACAACAGGCGGAGGACCCATATTGTTTAATTCTAATATGTGACCCGTAAAACACCGCAAGAGCAAATTATTTTATTTTATTTCAATGTAGTTATTGTACAAATCTGAAGAAACAGAAGCAATTGCACTTTTTTCTACAAAACAAAACATCAACACCGTCACCAGCACGTAATGTTTTTTTTAACTTCAACTTCAACTTCAACTTTTTTGTAAATGGCTTCTGCGGGGTTGCCACAATTTCGCCAATGTCGCGTAGGATGGGTTTTTTTTAACAATATTGCTTTTGTCAAATAAAGTTGACATTGACATTTCAGTTGATTCTGACATTGATATTTGATTTGATACACATAGAACGTAAATTTACACTTTTCAAAAACCGGTAAACTAAGTGAATGAACGAACACTTACGGTATTACCAATGGTATCTCAGTATGAACGTTCACATTTCTGAACTGTCGACTCGCCTCTTTCATCATGCTCTGCTTCATACTTCATTCATTCAATGTCATTCATTTCATTTTGATTTTGATAGTTTGTTTCCATCCATCATGTGGGGGTGATCGAAGAAGTGAGATATTTTGGGCGTACATACAAGACCCTAACCAAATTATTTCTGTGATTGGAACTCAAGAATGCTGCTACATTTACAAGAAGACAAATAATCTCAAAAATGGCACATTCTTCATTCAGGTAGTATTTAAGATAAGGGACAAGTTATTCATGAAAGCGTCTAGCGTCCAATTATCGTATTGTTGTGTATCAAATTTACCTTTTCTTTTAGCGCCGTCGATGAATACGGTTTTGAGAGGCACGACGATTTCGATTACGAGAGCTATGAGGACTTCATGTCCATTTACCTAAAGGTACTAGCGACTAGAGCTCAAAAATGGGCCAACCTACTCGGTGAAGGAAAGTCGGTCAAACGCACCAACACCGTGAAGAGATACGTGCGCAAGGGAATACCCAGTAAGCTATTATTTATTTGAATGACCAGAAAAGTGTTGTGGCTCTGATGTATGTTTCATCTAAATCACACAAACAACTAATTGCAGAGATAGATAGTCAAACTGAAGATTGGGGAAAACAATGTAAAATGCCTCCTTTTTAATGTCTTCTCTTATTCCATACATAACAAATGCATAATGCAATCAGCATATCAAAACAATGAATACTTGGAGAGTTTCCAAACTATTATTTGCAAATAATGCCTTTTTTTAGTAAACAATATATTTTTAAGTCTTCATAACTCTTAGATCATTGTGAGTCTCCTGCAGGGTGAGCTTACTGAGACCTTGAGCTATAATGATAATTATTTATAAATACCATGCCACTAACTTTATGTACCACTTAGAAAAATACCATGCTGTTGTGTATAATTTACATTACACTACCCATAACAATTTCTGTTATTGAAGTTCACATTTCGTTACTCATAACATAACAAAAAACTATTCAATCAGCTTTTGTTTAAAAGAATAGGTGACAGCAAACTAAAGGTGCGTTTTATTATAGGCGAGCACCGGCCCTCAGTATGGATGGCAATATCAGAAGCGGAGAAGATGCGAGAAGAATCCCCAGACCTCTACCAAAAGATTTTAGATGCTCCATTCGAGAAGGAACTAGTTGACCTTGTGAAAACTGACCTTCCTCGAACTTTCCCCGATAACATCTACTTCACAAAAGAGGCTAATCATCAGACGCACCTGTTTAATATACTCATTGCTTATGCACATAGCAATAGAGTTGTTGGTTATTGCCAGGGATTGAATTACATTGCAGGTATGTTTTTAAGAACTTCTATTGTTTTTTATCACATTGAATTATTGCTGAATGAGTGTTTATATTCATTATACAGAAATGAATAGACTGTAGACTGAGAATCTGCCTCCAAGCACTTCTATAGGTGTTTTCCTGCAGTCGCATGAGAGCTGGTTGTCAATCCAGGAGTAGTGTGGCGCCATCTTCAACCACATTGTCAAATGCTACCCTATCAGTAAAGAAGGTGCAAGAATTTATGGTTGTATTTTTTTTGTGTCATACAGAAATGTTGTTAGTTGAGAAATTAAAAGCTTTAGCTAGCCTGCGGCTTCACCTGTTCTGGGATGAGAAAACCACAATCGTAGTTTACGCGAGACTTTGCACATGTTATCATGGATATCTATCTCATCATTCCAATTTCACAGTATGATGATAATGACACATACTTCCATTCACAATGTTTATGAACAATCTCAAACAAGGAAATATGTATTGTGTTAGTAACTGAACAGATTATGTTAATGAAGAAAGGTTGATTTTATCAACCACAGTAGTGTTTTTTACTAATAAATTAATTATTCAATATTTTCCATCCTACCCAGGGTTACTGCTATTATCCACAAAAAGCGAGGAGACATCGTTCTGGCTACTCAAAGTACTGGTCGAGAAGATCCTCCCAGATTACTACACAAAGACCATGGATGGGCTGATAGTGGACATTGAAGTTTTATCAGAACTTGTCAAGTCTAAGGTGCCGGACGTGCACCAACATGTGATAAACTTGGGTAAGGACATTTTTATAATGCAATATCAGTTTACCTGCATACAAGTATACATTCTTTGGGAGAAGCCTATGACAGTGTGGACTGAAACAGGGTGTTTTTGATGATGATGATGAAATTCCAAAAAAAAAAATTAAGACTAATTAATCTTCAAATGATACAATGGTGTTGATTCGGTTTTGCATTTTCTAAAACTAAACTAAATTTGACAGGTCTAATATCTCTATGGTCTATGCCATCCTTTTTTTACTT
Source organism: Opisthograptis luteolata (assembly GCA_931315375.2). Taxonomy (NCBI): domain Eukaryota; kingdom Metazoa; phylum Arthropoda; class Insecta; order Lepidoptera; family Geometridae; genus Opisthograptis; species Opisthograptis luteolata. The sequence continues at coordinate 10,285,087 of OV928036.1, read as the reverse complement.
CAGTGGTTTGAAAAAGACAGCAATACTATTAGACCTGTCAAATTTAGTTTAGTTTAGGAGAATGTAAAACCGAATCGACATTATTATGATCCTTTACTAATTTTTTTTTTTCAACATTTGTGTCACTTCTGTTATTGTTATAGGTATATTCATTCAGTCTTCCTTATTTCCTGGCTTTTTAAATGTAATACAATTTGTGTAGAAGGTATTTGCCATAATTTAAGTTTTATAAGTACAACCTCTACTCAACTATATCTTTGAGAGCTTTTATAATAAAACTGTTATTTGTTTCAATGGCAACAATTATATTTGTATCTAAAATCCAAAAAAAAGAACTTATCATGTAGGCTAATCTAGGTAATCGACAACGCGTCGTATCAAGGCCAATGGCATTGTTATATTGGAAATCAACTAATCTCATATTCAAATATTTTCAAGTTCATAATTAATTCTTGTAATCAGTATGAATAACTTTAGATGTTTTCGAAAAGCTTTTGCAATCCATTCCAGGTGTAGCGTGGCGCCACTTCTGACACATGTACCTATAGTAAAAACAAGCTGTTCCCCGCGATTTCACCCGCGTGAACTACAGTTTATAGCCATATTTTTTTTTAAATAATAGCCTATGTTACTCCTTATAACATCAGCTATTTGTGCCCTGTCAAAATCGGTTCAGCCGTTTCAAAGATTAGCCGGAATAACCAGAAAGATGAGACAAACATTTTTATAATAGATTTTTTGATTTATGTACCTGTGTATACTTTCAAATGCATTTAATGAAAAGCTGTAAATTTTAAATTACAAACGGACATTTCAATTTTATTTGTTTGTATAGATGACAATTTATGAACGCTATGTGCAGGTCTGCCCTGGGCCGTCATCACCACCAAATGGTTCGTCTGCCTATTTGCGGAAGTCCTGCCGATTGAGACGGTTCTTCGGATATGGGACTGCCTGTTTTACGAGGGCTCCAAGATCATGTTTCGCGTGTGCCTGACGTTGATAAAGGCCAACAGAGCCGACATCATGGCCTGTAACGACTTCACTTCGCTCGCCGAATGCTTTAAGGCGATCGTGAAGAATGCCAGTGCCCTGCATTGCCATGAGTTTATGCAGGTATGTAGCTTTTGATATTTACTTCTGGATGACATGGCAATATGCTCCTATTGCTGAAGAAAAGCTATGCAGCGTGTTACTATCAATTCTTCAATACCTCATTGCTAATTATTTCCAAGTATAATTAGGTAAGCCGATGGGGAAAAAAGATTCTCGAGTGGCGACCACGAACCGGGAAACGTTCTGTAGGTATGCCTCCCACTAGGTGAACCGACGACATTGTAAGAGTCGCAGGGAGCCAATGGATGCAAATGGCTAATGGTTGTTCAAGGGGGGACTACGTTCAGCAGTGGATTTCTTCGGCTGATGATGATAATAAGGAGTTGCAAATACATAAGATTTGCTCGACTGGCTGAAACTCTCAATAATATCTCAGAGCTTCACCAATTTATTAAGCCAGAAATAGGTAGGTATCAAACTTAATTGAACCAAATTGCCTGACTAATAAATTCCGAGGCCGAGGTGACCGACTGATTCATACCATTTAAAGACTTTGAAATTAATTTCGCCTTCTACTTGTCCTTAGAAAATACTGTATTTCTAGCCCATCCTGAAATACTTTAAAAGTTAAATTAGTTTGTATGTCTGTAAGGGAACTAAGGGATAAGCGTTGAACATGTAAAATTAAATTTGGTACAGAGATAGTTAAACACCGGGGAAGAACATAGGGTACTTTTTGTCGCGATAAACTGTAGTACACGCGAGTGATAACGCGAGGCGCAGCTAGTCTTATATAATACTAGTTGCCCCGCGGTCACACTATGTCCTTCACCAGAGTTTGAACTATCCCCACACCAAAATTCATCAAAATCCGTTCTAGTTTTTGCGTAAAAAAGTAACCAGACATCCATCCGCGCAAACTTTCACATATATAATACTAGCTGTTCCTCGCGGTTTCACACGCGTGGGTTACTGTTTGTGGCGATAAAAAGTAATCTATGCCCTTTCTCAGGTTCTAGACTACCTCTGTACCAAATTTCATTTAAATCGGTTCAGTAGTTTAGGCGTGAAAGCGTAACAAACAGACAGACAGAGTTACTTTCGCATTTATAATATTAATAGGAATAGGAATATTAGGAATTAGTGTGATCTAAATAGAATTATTTCTTTTGCTTTCAGTCTATTTTCAAAGTACCTGGAACGCTATCTAACGCGACAATAATCAAGCTGCGAGCTCGGTTCGCGAAGCAGCGACGGGAGCAGCAGCAGAAAGAGCCTCTCCGATGAACTACCTACCGCGCCACAACAAACGTTTTGATCTCATTCTTATAAAGACCAAATCCGACTATTTTACTACTTAACAATATACCACAAAATGACAAACGCTCGAACCAGGGTTATAAAATATTTTGATCTCTCAAAGAATCTTGAGATCAAAACTTATGATTTGTTTTCAGTAGTCATTTCTCACGGAACATAAATATTACCATGTCATAGATTTCACCAGTCTTATAAATGTAGTCGAAACATATTCATGGTCGTTTCATCAAATTTTTCATAATACACTAATGGTCAGAACTGTTGAGCATTAGAAAAAGTTTCATATAATAATTAGGCTAGTTGATTTCAAATAATTAATGTAGTAAATACATGTAATGTACATATACGAAAAGGCAATGCGAAATCGTCGTTAAAATCGCCTAGATATTTATCATTTACACATGTCTTCTTTTCTCTATCTAAAATGTGAAGTCTCGTGTATGGGAGACACATGTCCCCTTGTTGTTATGTACAATCTATTTCTACTACAATCGTGTATCAAAGAGGCAAAGAAGATAAGATTAAATAAAAATACAGTCAACTAGCCTATTACGACATACAGAACGCATTCATTTCTTTTTAAGCTACATTTATTAATTTATTGTATTTTCAATGACCTCATGGCGTTCTTGGGGTTTTTGAGTCTTGCGTAACAGCTTTGCAATGACAAAATGTAATTGTATACTTGACTATTGTGTAAAGGAGCTTATAATGTAAGCTGGCATGGCCTAATTATTAAATTCTACATTATTTTCCTTAGAAAAATGCCAAATATTCGCTATAAAAGCAGTTTTCATAAGAAAAATTAACATGACAGTACTATTCTTTGACTATGTACTGAAATCTATGCATGCATAGTCTATGGATTTATTATTATCACAATAACGGAAAATGAACTTTTCATTGAACAAATTGGTGTTCGTCTATATACGTACAAATCTTGCTAGTCCTTAAACATTTAGATTGTTTTAAATAATACCCACGCCACTTTTGAAGGACGAAATAGTCGTCATGTAAGGACATGACGCCCAAATCCTGCAATCATTTATTGTGTTTGCACATAATCATGAAGTTTTAAGGTGACATTTTGGTGGTGGGTAGGCATTTATATCATCAACTATGTTTAAATAAAATCATTTTACAAACCGCAAAATAAATGCACCATGCATTTTTCAGAGAGACATCTTTATTCTTCATATTTTGTCCCAAGCTTTGTTGGCTATTGTATTTGCCTAGCAATTATAAAACTTACAACTTGTTGCCTGAATGCGACTGATACACTTTGTGGTTTTATAATTTTATATGTTATTTTTAAGTTGTAGTTAAAAAAAATTGTATGGCATATCATTAAACAATTTTGTTTGTAGATTATTTTGTTGTTATTTTTAGCGCGGCTTTTTAGTGTTGGTAGTCTATAAGTATTTTAAGTTACTACAACAATTAATAGTAAATCTGAAATTATATTGAATGCATGAATAAGAATAACTACATTAATTAGACTTGGGCGTGTGGTTTCATCTGTAGTCAGCCAAAAATGTATTCAGAAAATAATAAATGGTCCTTTTTTACATACAGTTTTGACAAAGGATAAAAAACACATTTTGGCTTGTAAAATTACATATTTTAGGTCAAATCACTCTTAATGTTATTTCTGTTTGGTCGCTTAGGATAAAAACATTATTGAAGCATTGTTTTAGGAGTCATTTAATTTTTTTTGAATTATTACAAATAGGTACAAATAAATTACAATAGAGCACAACAAAAAAGTATTTACAAATTCTTTATAGTAATTCTACATTTTTTTTGCACAAGTGTTAAAAGCTGACAATAAAATTGCATATCTATTTGTTAAATCATATTTGTATTTTTCATCTCTATTTTAAGAATCTAGCTGTTTGCTCAATGTAATTCTTTGCTAACAATTTTTGATGCTTGCTTCCTGTTGTGGAAAAATAAATGTTAAAGTATGGTGTAGCTCTCACACTAAAGTTCCTTTTTATATAGCACCTTTTAGGCTTTACTTATTTTATGTTTACACTTAGGTATATTTTATAGTATTATTGTAATTAAATTTTTTATCATTTGTAATGTCTATAAGTTTTTTAAAGTCATTTCATCCAACCAGTAATTCCTATTTTTTTTCAATTTCTAGGCCATATTCCATTGGTGTGGGAGCAAGATTAATTAGGCGTATAAGGTTTATACAAAATGCATCATAGATGCATTTCTTGAGAGTTTTTTCTATAGAATATTTTCAGTATTTTTGTAAATTAGTTTCAGTCTTTGTAATTGTGCTGTGAATTGTGATTGGTATTTAGCATACTGTCTATTCTCTCTTTACAGTCCCTAACACGGGCATGAGATATTGAGACAACAATGTCTTCTCTCAAGCCCATGCTAAGGGTGCTAATGCACATAAAATGTAGAGTATTAACTTTGCCATAACATAACACATGTTTGGATGTTCAATTTATAACATAAATAGATTACTATTGAGAAGTTGAAATTGTTTTTTATTTACTACCCTTACAGAATAAACATGAATGTACCGAGTCACTCTATTTAAACATTCTATTTAACCTCTAATTTAGAAATTAAATGACACTAGTTCTCTATTTACACATAATTTTATGATGAACTAAAATTTATTCATGATTTTCCACTTTCAAGCACATCTTTAGCTTCATTGATTTTAGCAGCAATCAGTGGGGAGCCTCCTTTATCTGGATGGTTTAACAACATTATTCTTCTATGAGCATCCCGTATCTATAAAAACAAAACAATTTTATATGAGTAAGATCAGAGCTAAGTTCAGGAAATGTTACTTCTAAATAGGCTAGCTAAAACATACCTTAGCTTTATTGGCTGTAGGGCTGACTCCCAAAATTAGTGAGGCTTCTCTCTTGGTCATTTTAGATTCGAAACCACCCTTATAATACTTAGAATTTGCTAAAGATTCAGAGTCGAACTTAGGTAAATTTTTCACAGCTTCAGCAAATTTCATAGATGCATTGGGCATTTGTTTGACCATGTAGCGACCAGCGAAGCCAATGGCAGCCATGCCAAGTCCTGCTAAAATTATTGAGCTAGCCTAAAAGAAACAAAATAAATCTTTAGATGAAGGAACCTTCAAGTTACACGAAATTTATTTAACAAATTATATTTTACTGAACGTTGTGTGGTACGAGGATGAGACTTTGTTGACAAAATATATTAAACATTATAATCATGAATAGATGAAACCACAAACACCGGTTCAATGTGTTGAAATACGAAATGAACATACATAACCTCTCAAATATATTTAACTTACCATTTCTTTTTATTATAACTGTAATCGTTTTGAAACAAAAAATATATATGCATATATTAAATAATTTAAAGGTCGCTCATTTTACATAAAAACGTTTTTAGTAACGATAACATCACAAAAAGCAAATTGCATCAGCTACAAGAAAAATACTGGACACTAAACAGCTGAGCACTGAGCAGTAAGCTGACAATCTGACATACGACACTGACACTGACTTATCAATAGATAGACTACGTGATTCTTTGTCTGTGGACTCAACATCAACACAGGCTCCAGCTCCAGACTTTTTCCTCCACAGTCCAGATAAACGATCCTTAGCCTTAACATTCAGCATAAATCCAGAATTGTGTAGCTGGAGGTAAATTAGTTGTTATATTGATTATCTTCATAATTATAATAGTAACCAGATAATCCTTAAAAACTTAAACCAGATAATAGTAATCCTTAAAAAATAAAAACCGGTAACTTTCCGTTTTTATTAAAAAGTACTGGCAATGTAGTAATGAAGCGATCAGTCAGCCACAAAAGCTAGAAAAAAAAACGGACCTTTTTGAAGAGGTTCAACATGGCAGGAGATCAGGCGAAATTTTACCAGTTACTAAATACATTATTATCAACAGATAACGACATCAGATCACAGGCAGAGGTAAGTGCTATTTAAACGTATTGTTTTCGTAGTTAGTTTTGCATTTTACGCTACATTCCAACCGGTATTTGTTGAAAAAGATAGCTCGACGGCCTCGTGTCAAAACGTGGTCATGGAGGAAACGTAAAAGTATAATTTCGGAAACAAAGACGCGTTAATTTATCGCTATTTTATTTTTCGCACAAAGTCGTTAATTGTCTGTATTTGATAAATAATTGAATTAGGTCAACTACTATAGATGCATCTGTAAGTTTTTCGTGACACGCCTTTCTTCACAGTCAAACAGATATAACCAAAAGGGGTAGATGGATTTACTGGCTTACTGAGCGGTACCACTTATATCAGGCCTACCTGGCACATTTACAGTCGTTAGTGTTTTACGTTTTATGCTTGCCGGTCTTTGTTGTTTATTACATTGTAATGTAACAGGGCCAATTGTTGAATCAGCTCAAAGGAAAGGTTGCTTGTTTTCCCTTTTATTGTGTTTTTTTCTTTACTTCTTACAGAGCAACTTTTCACCAGATGTTATGTGACGAAGTGGTCGAAGGTGGCGCCACGCTTCTCTTGAATTGGTACTGGCTCTCAAGGGTCATAACTCTCATATGGTGTGCTTCACTTGCTAGATTTTTTTCACTGATCAAAATTTTAATTTTTTATAGTAAAGTTACACTGTTTTATTAGCCGGTCATGTAAATTCAAGATACTGTCTGGTCTCTGTATAAAATTTCAGGCAAATTTTTCCATTATGTTTATAATATTGTCTATTTAACTGTCCAAAAGTTCAGTGAAAAGTCAATTATGTAGTAAAGAAGCATTATGTACATGGAAGTTGTATGACTAAGCAGTATTCAAGGTCAAGTTCAAGATGCTTGTTTGTTTACCTACCTACAGTAAATCTTTATATATATATATGTGTAATCTTAGCAATTTTTTTATATTAGGTACAGCTTGGGTACAGTAATATTATTTTAATATTCTTTTCAATCTTTTAAAAGACTAATTCTCTTTCCCCTAGGATGCGTACAACAACATTCCTACGGAGACAAAAGTAGTTCTACTTGTGGGAGCTCTCCAAAATGTCGAAATTGGTGATGAGGGCCGGCAAACGGCTGCTGTGCTTCTCCGGAGGTTGCTCAGCACGGAGTTCTTCGAATTCTTCCCAAAACTGCCGTTTGAGCAGCAGGCGGCACTCAGGGAACAGTTGCTGCTTACCTTACAGATGGAACTTGGCCAGCAGTTGAGACGCAAGGTTTGTTGAACATTTATAAGCAAACTAGCTGCGCCCCGCGGTTTCAGTCGCGCGGACTGCAGTTTGTCGCAATAAAACGAACTTTTTCAGTTTTTCTCTATATAAGAACCTTCTTTGGACTTCAACAAACACAACGAAAAAAAAATTAGTGAAATCGGTCCAGCCGTTCACGCGTGATGTCGTGACAAAGGGAAATAGGGATTCATTTTTACATATAAGATTGTCTATAGTAAAACTACATTTTGTATGTGTTTAAATCATGCTATGTTGAATTATAGTAATGTCCAAAAAGTTCATTGGATAGTCAATTATGTAGCAAGGAAGCATTGTTCATTCGCAACGAGTTGTCCAGCTTATTTTGGAATAATTTGTTTTGATTTATGACAAAAATCCACAGAAATAAGTCTAGCATGTTTCCAAGGAAACAGTGATAGCAACTCCTAGTTATAGGATTCCTGTGGGACTTTCTTGATATTAGCAAGATATCTGAGTACTTATACCAACCACAGTTAGTAGACAAGATGTGGCCAGTAAAATAGAGGAATAGAAATAGAAAACTTTGCTATGGTGACAGTCATGTAGATACATTTTTGTTGATTTATTACCATAAAAGATCACAGAAATCGCAAATAAATGTATGGCAAAAAACATATAGAAATATCTATTTGAATATGCAAAGCAAAATGGAATCCAGTAATGAAAATTAGTTCCAAAAATAACCTGACATTGAATTGATTGCCATAGTTATTACCTAGGTAGGTATGTAATATTGAATCATCACATTCCATCATACATGTATGGTCTATTGTGTTTGATATCCAATTGCTGCATTGTGTGAATCAATTGATCAACACTGGCCTTCAATACCTTATCTCAATAGTCTATGATTATTCATTCACATATCAAATAATATTAAAATAAAAAATGAGAAATATCCACATTGTAAATTTTGATCAATTAGACCATTTGTTAACTGCGCCCAGCGTTCCACAGGAACCGTTTTCCGGGATTAAAAGTGGCCTATGTCACCTATGTGTTAATCCAGGATATGTGCAATCTCTATTCTAAATTCCGCTCACAAACTTTCGCATTTATAACACTATTGTGAAGTGTGATTTCATTGCAAATAAAAATATCAAACTAGTCGCATCACACTACATATGATTATATATGCGAAAGTTTGTGAATGAGTGTGTATGTTTGTTAACTTGGAATTGAGATAGATGGCCCTTGATAATCAGATTATCATCACATAGAAGGCTACTTTTTTATCCCACAAAACAGGCTCCTGCGCGGTATCGGTAAACACCAATAAATATAACAACAAATATTGATCAAAATTAATGAATAATGAATAACGGGCTCTATCTCGCGTCGCCATGCCAAAAAGCTAAAATTTTGACGCAAATATCTTATCATAATTCATAATGTATAGAGTAGCTAAAGAAGACTACAGCAGACAAATAAACACTCAAAATAGATACAACACTTGCAAAACATTTTAAGATTCAAAAGCCAATGTGCCTTGAATCATTCATAATCTTATGACCATATTGAATTTAAAACCAACCATGTAACTTTTGCTTGCATCTAATAAGCAGTTTGCCGCCCAAAAGAACCATTACACATTTAATACCCCCTGAGTCATGAATAGTCATGCAAGTCCACCAGCTTTATGTACTTGTTCTAATTTTAGACTAGATCAGACAGTGAGTCATCGACAGTTGGGTGCCTAACGAAACCTTACGATTTTCTCGAGTATGCGATCTGCACGCTCGATCTAATATGCGTGCGTGGAAAGCCGCGAATGGTGTAATATAAGTAGGTCGAATTGCAAGTCAGGATATCAGATTAATAGAGTGAATGTTCCTCAACTGACATTACTACTACTTACTAACTAATAAAAATGCTGAAGTTCCCGGTTGTCATGGCATAGACGTCGTTAGGCCATGTCGAAGGACATCGGGAGGTCAGAAAACTCCGATACTATATAGAGCTTATTGCCGCGTGGTGAATTATATACTTCTAACCTACCTATAAACTCGTTTTAAGAACCTGTAACTTAGAAATTCCTGTTAATTAAAGACATTTTAACGTAGTCAGTAATTCTATAAATTTTTTTAGAAATTCTGCGTTTTTGACGAATATGACGAATTATGATACGATTTTCAGAGTTAGGTCCTAACTTAAATAGGTATAGTAAGGTATGTCTCTTCACGCTGATACTTAACACGTACAAAATAACTCAGGATATGTTAGTGATTTTAAAAAATTGGTACGTAATATTTTAAGTAGTCTGATTAATTAGCACACACTTACGTGCGCATTTTCCAAATAAAATGTGTTACTGCCATTGTGTGCAAAAGCAAATAGGGAATTTCGCTAACAACATTCTGTCAATAGAATGTAGTTTGATAGTAGTTCTCAAAACAATTTCTTTACAAAAGGCAATCAAGGCTCCTCAGATGATTTCAAAAAAGTTGCGTCTTGCTGTATTTCTATCCGCCGCATTCAGAAATGTCAACTAACACTTAATGCTCCATTCAAACAAATCTTTTACAGATATGTGACGTGGTATCGGAACTCGCCCGCAACCACATTGACGACGATGGCGTCAACCAATGGCCGGAATTCCTCCAGTTCATGTTCAACTGTGCCAGTTCCCAGGACTCCAACATGAAGGAGGCTGGCATCAGGATGTTTACGTAAGTTGCTACATTGGTAGCAAAATTTTATAAGATGCCTGTTTTACTTTAGAATCGCTGTCAAAGACATAGACTACTGACAAGTGAGAATGTAGAGAAAAGTTTGTCATGCTCTCAAGCATCAAAAATCACACCAATGTTATTGTACGGTCCGTAGCACCGCACCGTACAGAGTGTCGATGCAGCATTATTACCTTATTGCATCGATTACTCAACCGAGCGCGTCAGTTCGCATTCACGCCGCGACTCATCAACATCCATATCATATGAGTAATTGAGTATGTATGTGAATATGTTTGTTACTTCTGTACAGATTTTAGTGAAGTATGAAATGGAGATAGCTCATACTCTCGATTATCACATAGGCTACATTTTATCGCAGAGAGAGGTTCTTGCAGGATAGTGGGAAAATCATGGAGTGCAGCTAGTTTTATTATAAAAGTATATTATGAAACTAAAATCGAAGTTATGTAATACACCAACTAAAAACTGGTGTATGTCAGTTCTTATCAACATAGCTAATGTCATATGTTATTGCTTTATCAGACATAAAGATATGAATACTGGTAGTTTTAACTGATTTAGGGTGTGTTCTTAACTACTAAGAAATTCATGGAAATCTAACTATTTAGGCTAATTTTCTTCATACATAACAATGGTTGGAACAACTCTTGATAAATTTGTCTTTTTCTGATTCCACTGCTAAAAAGATCGCGAATACAGTATTTTCGAGCAGTATTTCTTTCAGCTTTTCAAGGGCGACCGCCTGAAAATAGTTCGCAACTTCCGAGTGTAAAATCAGATCAAAGAAATCAACCTTGTCTTCAGCCTGTAAGATGGAATGTGGTATTTAATGTTTTAAAAATTAAACACACGCGTTTGGACACATGAACCACCTGTTTAGGGTTTTAAATATGTACTTTGGATTATTAATAATATGTTATCTTATTAGTTACCTACTGCTTATAGTGTACGCGAGTGGATATTCCCACAAATTGCATTCTTTCTAACCGTGAAATATAATTCCAAAATGAAAAGAACGGTTTTGGGGATTAAACTCACAAAACTTTGACTACAAAATATAATTAACTAGCTGTTCCCCGCGGTTTCGCCCGCGTGGGCTACAGTTTATCGCGATAAAATGTATCCTACCTTCCTCAGGGTTCAAACTATACCTGTACCAAATTTAAATTGGTTCAGTAGTTTAGGTGTGAAAGCGATACAGACAGACAGAGTTACTTTCGCATTTATAATATTAGTAGGGATTACTTTTAATGTTAGTTGTTTTTTTAATTGCTTCAGTTTATCACTGCAATTGTTTATTATGAAGTAGTCGTGATATAGACTTGAACTTCAATAGCATATAATTAAAAAAACAAGTACAAAGGAAAGTGACTTGCAGCATTTCGTACTGCGCCATTTAATGACGCATTGAACATGCGTTTTACAGTTTGATATGTGTCCAAATTTTTAGAACGGAAATAAAAGATAAATAAAATTTATTGAGATAGACTACATTACGTCTCACTGAACACAAATCTGAAATTATCTCTTTTTGACTATTTGTTTATTACATGTACATTTGCAAATACATACTTGATAATTTTTTTTTGCGGTTTTCATGTATCTATAATTAGGTAGTTTGAGTTTCAATATAAAAGATGGCATGGGCTGGGGTACTTTTTTTTTATTACTTACATGGCAACGTTTAACCACAAGTCACCTAATGTTAAGCGACGATGCAGTCGAAGGTGGCGTCACGCTACTCTCGCTACACCTGGATAGGGAACTGGCTCTCAAGTGAGGGTGCTTGCTGACTTTATTATCCTTGATAATACGCGCAAAGCTACGCGATACAGACTAGTATAAAGAAGTAATTCCTGTCAACAGATCTGTCCCTGGAATTTTTGGCAACCGTCAGAATGAAAACTTGGAGGTGATCAAACGCATGCTGCTGTCAGCTCTGCAGCCCACGGAGACTGAGGCTCTACGAATTCAAGCCGTGAAGGCTGTCGGCGCTTTCATAACTTTACATGACAAGGAACCTGCTATTCAGAAACATTTCTGCGACATTCTGTTACCGTTAATGCAGGTCAGTAGCAGATAAAACATATGAAGCAAAAAAAATACAAATGTTGTTTATGTGTGGTTTTACAGTGACGCTTTCACCAGCGCGGTTGGTAAGTGTTGCGGGCCACGAGCTTTGCGTCTCTAGGATCGTTACATAGTTTAACCAACACGCGATCCTAGAGACGCAAAGCTCGTGGCCCGCGACGCGTCCCAACCGCGCTGGTTAAAGCGTCACTGTAAAACCAGTTAACAAATGCGAAATCTACTTCAAACAAAAGCCGACTCTTGTTTAATAAGGGTGATCGCACACTTGTTGGCACCGTGCTCGCCGCACGCGTCACCAACCGATGATCATCCGTATTCAAAGCTTAATGTGTACGAGCTGAGCTTGCGTAGGATTTGATTGAAGAAATTCTGAAAAGCGGCTTGTGATGTGAGAGCAGCGTGTATAGACGTGGCTTCATGTGATCAGCTTAAATAAGGAACGAATTTCGCATTTGTTTTTAAGTTTAATCTGCAGTCAGCACATACACTCCTACGTACGCATTTTATGCATAAATTGCGTTACTGCCATAATGTGCTAAAGTAAATTGGGAAATTCGCTAACATCATCCTTTCAATAGGATGTAGTTTGATAGTAACTCTCAATACAATTCATATGAATTCATATTTCATATAGTCTGCTAGACTAAACATGCTTGATGATCGACCGTAACGATTATATTGAGTTTGTAATTCTCACATGCCCAGTTATTTCCTTATTTACCTAGAAAATAGCATTTATACCAAGTAATACTTTAATTACTTTACAAGATAAAATACGTAATAAGTTACATTCTTTGCACAGGTGGTAGTACAATCGGTTGAAAGGAGCGACGATGACTCAACTTTGAAGGTACTCATTGAACTGGCCGAGACAGCCCCTAAGTTCCTGCGGCCGCAACTCGAAACCATTTTCCAAGTGTGCATAAAGGTATGTAGAAACATGTTGAACTCTATTATTAAGAATAGAGATAAAACTTGAGAATGTATCTGAAGGTGAGATTGTTCAATACTGAATTTGGTACAGGTAGAAATAATTTGACCATTCCTTTCAGAACAACCTTTAGATCTACAGAGATTGCATTTTTTTGAACAGTTTTTAATTTTATATGGCTGGTTTTATATTTCAAAACTACACACACTGGTGTAGTAAATAAAAACCAAAAATTAATAAATAGTGAAAAACCAATCAACTAGCAATTTTAAATTGTATGCAAAAACAAAAACAGATGAAACATTAAAAATATACCTACTGCTGTAAAACAAAATAGTATTAGCCAGCAAAAGTAAAATCCTCAAGCGCCTTTTGACTACTCTAACGGCCATTCCCAATAACCGATCTATCCCCGGTTTGTGCCCTACTGGAGATAGAAATTTGACATAAGCTCCATAGAAGTAATGTCAAATTTCTATCAGTAGTAGGGAAAACCGTGGATAGACCGGTTATTGGGAACGGTCATAAAACACAACGCATATGAGAGTAAAGACCGCCGAGATGTTATTCAGAACTGAGATTGAGATCATTTTTGAAGAGATAACGTAAATAATTCCACAAAAAAACATCGATTTTATTGTCCATAGGTAGTTGGCGACTCTGACGCCGAGGACAACTGGCGCCAGTTAGCGCTGGAGACGATGGTGACGCTGTGCGAGACCGCGCCCGCGATGGTACGCAAGCAGGTGCCGAACGCCATCCGCCACCTGACGCCGTTGGTGCTCGAGATGATGTGCGAGCTCGACGAGGAGCCCGAGTGGTCGCTCCAGGACGACGCCGCAGACGATGACAACGAACAGTGAGTTATTTTTATCAACAAATTACTGATGTGACGATGTGGTCCAAGATTATGTCATCCTTTGTTCCATCTCAGTGTTATTTACCGCGTCCTAAGAGTAGTTATGCAGGGGAATGTATTTTCCATGTAGAAAACTGGTTAATAATGTGGACTAAAGTTTTCTACATAACCAACAACTGAAGTGTTAATGTTAGGGGCATAATGATGCAGTCATTGGGAGTTTCCAATCATTAACTTGAATGGCTATCATCACAAAATTATTATTATTATAATTGCTGTAATGTTTGTTTCTATGGTATTGTCACTTTTGATTCTGCCGCATAGAACATTACTATAGAAATACCGAGATAATTAGCATCCTCATAATCCTTTATGGACTTGGGTGTCAGTCCCTTGGTAACAATTGCTCAATCAACAGCAACATACAACAAGAACTTACATGCTACAAGACTAATACCAGTAATTGTTATACAGGAATTATGTAGCAGCTGAGTCTGCTCTAGACCGAATGTGCTGTGGGCTCGGCGGCAAGATCATGTTGGGCTTGATTGTCGGGCAAGTACCTGAGATGCTTCACTCCGAAGACTGGAAGCGTCGGCACGCCGCGCTCATGGCCGTGTCGTCAGCCGGAGAAGGCTGCCATAAGCAAATGGAACAGATGCTTGACCAAGTAGTCTCCGCTGTGCTCAATTATCTTACTGATCCTGTAAGTAACCTTTGGCCTGTAAACTTAACATTCAAATTATTTATTTGACAAACATTTGAATATACACCATTATCTCCCTGAAGTTCTAAAACAAACTATTTTTTTTTTAATTTTTCCTTTTTTGTAGAAGTGTTGTGTTCACATTTTTAGCAAATAAAGAATTCTATTCTATTAGCTATGAGTACTATGAGATTCTACGGTGGCAACAATTTTAAAGCAATGCTAATATATATCTGTCAGTTTGCTAATTTGGAGACAAAAATAAATGTAACGTCAGATATCAAATTTTCATTGAGCATTTCAGAATAAAGCAGTTCCTATTTCCATCTTCCTTGAAATAATATAACAATTAATCTAATTGACACAGCACCCCCGAGTCCGCTACGCAGCGTGCAACGCCGTGGGTCAGATGTCGACCGACTTCGCGCCGGTGTTCGAAAAGAAGTTCCACGACAAGGTCGTCCCGGGCTTGCTGCTGGTGCTCGATGACAACGCCAACCCTCGCGTGCAGGCGCACGCGGCGGCTGCGCTGGTCAACTTCAGCGAAGACTGCCCCAAGCCCATCCTAACACTGTACCTCGACCCTCTGATGATCAAGCTCGAAGTTATATTGACCACCAAATTCAAAGAGGTATGTGTATACTATATTGTATACTTAGATTTACAATCATCATCTTTATAACTCACTAGCTGAGCCCCGCGTTTAATAGCATTAAGTAGTATTTTAAATGAAAGTACACAAAAATCCCATAGAAAAAAAGCCATTTTCAGTTTTTTCTCAATTTCCCAGTGGATTTTCCAAAAAAAACTTTCCTGCAAACCTTTTCCTGACAATTACGAATATGACTAAAAAACAATTATCTAATTTAGTGCAGTCGTTCTGAAGTTATGTGCGCATATGTTTTTATTGCTTCCCTCGCAATATTGTCATCTGTAGCAATACCCAATGTTCGTTAGTGGTATACTTTATTTAATGGGTAAATCACTTCCATAGCATTGGGATATAAAATTGTGACATTTGCTCCCTTTCTTTCTAACATAGTAAGTAAGGGATCTCAGTTCACAAACATTTTATACTTGACTTATTCAAAATGTTCTATATCTATCTCTTACGTGAACTATTATTATAATGAACAACTTTTGTCATTGTTTGTAGTTGGTGGAACGTGGTACCAAGCTTGTGCTCGAACAGATCGTCACCACTATTGCCTCTGTGGCTGACACTGTTGAGAAAGACTTCATTATCTACTATGACAGACTTATGCCGTGCCTAAAGTACATCATTGCTAACGCTACCACTGATGAGCTGAAGCTTCTTCGTGGCAAGACAATAGAGTGTGTCAGTCTTATTGGTAAGGTATTATTATATCTAGACTTTCAATTTTGCTCGCAATACACTTTCAATAGGCTTTGCATGCGGACTATGGTAGAACTGATGATTTGTTGTGTCTTATAAAACTAGAATGCTTCAACTTAGTGCTAAATAAACATTAGGGCTTAGGGTATAATATGTTTCTGATTCTAAATCCTTGTGTTGATTTCTAATCATTCACCTCTTATTTTAGGTTTGGCCGTAGGCGAAGAGAAGTTTATGTCCGACGCTTCTGAAGTGATGGACCTGCTCCTAAAGACACACACTGAAGGGGAACAGCTGCCCGCTGATGACCCTCAGACTTCCTATCTAATCTCCGCCTGGTCGCGCATTTGTAGGATTATGGGTACGTGGAACACATGAATATAATCAGCACAAGCAAGTTATATTTGGAGTAGAGCTGAAAGCCATCTGAAGTAGTCGTTTTCTGGAGTGGAGAATGCAAACCTGTAAACATAGTCTCTGACTAGAACAATGTTGCATGCACTGACTGGCAGCAACCACAAAGAAAGCTGAGGGTTGGGTAAAATAATCGATTTTTATGGTATTGAAGCTTTCAAAACCAATACGGAGCTTTATAAGGCTCCTGTAAATCCCTGTGCTTGCGTTTCCTAAGTAAATGTTTAAATAAACATTTGTCTCATCCGTTTTCTACTCTGCAGGCAAGAAGTTCGCGCAGTATCTGCCAATGGTGATGGAGCCAGTGATGCGTACTGCCAACATGAAGCCAGAGGTGGCGCTTCTCGACAACGAAGACCTGGAGACCCTCGACAGCGACAACGACTGGCATTTCGTAACGCTCGGCGAGCAGCAGAACTTCGGCATCAAGACTGCCGGTGAGTTGTACTTGAAAAATCGCATCAAAGTACCTGGCCTAATTCTGTAAGGTATTTTTTCTGGCGCTATCTCTTTAGATTCTGTCGCACATTATCTTACTAAAAAAAATACCGAATTTTAGCGCCCTTATAAACCGTCTTGGAGTTGGGTGTACGCATTTGGTAACATTTATTTTTGACACATACTTAATATTTTGAAGTTCAACAAAGTTTGGAATTGAGATGGAAGGTATTATGAAAGGCATTTACGCGCTGTAAGTCGCTTGAGACTGTGCCAGTCTATTTCTTATTCTTACATTTTTCTGTGTGCAGGTCTCGAAGACAAAGCCTCAGCTTGTGATATGCTTGTCTGCTACGCTCGCGAGCTAAAAGAAGCCTTCGCCGAATATGCCGAAGATGTCGTCAAGCTAATGGTCCCCATGCTCAAATTTTATTTCCACGACAACGTGCGCACTGCTGCCGCAGAATCCCTGCCTTACCTGCTTGAGTGTGCTCGCATCAGAGGCCCGCAGTATATCCAAGGCATGTGGGCGTATATACTGCCTGAGCTTCTGAAAGCTATCGACTCTGAGCCTGAACAGGAAGTTCAAGTCGAACTACTTAACAGTTTGGCTAAGGTGAGTTGAAACTCAGTTGCAAGAATTATGTCATTAGGCATTATATTTCTTATAATTTTAAATCAATTATTGTAATAGTGCATCGAGCTTCTGGGCACCGGCTGCCTGTCCGACGAGACCATGGCCGAGGTGCTACTCATCCTCAACAAGCTGCTCACAGAACACTTCGAGCGCGCCACAGAGCGCCGCCAGAAACGCGCTGATGAGGACTACGACGAGGTATGTATTTACATACCAGTGACCAGAATAAAATGTTTTTTTTAAGAATACATATTGTTTTCACACATGCCCTGGTACATACTAGAATTCCCTATGTAGAGTGGCATGGGACACAAACATCCAAAACTGTAGAATAAACATTTACGCTCAATCATCCATCACAGAAGAATGAGATCACTGCCAACTGCAATGTAGTTGGTATACAGGTTCCAGTTTACTGTTTCTTAATGTTTTGATGACTTTTACTCATATCCAAAGTTCTTGGGCAAATTCAAACTCTTTTCTATTTTATAAGATGCTCCGACTTTTTACCCATGGGTTATTTCGTCTAGGTGTGTAACCAGACAGTGCTATATTTTTGTATTCATACAACCAGGTGGTCGAAGAGCAGCTAGCCGATGAAGACAACGAAGATGTGTACGGTCTCTCGCGGGTCGCAGATGTACTCCACGCTCTGATGTCCGCGTACCGCGAGGCTTTCTTCCCACACCTTGACAAACTGCTGCCGCACCTCGTGCAACTACTGGAGCCCGGCCGCCCGTACGCCGACCGCCAGTGGGCAATTTGTATCTTCGACGATGTTATCGAGTTTGGAGGTGGGTATTCAACACGCCTTGCATTCATACAATGTGTGGACGCTGTGATGGTAACTAATTCGGTAAAGGAGGTAACAGGATACTGTCACAGATTTTACAACGTGTCGTCAATGGCGGATGCTAGCTGCCTTTTATTGTCGGATGAGATACAAATATTTCTTTGCAGTATCAATCACTCTTGATACAAAAATGAATGTACGGAATATGCACTATATCCCAAGGATTTGCTTGCATAGGAAATAAACAGATTATAGTTAGCTTTTAGGATGTTGATTTTTTAAGTGCTTTCCCCAAAACTAAAATAAATTTGACAGTACATACTATAAAAGCAATACTGTTTTCTTTCCTATCTGTCAGAATTTTTTCGACAAATAAAGTTAAATCTATTTCTAGGTCCTGCATGCGTCAAATACCAAGACATATTCTTGGAGCCGATGGTGAGTGGGCTCCAGTCGCCCGAAGCGGAGGTTCGGCAGGCGGCTGCCTACGGCTGCGGAGTGCTGGCTCAGTTCGGCGGAGACCAGTTCGCAGCCACCTGCGCCCGCGCACTGCCGCTGCTAGCCGCCGTCATCGCCGAACCTGAGAGCCGCGCCGTAGAAAACGTCAACGCTACTGAAAATGCCATCTCCGCCGTCACCAAGATTATAAAATATAACCACGCTCAGATCAATAGGGACGAAATTATAAGACACTGGTGAGTTGTATATTCTTGCAATACATTTATACTAGTTTGTTAAATTCGTCCTCAGAACGCAGCATTTTTGACAATATTTGTTATCGCCTTCTCATGCCAGACTAGCTTCTCATAGCCCCGCTGCTTCGCCCGCGTCCTGTGCTATGATCCCTACTCTGCCACTATTAATTTTAGCCAATAAAAATGGCCTATGATAGTCAAGATGCAAACATTTTTCATATTAAATTACATCAAGATTGGTTTAGCCTTTTGGTCTTGAAAATGTAACTTGACTGATTTTTGCATGTATAATATTATACATGCAAAAATCATATAATTGCAAAAATATTAAAATAATGCAAAAATGATATATTTTTGAGGATTGATCTGAACTTTTTGCAGTGGTAGCAATAACTTTGCAGTGAACTATCATTTTTGGAAGTTGTACATGTCCAATCTCCTTGGCGCGCTCTCTATATACAGAAATAATAGAATAAGATAACTGACGCTTCATCCCGCAGGCTGACATGGCTCCCGGTGACCGAGGACACGGAAGAGGCGCCGCACGTGTACTCCTTACTGTGCGAGTTGGCGGCCAGCGGACACGCGGCGCTGGCGGCGCCGGACGCCCCGCAGCGGGTCATCGCCACGCTCGCCGAGGCGTTCCTGCGCGACGCAGTGCCCAACGACAACCCAGTGTTTGCACAGATGGTCACGCTCGTGCGCCAGATACAGGTATCTATCACCTACTCATTGAACAGTCTCATCATCATCATTATCAGCCTTTCCCGTTCCCACTGCTGGGACTCTGGTTTCTCTTAGAGAGAGAATATAGGCTGTAATCTACCATGCTTGTCCAGTGCGGGTTGGTAGATGTCGCATGCCCTTGAATGTTGCAGTTCTTGGGCATGCCGGTTCCCTCACGATGTTTTCCTTTACCGTTTTGAGTGATGGCAAATCCGCACATACTTATTAAGACATAGGTGCGGGGCCGAGAGGATTCGAACTCGGTGTCGGCGTCTTGGAAGTTGCTTGCCAAACTGTTCGGCCACCATCGCTCTAAATTTGAACTGTCTATTACTATTTTTTTTACTTCTTACAAGGTAGCGTTTGATATCACATGTGGTCAAAGGTGGCGCCACGCTACACCAGCAGTGCGATTCTAATTCACACGGAAACACTTCCGACAACGGATTCGGAAAAGTTTCCGCGAGAATTTTTTAGTCGCGATTCATTAATCTGATTTTGGAAACTGATATTTAATTTGACAAACCAGCTGTTCAATCACGGAAAAGTCTCCGCCACCTATTTGCTCTCGGAAAACGTTTCTGTGAAGCGAAAGTGACGTCGAATCCGACACGGGAACTTTCCGATTGAATTAGAATCGCGGTCTGGAGACTGGAATGAAGCGATGACGGCTTATAGGGGAGGGGGTGGAAGAAGAGTACATGCTGCGCCGATCCTATTTAGATGGGACAAGAAGAGATGAATGTAGTATCATGAGCATGACTTATGATCATTATGTATTACTTCCAGAGCAATGCGGAGCTATTTAACTCGTGCCTGATGCAACTGAGTAACGAACACAAGGAGGCGCTGCAGCTCGCGCTGTCGACATAGTAGCTCCTGGTGTCGTCGCCGCCGCGGGCGCTCACCGCCACCACCCACACGCGCATCCCATCACTAACTCCTGCATTGACCGCCTCTATCATATACTCTTTGTGTATTTTTAACTCTATGTAATGGCGATATCTTTACATAATAAAGATTTCCCTTTGTAATTTAGATGAGAGTTTAAATTATGACTGAAATGGATACCACATAAATTTTAATAATATATTTATGTATTATAAATCGGCTGCTGTTTCTTTCCTTACAAGGACTCTTCTTCGATCTCATACATAAATATCTGTTGGGCTAAATGAAATTGCTGTGATATATTTTGTAATAATTTTAAAGTTATTCCAAGCCAGAGCTGCTAGATTAGAGCCTCTGGTAATTTGAAATCTTTAGAATTGTTTTTTCTCATGGATGTTGACTTTTATAAAGTAATGCAATGCGGGTGGTCCAATGTTGTATTTAAAATTGTGTATGTGAGCGTTGCAAACGTTCCTGGTAAAAGGGTTTAGCACCTGTTTAAGATTACCTGCATTGGTATTGGTTTATACATATAAAGTGTTTTCTCCTACTGTTGTGCATGTACTTCTACACTGCAAAGCAGCTAATACATTTTCGTAAGTTATTTTGCTTGTTATTGTTATATTTTGATCGGGCCGTCTGCATACATCTTTTTGTTTGCCATATTGCGGCTCCAAATGGGATTTTGGTGGCTATTCTCGAAACGGACGAGGTTTCTTCGTCTGTTTATAAGAAATAATTTTATCCATTATAATAATACATAGTATAATATACATTTCTTTGTTTAACTAAAATAAAAGTTATATGACATTTAACAAAGTATTTTAATTTACGAGGTAAACAGTACTAGTATAAATAGCAAGTGTTAGTCCTGCAGATTATTTTTGTATGTCCTACCTTTTTTACAACGGGGCTGCCTGCGTGCATGAAATAATCACGATCGTCCTGTGGTTCCAAGTGAACCGGCAGGAAGTGTAAAGAATATGAGACGTTTGCCTAAGAAAAGGAAGAAACTGCTCCTGCCAGCTATAAAATCTTTTGCTAAAAAAGAGCATGTAGCTAGAATGGATCTGTGCCTCGCCTCCATTCCCTTCACTTTTTACCCATTGCGCGAGGCGGCAAAGCGATTGAATCCGTTATTATAGCAGCCTTTAGGATCGCGCAGAGTAAATATGCCGCGAATACAGAAACCGTGATTATGGAATGCTAATTTGTATGGGATTATAATTAAGGGACACTTTCCATGGTGACAAAATAAAAAACAATTGAAGTTTTTAACCGAGTTGAGTTTTTTGTTTTTGTTCGTTCGGGGCCACCTATCTGTATGTATATGTACCACGGAGTCCACGGGCAAAAAGCGACTACCGTGTGGAACTATGGAATCTGCTATGCTATGGCAACACTAATGAGGCCCACAGCACTGCTGTGACACTGACAGCAGTCATATTCTCTTTTCACTCACTTCCTTCTGTCATCATCACTCAAAGTCAAAGTCATCGCTACATTTACAGTCCAATGAGTCAATTTTTCAATTTCATGTCGTAATCCTAAATTCCAGGATTCAGATTTTTTTTAGTTTCGTGTTATTTACATTGTTTCCAAATAATTCTATTACTAAGACGATATATATAATTATATATATATTTTTTTTCTGAACAGACAATTTAAATTTCCATTCGAATCAAAGTTGTCAGTGTTGACAAGGATCTTGTTTTTCTCTAAAGTTCAAATAATTGAAAACATTAGAACTACGCGTAGACTGAAATTACAACAGCTGGTGCAGGTTATGAGAGGATGTCCCGAAAGCGAACGCGCGAAGAAGAAATGAGCGGTAAAGTTATGGAAGCCGGCGAGGGGCAGAATGGGGGGAGTGAGACGAGCTTCACCAGCAGCACCAGCCAAAATGTTGAGCTGTCTGGGGTAAGTAAAATGATTTTTAAAAATATTTTCAAGGAAGAAGCTAAGGTTATTTCGCTAGGCATGTTTTACCTAATATCAGAACCCCAAATTGCGTTAACCTCGACTAATACTAGACTGGTAAACTTTCATGTAATTTAGTACCCATATTTTGTAATGATTTAACCACAATACCCTTAACCATGAACATTGAACAATCACAACATTCAAGGGCATGTACCATCTATCAACCTGTAGAGCTAGCCAGCGTGGTAGAAAACCCATACTGTTTCTTGCTGTTGCTAAGGTGTAAGTCCCAGCAATGGGAATGTAACATTTTGTTGATGATGCTTAATAATATTGAAGTTGTTATAAAAGCCTTCAAATTAGTGAGTGACTAACTCAGTTGAATCAAAAAACCATTATGTGTAACTGTAAAAAATACAAAAGTTTTTATGAAGGGTTTTCGGTCCGTTTAGTTTTTTACATTACATGTTTCAAGGGTATTTGCCGAATTACAGAAAAAGTAATTACAATTTTGTTCTTTTGGGGAAATACTTTGAACACAAACTAACTCCGATAGAGCTAGTTTACGTTGCAAAGTATTTATTTTCATAAAAACTTGATTTGCAATAAATAAAATTTTGTCAATTTTATCTTAGGCTTAAAATTGTCCATGTTATTTGCCTACAAATGTTTAAATAAATAAAAAAGTAAAAAAAAAAAGAAAAAAGATTAAAAAAGTTCATTTTTATATCTGCAAGGGAAGTTGCTTGAGTGAATCTGGGAATTGTTTCATGTGTGTGTTTTTAACCATTATCCGGAAATGGCAATGATATCTGATAAAAATAAAACAGATATAAATACATTATCATTTTTTATTAATACTTTTTTATAATAGTATTAACTGCCATACTCAGTATTAACTCATTATTTTGTATGGGTTGCGTCAGAAATTAATGGCGATTAGCATAAAATTGATATCTTTGAATATGGCGTTTAGCTTTTTTGTGCGAAACAAAGTTGATGAAAATAAGCCATCATATCTAAGACTGTAAAAATATTATTCTACATTAATAATATATCATTTTTCTTAAATTTTTCCAGCCTTTAACATTTGATTATCCAATAACTAAGCATTTTATGTTAGCAAATTGTAGATTGTTGTGATTTACTATGAAGTTAAACAGCTAACATAGAGTAATAAACAGTTCATTGTACTAGCAAGCGTACATACTTCTCTGGAAAGGAGGCGAGCCAATAATCCTGTTAGCGTAAGTAGGTGATACCATGCTTAAGTTATGAAAAAATGTTACCATACTCATACTAATGGGTTGTCATAAATATTCTAAAGGTGCATTTTATGTGAGTTCCAGCGTGGATGGTTAACATTTTAAAGTTTTATAGCTTGAATGTGGCATGCAAATTACCTAGTTAGTTATTTCAAGACCCCTACTTTCAAAGACAATTTTATCAAGGTATTTGGATGAATTACTTTGAGAAACACAAAAATAAAAATAAAAAATGCTGTATAAAAAATTGAAGCAACATAATTTAGCTCTTTTTAAAACTAATACACGGAAAACAACAGTAGGGCACCTACATTAGGTAACGCAAAGAGTGGGAAGTAAGCAATTGCTTTTGGTACTAATTATCTTTTGGTAAGAAAATTAATAATAAATTTATATTTGTCAAAACAAAAATCATATATAATATATACAAATACCTCGATCGGTCCTACATAAAGAAAAATAAGCCTTGAATTAAGTCACGAGAGTGTAAAAAAATGCTGAAGTTGACTCAGATCTGTGAACGTT
Source organism: Opisthograptis luteolata (assembly GCA_931315375.2). Taxonomy (NCBI): domain Eukaryota; kingdom Metazoa; phylum Arthropoda; class Insecta; order Lepidoptera; family Geometridae; genus Opisthograptis; species Opisthograptis luteolata. The sequence continues at coordinate 10,260,523 of OV928036.1, read as the reverse complement.
ACACTTTTCCGTGTTTTGGTTTCAAATGCAGCTAAACGAAGTCGCGTTTTTATATTTGCAGTAGGTACGTATGAAAACGAAAGCCAGTGATCAATCGTGTGGGCTCGGTGCCAACGATTCAACGTGGCGTGATCACTGACCATGTCACATTCAAACGCACCCGCTGAAAACTAGACCGCGCTGGTACACTGGGACGTTCGATGGTACACGGTACACGCATAGAAAATTATATAACTTAGCCTAAATACTTAGTAATTAACCTAATAACCTAAATACGTACCTACGGCAAAAAGTGCAAGTTAATGGCGTCGAATCTATTGTGCATTTTGTAAAACTAAGTTTGACTGGTTTAAAAATATTGTTGTCATTTTCTGACCACGGAAGTATAAAAAGAACAGCATTACTTTTAGACCTGTAATACATAGTTTAGTTTTTGATGAATGCACAACAGAATCGACACCATTGTGGGCTCTCAAGAAACCTAAACCTCGATGTTTCAATAAATTACTATTAGTATTAGGTAATTAGGTACGAAGTACATTAGGATTAGAATTTTAGATAGAGCAGAACTAGATAGCTTTTGGAATCCCTAGAGCATCAGTTCAAAGACGTTTATCTTGTACACAACGCTCTTGACTCGTGGCATAGCTGGTCCGGTCGATCGTAACAGATTCAGCTAGGCCATCACTTGTGACACTTAGGTGAGAGCTATCGTGCTTCGGAAGGCACGTTAAGTTCCGGCTGTATCAGTTTTGATTAGTTTTGAAGTCATATCGGAGGCCAAAACTCCGACGATAAAGTTGACTAGCTCTTAAGATATAGAAGTTTCATTTTCTTCGAACGCCCTCTAGAATTGAGCCAGCCTTTTGAGTAGCTCTAAGGACGAGCTCTACTTGACCGTGTTAAATCTTGTGCTATATTACAAACCCAGATTTCTAGAGATGCGAGCGAGTGTCGCAGAACTCGTTGAGTAAAGTTTATTGCCACTTTCATCGTAAAATCTTGGTATTGCTCAATACTCGTAGGTACTGATATTGTTCGTAATTCGTAACAAAATCCAGCCTGCTGCCATCATGCCATGAAACCGTGACCACTTGCCGTGACCAATTGAAATCACCTCGGACCGAGCGTCACATCACATCCACGATAAGCAATCATTTACAAATTGACTGTTACATGATATGCAGTTGAGTTAATGCATAAAAAATGCAGTCTATATTCCAGAGCAATGTAAAATGGTACATTGATAGAGATCTTTTTGTAACGTAGAACTCATGACGGCTCTGCGTAGGTAGGTACCTATAACCTACCTAACATTACAACGCATGGGGAATCCCAATCCCAATACTCCAACACTAAATTGGTTTCATAACACAGTTCTCCTTGTAGTTATCACATTTTTTTTATCATCAGACCACCGTTTTGACCTATTGGCCACAGCCACACCACATTTTAATATAGGCTCATTTTTTTCTTATCAAAAGTTAACCTCAATAGCCTCATCCCGACCGAGGTAGGCGCCCAGTTCCTCATTCCGTTCTGTGAGTAACGAAAACATGAAGAAATAATCAAGCAATCAAATGTGTGCGAAAAATAACTCGTACGCGCTCGGAGTATCGTATTTTTTATTTCATTGATCAAATCTATTGAAACCACTAAAACCGGAGGGGGGGCATTAATAAAACTATTTTTAAATGAAAAACTTCTTTTATATTACCTATGTCATGTAACATAATATACTGCTTCCGGTTATTTTTTCGAGAAAAATGCTTCTAATTAACTCCAATTTTCCGCTTCATCTTGTATTTTCCGCCTTTAATAGTTGGTGAATCATGCCTGATGACGAGGGCTCAACTTTCAACCAGCAACCTTCAAACCTTATCTAATTAGAGAAAAAACGCATTAGCTTATCGCAACGTGTGTTATGCAAACTGTCACAGAGCATTTATTTTTGGCAGCGTCCTATCTATAGCCAGATTGTGAAGGCACAGTGTGTCAGTGTTGGCAGCTGTAGTAATTTTCATAATTTTGGCTCCTAATCCCGGTTAGTGGGTCGGTCAATGCCTTCGCTGTTTAGGTGTTTGTGTTTACATAAGCGAGGTATAAAAGTAAAACAGTACACAAGAATTCAGATCTATAGAGCTGCGTTCATAACGGTGCTGTCATGTGACCGATTGTTAGTGCTGGTTTACATATGTTTGTACGTACATGACAAATTACACCTCACGGTCACCTACACTGAAACGGAGAGTAAGTCTGAATTACGAATTACTTTGGTATTATAATTACGAAAGTAATTTGTTTGTTACCTTTTCACGACTAACCCTAAAGAATTTAACAACTGAATCCATCACATTGGTTATATTCTCTCTTAAGTTATGCCTTGTAATTTTATCCATGTAGAACCTATGGGCTAAATAAATAGGTAAGCATATGGAACTTACTTTCAATGCTGCAGACTATACAGACACGGCACACGTGACTTTGTTTCTAGTCTTGTGACTGGTAGGGCCTAAAAAGAAATAGATTATATTTTTATGCGGCGTGTGTACTGACTGTCCATCGATATGGTACTGAGAAAGTCTCCAAAATACTCTTCAAAAACTTTATCGTGTATTCCCAACTTGATCGCTTTGTCGTTGCTAAAAACGTGTCGAATATTATACAATCTTACTGAAATCATTCAGAAGCATTAAGGTCAAGGCAGAGAGCGTTACTTCAACTTGGAGATTAAAATGTACTTAACTGTAATGAGGTTAACGATTTAAATTTATCAAAGGCGTTAGTGGAAGATCACTGAACTGAAGTCTGAGGCGCAATGATTAGGTACGTTACAAAACACGACAAAATCTAAACTTTAGAGTCTATAAATAAATCTGTCTTTTCAGACCGGTGACGCGCGTCTTCTCATTTAAATAAATCTTTAAGATTTCAAAGGTTACTAAAACCCGCTTACGGTCTGACGTGAACCTATTGCGTAGATTAGGTAAAAAAGCACGAATCAAACGCATGACAGCATCTCATAGTCATAGTCCGATTTCCGGCATTTTTGAGAGCCAGTTTCCAGACGTAGTGGTTCCACCTTCGACCACATCTGATTTAGGGCCAAACGCTTCCGTGTGAGATATAGAAAAAGACCTCATTTCAGTTGTTGAAAATCGTAGTCATCAGATTTAGTTATGTTATTGTAATGAATCTGTCATGTCAGCATATCCTATTATGCACTTCTGCCAAGATGATCGTATTTATTCTCTTGCCCTGGTTTTGTAGGGGCTGGTGAAAATTGGGGTCTTTCTATTACACCAACATTTCTCTGTAATAGTAATTTACAAAAACATGAAACAAAACTTGATCTACTTACATAATACGTCGATGAAGGTGAAGGTTTAATCACAAAGCCTGATTAAAAAAAATGCATACTGCTTTCGAGCTATTTTTTGCAAGTATTCCCTTGATATTGTAAGCAATTTTTTTTATGCGTTCGTTACTCTTATATTGGCTATATGATTTTAAGTAAACAAGAATCACGCCAATCACAAATATTTATCTTTTATTGTACTAGCGAGACTTGAAAACAGCAAACAGTCTGACTCTGCTGCTGTTCTGGAGATCAAAAGAAAAAACGGACATAAAATCTGCGAAGTATTTATATAGATTTAGTATTTATTTACGAACTAGCTACTATGTTAGAAAACGGAATTAGAAATAAGCAAGAGGAGTATTTTTAAGATAAAAGGCTATGATATTGAGAATGTAATGTAAAGCGTGTTTTATCAGTGACTTTATTACGTTTGCCCAAGAATTCAACAATAAAGTAAATTGACAAATAGTTACATTAAAATGAGCGGTAAGCACAAGTAACGCTATGAATTGTTACGTCACCTAATGCGTCACGCACTTAGCAAAGAAGAATGAATGAAGAATGTCATTAGTAGGTACTAAATACCTGGGGCCAACAATCTTTAGCCCAACGTGAATTCAGTGCAAGGACAATTTTTTTCAACACGAGACCAGACGGAAATAGAAAATATCTACTCTGATACCTATGCTGTCTAATAGATGTCTACCTACTTGTTACATCAAAATTACGGGAAAATCCGTTCAGTCTTCGTTTTTTGCGTGTTTGTTATTAAATCAACAGGGTCAAAGATCAATTTTATTCTTCCGTCATTGGAAGCTTCTAATTCGTAGTATTCATCAGTGGAGGTTCCATTATTTTAAAGATTGTGAACATGATATTTCCAGCTTCCAGTCCATTATTTTATTAATGCCATCAGTCAACAAAGTTGATGAATGCTTGATTATGAATCAGTATAATAGCGGTACGGATAGCGTTTACAAACTCTGACCTATAATGTGCTTTACTTTACGTAGAAAATGCACTCCTGCTGACCAGCAAATATGTACCTAATGCAAAAGAGCAAAAGCACGCAGTGGGAGACAGAGTTGTTTACCCGGCGGCGACATAATGTAACGTCCCGCTGGAGGCGCCTTCGGACGGACTCGTGGAGCGTCGCGTGTCTGCCGAGCCTCCACGTCGGCGTCGCGCCACCGGCATCGACCGCTCCCCGCGCCCCAGCGCACACCCGCTGACGCCCGCATCACCCGATACATTCCTTACGCCTCTCATATCAGCTCAGTTATTCAGTTAGTCACCGACTTCCACCCGCGGCTTGAGCACGTCTCGTAGCCAAAGTAAAACCGTAATATTTTACGATATCCGTCGCATCGGAAACAATCGCGCCGGTTACAAACAAACACTCAAATATTGACTTTGGTCTAATAATTGCAAGCGCGCCTTTTGCTTCCAATTGTCTGTTATGCAAATAACAAGAAGTTCATGTTGCTGATATTTTGAAAGGACACAAAGTTTCGTTTGATAGAGTTGTGAGACAATACACGGTGATGTCAGCAATCACAGTCACCACGACGCTCACAAATGGGCATGCCAATGGAAAGATCGAAAATGGATTGAATGGTTACAGAAAAAACGGATATGCTAAGTCAGCACCAAAAGATTTGCCTGTAAGTAATTTTCATATTGTTTCTTTAGCAATAGAACGAGGTGATCCTAATCATATGGTTGCGAAATAGGTTATGTTTACTTTTTATTAGAAAATATGCAAATGATGTGAGCTACGATATATAAAGCAAACATTCTGTGTGAACAAAAGTGAAAGTGCTCAACTACCTACAGTAGAAATATTAGTTGAGCCATGTAAGCATGGAAAGTGGTATGAGCTTGTCATAATTAGCTGACAAATTATTATAAGAGACATTCGTACATATCAGGAAACAATCCCAGAATGTCGAGAATGTCGAGTTGTCGAGTCTTGATACGGAAGCAATGTAAGGCAGGCTTACTCTTAAACCCGTTTTCTTTTTTATAATTCCAATCCTACGTTAGTGTTCTTGAAGACGGTAGCGCCAAATCAAAGCAGGTAGTACAATTTATGAGAAATTTGCGAACTACGATTGCAGTTAAATTTTATTATTTGTTATGCATCTTATCTAAAACATGTTGATGCTATTTTGAAATCTGAAATTGCAAGCTGTGTTCTGACATCGAAATAATTATGTATTGATTATTTAGATATTTATGTAGGTAGTGTACCTACATGTTTTGTAAATGTTCATGTTGCTAGGTTCCCTATTCACTATGCAAAATTGGTTTTGTCTAATATGCTCCATAGTTCCTTGCGTATCTCTTTGTTGTTGAAATAAATCCCTCCAACTCCTAGAAAATTTCTTCCTTGAACACCCGATAATGCGCTACAAAATCTTCAATGGACGCTTACTTCTTCTTTTGGTTAGTACTTGCGTACAAATCTCACGTAGAATACCTAAGAAATTGAAACTAGTAGGGCTATAATGGTGACAAAAAGCATCCGCGATGAAGTTGACATTTGAAAATATTCTCAAACATACAAATAATTATGTGAATGGCGATGATGAAAGGCTTCTGATTCTGAGATGTTAGAATTCATAATGTCATGGGAAACATACTATGCTAGTTCTAGACTTTTGAACAGCCGTTTAACTAGATGTAAATAAATTAATCGAATCAAAGTTATTGGAAGAAGAAAATATTTGTCCCATATAAAACGTAACTCGCGTAAGTAACGGTCTCGCTGGCGACGCTAGGCGGCGTAAACTTGCTAACGTCATTAGCAGGTGGTCTTTACGTGAAATTGTTATTAATGGAAAGCTTAATCGCTTTCTCGTTAATTTTATTGTTCTCATTAATGACTATCTGTGTATTTTAATAAGTAATGTCATATATCTCGTTAGCCTTAAGAGTCTTATGAGGTTATTGACTAGGTACGCTAAATCAAGGCTACGTAACCGTTATGCGGATGCATTGGAAGTGAAACAAGACTGAGCTAGCAAGACTATCCTACGAAACCAAACCTCCACCCAATCTGGTTCTGCGGGGATCTAATATATATATAATGTAACTTACATGTCTATTATAATATTATGTGGTTTAGTTTCCGCCTGCATGTGAAAGCAAAATTCAGCATACTCGAATCAGTGCGAAACTTTCTTAGCATTCTGTAAAATCACAATTTTTTTTATTATTGTAGTCAACTCACTGAATGATTGACCTATCCAAAAAACGAGCAAAAATTACACTGTTCGGTAACTTATTTTCGAGAGCATTCTCTTCGCTATAGGTTCTTGAACCTCAATGCAAAAGTGCTATGCTTCGGTGACTAGAATGGAATTAGTTGAACCTATTATTAACTAGAACCATATAATTTGCATTTAAAATGAATTGGTAAGTTTAGAAGCGCGTTCAGTTGCTAGCAGAATTTAGCAATATACAGTTGCTGTTGCTAGACTATATGATTTTCAAGTTTATGAACGTATTCCCATCTGTTTCCGCGGGTTAGAAGTAGAAATACAGGTTTTCAAGTTGGTACATGATATTAAATCATTCCGAATGCTTTGCAAATCGCAAGTCATATTATAAGAGAAAAGTTGGCTTCGTCAGTGTCTAGTTTTATTTCATGCAATGTATGTCCTTGCTCGTCCACCAGGCGATTTAGGTGTGCCCAGCTAATTCTTGTCGCACCTGATGGTTTCCATAACGATGTACCTCCATAATCTTTTTTGTTTGATTCATCATCTTAATTTTTATTAAAGTAATTATACATTATAACACTAATACATTATTTACGCTTTGGTAATTTCGAGTAATTTATAAAGCAAAGTGAATATTATATTAACTATTTTCACTCCCTCCGTTTTGATGAAGGATTACTTTACCTGCAGTTCTAGAAGAATTAAAAAGGCGTTATTTAACACGAATACTTGCTTGTGTAACATTAGCAATACCAATCAATGCTGTTACACCAAATCGTTATTCTGATTCTGTTTCCAGTTCCACCAAAGGCGGGTTTTCATTCATATTCATTAGCTTTCACTGTGAACTTAGACGTTAGTTATTTGCTATTACAATCATGCCGATTCCAGGTTGTCAACTAAACCTGATTTTAGTAGTGAGTAGTATTATGGTTATCTCTGTATAATCTGCTATAATATGTTACAAAATATAAGTTCTCTCACAGAATGCCTAGAGCAAGAGCGTAATTTAGCCTCTTCACTTCACCTATCAGATTTGGTAGCTAGCATACATAGATCATGTGACTAACATAGGCAGTTTAGCATTGCTTGAATGTCAATCCAAATGAATGACTCACAAATGGCCGAGAATGCAGCTTGCTATACAAATCTTACAAGATTTGGAAGGTCAGCCTTTCGTTTTATGTATTTTAAAATATTCTTAACGCGAGGTATTCATTTTCATAGTTCTAGCATGATACGGTTTTGAACATAGCTTATGCATGTTTTCTTCGGGCCAGTGGTAACTGGTGTGAGCAATTGATTTAATATTGCTTTCGGATTATCGAAACATGTTTGTTAGTACTTTATTTCTATATTGTGTGTGTATCAGTATCACCCATACGATGTATTCTGTCATCCCTCAGAAAAACGTGATATCAAGTAAGAGCTGACCTTACAACAATGGGTTATCATCAGTGTGGCATATTGTCACGTTGATTTCTATTTAAATTCTAGCCTCATCGTGGATACCAGTCAATCATCCACGATGCGTTACGTGGCCGGCGTGGCCCTTATTTTTAACTTATGACTTTGTGCATGGCTCTGTTTAAGATAATTGCTTCCAGCAACGAAGACGAATATGCTACAAACAACATTAATACAATATACATGCTGAAGCTGTGATGATGTCTTCACCGACCTGGGAAGGTCTAGTAGTCTGTGCATGTCCTCGGTGGTTTTTATAGAACAAATTCGCACAATAAGCATTACTGTGCTGGCGAACGCTATTATTATATTAAACAATAGAGGTATTTGAATGAGGTAGACGTCATTCAAATTTGCCGGAGTTAATAGACTTCATAAAAAGATTTGCAGATTAAAAATTACTGAGCGTAAATATTAAACCGGATTTTAGTTCCATATCTTCATCAAAAGCATTAAAAGAACAAAACGTTCTTTACCCAAAAACCAACGTACTCTGAAAGGAATTCTGTCCTCTTTGAGACACCCAAAATCCACAAAATAATTTTAACTTAAATTGATGTTGCGATTATGTAGATACATAACATCTATTAAATACCTAGTCATTTATTGATAAACTACGTTTTCGGTCATGTCAATTCAGTTGGTTTCTTCCTACGCAATAATAGGTAGATATAAATGTAGTCCATTGCCTATTCCAATGCGTATTACTTGGAAATATACTAATCGATATTCTTATTGTCTACAAATTGTTATTAGTAAATTACTCAGTTTGAGTTCCGCGAAGATTGTTTATTTACCTTAAGAAACAAAATATTACTGCTAACACCTCCCTACTTTCTACACTTGTGCCAACTTTTTTACTCTAAGAAATAAATATAACATTGTGCCAACTTTAGTTAATACGTAGAAACGTGCGAGATCAGAGATTTCTTGGAAGGAAAATTCTGCACTTCCACCGTTTCAGAAGTTTATAATGGCCATGCAAGGAGTTATGCTATTAAACCGTTTGCTATTTATTAGTTTTGATACATTTTAATTTTATTGGAAACTCATTGCATAATAATTTTGAACTAATATGACACGTTTGCAGATAAATTTAGGTTTCAATAACCACAGTTTGCCCTACTATTGATAGAAATTTGACATTACTTCTATGAAGCTAGTGTCAATTTTATATCTTTAGTAAGGCAAACCGTGGATAGATAGGTTATTGACACCGGCTGTTTATTTTATTTACTTCAGCATTCTTTAAATTACTAATTGTATTTAAATTACATAGGAGCCGATTTCTGTACTTCGGAGAAACTAAATCCGCCTGTCACATGCAGTACAGTAAATTTTTTATCAAGAACTACTTTTATAATTAGTAACTACTTCATTCCAATTCACAATTTTTTAGAAGGCGATTTATCATTGATATGAATCATCATAAGTTTGTTTATGTTTGTTTAAAGAGTATGACTGTGCTGTGTATGTAAACATAATTATTTTTGCTCATATGGAATCAAGTGGTATTCTGTTTGACTTTGGTATAGATATACTTCACTACGAGTACCTGGCAATACAATTTATTTATGTTACCACAAATACATTAATTAATCTATTTTGAACCATTTTCTAACACCTTTCGCAATCAACTGAATGCGTGGTTCGATTATTGTTTGTTATCTGTAGTACCAATTTTATTATCATCTCTCATACAAAATTCATAATTAAATACGCATATTATATTATGTGTGGTATAATTAAGCCATCTTTTATTATTGCTTTCGTGACTCGACATTTATTCAACTGGACTTCCTAATATGCATTTTTTTTCATTACTTACCTTTCATGTTATATATAAACAAACGTGATATTTATTGTATGTCATCATCATCATTTGCTGAACATAGGCCTCCCCCTTTGAACGCCACCATGAACGGCTATTAGCCATTTGCATATACTAAAGTCAAATATACGGGCCGGGATCGTTTTACATGATTATGTCTGAGGTACTACGTTATCGTTTCCCAACAGTATCGTTTTCTTGACAAATAATGATTTGTAAAACATCCTGGCAAACCAACGACAGTTCGACACAGTTGAACGGATCCGTCATACCGCCTATCGCCAGGGGATTTCGCAATCGTGCCAATTAGCGGTCCCGTAGCGGATACTCATTTGCTCATCGACTTGATAACGACCATTGTCCAGTGTTCAAGGTTTCAAGGTCTTAATCTGAGGCTTCAAATTTAAAACTACTTATAGTTGATCATTATACAAACGCAAATCATGAGAATTTGAAAATCACTTGATTGCAATACAAGTTTGTTGGAAAAAAATGTTCAAAGTCCAAGATGAAATAGTTCAGTTCCAGATATAGTTGTATTTTTTGTGAATGTAAAACTAGCGGCTATTAGATCAATGTGACATTAAAAGCAAATAAAAAGAGTGACGTGGCTGCTTACGATCTCGCGCGGGAATCGACTCGACTTGACCCAAGCGTTAAAATTTATTAATTTATCTATGTGAAGCGATGTGGCAATGTGTGACGTAACATCACGCCACTTCATTATCACCGGCAACGGGGCGCGTAAACCTTGACATCGCTCAACATCGCCGTCCGGTTCATTACAATTCCTAACTTATTTCCTCGCACTTTGGTCATTGATCTCTAGAGATTGATCTTTTATATCAACGAATCCAAGTTAGTCAACTTTGTCGTATTGTTTATTACTACGTTACATGAAAGCTTTGATCATTGCACTTATTTCTAATCGCCATTTTCGAAGGCTCTCAGATGTTGCACAAATACATTTTTAGTGTTGTGTAGGCTGATCGCCTGTGCTGTGGGTGAAGCCCATTTGAAATTCTAGCCATGTCTGTGGGTTCGATCTGTGGGCGTTATCCGAACAACAATACAGTGCAGTTCATTTATGTATGATCATCACACTCATTCTCAGACAGTATGGCAACAGTAAGTTATTTAGAGGGGTGCACTAAAAATGCTTAGCATGTGCAACATTTTAGAATACAAATTTTGCCAGTTATTTTATGATAAGACATGTAATTCCGAAATCTACCCAGACGGGGCTACATTATTGCATACGTAGAGCGGACATCTTCGAGTCCTCTATTAAATTGACAGAAACCTTTATTTTGACATGAATGTTAAAGAAGCCTTCAAAAGTATAATTTCCAGTTCTTTTCAACAGCGTTCTCCTCTTGTTCCAGTCATTATGCATAGCGGCACCGTTCAGCACAGACCCCATGGCGATAGCGGAGCGCGAGCGCTGCCACTACGGGCGCATCCCTCGCAGCCAAGCGCAGGCTGGCTCCGCGAGCCGCAGGGTCCGCGTATACTCCGACGGCATCTACGACATGTTCCACCAAGGGCACGCGCGGCAACTGCAGCAAGCGAAGACGGTCTTCCCCAACGTATACCTTATTGTAGGAGGTGAGTTCTTCTTATACTTTACTAGTTAAACTAGTTGCGCCACGCGGTTTCACCCGCGTCTTCCTTTTTCCGGGATAAAAAGTAGCCTATGTGTTAATCCAGGGTATAAGCTTTTGTAGTTTTCGGTTTTGTAGTTACGGTTATACGTGGTAACAAACATTCACACACACATACACAAACTTTCGCATATTTTATAATATTAGTAGGGTCGTTTGTGCACTACATCTAAATTAGAATACAAGCCGTCTTCTTCACTATCACTACATAGTAGAAAACAAAATCGCTTCCTGCTGTCTGTCCCGTCACCCGTCCCTATGTATGCTTCGATCTTTAAAACTACGTAACAGATTTTAATGCAGTTTTCAGCAATAGATAGTGATTCAAGAGGAAGGTTTATATGTTTATTGCATACATATTATAGTACAGTAAAGGCGAAGATTCCAAGATTTGTAAAATACTGCCCCATATCAGGATCTACAAATCTACATTGCACCCGTGCCAAGCCGGGGCGGGTCCGGGTTTCTGGCTTTTTGTAAAACCAGTATTTTTTTTGTCAAAAACCAAACGAGCATCAAGTTATTTTACGTCGTCTTCGTTTTGTTGGCATGTTCTCTTCGCGTAATCAGCTCAAAATAAATTCTGATTGTGTATGTAAATTGTATGATCTTCTATATACCTACTTGGTGACATATTCACGAGTCGTACGGGTTGATATTCTGGCTTGCGAAAGTTCTACGTTGATCATTTAGATTTTAATATTTCAATTTATAAATGAGTGCCATTTAAAGACCGTCATGCCCAGCGACATGATAGAGATATGCGTGGTACTGGTAGGGTTTTCCCTTTATTATCTTTAACATTAGGCGTCGTACTATGTAATAGATACATGTCATACATTATTTATTTGTATGTTATATTATCAACTTGATGCGGTCATCGTCATAAACTGAACCAATGAAAAAAATATACATCGATCCGTGGCTGCGTGAAACAATTCAACTTATCCAACAAACTTTCGCATTTATAATAGCGTTTATGGATGACATTTCAAATCTTGTGTGACAACTTTTATAATTGAGGTTCGCGTTCGTCACCTTTATCCTTTAATGCTATCAACGTCATTCATTTAAATAACACTTAGCTTCAAAATTTATCGTTATCGAGAGCTTGAGTGCGTCACACGGTGCTTAATTATTTATGTAATTTACAAAATATCTATGTCAACAGATAATAGTTCTGTGAATCATTTAGCCTAAATCTGTCCACTTGACGGACTATTTTTGATGGACTACTGTAATCGCGCCACTTCAGCTCTGCCGGCTCTGCGCCAGGCGCTCTGAGACATAAGATTTTAATCTGTATGCTACTATTGTAAATCTGTACCTGAATCATTCCCGTGTAACAGAATGTATATAAAGAAGTATGTTTCAAAACTACTAAAAAAACTTTAACAAAATCACTATTAAAAAGCTACACAATGCCTGAGTGTCAACTGATCTAACTTTTGAAAACTTTTCACTGTTATGCTTGGGCCACACTAACGGGAAATTTAATAAAATAAATTTAATAAAATAAATTTAATAAAATAAATTTAATTTAAATGCCGTTAAATGGCGCGGTGATTGACGTTTGACATAAGTGTGGCCACGACATTTGACAACGGCATTCACATTGGCGTTTGACGTTAGCCGATAACTCAAGTGTGTTCACGTTGACCGATCAAGTGTAGACACTCACTTAATTGCGTTATTTAAATAACGCAATATTTGTCACGATTATAGGCATTGATTACCCTTGACGTTGACCTTAGTGTGGCCCCAGCATTAGAAAGCTTGATTGTTACTGTGATACTCGTATTTCTAAAAACGTTTAAGGAACTTCCGGCAGTCTCACTTGAGAGCCAGCTCTCCGTGGCGGCACTTTCGAATACATCACCACTTAACATCAGGTGACTTATGCTCAAACTATCTCCTGTAAGATGTAAAAAAAAGAAGTCCTGCAGGAACTATAACTTTAGGATTCTAACTTTAATGACAGTGAAACCGGAGCCTCTGACATAAATCAGTTTGATGATACTGAAACTATTGATCGACTCGTCGTATATTATTTACGGGCAGGTCGATCGATGCAACTGTCGTTTTCTCAAACGACGCCGACGTAGGTAATAATTGATAACAGCTTTTGTGCCATTGGCCGAGACCCGACGTACGATCGCTCGTATGAATGCCAACATGCACGTGATTCACATTATAAAGGATGGGATTTTAGGAGCCAGCATTCTTGTCCTAAGACAGTCTCCTCCACCAATCGTTTGGTCAAATCTCTGTAAATGCCAAAGGCTCGGCCCTTACGAATCCAAAATTTTCACCTCAAACGGCACAAGCATGGTATCCTCTATCAAATTTCGCATATCCGCCGTTAGAGGCTTTCTACCTTTAAGATGAAACGACGTCTGGGTATTTAAACGAGTTTCACAACAAGGCCTTCCTGTCTACCAAGAAATTAGATATTAGACAATAAGAATCGTATTTCTCATTTTCGAATTTGGCCTTCCTTTCTGCAAACCTCACCTGTACATTATATTGATATTTAATCAAATTATGTACGGTTATCGCCAATTTGTGGTATCATACTATCAGCCAGATCACGCTATAATATAGATACAGATACGTCCTTGATCGAGTGTTTTGATAAAATTGTGAGGAACTATTTCCGTCGCCCATTACTACACGCTCATAATCATAACACTTGTTTGTCAATACACGAAACGCGAATGTTAAAGTAAACAAGCAATTTAGCTCGAAATTAATAAACAACGTGTATAGCAATACGCCGTTATAATCAGGTAGATACCTCCTACCTCTAATTTGTTATTTATAGGTGTTATAGCCGATTATCTCGATCTTGTGGATTATGATTGATAATTTTCTAATATGCGTCAATTTGCGTGTAACTTCTATACAAGATAGTATTCAAAAGCGAGATAAGCCTTCTTGCTTACGCGCAACTTGATGCCTACTGGGTATTGAAGAGACTTGGTGACTGTGAATTGTAAGGATAATATTAATTTAAGATATTTTTTTGTTGCTTAGTGTCCCTGCATATTCACCTTCTTAAAAACTGACTCTGCTGCCGCCAAAGCCACTCTGTAATGCTCTGAAATTGATAAAATGGAAATGATCAAGCACTCTGCTCGGGCCGTTTATTGGGTTTTCTAAACTACGCTCTGAATTGAAATAAAGTCGTTTGAGCGACTGTAATTAATTCCCGGCAAGCCCGGGGCCGTCATTGCAGGCACAGATTGAAGCGTTGATAGATAAATTTTGCTTCGTGGGAATAATGATGTACTTAGCATAGTTCTAGTTTATAGTTAACTGTGTATGTATTATATTACATTGTGAAATAAAGGAATAAATGATAATAATTTACATGATAACTCGCTTCGCCCCGCGGATAGGAATACGAGATGGCAGCTGGTTACACGAATTTCAATTTTTTTCGGAATAAAAATTAACTTGTGTATACAGGCTATCTAGCTTGGCTATTGCCAAGCACTTATTGATTTGTTCCGGCAGCCCCACTAGACTCGAGAACCAGTTCCCACTCTAGGTGTGGCGTGATGCCCCATCGTCACCTAGCATCAGGTGACTTGTGGTCAAACGCTATGCTGTAAAAAGTAAAAAAAAAAACCATTCAGCCGTTTGAGCGTGAAGGAGTAACACATACACACTCACTCGCAAACTTTCGCATTTACAATATTAATAGCTGTTCGTCGCGGTTTCTCCCGCGTGGGCTACTGTTTATCGCTGTAAAAAGTATCCTATGTCCTTCCTCAGGGTGCAAACTCTCTCCGTACCAAATTTCGTTTAAATCGGTTTAGGCGTAAAAGCGCGACAGACAGACAGACAGAGTTACTTTCGCATTTATAATATTAGTAGGGATAGTGTGATGTTATAATAGTATGTCCATGATTTTTTCTTCGTCACGTTACGGCGTCTAAAGTGAGTCACCTAAATAAATAAATAAAATAAATATCAGGAACAATTGCACACAAATTGACTTAACCCCAAATTAAGCTCAAAACTTGTGTTATGGGTACTAGACAACGATATACATACTTATATAGAGAAATAAATACTTATATAGAGAAATAAATACTTATATAGATAGAAATATCCAAGACTCAGGTACAAATATTCGTGCTCATCACATAATTTGCCCTTACCGGGATTCGAACCCAGGACCGCTAGCTTCGCAGGCAGGGATACTACCAACTCGGCTACCGCGTCGTCAAATAAGTGTAAATATCCTAATAATTTATTAGTAACAAACTGTTTGTTTTCTTGTTTCCAGTTTGCAGTGATTCGTTGACACACAGCCGCAAGGGTCGCACAGTCATGACGGAGGACGAGAGGTATGAGGCCGTCCGACATTGCAGATACGTTGATGAGGTAACTTACACCTACCTCTCGTTTTATTGTTAACCACGGTAAACATGTAATGTATAAAAATCTCGTGTCACAGTGTTTGTTATCGAACTCCTCTATAACTGATTGACTGGTTTTTATGTTTTTTTTGGGTATATTTGACGCTGAGCCATCAGAGTTAGTTATATTATAAGACCTTTACCTAAACTCGTGAAAATCATGATATTTTAGAATTAAAAGTCGCTTCTGAAATCGTAACTGCTGAGTTCACAGCAATTTTAAAAATAACGGGCTCTGTTGTAGAGTTGACCATGGAAGTACCTTTGTCGTAGTAGTTTAAAAAAGAATAGTTTCGAATTCTCGAAAAAATAATAACGTAGGTAAAATTGAAAATGGACAAATGTTTTATTTTCTTTATCTAAATCTACAATTTCCTGTATAGTAAAACACGTTGTGGCGAAATGTTCCTGACCTTGGCAATGGGAATGGCGTGTTTAAAACTAGAATTATTTATCGTTTTAGGAACACCCACTGATATTTTACTCAGTCGGGTTTTGCCAGTCAATAAACTATAACTAACTAACTATGTTGATTTAATGTCTTGATAATAAATAACGGTCAAAGGTCGCGTAAAAGATTTCGCAAGTTTTGCGAAGTTTTACACTAGCTGTTCCCCGCGGTTTCATCCGCGTAGAGTTCAGTTAGAGTTCGCGATGAAAAGTATCCTATGTCCTTCCCCAGGGTTCTATCTCCAAATCAAATTTCATCAAGATCGGTTCAATCGTTTTTTAGTTTATCCGGAACAAACAAACAATTATATTTTCCGTTAATAAAAACCGTTAATAACTATGTAACATATACCTATGTATTAAAATCTCATATATGTAACATTAATGTATGTAGATTACACATTTTATAAATTGAATAGCTAAAATGTAATCATATAATAATATGCACATAACCACTTGGTTTGAAAACTCGTTTAACTCGTTTAAAATGTCACCTTTAAATTATTTCGTGACAACGACAAGTCTTTTCAACACATGTCTATGCTTCGCTAGGGCTAGCGCTTACATACAACTGTTGCATCGACTAAACTGTTTCGTCGAGTTGTGTACTTTTCGTGATTTCTACTCAACTGAACAGTTTAGTTGATGGAAGTGCGTATACAATCGATTTTATATCTTCTCAAATCGACCAGTCTTTATTCAGCAACGCTCGAGTCAAGGTGTTTACAAACCATGTCAATTAATAACAAAGTTTTAGTTTGTGCTTTGCTTTATAGAAATTTTAAGAGAGATAAAAAAAGAAGATACTGTGTACATCCTGTACTTAGTGATAGATTATCTAGTGGAATATTTCATACGTTACATTCTAAGCTGAAACTGACTGTTTAGTCGATGGTCTGCGCGCATCAATACAGTGCAATACAAATTGAGCGCTTGATCGATAGTTGTCCAACTTTTAAATCAAAAGCAAATCGATAAAGCTTTTTGACTTTTTTGTCGAACAACTATCGAGTTGACTGTATGTGCGCTTTAATATATTCTTTTAAACATATGATACACAACAAAATAGTTGTTCAACTAAAAGTTGTATGTAAGCGCTAGCCCTAAGTTTGAGAAATTTATAACAAAGCACTTCCACTGAATGTCTGCGAAACAAATTTCAAAGTTTTCTATTAATTGCCCTGTTGAAAAAAAGAGCAGCAGATTTGTTTTATTGAGCTGAGCTCTTGCAACAATATTTTATGTGCAGGAAAATCATCGGCATTCAGTGACTTAGTTAGTTTGCACCCTTTTTGCTACCTTATGTCTTGCGACCTCTTTACTGCCATAGGTAGTTTGCAACCTTTTTGCTACCATAGGTCGTTTGTGACCTCTTTACTGCCACAGGTAGTTTGCAACCTTTTTGCTACCATAGGTTGTTAGCGACCTCTTTACTGCCACAGGTAGTTTGCAACCTTTTTGCTACCATAGGTTGTTAGCGACCTCTTTACTGCCACAGGTAGTTTGCAAGCTTTTTGCTACCACAAGAAGTTTACAACCTCTTTACCGATATATCAGGTAGTTGGCCAAACTCTTTGGGAAGCTAATGATAGATAGATAGATAGTTCATGCGTTCTGTGATTCTGTGTGTAGTTCCTTGCTTTGAGTAACAAAATTAATTCCCATCGGCTCACTTGATACCGCGAGTGAAGTTCCGCTCTACGAGTATAGTTGCGTGAGTATGCGTGAGTTTAAGCTAAACAGTTGAACCTAGAGATATGTGGATAAACAAGAAACTTGTTATAAACATAACAATTTTTTTATGTATTTGTCAGGTAGTACGAGACGCGCCTTGGGAATACGATGAAGGGTTCCTTGATAAGCACAAAATAGACTTCGTGGCGCACGACGACATACCTTACACGACAGAGGACTGCGAAGACATTTACGCGATGATCAAAGCCAAGGACATGTTCGTCGCGACGGAAAGGACGGAAGGTGAGCGCATACCCTGTCTTAGCTGAGTTATCAGTTATGATATGACTTCAGGAAACCCTTTAGGATGCGTTATCGTATGCTTTGATAAATTGATCTTTTACCGTTGACGCACTGAGTCAGTGATTTTGACCTGAACTATGTATGGCTATGGATGTCTGTCTGGCAGAGATCGCACTTTACGTAGACCGCCCATTGTAAATGTATAGTTTTTTTTTATTTTGTTTTAAATCCTGCACCTTCTTTTGTCACGTGACTTGTGGTCATACGAATCAAAGAAAAAGGAACCTGCCTGCGCATCCTCTTTGGGCGAGAATCTTATCCGCCTTTTTGAAAAGTAGGTAAGGCTATAGCGGCTCTTCGTCCGCTGCACCAGACCGGTCGTGACCCATCATTAGTGTTGTTATTTTATTTTTTTTATCTCTACTAATATTGTAAATGTGAAAGTAACTCTGTCTGTCTGCCTTTCACGCCTAAACTACTGAACCGATTTAAATGTTGGTACAGAGATAGTCTAAAGCCTGAGAAAGGACATAGGCTTCTTTTTATCGTCATAACCTGTAGCCCACGCGGGTGAAACCGCGGGAGCAGCTAGTTGTACATATATGAATGTTAACAATAAAAAAATTTTGCAGGAGTATCCACATCGGACATAGTGGCGCGAATAGTGCGCGATTACGATATCTACGTGCGGCGGAACCTCGCGCGCGGGTACTCCGCCAAGGAACTCAACGTGTCCTTCCTCAACGAGAAGAAGTTCCGGCTACAGAACAAGATGGACGAGCTCAAGGATAAAGGAAAGAAGGTATGTTGCTAACATGTACTTTATATATTAGATACTAAGAACGAAAACGCTAATTGAGCGAAAAAACAGCCCACAATGCGTTGTCAAGTATCATGAAAACACAGAGGAATACAAATGGGATTTCTTTATCTTTTGATTCAGACCAAAATTTTCCTTTAAATTTACCTCAGAAAGGGAGGAAACGGTTACATTTTAAAATTTCAAATTTCAAATTCAATAATGTTTATTCAATAGGATACATTGTGATCAATTTAAAACGTCAACTTAAAACTAGCTACGCCTGTTCCTACCTCCTTACGCCGGCAAAAGAACAGGCAAGAAACGCCCGGCAGGTAATTTTTTTGGCGCGATCACATTGACAATTTTATTCTTATTACTAATTGATTGAATTGGAGCAAGTTCACTAAAATCCCAAGCTTTTTTGTCATCTAATAGTCCGATATTTTTTAATTAGCCTTACTAATAAGATTTCTCTTGTTTGATTGTACACATTGGGATATGGGAACATGAATATTAACGAGTTGCGGGATCACAACCAAAGCAGACCAGACCCCACAAGCAGCACCCGTTCACGTTCACGAGTCGAACAAAACTCGGTAGGAAAGTCAGGAAAATTTTCTCAGTGTAGGAATTCCGTTATGTGGTCTTTGTGCTTGCCACAACGCGTATTGGGCGTTTTTTTAAGTGTTATTTTTTTTTGCGAATTTCGCGATGTGGATGTGTTGAAGAAACCAATAATGTGTTTTTGATTGTTTTTTCGCTCAATTAAGGTTTTTGTGTATATTTGTAGAATATACGTAGCGTTTGACCACTATCTCATCAGGTACTTAAGTGACGATGTGATCGTGGAGACGTTCATTAATGTAAATTATAAATAGCATTAAATTCTGTGAAAACCGATATAAATATAAAAAAACGACGATTTGATGCTAGTTAAACGTTAATTAACGTCTCTTTCTATGGTTATTTTAGATTGGGATATTACGAAGTGTAATCAAGCCATACCTGTACACTCAACGACAAAAGGCGCTGAACAATAACCTATTTTGCGATTTCCGTCATCATCTTAAACACCAACCTTTGACCACATCATCACATAAAATCAGGTGTGTTAAGTTGTGGTCAAAACGCTACCTTGTAAAATGTAAGAAAACCCAATCATTACTGATCTAAAACACATTTGGAAAATCTAATATGAACTGCTACTTTTGTCGCTGACTGTACCTACTACAATAGAAGTAAATATTTAAGAATTTTATAATTTTTTACATATCCCATAGACTCGGACATTATGAAAATTAATTGACGGATGTTGATGTGGCTGGCTTTCAGGGTTCAATAACTTAAATACCTCGCTTTATGGCATCGGAACGTCGATATGTTTATGAATGCGTACGAAGTTAAGAATTCGCGTGGGTGATGCAAGTACTATAAATCTGCATTGGAAGCGCTGAAGATATTTTTGTAAAAAAAACTTAACTGATATCGACTATTTAGGTCACTGAACCCAAGGGCCAGCCCGGCGATGACTTCCGAATGTTATTAATTAAATTTTTAGGGACCACTGTGAATTCTCATTGCTATGTAGAGAGTGTCACTAATCCGGCACGCCCAATAATCCGGCACCCTCCGGCCGCTCTGCGTACATACTCCGGTATCAATACAACTAAAAACTTGAACTATGAACTTTCCTAAACAATCAAGTAATCCGAACATTCCAGTAATCCGACACTATCTTCTTTTTAATGGTGCCGGAGCCGGACTAATGAAACTCTACTGTAATTTCTAACTACGAAATGGCAACAGAAATATTTATGATGATTCAATGCATCAATAAAAAATTACAACAAGTCATTTATTAATAAACCATAATAATATCGACAGACAAGAGGGATCACATTCTTTTGAAACGAACTTGTCGTAACTTTCTGTTGATGTAAAATAATATGTGTATAATAGAAACATGAAAACAGTTTGCATTAGTAAAGAGTAATCACTATTCAAACAGAAATCGTTGCAGGTGATTACGAACATAGGCGAGAAACGGGTGGACATACTCACAAAATGGGAGGAGAAATCTCGCGAGCTGATAGACACATTCCTGCTTCTGTTCGGGCCTGACGGGCGGCTGTCGAGCATCTGGAACGAGTCGAAGGGGAGGCTCATGCAGGCGCTCAGCCAGCCGCCCTCGCCGCGCTCCTCTCCGCCGCCCAGCGAGAACGGAGACCACACGCCCGAGCACAGGTACTAACTTTGACTAGTAGCCGTTGAAGAGTTCCCCTCCACCTCCCCGATCCATCATCAGGATCATCCATGTATATGGAGCTCTTTGAAACAAACCAAATGAGTCCAAACTCGAGGGGTTTACTAGTAACCGTTGAAGAGTTGCACTATCCACCTCATCGGTCCAACATGAGGATCATCCATGTATACGGGGCTCTTTGAAACAAACCAAATGAGTCCAAACTCGAGGGGTTTACTAGTAGCCATTGAAGAGTTCCACTAACCGCCTCCCCGGTCCATCTTCAGGCCCTTGTCACCTAGTGTTATGTATGTGGTGCTCTTTGAAACAAACCAAATGAGTCCAAACTGGAGGGGTTTACTAGTAGCCATTGAAGAGTTCCACTAACCACCTCCCCGATCCATCATCAGGCCCTCGTCTCTAAATGAGGCTCTTTGCTCATTGAAAAAAAAAACAAATAAAGCGTGATTATGCCACTTGATCTACACCCGAATGTGGTGATTCAGAATCGGACAGTCAAATCTATTTACAATAGGTTTCAGGATGATGTTGCCACCCGCATGTGTTCTGCACAAGTGGTGCCTTTACCTAATATTCGTTCATTTAATACATTCATGATATACTAACAAGTTTTGTCCGTTGTTGCAGAGAAGGGTCGTCGTCACCGCCGCCGCCGAAGTCGCGACGCTTCGAGCCTCTATGGGAGCCGCACGCAGGTAACTGGGTAATTATTCACCGCTTGTATTTGCTACCATCGGCCACCACACGCGTTGTAGTGGACATGCAAACATGCCGTATCTAGTTGTAACATGGTAACTTTACACCGCGGACCTTTTAAAAATTGTGCTTGTATTTTATTATCAAAGTAATATATGTTCTTTTATAAACTACGCCCCGCGGATATCTCGTTATCCAGTAGAAACCTTTTTCGTACTCTGAACACTGGCTACATTTTATGCCGAAAAAAATTCCTGCACAATAAAGGAAAACTGCCGGTGACTTAAAACCACCTGTTTATTTTTTTATATTACTATGTTATACAACATAGACCACACACTTGCACATGAGGTTATGGTACCATTAACAATCACGCGTACACAACAAGTAAAAAGAGCTTTAAAAGAAAAGAAAACCAAGAAATTATGCTTAAGTTGCCAGGCTAATTTTATTACCAACAAATGTTATTTTATCAGATATTTATAGAGACTCGCGAACTTCACCTCTTTATTATTTAAAATTCTCATATTTACTTTATTCCACTGCAATATAGCAAAACATGTGATGGAGGAACACGAACAGTATCACAGTTAATTCGTACAGTAGTAACACTCGGCGGCCGCGACAGTGCTATTGTGGGGGGCGTGCGGGGAGGGGGCCTACGGGACGAGGGGCGTGCGAGTCTCAGCCTTCACTGCCTGCGGTGCGGTACCTCAACGTTGTTAGACAATGAGGTAATTAGCTATCAGCAGTGTCAAAGCGCTGAATCGCTCGAGCGCGTACGTACTTGTGATTGTGATATTGTTGTGTGTAAAATGGTTTATTCAACGTATGTTGAACCATTAACCGGAATGAGAAATACTATGATTTCTTTCGAAACATATTCCATAATCTTTGAAAAACTGTTTATAACAGGTTTAGAATTACGAAGGGACCGAACCAGACAGAACCCAAAACTGTGTTATGATATCGTAATATAGAGATCCTTGATAACACGGGATTCTAATTCAAGCGCGGGTAGAGTCGCTGGTTAAAGCTAAGTAGTTTTAACTAAAATAAATAAATAGCAGAGATCCGAGTGAAAATTTTTCTATAGAGCAACACAGCTATCGTCATTAATGTGACAACCCTTAGCTTCGCTGCAGTTTTCCTCGTCCGTTCAGACGTGCGACATCATTACTTACCGGCTAGTTTCACTTGCACTGTGGTAGTATAAGTACACTAGCTTACACTAATGCTCAGATAACATAATGCATTGAACTGTTTACATACAGGCCGTATTCTATACTAATATTATGAAGAGGTAAGGTTTGCTGATCTTCGGAAATACTAGGCTATCACTGTTAAAAAGCTTGACTATGCCTGAAAGTAAGAGAGAGTTGAACCACGAGGCACAGATAATCGTTTTCTTACCATTGGTGGTAACCATATTGGTTGGATTTCTAACGTCAGCAAAGCTACATAGTGAGTTATTGAAAAAATGCTAAGAACCAACTTTTGTAATAATTAAGATCGTAATACATATCTTATTTTTAGGGCTGTCTCGTAGTCAACGTAATAACAAACCTATTGTTTATTTTATTCAGTGACCGCCTAGGCCTAAAGTATTCATAGAGCTACAAATAGATCGATCGATTCTAGTTATTAAAAGTCGTTGAAGTTGTTTGAAATACGTCGTACAAAATTTATTGGCATTATTTCAATAACCCCGTTTATCTAGGAACTAGCTGTTCCCTGCGGTTTCACCCGCGTGGGCTACAGTTTATCGCGATAAAAAGTATCCTATGTCCTTCCCCGGGGCTCAAATTATCTCTGTACCAAATTTCATTTAAATAGGTTCAGTAGTTTAGGCGCGAAAGCGTATAATATATTCCGTATACTCCAAACTTATTCCCGCACTTCGGTGCCCCTCACCGCGTTACCTGCTGTATCCATTATCCTGCGCGCGTTTGAACCGCGCCGCTAAAGGTCTTCCTGGTTCGCAAATTGCGACCGCAGTTTACCTATTTCATAGAATGTTCACCCGCCTTCGGTCCCCCCTCACCTCACCGCGTTTCCCGCGGCACTGCGGTGCAGCGGGTTTATTTTTCTACTACTACTTACATTTTTAAACTCGTGATATCTTTCCAATGGAATGTCCGAATTGAATAATTTAAAAAGTTATATGAAGGGATTGAAGCAGTTTTGAATGAGAAGTAATTTATTTTGATAAGGATTCATACCAAGATACAAATAAAGAGCCTTTTCTAGCGGCGGCATTAAAATTAAATTTTTAAAATAAAAAAACACTTATTGCGGCATAACTATAATAGTTAGACATATGCTCTCGTGGACTTTTTTGTAGATCTTAATGGGACCTACAAACCCGTGATACATTGTTTTGTTCTAGTGTCAATAGTTTTTGCAGCGCACGCAAAAATAGATTTTCGATTTCACACCTTGGGTTGCAAAATAGCAATTTTCTTACGGATCCCTAATTTTTTTGGAAATAAAATATAACCTATAGCCTTCCTCGATAAATGGACTATCCAACACTGAAAAAATTTTTCAAATCGGACCAGTAGTTCCTGAGATTAGCGCGTTCAAACAAACAAACAAACTCTGCAGCTTTATAATATTAGTATAGATAAGTACGGTCTATAATATAATTAACCATAATACTCGTAGGTAGACTCATTCTAGTGTAACTAACTGTGTTGTTTCGTATGTTTGGAGTAACTGGAGATAAGGCACATAGAAGCTGCTTCTGCTGATTGTGTTTGTCGGCTTGTTTTGTGTATTTAGCGGAAAGTGTTTTAGATAACATATTAGCATGAATCCTGCTTTATATTTTAATGTTGTTTTTAACTATTTTACTCTACCTCTATGGTATTTATAGCTTTTAGAAATTAATAAGTTCATGTACAGAAAGGTAGATGAGAGTTTGCGAAAAATGTTTATGCTCGTTCTTCCCCACAGTTTCAAGTTAGTTAATAGGTCGGTTTATTACACATACAAAAATGTAATGGACGACCGTTGAACACCCTACTGCGAAGCGTGAGGTCGCGGGTTCGATTCCCGATGCGGGATAAATATTTGTGCATTGAAAATAAGTTAAATTATTTTTTCTGCCGGGGTGATGTTAATACCCTAGAAATTCGACAATTCTAGTTAGAGCTGTGGGATTGTGTGGGCGTTAGTATTATTTATTTCTTTAATTCTCAAAACACAAGCGAAGCTTGGTGGTAAGGCATTTTCTAGTACTTACCTGACTAGCTACCACGCTCAAGTTAAGAATCGGTCGCCAAGCACCTATCGGAGTTCCGGCACTCCACTTGATAGCCAGTTCCCAATCCAGGTGTAGCGTGGCGCCATCATCGACCACATCGTCACTTCAGGTGACATGAGGCCAAAAGCTACCCTGTAAGTAGTAAAAAATAAACGTTTTATTTACGTTATGCTTCCGTTGTCCACAGATGCATCGTGCTCTGAACGTCCTCGGAAACCGGAAGAGGCCGCACAGCGCCAGCTGACCGACGACGGCTCCGAGGACAGCGACGACGAGGACTACCAGGACACAAACCAGTTTCTCTAGAGCCTCTCCACTCCACCATGATATTACGGAAACATTCGTCTCGTACGTCCCTCGAACATCGAAGGAGATCCGACACTCTCCACATAGACATCTACAGTGATGTGATAAATTATTTGTAGCATGTAACGTCACCTTAAATTGTTTGTATGCGTGCTGGCCGAGTACAATTGTGTGAATGTATTTAATCCTATTAGTTTTAATTATATTTATTTACCTTTTCGTGTTATTTTTATTTGATTATTGTATGAAATTTGCAGGATGCCTGCAATTTGTTAGCACCAATACCGCTGTGTAAGATAGGTGCATGAAACTGTTGCATAGATATTATTTAAATATAATATTTTTGACAGTCGATTAAAAAGGTGCTTAATATATAATATTCATTTGTTTTATTTTACGATTCAAGACAAATTTATACTTGACCCTTACTTATTTTAGTCCTAACATAGGCACAGAATTGAAGTTGGTACGTAGGTCCGCCGGCCACGCCCAATAAGCCTGTGTGTAGTGCTTGTATAATCTACTAGCTGTTCCCCGCGGTTTTACCTGCATGGGCTACAGTTTATCGCGATAAAAAGTATCCTACTAAAAAAACTATCTTCAAACTATCTCCGTCCCAATTTTAATTTACATCGGTTCAGTAGTTTGGGCGCGAAAGCGAGACAGAGAGTTACTTTCGGATAATATAATAATTATTATAATATTAGTATGTAGGGATTGTGATAGTATGGAGTTGTCATAAGTATACTAGCGGGGGTCTCTTCGAGATGCTAACGAGAGCCGACGTCTATTGCCCTACTGGGGTGTTTAAAGCCAATACACAGTACACCCGGCCGCGGCCCGGCGTAACATAGTAAGAAAATCGTGTTTTTTTTTATATTTTCAATGATATTCAAAATGACATAGCGTTACATGCTTTATGATATAAATTTTCTAAAATAAATGAGACTAGCCAGATTTATCGATTCACAATACAGATAACCCTTGTTTACATCGCCCTGCCTATCCGTTGGGTATTTCCAGAAAGTATTATTGAGGATAATTAAGTGTGTATGTATTGCAATCATGATGAAACATATTTTATTACGAGTTTTTAGTTTGCATCCTTACAACTAACGAAAAGGTGGTATTATATATCTCAATTATTTATACAGTCTAAGAGCACAATAATATTATATTTGTAATGAAACATCCAAAAAAGATTTATATTTTATTTTATTTGATTGCTATTTTTTTAAAGTATCAGATTTACTACATAATAAGTTTGTAACATAATAATAATTTCATAATTGAACAATTGAATTATATTTTAAAACAACAGATTTCTTTGAACTCTTCTTTCGTATAAGCTAGTGGTCAACTCCACTTTGAATGCTTAGTAGACATTACCATCAACATCATTATCTTCTCATTACGTAGTATAATATTATCAAAAATCTCAATAATACCCGAGCATATTCAATCTTCTCTTATATATAAAAATGAATCCCCATTTCCCTTGGTCATCACATCACGTGTGAACGACTGGACCGATTTCACTAATTCTTTTTTTGTTGTATTTGTTGAAGTCACTTCTTATATAGAGAAAAATTGAAAAAGTTTGTTTTATTGAGATAAACTGCAGTCCGCGCGGGTGAAACCGCAGGTCGCAGGTCCATATAAAAATCAATACAAAACTAAGATATGTGTTACTAGGATCTGCATGCCCAGATAAATAACTGAGTCTCTAAGTCCTAAGCTTATGCACTACAGCTTTATTGCTTATTCTATGTAGTAAGCGAGTGTAACATAACATAGCTAATAGCATAACATAGCATAGGTAATAAAGTAGGCAGTAGGTATAAATGCACTTTTGTACTTATGAGAGATAAAAGTAAAATATAACAATCTATGGCCCATCAATCTATACTTTTTAACAATATTAATTTATAGCCCTTGTTCGTTGGATATGTTTGTGAAGTGTGTTATATCCAATACAGGATTAGCATCTCATACAACTGCAAGCTTTTGCTACAATCATTACTACATAATTCATTTTAATTTCAAGAATTATTCTGAAAAATAGTAACCTAAATACTAAGTTAACCAGTAATAACTGTCAATTGCTCGCTAAAATTACGAGATTTTCGTTTATTGAAGAACTAATAATTAATTATCTATAAATATTAAGACAAAAATGTCAATGCATGAACTTCATTCACTTGGTTGCGATCGGCAATCTTAGAATTGCTGCTTAAATACAGTCAGTTATAGCTTGCATTATTATCCTAAACATTGCTAAATTGCAATCTTGGGGGCATCTGGCCCACTGGTTTGTTCAGATGTACTGTGTTTAATATCAGAGTTCTGTTTTATCGTTTTTGGTGACTTCCCCTTTGGTGTTTTCATTCAGTTCTTCATTCAGACATGAATCATCAGCTGTACCTCTTAGAGCATTTCTAGTGCACAAATGTATCTTAAGATCAATATCTCCTTGGTGGTTCCAGTACCAATCTTCCACGGCTTCTTCGTTTTCTTCTAGAAGGCTCTCACATTGCGTTTTCATATGTGTAATTTCGGCTGATGGTTTGTCCCACAACTCTAAAGGAATACCAAGATCTACTTTCACACCTTTGTCAACCAGTCCGTGGAGGGTTTTAAACGTCTGACTCATGCCTTTAGCAAACCTTGTGCTGTCCTGCCGCTCTTTGTGTATGTTGTATTCCAAGATTTTATCACAGACACCTTCCAATGATTCAATTAACCTTAGCTCTGATTTTTCGTACTTAGTTTTTTTCTTGGGTTGCACATCGTCGAGGGAGTATCCAATTTCTAGGACGTCATGTATTTTGCCGGTCTCTGCGAGTCTCCCTTGCAGCTCCGTCGCAAGTATTTTGCATACTTCGCATCTATTGGCATATTTCACCCCCACATCTTCTTCTGATTTAACTTCGACGTCATTATGACTAGCAACACTAATTACAACAATTAGGAATATACAAACAAATCGTAACATATTTATTAGAAAAAACTTATTTTTCGAATAAAGTTCCCTTCCTTCGAGTCTTGCTTGCTTGCGCGCTTTTGTGATTGTGTCAGTACCAGTAGTGTCAGAACCTCAGAACTGTCAGAGTTCAATACTGTCAGCTGTCAGTCAGTATAATTCAGCAGTATGTTGCCAATTTTTCATTATTTGTCATTGTCAGAAAAAACGTGATCAGTCAATCAATGTCAATGATGAAAGAATAACATACAGCTCTTCATATTCATAGAGTGAGAATAGTTTATTAAGCTCATGCAACATACATACAGCTGAGCTGGCGCTGACGGGAGGCGATAATGTACGGCCTATTAATGCACAGCCAGTACAGGCATAGCATAGAATACAGATTATATGGACTTTATGAGGCACTAGGCAGTAGCGGTGGCCGTTTTCTAAAAAACGATGCCGAATAACGATGCCAGTACCCGATGCCGGCATCCGATTCCTTAGGCATCGAAAAACGGATGCGCATCGAAACGTCTCGTGCGTTGCTCGGCATCGGCATCGCCGCACGGCATCGGCAACGAAACGGCGCGTCGATTCGATGCCGATGCCGATGCCGCATCGGCATCGGGCATTCGGGCCTCATCGATATCGTGGTCTCGGTCGTATTCGGTCATAACCGCATAGTATCTTTCAACGCCATCTATTGTATTTATATATTATGTAACTACTATGTATAGCGGAATTTATATTTTTCTTACTCTCGATTAAAAGTTTTGAAACCTAAAAATCTATATAGATGGCGTGACGTTACTTATCACAAGGCCGAATGTAGTAATTATTTCCCGTTTTATACATTTTTACCATAATATTTATTGTGGGATGATAAAAACTTTTTTAACAATCTGAAATCATTATTCTTGATTCTATCACACAATCTTATCGCTCACGCTCGCACCAGTTTCTATTATCATAATATCTTGATCTACGCAACTCTAGGGATGTGAAAAATAATCGATTTTTATATTAATCGATTATTTTTTTCTTTTAATCGATTTTTAATAAACGATTATCTAAATTTGAAAAATCGATTTTTTACTTACTCTCTAAAATTAAATCGATTTTTTTTACTTTAGGTAATTTTATTACAATGTACAAAAAAATGTAACTTTTCGAATAGTTGGGAAAAAAATATTGAATAAAATCGATTATTTTTTATTTAAATAATCGATTTTTTACAAATCGATTTTGTTTAAAGAGATATAAATAGATTATTTATTAATCGATTTTTTTATCTCCTAGTCACATCCCTACGCAACTCAACACTTTGTTACGATGCCAAAATAACGATGCGGGCATCGGATGCCGGATCTCCGATGCCGGTGCGCATCGATGTCGTAAATATCCGAAAACGCCCATCGCTACTAGACCTGTGACACTCATGACAGTGACAGCTCAGTTGAGGTCTGCTGAAGTGCTGAGGACAGCCTGTGAGCCAGCTGTTTGAGTTGTTTCCTATATTTATTCTCTTTCTTTGCAGGGAAGAATCTCTTTACACAGAATTTAAAATGACAACTCCACAAATGCCATTTCACTAAGCATAAATAGCAAAGCTTCGAAAGATAAAAATTCTTTAGTGGTTCTAAAGTTCTGTGTTTATCTGGTGCACCTTACCTAGTCTCCAATGCTCGTATCTCCGGCTGGTGAACCAATGGAATATGACAATGACGAGAACACATGGCGCAGACCAACGACAGCGAAAGAGGACCGACCCTGCTACCACATACCAAAAAAGTCTTCGACAGTGGCTGTCATAGTGCTGGGTCTCGCTGTACTTAGCTGCCTGTTCGGCTACTGTGTTCTGAGCGAGACCCTGCCGTATGAGTCAAAGACGCTACGACTGGTTATTATTGTGAGTTGAATGATTACATTGATTAAACTATGGTTAGGTGTTTGTTATTGTTACTTTTTCATGTGTATCTTACATTTCAGTTGTTTCGGCACGGAGCCAGGACTCCAATATCCAGTTACAAAAGTGACCCATACAAGAACTATCAATGGCCGGATGGCTTTGGGAGCCTCACTAATGTAAGCCAAAATTTTTCTCATGTGAAAACTTGATTTCAATTAGGTGTTTATGAAAAGAAAATTACCTATTTTTTAGGTGTGTAAGTTGTTTTATTTAAATATGTCGAAAACAAACGAATAATAAAAACTTCTCAAAGTATTGGTAGGTATAGATAGATATAGAGTCAAATAACTTTTCTATTGTCAAAAAATCTTAATCTTCTTAATTTTGTAGGTGGGCAAGCTACAACTGTTTGAACTAGGCAAGAAGTACCGCAGCTATTATGCCAACTTTATCCCTGAAGATTACTACGAGAAGGATGTGTACGTCTACAGCAGTGACAAGTCTCGGTGCCTGTTGAGCGCGTACACCTTCCTGGCTGGATTGTTTCCACCTACGGAGCGGCAAATGTGGCATCCCGAGTTACCATGGCAGCCTATACCTGTACACTCACTGCCATCTCATCTAGATGATGTAAGTGCTTGAAGCAAAGTTCCTTTAATGTTTTTCTGGCTTTGATAATATTATTCTCTTCTTTGAAGGCCAGGCTAGCAACTGCTCGAGTGGAGACATGATTGTCTTGTACAACCAATCTTTTATCTTTGATTTCAGATAGTAGCAGCTTCCAAACCTTGTAAACTCCACAAAGCAATGTACCAAGAGCTGTTAGCAGAGGCAGATGCTGACCCGAAGTTCACTGAACTATTTGATTACTTATCTAAATACACAAATCAGAGCATGCAAAGTATTTTACCAGTGGACTTTTTGTACAGTTCTCTGTTAGCTGAACAAGAAGCTGGTTTGAAGCTACCTGAATGGACAAAGAATGTGTTTCCCACCAAGATGCGAACACCATTCATGCTGAGTTTAGCAATGCTGTCTTACAATGAAACATTGCAGCGGTTGCAAATGGGTTAGCATCCTTTTTATATTCTTAAATCTCAAAATAACTTGCCATGAGTCAAATGAAATAGCTCTGTTGCCAAAAACGCGACTATGCCACCCTGGTTTCCTTAACTAATTATGATAAACATCTATGATTTAATAATGTGTTGTATTGATAAACAGGATCACTTCTACGAGAAATGAAACAAACATTAGAAGATGCAGTAACAGACAATAACATTGAAAGATTACTGCTGGTGTTCTCGGGACATGACGTGACTGTGGTGGGGCTCTGGAGGGCACTCGGCTACACGCAACTGT
The DNA here is from genome assembly GCA_931315375.2 of Opisthograptis luteolata. NCBI lineage: Eukaryota > Metazoa > Arthropoda > Insecta > Lepidoptera > Geometridae > Opisthograptis > Opisthograptis luteolata. Next base: position 10,228,542 of record OV928036.1, on the reverse strand, counting down.
TGGAGCCCGAGTATGGAGCCAGCATAACATTGGAACTGCATGAAGACATCGAGCAAGAGAGCTTGTATGTCAAGGTCAGTATACAACCTACATAACCAATGAAAAAGTATATAAAATGCTCGAATACAAGTGTCGAAAGACCGGACACGGGCAGAACCAAAGATTCCTTATTTAGTTTGTAATAAAAAACTGGTGAAATTATTTTTTAAGTTTAGGCTTTGCTCCTGGTTTCTACCTTTAGTCGATTAAAATATTCTCATTATAGCATTTTCTGTGAGTGTTCGTGTTACAGAAATTCCAACACATGTCTTGTGTGAGTCAGGTTTTTTTTTGTTTGAAATGACAACAGAGACTAATATACCAAGAAATAATTAAATACCATACACTTGTATTCAATATGTTATCTTCCGAACCCATACATTGAGAATGTTTTAATTCTAATTACATATTTCTTTTTTCAGGCTTTCTACCGGAACAACACGAAAGTAGAAGTGCCAACTGAACTCAAACTACCATTCTGTGATCAACCCTGTCCATACACTCAATTTATTAATTATATCAGTAAGATGATACCTAAAGATAGGGATGCTGAGTGCCAGAACATTTGAATACAATTTGAACACATACTCAATGGATCAGTTCTAGTGCCAATATTTGCAACCAAAACGTAAGGGCAGGCAAATTTCTGCGAAAATGCATGAAAGATGAAAGAAAAGTATAAGTAAAGGATTAAATAAAATCTAAATATTATTAACCACTTCTACGTCCACCTTCCTTAGTGTTCTCCCAAAAAGTTTAAATCATTATCGTTTTAGGCCGAAACTAGTCAAACATTCCTTTTTGTTTTCGGTCGGGCACTAATTGTATTATTTACAGTCACAAATCTAATCCATCTCAATATTTTTTTTAATAAACCGGTGCGGTGAGAACTCAAAATATTATGATCTCACTGAAACCTTAAATGCAATGTTCATTCTTATAACTTTGTCCTTAGGCCTAATTATAAAAATTATGGTCTCATTATTATTTGTAGAATATAAATTGTGAATATAAAAGTAGATATGTAATATTTTGAAATTTATTGCCATGTTTGTTGTTTGTCTTTGTATGCATGTGCTTGATTATTTAATCACATAAATTAAGTTTACTTTTGTACCATTAGATATAATATGTAATATGCAGGGTTGGTTTTAATTAAGCAGCTAGAAAGAGCAGTGCCGAAGCCATAAACCGAGTGTAAGGGTTGCAGCAAATAGAAAATTGAAAGGGCGGGTCAACTAAAATGCCTCTATAAAAAAAATTATATGCATGTGTAAAATGTTCAATGTTCTGCATAGGTAGGTAAGTAGAAGGCAATCTATATGTTCAGTCATGCACACTTGTTCTAACTTTGTATTCTATGTCATTGTGTCAAAATATGAGCCAATACGTAATCTTTAGTTCTAATAATTATTATTGATGATTTTATGTGTGTGTACATGTGTGTGTTATTATTTTAATTAACTTTTATTATGAGAATATGCATTTAAAAAAATCTAAATCGCGAAAGCAGGCTCGTTTTTGAATGTACCAGCAGAACAACAATTATTATGCGATTCGCTTTGTCCTTTCTCCAAGGTTTCCTAATTCCTATATTGTTACTATTGTTCAAAACAACTCTTCTCTGCGTGCAACGATCTTACGAATCGACCGTAGAATTTATATTAGCGGAAAATAGTTTTAAATTACACTTGTTGTTTGTACAATGGTTGTTAAAAATATAATTATATTTTATGTCTAACATTGTTATTTTTCTTATACCCTATTCCCAGATTAAAATTTAAAAGAAATATTAGAGTAAAATAGGTTATTTATTTACTGAAATATAATCCTAGACAAAATATGACGCGGGAGAACAACAAGCAACATGAGTGCAAGCCAAGTAACATGTCCCGCGTCGTGTAGTGTTGCGGGACACAGTCAACGTTGCAGTGTCACCTAGATTGAGTGTTGCGCGTCATGTTGCGAAACAAAATGTCCCATAGTGTATCCGGAACTTTATTAGCTGCTGGTAAACTAGAATCACGAGCGGATTTTATTATTTTTCGATCGGCAATTATTAGCGTCAGGATGTTAGGTGTATTACCGACCACCAGGACCAGGACTAAATAGAAGGAGTGTTATGTTTAAAGTAGAGAAGATGTTGACGATGACTAAGTAAAATGTCAGTAATTTAATTTATTTAGTAATTTAATTTAATTTAAAATTATAAAGGAATCTTTGTACTTAAAACTAGTACTTATTTACATAAAATGGACGGCACAGGACGAAGTAAATAGTTAATTAATACTATAACTAACACTAGTAACAAATACATTGTAACATTCGGTGGATTAAGTAAATGTCTATTCTTTTGAATTACTTTGTAATATAAATACATTAGTACCTATACCTTAAACAGTTGCTAGTGTTGTATATAAATACCAAATGAATATATAAGTTCAGTCTTAAAATAGCTAGTCTTCATAAAATTATTTATGGCTAAAGTGTACATTGTAAACATTGTATTGTATAAAAGCATTAACAATAAATTGGATTATACAAAATGGTAAAGGGTACATAAAATATTGTAAATAATCATTACATACTAAATATGATTAATTGACATAATAATAATGTAGGTACTTCAACACTGATGCACATAAATAACTAAAATATATATATATATTTTTTTTTTTTTGATGAATTTATCATAATTATATTGTGCTATTTTAGAAGGCACTTTAAGTATCAACATTCAAATGTAAATGTTATTTATTTTGGAAGGCCCTTTTCTTTAGTCATAATTAAAATGTATTTGTGCAATACAATCGCACAAATGGACATGCATAGAAAGTACAAAATTTTGCACAAGTATTATTTCTAATTGCCACAGCAAGTCAAGACACTCCTCTCCCTATAGGCTCTCAACACTGTAAATACAGTAACGGCTACCCATATTACCACTGCAAGCCAAGATGTGATTACTGCCATTTGCAGCGCCACGCCTGTGTTGATAATGTCCCCTCGGCGGCTGTTGGGCGAGTCCTTCTGTATATAATCCATAAAGTCGAAGATAGCTTGGCACGTCAGTCTGAAGTGAATGGCGGTGGCATGGTCTCCAGTGGCACGCAGCTGCTGCAATATAAGAATTTAAATTAGAACTTTGGTAATGAAAACAATGAAAACTCTTGGGACCATTAGAAATATTTATTGTGCGCATTACATTTAGGTTAGGACGATGAATGGTGACATGGTTATCCATTAAGCCGTAACTGTTATTTTCTATGTTCTCTATGATTTGAATACTCATTTTTAAAAACATTAAGTTCAACTCGCACTTGATTCAACTGATTTTTAAAAACATATTCAGATATCACAGCCTTTTTGGAACTAATGAGTCTGTCTACAATATACGTGGCAAAAAATGTTTTAGAATTAGGTTTTGGAACGGGATAATTACCATGTATTTGTTAATGGTAATTATCCCGTTTCGAAACCTAATTCTAATGTTATTGACCATGGTAGTTTAAAACAGTACAAAAAATGTTTTGTTATGTTTATTTTATTACCCTGACTAAGTATCCCCTATACTGCGTACAGGTCTTTAAGAAGCCATCGGTAATTATTCCAGCATGTACTATGTTGTAGATACAAAATATTGCTGCAACACAGGCTGTGGGGACCCAGCAGTAAATCACACCATCATTCTGCTTCGACATCCGAGTTCTTGTTGTCACCACTATCGATTCACCTTCGCTGAAATATAAAAATTAATATTTAGTTACATTTATTTATTTTTCCCTACCAGCTTTTTATTGTGTTGCACACAGTGTGACTAGAAATACAATGCAAATAAGTACTAATCCCTAATTGCAATATTTACGAAGAAGTACATATTTGAAAAATTTTGTTCGAAAATATATCTTTTAAATTCCTAGTTTTAAATTGTATTACATGATTAATTATCTATAGTACAATTGGTAATTACATAATATAACTTTTTGGTTAGTTGGTTTACTTTACTGCTAGACTGGTTTTGTTGAAGTCTTGCATTCATACATAAAGTAGTTCATAGAGACATCATTATAGGCTACTTATTTACTAACATGTTGGAAAATTGCAGAAGCGGAGCTACGGGGAGGGACATTATAATGTTTTTGAAATAAACAATGTAACTTACATTTCTTCCATTGCTGTAGTTTTCTCATCCTCATACTTGCCCACATTGTTGATACAAACTCTATACATGTGGAACAAAGCCAGTATAATCGCATACCCCAGTATTGGTAATGGAGCGAATACGGCATACAAGCAGTAAGAGTTGTGACCTCCGTTAAAGTACTGGGATGTGCTGATGCCGTAGAATATGCAGCCACAGCTAGTGTTCTCTAGGTAGCCTCCGGGACACACGTTTAGAGTATCGCGCCAGTGGTTGTATGCCACCGCGGTACATATCACTGACACGGCCAGTAGCAGAGATATCAGACCGTAGCACCAACATAATCGCTTCTCTGTGTAGTACTGGTTCATTTTCGGTTAGTACCTAAAAGAAGATTTTTGATTGTTCATTTGCACTATCATCAACAATATTAATTATATTATAAACAAGACAAATACCCCACACACCTCAGAACAAAAAAATACATATTACTCGACTCACCAGAGTCACCAGTAGTAATTCAAACAGAACACATTCAGATTGTTAAGCACTGCAGTTAGATTTTATTGTGGTATCGTGTATGAATGACAGTAATCAAACAGAATCAACACGAAAATTATCAAATCATGTGGATTATGTACATTTTAGGTTGAATAGAATCAAATCGATGAGTGATAAAAATTAAAATAGTAATCTTATCTTTTTTGATAGTACGAATTTTTGTTTTCAGATTCAGATTCCGTTGAATGTTGATTGTGAACTGAAATTTACTGAATGAACTAAATGAACGAGACACAGACAAACCAACTTATAAGTTGGTTGGTGGGGTTGGTGTTTTTTCTATCTCAATGGGTTGGTGTACTCAATGGTGTACATGTATTTTGGTTTGGTACAAATCTGTCAAACGAAGAAAGTCTATGGGTTGCTAACGAAGAAGAGAACGTATGTAGATTATAAGGACAAGAATAATTCATTATTACTCTGTGGTGTGCACTCATTTGCTGAATTTTGCTGTTTATATTTGTATTTGCTGTGTGTGAGATTATTTGTATATTTTTTACAAAATATAGTTAACTTGACTCGTTTGAAGATGAAGATAAATAGCAATATTAGAATTTCAGGTAGTAACATCGTGTTGGTACCATACAGAAGTTACCATGTACCGAAGTATGTATAGAAGTAGTTTCCTGACCATCTTTTCTCCAGTACAAAGCTAATTTTATATCTAAACTTAATTATATTACTATAATCCTACTCAATTTCCTTAGGTATCACGAATGGATGAAGTCTGACGAATTACAGATGCTTACAGCATCGGAACCCTTGACGTTGGAGGAAGAGTATGAGATGCAAAAGTCTTGGAGAGAAGATGAAGACAGTATAAACCTTCACAGATAAATATAATTAAAATTACCCGCAGGTTACATTCCTAACTCTATTTTTATTACATTCTTGATTTCAGAGTGTACTTTTATAATCCTAGACAAACACATGTATGAAAACTGTGGCGAAGAAATAGGTAAGTTCCAATTTTAAAAATGCATGTTTCTGAATTCTTTAATTGAGTCTGTTATTTATTATTAATTTTCAGAATCTATGATTGGAGACACAAATATATTTATTGTGGATAAGGAGTTATCGGTTGGCGAAGTTGAAATAATGATAGCAGAGAAATCAGCTCGAGGCAAAAAACTAGGATGGGAAGCTGTGATACTTATGTTGATGTATGGTATAAAACACATACAACTAAAAACATACGTAGCCAAAGTATCTTTAGAAAACGAAATAAGCATAGGAATGTTCAAGAAACTAGGTTTTGCAGAAAAATCAAGAAGTGAAGTCTTCCAAGAAGTCACATTACTGAAAGATGTTACCACGGAATGGTTAGATTGGTTACAAAGTTATTTTCAATGTGAAATACAGGATCATTAAATAATGTAAATGAATAATGTAAATAAACCTTACTATGGATTTCCCTCTTTTTACCAAATAGGGATATAGTTGTACCTAACTTAACAGTAGCAGGAGCGGATTAAGGTTCTGGGGGGAGAGGCAAAACTACATTTTTTTTATTAAATAGATAGGACTCATAGCCAAAAGCTATAAAACAGGTAGTGTATGGATAAAACAATTATTCGCTTTATATTCAGCCCGGTTCAAGTAGTTTTACTTTCGACCGAATATTATACGAACTTAAAACGATGGATGACTTTATAGCCGAATAATACAAATGTTCGACATATCTCTAGTTGGATATTGTAATTGTATCTCTAAAAATCGAGCGCGACTGTGAATCGACTCCGTAGTCAGTCCTCGGTTACCTCTACTCGCGCAGTTGCGATGAGCGCTCATCATAGCAATAGCAGTAACAGAACAACCGGCCCGGGTGAGCTTCAGTAGCTTAGCTTCAACTTCATTGCTCAAGTAAGTGTGCTGTGCCGGCTCATCGCAGCGCTGTGTTAGTGTGTTACCTTTGCAACGCAGTCACAGAATATAAATAAATGTGTATTATTACTATGGTGTTCGACGCAGATGAGTCTACTGATGTCATATATCTCCTGTGGTCGGTGGATTTAGAATTAGAACCGCACCGTTATAATTATTATTATTGTTGTTTTCGCTCTCAGATATAACGGTAATTACGGCAACTTTGTGGGACTTTGGGTGTGGCGTTTTAACAGCTCCGACGTGTCTTTCTATAGCTTTAAAACTTTTTTTTAATGACAATTGAATACTTTTGAGTTGAGGTTATACTAGTTATATCTACCGTCTTTGTTCTCGAGTGGATATTTTTGTACTAGTCGAACTACTAAATAAAAGTTCTACAAGTGTTTTGTTAATAGGTACTACCTTAATAAGAAATAATGCCACTGTTTAGCGGTCGGTGCTTTAGTACCGTTAAGTTGATTGGGAAAACTGCTATCATCACAGGATGCAACACTGGAATAGGGAAAGAAACGGCACTGGATTTTTACAAACGAGGCAAGTACTTACCTACTTAGTTATATTTTGCAAACTTCTTTCGTACATTACGCGTAGGTTCTTATTACATACCTATGTAGTACTTAGTTTCTCGGAATTAAGCTAGCTAAGGTAAGGTACTAGAAAGTTCTTTTTCATTAAATGTGCAGTAACATGACTAGAGTAAGTAGTGAGTAGCTACACCTACCTACAATTAAATAAACTACGGTTACAGATTAACTCAATGTTTCCGTGTTTCGGGAAAGGGAAACAAGCGCGTGTCGCTCGCTGTCAACAGTGTCAACTCTGATTTTTTTAATAAATATTCGCCTATTCTGGCAAAGTCAATGACTCAACTGCCTTGCTGAAGTATTCAAATACTGTCTTCCCGCGTAATTTCGTAGTTAAATATAATATAGTACGTATGTAGGTAGTATTATGTAGTAAATACTTAATACACATTAGATTTATATTTTATTAGAGATTTCGCAACGTCCGACGTGAGCTACTGCAGTTTTGAGCTGGAATCTTAGTTATGAAATCCTGAAACAGCGTTTGAATAGATTCAAAAGCTTTTTATCTGTAATTAAACATTATTTATCAGTGTAGAGCAAGATTGTCTTTTGGCGCCCTTTGGCCGATTCTTTCACACCACACTAATTTAGCGCGAAAGTTTGTTTTCTTCACGATGAAACGGTTCGACGGACTTGAGTAAAAATTGGAATGGATACATTTAGCTGGATCTCTGAAAAAGGTCCGGCGGTGGGTGGTAGTATTTTCCCCAAACGAGCTCTTTAAAACTACAAATAATATCGTCGCTTCTGTGAACGAATTTACTTACTACACATTTCCAGGTGCGAAAGTGATAATGGCATGTCGCAGTCTGGAAAAAGCGGAAGAGGCAAAAGCCGAAATAGAAAAGAAATGCGAAAACCTCGCCGACAGCGACAAGGGAAACTTGGTTTTGGAAAAATGTGACTTGTCTTCTTTACAATCGGTTCGAGAATTCGCTAAAAAGATCTTGGATACGGAACCACAGGTGATTTACTTTTTATCTTTGCACTGACGCGTACAAACTATCTTCAATCATTATTCAATAGAAAAAAATAAACACTTTCGCAGTCTCAATATTATGTACCTACCTATAAGTATTTTTTTGTTATAGATTTCCTTATCTACACGTAGGTAGATTATAAATAATAGAGATGCGAAAAATCTAACTATTAAGTAGGTATGCCTTGATTACTGAGACAACTTAAACAACTTTATTTAAATCGCGAATATCTATCTACTTAGCTTAAAAACTTTTTCAAACTCTGTTTGCTGACTACCCTAAACACGAAATTTAAGTTGGATGAGATTGAGCGAGAATTTGAGCCTCGAGTGTTTGGGGTTTCCAATAACAGAACAGAGCCAGCAGCGCAAAATACTTGAATTAGTTTTGTTTCCAATAACACACGCAATAATATTGACAACCTCAGGTGAACATACTCGTTAACAACGCAGGCGTGATGATGTGTCCGCACGCGGAGACGGCGGACGGTTTCGAGATGCAGTTCGGCACTAACCACCTGGGACACTTCCTCCTGACGCTGATGCTCATTCCGAGGATCAAGGAGAGCAAGCCTGCCAGGATAGTCACCGTGTCTTCTAGAGCGCATTTGAGTAAGTATTTAAGTATACCTAGCCATACAAATATACCGCCGGGTGATCCATCAAGACGGGCGTGAACTCTAACGTCGACCTCGTCATCACTTACCATCAGGTGAGACTGGGGTCAAATGCTTGCCTATTGCTAATAAAAAAAAAACAGATTTTCCATGCTCAGAACACTTGAACAAGTTAAAACAGCGGGCAGCGCAGCGGTGGGCAAGGGCGGATCCAGCTTTCAAGTCAGGGTCATATAGTAGTTTAGTCAGTATAGGCCCCCCCCCCCCCCCTCTGTATCCGCCCTTGGCGGTGGGGAGCGTAAAATTCGAGATACATCACGGTAAAGAATTTTATCGGTAAATTTTTCACAGCTTGGCAATCCTAATCGCCCTAGTAGTTTCGGAGCCTATTCAATACATACACACAATCATTCTTCTATAAAATATAAAAAAAATGAATAGATTTTCAACAAACACTGTCTGACTCAGGCAATCATTACATTTTTTTTTCTTTTTTATTGCAAAAAAGATGAGGAATCAAACAGGTCGGTCGCGGTCATTTTATAAAATGTTTTGTTAATTTATTGCAAAAGGTGATCGTGTAGGTTGTTTGGGAGAAATAGATGAGGATCAAACCGGTCGCAGTCGTTTCTAATTTTTGTTTTTGTCCGTTTATTTCAAAAAAGTCATTGTGTAGGTAGAGGGTGTGTGTAAGTATAAATGTTGCCATGGAACCGTCATGGGCCCTTACTATCACTTCTAACTCATTTATACTTACATTTACTGATTCCAGAGAGCATTCTTCACCTCGACGACTTCAACTTCAAGAAGACTCCCTACAAGGCCAGCGACGCGTACTGCCAGAGCAAGTTTGCGAACGTGCTATTTTCTAGAGAGCTGGCTAAGAAATTGAAGGTATACATTCTATCTAACGCAATAATACCGTTTTTATTTTGTTACTAGCTGACCCGGCGAACTTCGTATCGCCAATAAAAGTTACCTTTTAAACCTTCTCTGACCTGACTTCCACAAATATTTCAAGATCAAAATTAGCCAAATCTGCCCAGCCGTTCTCGAGTTTTAGCGAGACTAACGAACAGCAATTGATTTTTATCTATATATAAGATTACTGGTCATAATGTCATTTTGTTTCTCGATGCCTTATACATTCCTTGCCTTCCTTTCTCTTTCTATCTTTGTTTCTTTCTTTACTTTTGGTTCGTGATGAAACCAGAGCTTGGTGGCAGTAGGATATTTTCTAGTAATCACCTGGCTAGCTACCACCCTCTTGTCGCCATCAAGCACCTATCGGTGTGTTCCGGCAGTCTCACTTGAGAGCCAGTTCCCAGTCCAGGTGTAGCGTGGCGCCATCATCGACCACATCGTCACTTAACATCAGGTGACTTGTGGTCAAACGCTTCACTGTAAATAGTAAAAAACAAAAAAAACTTTTATCTAATTCTAAACCGATTAAGACATAATAAGTAGACTACTTTTTATTCCCGTTCGGGAATACCTCTGTTGTAAGTTGTGTAACCGCGGGCGCAGATAGTAAATTATAATATTTTTATCTTTAATTCCAGGAGCACAACATAGATGGTGTGAACACGTACTGCCTGCACCCCGGCGTGATCAAGACTGAGCTGGGGCGGCACATGGACCAGACGCTGTTCCGCGGCGCGCGCGCTCTCATCGGCTTCGTGGCCGGGCCCTTCATGAAGAGCCCGGAGCTCGGCGCGCAGACCACGATCTACTGCGCCTTGGACGACAAGTGCAAGGACGAAACTGGACTCTATTACAGGTATGTATATGATACTAGCATGTGTATGGGATAGGATCGTGCGGTCAAACGAGCATACAGTGGACAGCCGAGTGGCCGTCGCCCTGTTCGCCGTACCAGTACCCCTAGTACAGGTTTTGATAGTTTACAAAAACTATAAAAGTTTTCGTTTCCAATCATACATATTTTTTTCAGGGAATCTTACCGAGACTTGGAGGAGCTGAAATCGTTAATACGGGTTATTTTAAATCGTTATAATCATATTCCAACAATTTTATTTAGTTACTTTTTCAATTTAAGCAGATCGAGTTGCCACTTTAACAAGTCGGCGGTGGTAAACGTCGACGTTTACCAAAACTTTTATCGTTTTCAAAACTTGTACTAGGGGTACAGGTGTCGCTGGAAAGACGAAGTCGCGAAGGATTTGCGCTCATTCCAGGTGGAGGACTGGCAGGAGGTGGCGCAGGACAGACAGAAGTGGCGTCTTTTGTTATCGGAGGCCAAGACTCACTTTGGGTCGTGCGCCATCTCAGTTAGTTTAGTTCTATGATACTAGCTGTTCCCCGCGGTTATACCCAGTTTATCGCGATAAAAAGTAGCATATGTCCTTTCTCAGGCTTTAGACTATCTCTGTACCAAATTTAATTTAAAACGGTTCAGTAGTTTAGGCGTGAAAAACAGACAGACAGAGTTCCTTTCGCATTTATAATAGTAGTAGGGATTTTTGATAATTAATTACTGAAAATCATGTAACCAGAATATAACTCACTAAAAAAAAGGTTGTTGAATATACCTGCCATCAGTGCGAGGAGTAAAATATTAGTAAGAAATAACGATGGCTGAGCTATCTGGCGTTTTACACGAAAATCAAAAGGCTTTCCAACCGTGTATGGATGCCGTGTGCCTTGAGATTACAAATTTTAATTGCCATTTGGTGTTTTTTTCAGTGACTGCGTGGTGGTGAGCCCTTCCGCGAAGGCTCAGGATGACGAGCTCGCAGCCAAGCTGTGGGATGTGTCGTGGAAGGCGGTGGGACTAGACGACTTCGACCCCTTCACATCCGTGTTTCCATCACCTAAATCAACCTAGACTTATTTTTATATAGTACCCGCAGTTACTCACATTTTTCGGGATAAAAAGTATCATATGTGCTAATACAGGGTCTAAGCTATCTTTATTCCAAATTTTATCATAATCCGTTCAGTTGTTTGAGTATGAAGGAGTAACTAACATAAACACACACTACCTCAGTGTTTTATGTGAACGTTCTTGACCATCAATGAAAAACGCGGAAACGCGGGCAAAAGCAAGTTTTAAATAAAAAGTAGGTACTTAACTAAGTATGTATACAGTGAAAGATAATAATTATTAGTATGTACCTAATAATTATTATCTTTTACTGGTTCGGTCCAAGTTTTTATCGTTATTTCGTTTTTATTTTTATATTTTGTGCATCCTGTTTATTACATGAATGTAAACATTTTTTAGAAATAAATTTTCTTAAATACTTTTACGGATGGTTTTATTTCCTAAGCTTCCATACCTCAACTGATAGTGGTTGGTAAAAAAGTGGTATTCTATGTAAGTAGCCGCGGCCAACTAATCCTTCCAAGATATAAATGGAAGTGCGTGCATTAAGCGGCCAGCCGTTGGCGGCCACGCTGAATTAAATGGGCTGCGCGCTCTGGCCGCGACAACCTGCAACAACGGCCGCGCGGCCAGCGGCCTAATGCGCGGGGGCACTATGAGTACTACTTCTAGGTACTCAGTTATTTCTCACTAGCTGTTCCCCGTGGTTTCACCCGCGTGGGCTACAGTTAATCGCGATAAAAAGTATCCTATGTAATTGTTTCTTTTTTTTTCCATAATTTGTACCAAGAGTGTTGTTGTTGCAAATAAACATATATTCTATCTTTCTTTTCTTTCTTTCCATGTCCTTCCTCAGGGTTCAAACTATCTCCGTACCAAATTTAATTTAAATCGGTTCAGTACTTTAGGCGTGAAAGCGAGACCGACAGAGTTACTTTCGCATTATAAATTATAATATTAGTAGGGAATTTAAAGTGGTTAGCGAAATAGGGGTATTTTCTATGAGTACTACCTACTTACTAGGTACTTTTTTAGTCATTATTTAAAGTGCGTTATTATTAGATACCTATGCGTATAATGCTATACTATCCAAAACCTTTTTAGAACTCTTATTTTTAAACCTATCAAAGTAAATAGGTGCATACCTACATGTTCTCGAATATTTTAATAGTCAGACAAAAAAGAAAAATAATAACTATAGATATAACAAGAGAACATCTTTGCCGTCGCAAGAAACCCGAAAGATCAAAGTTTAATTACTAAGATATTTTATATCTTGTACCTATAACTAGCGGCACGAAACTCTAGCGCTCGACGTCATTGCGCAGAAGTCAAAAAACAGGTATCACAGGGGGCCAGAGGGACGAAGAGTGCGCGTGCGTAGCGCCGGTTGGCTAGCCGTCGTGTTCCGTCCCCCGCGCCGATACGTCGACCCGCGGACATCTGACTCTACAGGCGCGTTCTAACAATGAACGACAATATCAGCGAATTGATATTGCCGTTCATTGTTATTGTTTTTTTGTGTTAATGTTCGTTTGTTATTGGTTCTTTTGTCTTATATAAAAATTGAATTTCTTTTCTACCCCCTATAAACTAAATCACTCTATCACATGATCAACTTTGTATAGAAGTCGTTTTTTTTCATGCACTCATTAAAATATAAAAGAGGTTAATTATGAATAGTAAAACAACCTGTTACGAGCTATGCAAAACTTTAACATTATAAATGTTTGCGCGCGCGACGGTAACTAATATCCTCCACATTTCGCTCAGTGATAGACTCACTATTTATTTAAATACTAGCTGTTCCCTGCGGTTTCACCCGCGTGGGCTACAGTTCATCGCGATAAAAAGTATCCTATGTCCTTCCCCAGGGCTCAAACTATCTCTATACCAAATTTCATTTAAATCCGTTCAGTAGTTTAGGCGCGAAAGCGTATATATTCCGTATACTCCAAAATTATTCCCGCACTTCGGTGCCCCTCACCGCGTTACCTGCTGTATCCATTATCCTATTTTAATTCTATTTTTTTTTGACCGTGCGTTTGAACCGCGCATCTTAAGGTCTTCCTGGTTCGCAAATTGCGACCGCAGTTTACCTATTTCATAGAATGTTCTCCCGCCTTCGGCCCCCCTCACCTCACCGCGTTTCCCGCGGCACTGCGGTGCAGCGGGTTTATTTTTCTACTTCTACTTACATTTTTAAACTCGTGATATCTTTCGAATGGAATGTCCGAATTGAATAACTCAAAAAGTTATATGAAGGGATTGAAGCAGTTTTAAATATAAAGTAATTTATTTTGATAAGGATTAATACCAAGATACAAATAAAGAGCCTTCTCTAGCGGCGGCATTAAAATTAAAATTTTAAAATAAAAATAAAACACTTATTGTGGCATAACTATAAAAGTTAGACATATGCTCTCGCGGACTTTTTTGTAGATCTTAATGGGACCTACAAACCCGTGATACATTGTTTTGTTCTATTGTCAATAGTTTTTGCAGCGCACGCAAAAATAGGTTTTCGATTTCATACCTTGGGTTTAAAAATAGCAATTTTCTCACGGATCCCTAATTTTTTTTGAAAAAAAATATAGCCTATAGCCTTCCTCGATAAATGGACTATCTAACACTGAAAGAATTTTTCAAATCGGATCAGTAGTTCCTGAGATTAGCGCGTTCAAACAAACAAACAAACAAACTCTGCAGCTTTATAATATTAGTATAGATAATAGTATAGATGTTCTTAAAATTATTTGGCTTTATTAATTAAAGTTCTAATTGTATCATGTTCGCGAATGTACCCTTGCGCAGCTATTCCCTCCACTTTTCACTCAGCGCTAAACTTCCGTGCCTCTATATAACTATACCCTGGCTGCCTTTTAGTATAGGTAAGTATCCACTAGCCACTGGAAAACTTCCGGTTGTCAAAATCTTTCATAACCGTGCTAGGCCGAGCGGATCGCTAGTTTTATATGATTACTACTAATTACATAAGCACCTACCTACAATATTTATCTTCTTGTTCGTTAATCCCGCGAAAACTCGAAAATTATCCGATGGATTATTTGTGTTGCGTTTGTAATTGACGAAAAGGTTTTTATTGAAAAATTCTGGAATAACTAGATGTGCCCTATTTATGGGAATTTTGGATGAACTCAAGACTCGCCCTAAATTGGTCTACCAGTGCGAAGCCGGGGCGAGTGTCACTTCTTCATAATAATCCTACTAAGTAATATTAGAGAAAGTTTGTAAGTTATTGCGTAAATGAGTAACAAACCACCTTAGGTTTGTTACTCTTTCACGCAAAAAGTATCTACTGAACGGATTTGAATAAAATTTGGAATGGAGATAGCTTATACTTTTTATCTCGAAAAAAGGTTCGTGTGCCGCGGGGCGCATCTAGTAATATATAATGTGACGGCCTTAGTAAACCTTACATTCTCTTTGGGCCTTAGGGCTAGCTAGTGTCAAGGCGCGTAAGCATTGTATTAGTAGTCGAGCGAGCCACAAAGCCACAACCACAAGTGTCTGTTCAGAGAAGTTTTTGCATCGCATCTGTGAAGGTAGGTTGCCTTGCTCGAAAAAAACTTTTATATTGCAAATGTAAAGGTATAATTAAATGTAGCCTAAGCAACTTTTCGAGTCGGCATGTAGTCCGCTACGTAATACGTTAGCATTCACTCGTACCCTTTTTTAGTGTTCTGATTTATTTTAATTTTCATCTTTACGGACCCGCAGAAGTGTGAATAATAATAATCTGTGTAAGTACATACATATTATTATATAGATAGGAAGTTATATTTGTTCAACGTCCATGCATGCCTTGGACTACTTTCCTTCAACAAAAATAAGACCTTTAAATATTTTTTTACACTGTGCCATCATGGTGCTGCGATATCAGTAATGTACATAAATGTATGTGGTTATTATGTAGCTATTTAAGCAATTCACAATAATTTTACTGGTTGCCTATGAGCCGTAAAGCTAGCGTACATTTAGGGCGCGCCGAGCCGCAACGCATTTTCAAACACTATAATAAACGAACGAGAGATGCATATTCTGCGTTGCGGTGCAGCCCGCGCCTGTGGTGTGCGGGAACTTTATAATACTTCTTAGACATAATAGATGACTTTCACTGTAGGTTTCTACTTTAGGTAGACGCCAGCTGTTCAATATGGACTACCTAAGTGGGTGGTGCAAAAGCGAGCGCAGACTAGATGGCTGCACGGTAATTGTAACCGGCGCCAACGGAGGCATTGGCTAGGAGACTACGATGGACTTTTATAAAAGGGGTAAGGACTAGTAAGGAGCTGCATCATCATAAGTCGTACGTTCTCACTGCTGGGACTTAGGTGTGGTTTTAAATCGATTTGTATTGTGGCATAGAATAGACACTACATTTGCAAAAATTAAAAAAAAACTCCGTGTCATTGGACCGATTTTCATCAAACATAGCTAAGAATCACCGCAAGGAAACTGGCTTTCAAGTGTAAAAACCGCATCGAAATCGGTCCATCCGTTTGAGAGCTACGATGCCACAGACAGACAGACATCGTAGTCAAACTTATAACACTTCCCTCTTTTTGCACCGGGCGGGGGTTCAAAATGTGATGAACATAAATCATCATGTTCCCATTGGTATTTTTCCAAATTAAACCACTAAACAATAAACATTAACTAAGTCTTCTTTTTCCAGAAAGTAAACAAATAACCTTTCTATATTTATAGGAGCACGAGTAATAATGGCATGCCGCAACTTTGACAGAGCTGTTGCAGCGAAAAATGATATCATAGAACGCTCACTAAACAACCCTTCGAATGGCACAATAGTTGTAGAAAAGCTAGATTTGTGCAGTTTTGCCTCAGTTCGTGAGTTTGCCGCAAAAGTTCTAGAAAGCGAGAACCGTATACAAATCCTAGTGAATAACGCAGGAGTCATGCTTTGCCCTGAGAGCAGGACTGAAGACGGCTTCGAAACTCACATAGGGTCGAACCATTTCGCACATGCCTTGCTGACGCTGTTACTGCTGCCGAGATTGATAAAGAGTGCTCCATCGAGGATCGTCTTTGTTTCCTCCGCTATTTCTTACTGTAAGTATTATGGAGAGGTCACAGTGAGAGGTAGCTACGTTCTGAATAAGATAGATAGTAATATGTTTTTTTTGTGTAGTTCACAACATCGATTTCGACGACATCAACTACAAGAGCATTCCATACCGACCGCTAGAAGCATATTCAAAGAGTAAAATCGCCAATGTCTTGTTCGCAAGAGCTTTAGCACAAAAACTCATGGTACGTAAAATAACTATTGCGTCTTTTTGGCAGCACATTTTATCATTAGTACCTAGTATGTACTTAATACCCTAAGAATAAGTAAATACTCCGCACTAGGATTCCTGGACCGAGAAAGCCAATATTCGAACCTGTGATTGCAGTAGGTAATGACTGTGATACCGCGGCTACACAATGAACTTATCTTTTGGGTCCAAGTTGCCTCTAAAGAGCATTGTGCACCTATATAGCGGGAAACTATTACGGAACCAAAGTGCCAACGCGCACTCTCCCGTTTTTGAACGTGTCACACACACTCCACCAAAACCAAAACGGCTAGTGTCGGCGTTGGACATTGGTTCTAAAGTTACACCATGGCTAACTGAGAGCTGTTCTAGATAAGCCTTGGACAAGTCCATTGGACAAGCCCAATGTCGTTTGGCCGCGGTAGGTATAAGGTAATACTCAGCGCAGTACCATACGGTACGGTTCCTGCGCCCTGCCTCATAGTTAGAAGGCGGAGAAGTAGACTTTCCTGACCTTAACTTCTTAATTTCCAGGGAAATAATATAAAAGGCGTGACTACATACAGCTTGCATCCAGGCATAGTGTATACAGACATCGACAGACACTTCAATTCTTTGATCAGCCGCTGCTTCCGTTTCAAGCTGCTGAGGTGGATGTGGAAGAGTGCGCAATGTGGTGCGCAAACCACCATCTACTGCGCTGTTGACGAAGCTTGCGCTGAGCAATCGGGCCTATACTATTCGTAAGTTCCGTTCAATTTCTCACAGGATAGCGTTTGACCACAAGTCTCCTGAAGTTTAGTGACGATGTAGTCGAAGGTGGCACACACCACACACCGATAAAAGTGCTTGGCGTTCATTATTTTTGTAATAACTTTACAGCTAATGTGCGAATGTAAAAATGGCTGCATGCATGAGCCGCATGGGCATGTACATGCGGAATCTGGCCTGTGTAGATGACTAAGTACATTATAAGAGACCGGTGTAGTCTATAAGCTTAAAAGCTTCTCCCACAGGCGGTGTTGCAGTTTTCAGTACATTTTCCTCGAACAATATAAACGTATTATACTTATATTTGCTGCCGCTGTGGACTACAGCAGCGTTAATTGAATATTTTGTTGCAGCGATTGCGCGCCATGCCTGCCGTCCTCGTTTTGTCAAAACGACAGTAACGTGGCCAGACTGTGGGACCTTACTATGGAAATGCTCGGGCAACAATCTAATAATCCCTTCTGTCATTCAGATGAAGAAAGGTCATAATAGAAGTAATCTGGGTTCATTTTACAATTTTACATAAACATAAAACATACCTAAGTTAAGTACTATGAATTTAAGTAATTTTTAACAAAAGGAGAGGTCTGATGGAAAAGTGTTTTCAAATGCAAGTTACGTGTAAAGTTTAAGATGTTTTTAAATCATTTACCTGCTTATTACGTATCCATATTTTAATGTATTTAAATATTCCTCGGCCAACGAATTATTATGGCTATTCAACAAGGTAATGAGCACCAACCAGCTTTGAAATGCAGTGCTTTTTTTTTAATTACGTAAGATTTAAAAAATGTAGGTACCTACTTGGTTTGTAGTTAAATGTGGGAAAATATATTATTTTCTCATTATAATAAAATAGATATTCAGCGGAACAATGCAAGTGGCGTTGATGACGAAGAGGGTCGTTATAATTTCACTAGCTGTTCCCTGCGGTTTCACCCGCGTGGGCTACAGTTTATCGCGATAAAAAGTATCCTATGTCCTTCCTCGGGGCTCAAATTATCTCTATACCAAATTTCATTTAAATCGGTTCAGTAGTTTAGGCGCGAAAGCGTATATATTCCGTATACTCCAAAATTATTCCCGCACTTCGGTGCCCCCTCACCGCGTTACCTGCTGTAGGTATCCATTATCCTATTTTAATTCTAGGTTAATTTTTTTTCGGACCACGCGTCTGCATTGTGCTGTTAAAGGTCTTTCTGGTCCGCGACCGCACTTTACCTATTTCATAGATTCTCCCTCACCTCGCCGCGTTTCCCGCTGCGCTGTGGTGCGGCGGGTTTATTTTTCTACTACTACTTACATTTTTAAACTCGTGATATCTTTCGAATGGAATACCCGAATTGAATGATTCAAAAAGTTTTATAAAGGTATTGAAGCAGTTTTGAATAAGAAGTAATTTATTTTGATAAGGATTAATACCAAGACACAAATAAAGAGCCTTTTCTAGAGGCGGCATTAAAAAATATTTTAAAAATAAATAAAATATCACTTATTGCGGCATAACTATAATAGTTAGACATATGGTCTCGCGGACTTTTTTGTAGATCTTAATCAGACCTACAAACCCGCAAAACATTATTTTGTTCTAGTGTCAATAGTTTTTGCAGCGTACGCAAAAATAGGTTTTCGATTTCACACCTTGGGTTGCAAAATAGCAATTTTCTTACGGATCCCTAATTTTTTTGGAAATAAAATATAGCCTATAGCCTTCCTCGATAAATGGGCTATCTAACACTGAAAGAATTTTTCAAATCGGACCAGTAGTTCCTGAGATTAGCGCGTTCAAACAAACAAACAAACAAACAAACAAACAAACAAACAAACTCTGCAGCTTTATAATATTAGTATAGATTTAGAGTGCTGATATGACAGTTCCATTGACTATCTTAATTACTTTACTTATTAACGTTTTAACTTTTCCTTCAATTTGTTAATTCCGTGAAATATGGTTTAAGAATTTATTTTCTCATAAGAATTTAACAAAAATAAATAAAACTGGACGTCACTGCATTGAATCAAAAATAAACGGTATTTTGAACACTGTAGTATTTGTACCTATATAAAACGCATTCACATTTTGAAAATGAGTTCAAGTTAGAATTAGGTTTGAATCGGGACCATGTACCATGTTAACCATGTATTTGTTCTTGTTTGCTTTCTCGATATTTCTACTAATTACACCCGAGTTACCTTCTCCAAACTCGAGTGTAAAAAAATACTTTATACCTAATCTACTTAGATATTTTTACTTCCATCCAACCCTACCCAGAGATCGATTAATTATAATTTAATTAGGCATCAGCCGTTCACTGACCCGGCCGGGTCTGATGGACGAAGGAGGCCAGTTCGTATACAGCCATACATCAGCTTTGTGTTATTAGTTAGGTTATTACTGTTTATTGATGTAGTCGATATTTAGGTATCACGCCAGTGTGGTCATAGGCAAAAAAATATTGAATTCATTTCGGACTATTGTGATTGTTAATTTAATTTTTGTATTGCAGTGACGCATGTTTAATTGTGGAATATTTTGAAGATGTCAGTCACGTAAGAAACGATTTAGAATTACTTGCACTTTTTTTACTTATACTTTTTTTGATTATTATGTACTTACTTCCACTCAAGGCGTAGATACATGTTTAGTAGGTACATGGAATGTGATGAGTAGTATATAATTATGTACAGGGTGGGGTAAGCCATCGAGATGGTCAGTATAAAGGGGGTATCCCTATTGCCTTCATCAGATCAGCTCAGGTCGAGCAAAACTAAATATATATTTTTTTATCGATTAAAAAAAAAGAAACTGGTTTATGTCTGGCACCAACTCAGGACTCAGAGGGTGATTGTACGGCTGATATACATAAAAAGTTTTAATATCAGTCTCTAATCAATGAAAATTGTTATTTGAAATTTTCCATACTGTAAGTATTTATTTTGCTATGAATCTAGTAATTATGTATAACGTAACTGTTAAACTAGGTTCTAAAGTCGCACAAACGTAGGTACCTAATGTGTTTGAAGGTGCGTACCAACATAAAGAAGACGTGTTGGTATTTTGATATATGCATACAAAAAAATCATCGTATCTACATGCGTGTAGTGTAGGTAGGTACCTATCTACACGTATCGAATACCTACCTACTTTACCCTACAGCAAGTGGATTTAGCAGCAGGCTGAGTAGGCTGGAGCCTAGGGCGGCGGAGTTTAGGGGCGGCAAATATAATGTCAATTTAAAAAACAGTTTTAATGATATTAAAAGAGTCGTATATATGTATTTAAATATTATTATGTGCACACAAACAATTAAACCACTTGTTCACCACTTGATTTTTCTTAAATTTTTGTCTGATCCCTAAAAAAATGACACATTTAAAAAAGAAAGGCAGAGGCCGTAGAGGTTATAGAGGTTGGTAGGGGCGGCAAAATTTGAATACTTAGCCTACTGGCGGCAAATGTGTAAATCCGCCACTGGCAAGAGGCATAAAGGACCGCACACGCCTCACGCATGCACAATTACCTACCTGACCTTCTAGACGTGCTGCATCTTAATTCCAAACCTAAGGAATATAAATGCAAAAGTGTGTTTGTTCGTTTGTCCTTCTTTCACGAAGCAACGCATCGACGTGATTTCTTGCATAGAGAAAGTATATGAGTACTAGTTGCGACCCGCGGTTTCACCCGCGTCGTCCCGTTATCCCGCAGGAACCTTTTTCTGGGATAAAAAGTAGCCTTTGTGTTAATCCTGTGTTATAAGCTATCTCCATTCCAAATTTCATTCAGATCCGTTCAGTAGTTTTTGCGTGAAAGAGTAACAAACATCCATCCATCCATCTATACTCACAAACTGTCACGTTTATAAGATTAGTAGAATAAATATGGGGTTTCGCCCGCGTAATGATTCCCGCATGCAGAAACTACGCAATTCTTCTGAATTAAAAAAAACGTATTCTGCCTCAAAAACCATCACTATGCCATGTTCTTAATCACGTCGGTCGATCCGCTGCTGCGAAAAACAAACCGACAAACGGATATTCGCGTTTTTTATAGGTATCGGACCTCTGTAAGTTTGAGAGGATGATATAGGCACTTATGTAGGTACAAGGAGAAAAAAGACCTTCCGAAATACATTTTCCTTCTGAGTCAAAAGGAAAGGACTTTTGACTCAGAAGGAAAATGTATTTCGGAAAAAAAGCCAGGATTAATCTCAGCGTAGGTAGGTACTTTATTGCGACCCGAAGGTCATGGATTCGAATCCTTCAATGAGCTTGAGCTCTCGGTGAAGGAAAACATCGTGTTGAAGCCATAGCTTGGTGGTAGGGAATTTTCTAGTGCTCGGCTCCATTTGTTGCCAAGCACCTATCGGTGTGTTCTGGTATAGTCTCACTTGAGAGTAGCTAATTCCCAAACCAGCATGGCGCCACCACATCGTCTCTTTGATCAGATGACTTGTGGTCAAACACTACCTACCTTAAAAAATGTAAAAAAAATCTTGCAAGAAGAGCAAGTTATATTTATATTGTTTGTATGCCTTGCATTAGAACGCTACATGACCATGAACTAGGACTCTATGACGTACGAGTCCAAAGACTAAGGTCAAGTAGAATTATTCTGTAATTGCAAGAAATAACTACAATTATAAGTCAATGCAATTTGCTGATCATGTTGTAGACGTAGTTTACCTACACTCAGTCAACCGAACAAGTTATGCAACGCAATAAGGTTACGACAAAACCTCATGCTGTCACCAAATTCGCGTTATTCAGGTTATACTCGTTGGGCCGATGCGTACCTACAACTTTATAATTTGTAAAATATATAATATCTGCTCATAAAAACTCCGATAAAATATACACATATCTGTGCATGAAAACGTATAAGTGGTGCGTAAAACCTTTAGTGACATAGGTCTACCAAAACTTTGAAATTGTAGAGAGATCAAAGTGAGTTTAGATTAGGCGATGGATTACATAAGTGGGTGGTGTAGAAGCGAGAGGAGATTGGATGGGTGTACCTCAATCGTCACCGGGTGCAACACTGGAATCGGCAAGGAGACTGCGCTGGATTTGTATACGAGAGGTGAGGGCTAGCTATAATATTCAACCTTGTTTATGGCTGATTCAGGGTAAATAGTTCTATTTTTCCCCACCAAGCCTCCCTGGTGAGGTAAAGTTCAAGGGTAATTTCATGAACAGCAAAATCGTAGAAGTATTATTTCACTGAATTTCACGCTTGTAGTAGTGTAGGTAGTAGGTACAGTTTATTATCTAAGTACCGAGTCAAACACAATAAAATAAGTATTTTTGTAATGTATGATTTGGTTAAATGTACTCGTATGTACCTACGAGTATTAGTGGGTTTTTGTTTGACCACATCTCATCTAATGGTAAGCGATGATGCAATCCATCTAAGTACTATGTCTTAATAAAATTATCTTTGTATTGTCCAATAGATTATTGTGTCATAATCTTTTTCCAACCGTAGATACACATAACTACAACTATTATATGTACAGACTAGGGTTACCCACAGCATACAATTGATTGTATTCCAGGTGCACGAGTAATAATGGCATGTCGGAACGTTACCAAAGCAGAAGCAGCGAAGTTAGAAATAGAAAAAAGAACAGAGACGCAGCAAAAAAACGGGAATTTAATCATCGAGAAACTAGATTTATGCAGTTTTAAGTCAGTCAAGGAGTTCGCTGATAGAGTGCTGGCCACTGAAAATGGCATCAACATACTGGTTAACAATGCAGGGGTGATGATGTGTCCCCAAGGAAAGACAGAAGACGGCTTTGAAACTCATATCGGGTCGAACCATTTCGGACATGCTCTGCTAACCCTAATGCTACTCCCGGTCATGGCCAAAACAACACCTTCAAGGATCGTTACCGTGTCTTCTTATTTGCACGAACGTAAGTAGATACCTACCTGGTTTTATAACAATTGAGCATCTAGAAATCTAGACTACTATGAACTAGGAATCAGAATGATTGATCGCGTCTGCATCCCGCGCTTCCGGTGAAATAAATATCGTCTTTTTAACTGCCAAAGGAAACAGAGGGGTGTTATTAGTAGATATGTGTGTGTAGGACGTAGGTGTGGCATCGTAGCTCTAAGATATGATGAGCCGATTTTGATTTAGTTTTGTTTGAAAGGTGACTTGACTTAGTTCTTAGCTATGATGATTCAAGAAAATCCGTTCAGCTGTTTGAAGATATTCATAATTCCCATCGATGTTTTTTTTGAAAATTTGTTTGTTAATTTGCAGGTTTTGATCTTGATCTGGATGACATCAATTTCGAGAGGTCTCCATATGACCCGTTCGCAGCCTACTGCAGAAGCAAGGCCGCCAATGTTTTGTTTGCTAAGGCTCTTGATCAGAAACTTAAGGTTTGTTTGTCTTTTCCACAGCATCTTTGTCTTATTATTTTTTAATAAATGTTTAATTCAATAATATATCAGCAGCCATTGCAAGTCCTAGTATTTATGTAACTTCCAGGAACATAACATACAAGGCGTGACGACATACAGCCTGCACCCAGGCGTGATCCGGACAGAAATAAGCCGGCACTTCGACAGTACAGTTTTGTTCGGCGCCTCATGGGTGTTCAACAACATTCTCGGCTGGTTTCTTAAGTCGCCGACATGCGGGGCTCAGACTAGCGTATACTGCGCGGTGGATGAAACTTGTGCGAAGGAAAGTGGACTTTATTACAGGTGAGTAATTTAGAATTTATATGGAACTGAGGAGAGTTAGGTACTTCCGCATTTATAAAATCAATGTGTGAATAAATACCTACCGATTTACTAAAATTTCTCTTTTAGAATCAGGAAGACGGGTTTCCCGTGGAAATAATTAGAACATTTGTCTGTTTCAGCGACTGTGCACCAAAACTTCCATCGAAGCAGTGCCAAGATGATGCCGTAGCTGACAAGTTCTGGAATCTCACCGTGGAATCTTTGAAATTCAATCCATTCACAAAAGACGGTTTTATTCAAAAAGTGTAAATTAATTATGATTAAAAACTAGACGTGACCTAAATGAGAACTTCGAATAATTCATATAAGAGGCTGTTGGAAACGACATCCCATTAAATTTTCGGTGTAATTAAGGCACATCCGTAGTACCAAACTACACACATCTCCATCAATTTAGAAAAAACAAAACATTTTTCTAATTGTCCCTTTATCATTGTGTCATTTTTTTACATAGCTACCTAATAAATATCTGACAATACATACTTTGTTTCACTTATTTTAATTTTAATATCAAGTCACTTTTTCCGATTTGGCGTATTTGGAAAAAAAACGATGCACCTACTTGGTCATAGTTTCCATCAAAACAGCGTCAACTCGTGGTTCTCTCGATGTTTAGGTCCATGCTCATGGCGGCTGTGCCTTAGCATGTTTTTGACACAGCTACCATTGGCTGGCTTCTCGCAGAAGAACATAGCTGGCTCATTACATTCGCGGACGTCAAGCAGGCCGCTGCGACGGATGCCGCCACAGCGTTGGGTGGAGGTGGATGAACTGTTGGTACTCTCAGGACAGCTGACTTCCCAGTCATTGTAGAGATCAGCCAGGCGCTCAGCTGAGAATTAAATTTGCGAACTGTCATCCACACATACATTGGCATTAAAGATACACCACCACACCTTTGCCAGTTATTCAACCGCCAAGCTGTAGTGCGCAAAAATTACTCTATGTTTCTGGATTGAAGGGTAATGTTTTCAGTAAGATAACATGAGAGGTAATATCTCAAGGTGACGTGCGCAGGGCATTGCCGCGCAGGATTTTGAACTGTTGAAGTTCAACATTTTGGGTGGCACAGAACTGTAATGCGCAAGCGTGACGCTGACCATCAATCGAGCAACTAGCTCGTCTCGTCGTTCAGCTGCATAAAGAAAAAGATATTTATAAATAACTAACTGGCATCGGATAATTAGAGGTCACTGAACCCAATTGTTTGTTACTTTTACTCAGACCTGAAAATCCGAAAGCATTTCGACAGATTATACCTATTGATAGGTCAAATTAAAACTCGCATTTATTTGCTCCAAGTTCGGGATCAGTGTTGTGTTACAGTGGTCTTCAAGGAGGTAACACTTGGGTACAATGGAGTACAATTTTCTTAATCTATAATCAAGATTACCGTGAACAGTCCTATAATGATGCCTCTGGAAAATGTCGTTGAATCCCAGGAAAGCAAAGTCGTCTACAGGCATCCTCTTGGGTGTGTGTTGTTTGTATAGCGTCCGGATGTGGTCAGCTTCTGCCTGGTTGTTCAGGATGGCGAAGTGCCCGCCGGCTGAGAGGCAGCTGGCGTAGGCCTGCGACCAAGTCTGAGGCTCCACGTGCATGAAGTAGCACGTTCCGTTGGGGCCTAGCTTCCAGTCTGTTAAGACAAATATTTTGTGTCTACAATGATTGGCTCACGCAATAACATTAAAAGTTCGTTCACATACTTTCATTAAACGAGTTGCATTCATCTCTGAACTCGATGCTTTTGCCGGAAATCTTGCAGATGAAAGGCAGCGGGTTCTCGCAAGGGTGCACGAAGAAGCGGCCCGTGCGACGCATCGCGACGCACCGCCCCGCCCGGTGTACTGGATGCTTGTACTCCCACAGCAAGTTGAGGATCGAATCCATCATGGACGCACCTGAGAGAAACAAACTGAATAGTTATTATTACTAGATAAAGTAGGTAGCGTTTCACAACAGGTCACCAGAAGTTATGTGACGATGTGGTCGAAGGTGGCGCCACAATCCTTGATTGGGAACTGGCTCTCAAGTGAAGCTGTGTTGGCATCGAAATAAATACATACCTAGTCAAAATAATAGCCATCTGAAAAGTTTTAATAATTTGAGTCTTATTTTTTTACGTATTTCTTTAAATAAATAAATAATAAATAAATATCGGGGACAATTGCACACAAATTGAGAGCCCCAAATTAAGCTTGAAACTTGTGTTATGGGTACTAGACAACGATATACATACTTATAAAGAGAAATAAATACTTATATAGATAGAAATATCCAAGACTCAGGTCCAAATATTCGTGCTCATCACGCACATATTTGCCCTTACCGGGATTCGAACCCTTTTTTTCTTTGTATGTTGAAGGGTTTTTTATTAATCAAACTTTTACACTACAAGCTCGAGACCCGTACTGCTGTCAACGCATTTGTGTGTGTTGTATGTTCTCCGTCATCTTGTCCCGGTTACAAAGTAGTAGGTACCTAGGTATACGCAAAAATATAAGGTTCTTATTATAATTCAGGTGCCTATAGGGGATAGGTAGGTATTGTTTTGAGTAAGTAGTAAGTACAATTTATATAACGCATCTAGTGATAAAAAATATGCCTTAGTTATTATGTAGATAAGGTACAATTCCAGTTCAGGTGTAGCGTGACGCCACCTTCGACCGCATCGTCACTATCAGGTGACATATGGTCAAACGCTACCCTGTAAGTAAGGAAACACGATCAATATCGAACCTTTTATCGTAACAAACGTCCTCTCGGAGTAAAGGTCATGTATACCCACGAAGATGCCATCGAACTTGGTTAGGATACCAGTCACCAGCAGCGGTATCGTGTCAGCTTCGTCCAAGGAATCTGGCACCATCAGCTCGGAACCCTCGGCCTGGCATCGTATGCGCGCTTCCGACCAGCTGGTGGCAGCCGTGTGGAGCTTGTAAAAATTATCGAAGGCTTTCTCGTACCAGTAATCCAAGCGATACTTAGGACGCTCTGCTCCTGATAATCAGAAACGTTAGGTAGGTAGATACTGTTTTAAAAATAGGTAGTTACTTACTTGGACAAATACTTTCATTTAGTTCTATCAATAGAAAAAATAATAGGTTTTTTAGTTAAATGTAATGGCTGCAACAAGCAAACAGCCCGCCTGATGGTAAGCGGAGACCGTGGCCTATAGGCATTTTGTCGGCTAGCATACAACACCGCACAAGTCAAAATTTTGTGGTATTGACATTTTAATGCCATTAGATGCAGTTTTGACGTGCGCATCTATGAACCTATCAGTTCTAAGCATTTTGACTAAATAGAAGCCGAAGAATTGTAACACACACAAGTCAATAATTTACAAAACATACCTACAAGTAAAACAGTTTCTTGTCTCTCCTGAAAAGTTGCAAAATTTGACTTGCGCGGTGTTGTTGGCTAGCCGACGATTTGCAACACCAGGGGCGTTGCCGACCGACTATTTTTTATTATTATTGGGAATTAGATCATCGGGATGATAAGCAAGTATGCTGTGCCCTGGAGTTCACCTTATTAGCGTTGGCTGCTCCAAATATCTTATCTGGCCGCCCTATAAAAGCCGTTTACAGGCAGTAAGCTAACTTACCCGACAGCAAAATGCATTGCAATAAGACTGTATTACGCAGAATCGCTGCTAACATTTCATCGTAAAGGCAAAATGAAATGCTAATAATAATTATCTAAACACTACAGTACACTTGCTGCTGTAAAATTCGTCATTTCTTTTTGCTTTATCAACATTCGTACCTACATTACAATCAAGACCGGAAAATTGATTTTGTCGGGTATGTACACAAATAATTAAATAATAGTAAGTACATTTTTACCTATGGTAAAGTTTGTTTGCGAGTTTCAATATATATAGGAAGTAATTTCGGAAATACCGAGCCGATTTTTTTTTGTCTGACTGTTACTTTAATGAAAAATTACCGATTTTGAATAAACAGTAGTCGTTTACATATACATATTTTGAGAGAATCCCATCGGTGTGTTCTTGAGAGACAGTTTTCAATCAAGGCGTAGTATGGTGATAGAATCTATTGCAATTTAAAGATGATGAGCCGTAGGTTTTTTGATTTAGTGTAGTGGTCCTACTTAATTTTTATGAGGGACTACCGTCGCGGTCTTAAACTAGTAAATAATAGAAAAGTTAGCATCACATTTTCCATATTTATTTCATTGTTTTCGGAACTATTGTGCAAATATTGCTATTTTCACGATTAAAACTAGTAATGACTAATTAATGACACATACTGGGACGCAGATAAGATTAAAATTATACAAATAGGTAACAAATAATAATATAGCTATGTTTGGAATTGCAGGAGTTTGTTTCAACAATTTCACTGTAGTTTTGCCTAATTACATTGGAACTATCAACAGGCGATGCCTCATTTTAAAATGCCGAGTAGATATAAAATGCTACATTTTGTACCATTTTGATGACTTAATTTATTGATGTACATATAGTCAAAATATCATCTACAGTGCTATAGTGGGCTCAATGCTGTGAGGTTTTGGTGACATCATACCACACGTAATCGTCAAGCCACTTTTCATGCTATTATAGGCGTTTATAGTTTGACCTTTGAAGCGTAATAATGCATTTTGATGGCCAAGTTGATAATGCAGAAATTGGCTGGCTAGCAGTTGCAAGGTAATTTAATATGACTTGACTACCTCTTGTCCTCAGCAAAATATGAAGACCCCGTAAAATGTTCAATCAATTTGTTGTATACAAGGCCTGTTTTTGCTGCCTTGAAATTTCAGACTGAGATTCATAGTAGGTAATGTAAGAATTGATGGCATTTGGCGGAGGTCTTGCATTATTTAGGATCATTAGTAAGTGCTACGAAATTTAATAGTAAACTTACTCAACTCCGATATATCTGCCTAAAAGTATGAGCATATATTTTATTTCTCTCAGATGATTTTTATAATTTATGTGACCATCTTTTTGTAGTTTGCAACCTTACGAGCTATGGTCGGTACATGTATAACATGTAGTAAATACGAACGTACGAGTTTCTCCTTTGTGAAAACACGTGCCAAGAAAATGCTTTCACCGCGCCCGACCTCTTTGAGCACACCACAGCGGTTATTGTATTGTATGCACGCCTAAAGATGACATGATGAAGATTATTTAGATTTTCAAAAGGTACATATTTAAAACAAGGTTCAACAAACAGATAGACTTAATTTTACAGTTGGTGGTGTTCATAAGCTATAAAGCACAAAATAAACAGATAATAGATTTTATCTCGATTTCCGTATTGCATTATCCCACTTAGTTACTATCACATTGTAATACCATATACTATATGATTTTATGACGATTCGCAAACGAAACAGATTTAGCAACAACAATATGTACATACAAATGCTTTAAAATAGTAAAACATTTAGCAAATTAAAACAAGTTGCAACAAATAAATAGTGACATCATTCTTCACTTAGGTATATCAAAATACAAATTGCAACAAGCATTTCTAGTCATTATGTTAAAATATAAAATTACACTGAAAATACTGTAAGATCATTTTATTTTATAGTTACTTAGAATATAATAGGCCACATAGATTCGTTTGTATTTTGAAGACTAATTTAATCTACTGTGGAAATTAACAGTAAGTATAACATAACATATCTGATAAACTATGAATTAATCTATTTTATGTTTATGTACATATATATATGAACTCCAGCAAATGAAAGCCTGAATATGTAAACTATTTTGTGTTGCAAAATGTATTCTGTAACAATATTTACACTCTCAACAAGATAACACCAAATAAATAACAAATTGATTCAACACGCTATTTGGGCATTTAAACAAAACAGTTTCACTGGGGGTATAATAATTTTCTAAATATCTCATAGGATGCGTTGATTATTCCCCAACTAAGAAATGCTCGAGATATATTTAGTAAAGCTCCGTGGTAGAAATTTGCGAAGTTTGATCCTCTCTTCAGTAGGATATACCTAAACTCGTAAGTGACGGACCTGTGCGGGCCGCCCAGCTCGCACTGCATGGCGATCTTCAATACATTGAGAGGGTAATACAGCGTGCTGAGGAATGCGCCAATTGTCGCTCCAGCTAAGAAGTTCTGCAGGCCTTGATATAACATTTTCTCTTGCGTTGGCAGCCGATCTCGGACCTCATCTCGAATAATGAAAAACATAGAATTCGACGGGCCGTTCCTGAGCAGAATTGGCGTGAGCCCTCTGTAAAACTCCTTTATACCGTAATGTCTAGCGATGTGCCGACAGGCGTGTGCGGTGTTTTTGAACTTATTGTGATACTTTGGATGAATCAGCAGTGTTTGTATTCGTTCGAAAGGCATTAGTGTCGCTTCGACGCAGCCGGCGATCACGCCCGCCGCCATCTTGGCGACGTAAGGGTTGATTTGGTAGTCCAACATTGGCCTCAAGCACTGGTCATATACTCCGAACATCACAGACATTGATAATGACCTTTGCATCAAAGGAGGTAGCATTCCACGGTAAAGGTATGTTAAGCCTTCTTTCTGGAGTTGATTCAATGCAAATGTAGCTTCCACTCCGTGCATCATCTGAAAGTTAATACATGGTAAATTTAAAGTACAAAACATTACATATTACACTTTAACTTTTAAATCCTTGTTGAATTGAAACTGTACTTTCAATTGTTTATTAACCAAGAAAATATCACATGTGATTAGTATGGACATGTGAAATGGTGATATCACATTCACACAACTGTTTTACAATGAAATCTAAATTTTAGTTATGCATTGGTAAAACTCTTGTGCTACAATATGATGCTTGTTAAAGTCGACCCTTAGTCAATAAAGCTATCTCAGTAAAATGACATTATATCACTGCAAAATAACAGCTTCTTCTGCTGTTGCAAATGCAATGTTGCAAGAAGAGGGAACTCAACTGATTACAGAAACCAACATTGTTTGTAGTCAAACATACTTTTCTTTATTTTTATTATTAATGTATTAAGGTTTGCTTAAAAAGATCAATCAGCTCTGCAATGTAAAAGAGATAAGAGTAATAATGAATAGTCCAATTTCAGGTTGATTGCATGATAAAAATGATAAATCATGTTTGTGCTGCCGCACTATAGTGTTTGTACTGTATTTATCAGGTTAAGTTATTAGGCTTATCATTGAATATAATCCAGTTACTTCTTTGATCTACTTTTATGAATCAAAATATTATTAAATTATTTGTTCTATTTTCTATATTTATGAAAATCAATTGCTATTTGTTAGTCTCGCTAAAACTCGAGAACGGCTCGACCAATTTGGCTAATTTTGGTCTTTAAATGTTTGTGGAGGTCTAGGGAAGGTTTAAAAGGTGAGAAAAATTAGAATTATTGCCGGGAAGACCCTAAACACAGCGCTTTTCTTTTTACCATATAAACATTTACTTAATAAAATGTACGAGTCAATTTAAACTCTATTGCTATTCAATAAAGTTGATTGATTTTTTGATTTTTCAATTGAGGCAGTACGAAGTCTGCCGGGTCAGCTAGTGTTTTTATAAAATGCTGTCACATCTATGGTAGTGTATGCAAACTCATGGATGTATTATTACTATTTTAGCATTGATCTGACTCATATTTGGTTAATTCCAATAGTGCAAGCCGCTGGCCTTTTCATTATGAATATGACTCACATTGTTTTTATCCCTACTAATATTATAAATGTAAAGGACCTAACTCTGTCTGACTGTCTGTCTCGCTTTCACGCCTAAACTACTGAACAGTTTTTTTTTTTACTTTTTACAGTGTAGCTTTAACCGCAAGTCACCTGATGTTAAGTGACTATGTGGTCGAAGATGGCGCCATGCTACACCTAGACTGGGCTCTCAAGTGAGGCTGCCGGAACACACCGATAGGTTCTGTCTGACTGTTACTTTAATGAAAAATTACCGATTTTGAATAAACAGTAGTCGTTTACATATACATATTTTGAGAGAATCCCATCGGTGTGTTCTTGAGAGACAGTTTTCAATCAAGGCGTAGTATGGTGATAGAATCTATTGCAATTTAAAGATGATGAGCCGTAGGTTTTTTGATTTAGTGTAGTGGTCCTACTTAATTTTTATGAGGGACTACCGTCGCGGTCTTAAACTAGTAAATAATAGAAAAGTTAGCATCACATTTTCCATATTTATTTCATTGTTTTCGGAACTATTGTGCAAATATTGCTATTTTCACGATTAAAACTAGTAATGACTAATTAATGACACATACTGGGACGCAGATAAGATTAAAATTATACAAATAGGTAACAAATAATAATATAGCTATGTTTGGAATTGCAGGAGTTTGTTTCAACAATTTCACTGTAGTTTTGCCTAATTACATTGGAACTATCAACAGGCGATGCCTCATTTTAAAATGCCGAGTAGATATAAAATGCTACATTTTGTACCATTTTGATGACTTAATTTATTGATGTACATATAGTCAAAATATCATCTACAGTGCTATAGTGGGCTCAATGCTGTGAGGTTTTGGTGACATCATACCACACGTAATCGTCAAGCCACTTTTCATGCTATTATAGGCGTTTATAGTTTGACCTTTGAAGCGTAATAATGCATTTTGATGGCCAAGTTGATAATGCAGAAATTGGCTGGCTAGCAGTTGCAAGGTAATTTAATATGACTTGACTACCTCTTGTCCTCAGCAAAATATGAAGACCCCGTAAAATGTTCAATCAATTTGTTGTATACAAGGCCTGTTTTTGCTGCCTTGAAATTTCAGACTGAGATTCATAGTAGGTAATGTAAGAATTGATGGCATTTGGCGGAGGTCTTGCATTATTTAGGATCATTAGTAAGTGCTACGAAATTTAATAGTAAACTTACTCAACTCCGATATATCTGCCTAAAAGTATGAGCATATATTTTATTTCTCTCAGATGATTTTTATAATTTATGTGACCATCTTTTTGTAGTTTGCAACCTTACGAGCTATGGTCGGTACATGTATAACATGTAGTAAATACGAACGTACGAGTTTCTCCTTTGTGAAAACACGTGCCAAGAAAATGCTTTCACCGCGCCCGACCTCTTTGAGCACACCACAGCGGTTATTGTATTGTATGCACGCCTAAAGATGACATGATGAAGATTATTTAGATTTTCAAAAGGTACATATTTAAAACAAGGTTCAACAAACAGATAGACTTAATTTTACAGTTGGTGGTGTTCATAAGCTATAAAGCACAAAATAAACAGATAATAGATTTTATCTCGATTTCCGTATTGCATTATCCCACTTAGTTACTATCACATTGTAATACCATATACTATATGATTTTATGACGATTCGCAAACGAAACAGATTTAGCAACAACAATATGTACATACAAATGCTTTAAAATAGTAAAACATTTAGCAAATTAAAACAAGTTGCAACAAATAAATAGTGACATCATTCTTCACTTAGGTATATCAAAATACAAATTGCAACAAGCATTTCTAGTCATTATGTTAAAATATAAAATTACACTGAAAATACTGTAAGATCATTTTATTTTATAGTTACTTAGAATATAATAGGCCACATAGATTCGTTTGTATTTTGAAGACTAATTTAATCTACTGTGGAAATTAACAGTAAGTATAACATAACATATCTGATAAACTATGAATTAATCTATTTTATGTTTATGTACATATATATATGAACTCCAGCAAATGAAAGCCTGAATATGTAAACTATTTTGTGTTGCAAAATGTATTCTGTAACAATATTTAC
Source organism: Opisthograptis luteolata (assembly GCA_931315375.2). Lineage (NCBI taxonomy): Eukaryota > Metazoa > Arthropoda > Insecta > Lepidoptera > Geometridae > Opisthograptis > Opisthograptis luteolata. Next base: position 10,194,260 of record OV928036.1, on the reverse strand, counting down.
ACTCTCAACAAGATAACACCAAATAAATAACAAATTGATTCAACACGCTATTTGGGCATTTAAACAAAACAGTTTCACTGGGGGTATAATAATTTTCTAAATATCTCATAGGATGCGTTGATTATTCCCCAACTAAGAAATGCTCGAGATATATTTAGTAAAGCTCCGTGGTAGAAATTTGCGAAGTTTGATCCTCTCTTCAGTAGGATATACCTAAACTCGTAAGTGACGGACCTGTGCGGGCCGCCCAGCTCGCACTGCATGGCGATCTTCAATACATTGAGAGGGTAATACAGCGTGCTGAGGAATGCGCCAATTGTCGCTCCAGCTAAGAAGTTCTGCAGGCCTTGATATAACATTTTCTCTTGCGTTGGCAGCCGATCTCGGACCTCATCTCGAATAATGAAAAACATAGAATTCGACGGGCCGTTCCTGAGCAGAATTGGCGTGAGCCCTCTGTAAAACTCCTTTATACCGTAATGTCTAGCGATGTGCCGACAGGCGTGTGCGGTGTTTTTGAACTTATTGTGATACTTTGGATGAATCAGCAGTGTTTGTATTCGTTCGAAAGGCATTAGTGTCGCTTCGACGCAGCCGGCGATCACGCCCGCCGCCATCTTGGCGACGTAAGGGTTGATTTGGTAGTCCAACATTGGCCTCAAGCACTGGTCATATACTCCGAACATCACAGACATTGATAATGACCTTTGCATCAAAGGAGGTAGCATTCCACGGTAAAGGTATGTTAAGCCTTCTTTCTGGAGTTGATTCAATGCAAATGTAGCTTCCACTCCGTGCATCATCTGAAAGTTAATACATGGTAAATTTAAAGTACAAAACATTACATATTACACTTTAACTTTTAAATCCTTGTTGAATTGAAACTGTACTTTCAATTGTTTATTAACCAAGAAAATATCACATGTGATTAGTATGGACATGTGAAATGGTGATATCACATTCACACAACTGTTTTACAATGAAATCTAAATTTTAGTTATGCATTGGTAAAACTCTTGTGCTACAATATGATGCTTGTTAAAGTCGACCCTTAGTCAATAAAGCTATCTCAGTAAAATGACATTATATCACTGCAAAATAACAGCTTCTTCTGCTGTTGCAAATGCAATGTTGCAAGAAGAGGGAACTCAACTGATTACAGAAACCAACATTGTTTGTAGTCAAACATACTTTTCTTTATTTTTATTATTAATGTATTAAGGTTTGCTTAAAAAGATCAATCAGCTCTGCAATGTAAAAGAGATAAGAGTAATAATGAATAGTCCAATTTCAGGTTGATTGCATGATAAAAATGATAAATCATGTTTGTGCTGCCGCACTATAGTGTTTGTACTGTATTTATCAGGTTAAGTTATTAGGCTTATCATTGAATATAATCCAGTTACTTCTTTGATCTACTTTTATGAATCAAAATATTATTAAATTATTTGTTCTATTTTCTATATTTATGAAAATCAATTGCTATTTGTTAGTCTCGCTAAAACTCGAGAACGGCTCGACCAATTTGGCTAATTTTGGTCTTTAAATGTTTGTGGAGGTCTAGGGAAGGTTTAAAAGGTGAGAAAAATTAGAATTATTGCCGGGAAGACCCTAAACACAGCGCTTTTCTTTTTACCATATAAACATTTACTTAATAAAATGTACGAGTCAATTTAAACTCTATTGCTATTCAATAAAGTTGATTGATTTTTTGATTTTTCAATTGAGGCAGTACGAAGTCTGCCGGGTCAGCTAGTGTTTTTATAAAATGCTGTCACATCTATGGTAGTGTATGCAAACTCATGGATGTATTATTACTATTTTAGCATTGATCTGACTCATATTTGGTTAATTCCAATAGTGCAAGCCGCTGGCCTTTTCATTATGAATATGACTCACATTGTTTTTATCCCTACTAATATTATAAATGTAAAGGACCTAACTCTGTCTGACTGTCTGTCTCGCTTTCACGCCTAAACTACTGAACAGTTTTTTTTTTTACTTTTTACAGTGTAGCTTTAACCGCAAGTCACCTGATGTTAAGTGACTATGTGGTCGAAGATGGCGCCATGCTACACCTAGACTGGGCTCTCAAGTGAGGCTGCCGGAACACACCGATAGGTTCTTGGCGACAGATTCTTAACAAGAGGGTGGTAGCTAGCCAGGCGAGTACTAGAAAATACCCTACCACCAAGCTATGGTTTCATCACGATGTTTTCCTTCACCAAAAGCTCAAGGTCATTGTAGGATTCGAACCCACGTCCTACGGATCGCAAGACTACGTCACTACCACCAAGCTATTATCGCTATACAATTTTTAAACAAAATTTGATACGGAGATAGTTTGAACCCTGAGGAAGGACATAGGATACTTTTTATTAAGTCATAGCAAATATATGACACTTTTTATCGCAATAAACTGTAAACTGTAAATAAACCATGCGGGTAAAACTGTGGGGAACAGCTAGTTGTATTATAGTTCCAATAATACAGTAAATGGTTTAAAATAATAATTTGATTTACCTGTCTAAATATGAGCTTGTTCAATGGATAGCTAATAAGTATGTTGCAGAAGGAAGATCCTCCACCGCACACATATTCTTTCCAGTTATCTCCAAGGCCCTTGGGGGGCACTGGTACTGACATGCCACTCTCGTTGAGGCAGCCCCCGTCTAGAAGCTGGCCCTCCGACATTACTTTTTCATTGTATCACATGACATTACTTGGACTCCATGGTTTTGAACCTGTAAAGATTTGGTTTTGTAAGCATTGCTCTTTATTTATTTACGTAACATTAGGTTTGGGTGATAATGAAAGACACTTTAACAATGTCAATGATTTCGTAGATGTACATCCTGTCTATGAGCTCAAACGAAACGGAAAATTGAAGTAATGCTACAAGCTTACGTATAATTATACAAAAACGTAAGGGCTGGTTGTTTTAGTGTAATGTAAATCTATGTGAAACAGAAATACACTATGGTGAAACAGATTCGTTGTAGTTTCTGTGATAACTTGTTAGAGTGAAAGGAAAATTACAATATATATATATAAGTAATTATGTATGACTATTCTTCTATCAATTCATTGATTTCTATATTTCTTATGTATAAAAATCAATTGCTGTTCGTTAGTCTCGCTAAAACTCGAGAATGGCTGGACCGATTTAGATAATTTTGATCTTGAAATATTTGTGGAAGTTCAGGGAAGGTTTAAAAGGTGTTTTTTATTGGCAATACGAAGTTCGCCGGGTCAGCTGGTTCGTATATAAAATAGGTACTACTTATTTTGAATTGCAAATATATACTTTAATTACCTGTTTATTAGAACCAATAGCTTATTTATTTTATTTTGTTTGGTTGGCTTACAGTAATTAAATCAAAGTAAATATGGAGGGGCAATTAAGTCTCCAAAGTTGGAAACGAAATACTTAATTAATACAGGCATACATAACCCATTAAAACAGTGTAAGCCTGTGGTGTTCCCCTTACAATAGAACTGAATACAGTTTCTTGACAGTGAACTGTATGAAAAATTCGTTTTATTGTTATTCTAAGTGCCTAAGAATTATGTGATTTACATATATGTTTTGTAACATTCTTACCTTTAAATCCAAAGAGCTTAAAATTATGTAAATTATTATGTGTTAGATAATTGAATAACACTTAATTCACAGCAGTTTTGGCAACATCATAGGTTACTATGTAAATTGTGCTGCTGATGACACAAAATTATGAAAATATCTTGGTTAACCATGTATCTTTACCACAATGTTAGAGATTCTTCTATCCACTTTGAGTTCCGATAATACATGAATTACCTATACTGTATTCATATTTATTTTATTTCAGAACAGAAATTCAGAGCAAAGAGCAAAGCAAAATGGACTGACTCAACTGACTGACTAGATGTCAGATTGACAGTGATAGATAGCCGACAGCGACAGACGACATTGGGTCATTGACGTTGCTAGGTGGTAATTTTTTACTTCCACCATCCCAGCCGGTTGCACATTCAACACTGTATTATTAAGAACTGTCAACAGTGTCAACTGGCAAATACACTAATCGTGTGGCACCATGACCTTAAAACAAAAAAACTGTCATGTCAGCTTCTCAGCTCAGCTATCAAATCAAAGTCATATTTTTTCAATTGTCAATTGTCATTTCATGTTTGTTTTGTAGTCAGCTTGTGATTCCTGTGTGAATTCTGTGCGATTTCTTTTGATTGTGATTATCTTGCGATACAAACAATTTATGATGGCAGCAGTGCTAAAAAAGCGAGCCCTAGCCGAATACAATAAATCTTTCCAGGTACATATTTGTAATTTAACCTAAAACATTTAATAAAGTGATTCGAAAATTTTTTCTTACATTATTATTTTACAGGACAGTCCTCCATCGAAAAAACTGCATTTGGTTAAAAAACCTCTAATTGGTAGCTCAGCGGCAGCATTTGTTGGTTTGCTGGAGAAATGCAAGTCGAGTGACGAGGCATTGCAGCTTCTACTACGTGTTTCGGACTGCCTTCAGTTCCAAGAATCGGATGTTGAAGAAGCTATCAAGAAGCTATCGGAGCATTTTCAGTCGGAAGAGGAGGCAGTGGTCAGAGTCAAAATATTGTGGCTGTTCTGTGACATTGGATTGGAGTGTCCAGGAGCTAATTTAAACAATCTCATTGATGAGACCATTCATTTGATTAAGAATGAGACCTCACATAAGGTAAACAGTATTGCATACTAACATAGATTTAGGTGATACCTTTAACTTGTTCCAATAGGTGCTAGTATGATTCAGATATAAATATAATAATTGTTTTTTTAACCATAGGCTTTGGCATAGGCTAAGTTTTATTCCAATAAGAGAAGAGTTTTTAGTAAGAAACCATAACATTTGTAAAACAAGACAAGAATTCTATTGTCAAAATCTGGACTTACTCGGACAAGGCTAAGGAGAGTGGCGAGTCTTGTGAGTTAATACCAAACCTGCTTGAAAACGATCTACTAACTATATTTCAGGTCCTAGGCCAAGGCATTACCACAATGCTGAAACTCGGTAACAAGCTCACTGAAGACAAGATGCTTATGATGAGGCTTATTGGAGTTGCTAAAGATAACCTGAAAGACACCAGCCATCAGGTGAAGTGCCAATGCCTGCAACTCATCAGTGAGCTGTACCCAATATATCCCGATGTTGACAGAACTCTTGAAATGGTGGCTGAGGCAGATGCAATAGTGAAGCTACTTGCAGACTATTCCAATGCTGAGGTGAGTTTAGTCAAAGGAAAAGTATATGAAAATTAAGAAGTTAAGCTATGAATCCATTGCCATGCATCTATTGGTGTGTTCCGACAACCCCACTTAAGAGCCAATTCCAAATTCCGGTGTAGCGTGGCACCACCTTCGACCACATCATCATTTATCATCAGGACTAGCGGACAAACCCTACACTGTAACAGTAAAAAAAATTATTGTAAATAGCTAATTCGGAGGATCCAGTTTTCTGTGTCTAAAGATGCCATCACTCAAATAAATTATTTTTGTTTATGCTCAATCTAAAAGTGTTTTGGTTGTCATTTTTTCATAGAGGAAATGAGCAACAATATTTTATGCATAGCTGACATAGTCTTTGGTTTTGTGGTAAAATGCAGCTAGTCTAACATATAAAATTCTCGTGTCACAGTTTTCGTTGCCATACTCCTCCGAAACGGCTTGACCGATTTTGATGAAATTTTGTGTGCATATCGGGAAGGTCTGAGAATCGGCCAACATCTATTTTTTATATTATTTTTTTATCGAGTTAAATGTAGTCCACGCGGGTGAACCGCGGGGCGCAGCTAGTAATATATAAAGTACAACATGGGGGTGTTCAAGTCAAGAGGGAATAGGTATTTACTGGGCAAGTGTGCTACATCTTTAACCACAACGTTGCGATCATGATTAAACGCTAGCTAGCCTAGATAGTTGTAAAATAAAAATGTAAAAATAAGTATCTAATTATTAATACACTTTCTTACCTGTATATCTTTTTCCTACATATCTCATTAAATGTTCCAGGATGCTAGAGTGCGATGTGAAGCATTCCAAGCACTGCTCACTCTACACGAGAGAGGACAGGCATTAAGCGCAAATCTGTATGACCTTGTGTGCGTAGCGCTGACTGACGATTACGAGATTGTGAGACAGGTGGCTTTGAAACTTGTTTGGGTACTGGGAAACAAGTATCCGGAGAAGTAAGTACTCAAGTTGAGGATGAGAAGTTTTTGCCAATTGTTAAGTAAAACATTTGATAAACTCATTTTAGTATGGTTTCTCTTGTTTTTGCTGATGTGTAATGTCACTCGCCAAAACATGGGTTTATTGAACTGTTTATCTTATTAAAAACATGAGTTTTTCTGTGATGCAACATGCAACCCTCAAGGAGGCGAGTCTTGAGTTCATATACAAGTTTCCCATCAAACAAAGCACTCTCAATTTTTTTATACAAACCTTGTTGTGACAATCCTATTTTCTACCATAATATTATAAATACGAAAATTTGTGTGTTTGTGTGTGAATGCCCTGGATAAAAAGTAGCCTGTGTATTAATCCAGCTATCTCCATTCCACATCGAAATCGGTTCTGTAGTAACGGTGATATTTGGTAACAAACATTCACACACACAAACTTTCGCATTTATAATATTAGTAGGATAGGATAGAACAGATAAGCATCATCTAGAATGTATCCCCAGTGCGGTGACACTCCAAGACGGCGAGACCACCATCCGTTTAGTAGACGACGCGTTCATCCACCTGTGCACCGCGGTGAACGATCTGTGCATGCAGGTGCGCGCGCTGGCCTGCACGCTGCTCGGCGACACGCGCGCCGTCTCCGACCGCTTCCTGCTGCAGACGCTCGACAAGCAACTCATGAGCAACATGAAGGTAACAGCAGATGAAACGTGAAAACACTACCCTGTAAGGAATAAAAAAAAACCGCCCAAGTGCAAGTGCAGCTGTGTTATTAAACAACATATTTCCTTTTATACATTTTCCTTTAAATGTGTTGTAAGACCTTGCTTCATGACTCTTGGACAAGCTAGGTCAATGGGAAGTACTCTTAGGGTTTTGATACCCTTGTGAAATTGCAAAATAATGAGATCCCATCCTCGTCGCCAATGTTAGTACCTACGGGTGTAGGGAGCCGGAAATGACACGTGCGCTAGATACGAAATAGTGTATTCGACTGCCGATGCCGGTCGGGGGTGCGGGACACAGCCGCGCACGCATCATATATCTATAACTAACAATTGCAACCCTAAAAAATATGCTTTGACCTTCGCTAAGCATCTATCTGTGTTCCGGCAGTCTCACTTGAAAGCCAGTTCCCAGTCCAGGTGTAGTAGCGTGGCGCCAGCTTCGACCACATTGCCACTTGACATCAGGCGACTTGTGGTCAAACTCTGTAAATAGTAAAAATAAAAAACTAAGCGCTTTTGCTTTTATCCGTTTAATGGTCGACGACAGACAGACTTTTTATACAAATGCCCTACATGCACCCTACAGCTTTTACGTTTGTCGCAGAAAAAACGCACGGCGCACGAGCGTGCGTCGGAGCTGGTGCGCAGCGGCGCGTGGGCGAGCGGGCGGCGCTGGGCGGACGACGCGCCCGGCGCGCTCGTGTCGCACGAAACCGTGCAGCTGCTGCCCGGCGGCGCCGCGGGGGCCTTCGTGCACGGCCTGGAGGACGAGCTCTGCGGTAACTGTACTACACCAGGCAGGGCCCATCAAGTCACCTGGTGTTAAGGTTAAGTGACGACGTGGTCGAAGATGGCGCCACGCTACACCTGGATTGGGAACTGGCTCTCAAGTGGGGCTGCCGGAACACACTGATAGGCGAATGAGGGCCGCTATGACCATTTAAGTACGATGGTTATCTGCGTGGATTGACCGCGCCACACCAGGGCCAATCAAGTCACCTGATGTTAAGCGACGATGTGGTCAAAGATGGCGCCACGCTACACCTGGATTGGGAACTGGCTCTCAAGTGGGGCTGCTGTCGTTGTAAGTTTTTTTTGGCGCGAGTACTTGTATTAAAATTCGAGCAAGCCAAGAATTCTAGGATATAGAACCCTGAACGTAGCGAGGGTTTCAAAGGTACGAAACGCAGAATAACTTTGCTGTCGAGCGAAACATACAACTTTCACCTCACTACAGCGAGGAAATTTCAATGTCTATAATGTACAGACTTCGGCCTATTACAACTTTTATTATAATTGAAAAAGTAGGGATGTAACTAAATATCTCCACACAGAGGTTCGCACGGCGGCAATCGACGCAGTCTGCCAGCTGTCCATACAGAACCCCTCGTTCGCGACCACCTCCCTGGACTTCCTGGTGGACATGTTCAACGATGAGATCGAGGATGTGAGGCTGCGCGCCATAGACAGCCTCACGAAGATCTCGCACCATATCGTGCTGAGGGAGGACCAGTTGGAGATCATACTGGCTGCTCTTGAGGTAAGAATTGTCGAGTTTTAGATATAGGAATGTTTGATTTCGGGAGCTTTGACAAAAACAGAAGTTGATAAATATTTAAAAACTGTGTTTGAATCCGGGGTTGTTTAAGTCAAGAGTAAATAGGTAGGTCGAATCCATCGTCGCTTTATATCAGGTGACATCGCAGTCTTACACTGGTCTTTTTATTTTAGATTAGCAATAAATATTAATATGCCACACTATTGATGAGTGATGACAAGCAAAACTCAAATCTGTGTAATATAAAAAAAAACTATTTGGTAATTTTTTTCGATTATGTAAGTTTTTCTGATTTAGCCGTGCAGAACTACAAAGTAGTGGAATGCCCTGCGGGGGTCAGTGTTTCCAGAAGAGTTCAACCCGGGGGTGTTCGAGTCAAGAATGAATAGGTATTTTCTAGACCAGCGAGCGTCCAGCATGCTTCATCTTCGACCCCATCGTCGCTTTCCATCAAGTGTAAAAACGAGTAAATCAGACGTAAAAAATAATTAACATTAGTAATGATTGTTTACTTGCAGGATTATTCTATGGACGTAAGGGAAGGGTTGCACAGGATGCTCGGCGCGTGTACCGTGGCGTCCAAGATGTGCCTCGAGATGTGCATCGACAAAATATTGGAGAACCTAAAGAGGTATCCACAGGTAAGATACCACTTTTCTCTTCTCATATCACCATCATCAGCCTTTCCTTCAGCGTTTTGAGTGATGGTAACTTATTAAGCCATAGCCATTGGACTTAGTTTTATTTGTTAGGATACATTTGCGATCACTTTCAAACGTCAAACTTAAGTCTAGCTACGCCTGGTCCAACCTCCTTACGCCGGCAAAAGAACAGGCAAGAATCGCCCGGTAGGTAATTTTTTGGGCGCGATCACATTTACAATATTAACCTTGGAATCGTCTGGCATCGCCCAACCCCGTAGTAAGTATAAGTACTCTTAATATGTATTTCCGCAGGACAAGCGCTCAACGTTCCGCTGCGTGCAACGACTCGGCAGCTCTCACGCCACATTGGTTCTGCCGCTAACTACGCGGCTGCTGGCCGTCCACCCCTTCTTCGATATGCCGGAACCGGACGTTGAGGATCCGGCTTGTATCCTTTTTGTATAAATAATACGTTTCCGTCTACCAGGCGCCTTCGAACTGCCTCTTATCATATCAAAGTACAGTTTGTGTCACTGATAAGCGTTCTTACGAAATTGGATTGCTCAGTCAAGACCCGGCGAACTTCGTATCGATAATAAAAGTTGTCTGAACTTATCTATGTAAACAAAACAAAGTCAGTTAGTTTCTTTATATTTTCTCACCTTTTAAATCTTCCCTGAACTTCCACAAATATTTGAAGATCAAAATTAGCCAAATCGGTCCAGCCATTCTCGAGTTTTAGCTAGACAAACGAACAGCAATTCATTTTTATACATATAGATAGATTTCTAACGGTATGATATTGATTAATGGCGAACTCTATTGTCGGAGTTTCCATGCCGCCTGAAAGCTTTACGACTGATACTTCCGGTATAAATTGAAGGATCGTGCCTTTTTGTTTTCTATTATGCGTGTCTCCCAAACGACATTCCCTTAACCCCGGCCTGTCAGACATGTGCGTGCTGATCCTGGTACTGAACGCGGCGCAGCACTGCACCACGATGCTGCCGCTGTTCGAGGAGCACACCATCAAGCACTACAGCTACCTGCGGGATACCATGCCGCACCTCGTTCCACATTTACCCATCGGTACGTATAAACGTACACCTAGACCCTATAGGTGGAGACTGACATGAACATTCACTCGATGTGAGCACGTTACAAGTCGAATATTCGGCATGCCAGCACAGGGGGCCGAGCAGCTCGATGACGAGCGCTGAGCACCCGAACTTGCTCCACCCGGCTATCGGTTTTTTGACGAATCCCTTTGTTAACATTCAAGTCTGTCGCTAGCACGAGCTTGCGCCCACAAAACGGATAGTACAATTTGGTCACGATCGGCATCTCCCTAGGCAATTTGGCTAGTTGTGACGATTTGTTGGCGGCTGTGTCGTCCCGACTCAAAACAGATCACAGATCGAGTCGACAGATTGGTGTGCGAAGAACACGGTTCGACTGATATGGTATTTTGACAGATAGGGAGCCGTCGAGACTGATGTAGTGTTGGACACAAACCACGTATGAAAAAGAAGGCACATTTCTGATCCTTCTTATCTTGAGCCAAAACGTGTTGTGTGGAGTCTCATAAGAATCATACAAGTTCTCATTTCTCAGGTGAAGCGAAACTGTCCGGCGAGAAGACTGAGGCGGCGATGGACGACAGCGCGGTGAGGCGTTTCTTCGACTCGGTGTTGCAGCACATTGACAACAACACGCTGTCGCCCGGCGTCAGGCTGAAGATGCTGCAGTCGGCGGAGGAGCAGCTGAACAAGTGAGACTAACTTGCTGTTTACCTTTTAACAGACTTCAAAAAAAGGAAAAGGTTTCTCATTTCGACCGTATATATTTTTATGTGTGTTCGCGGATAACTTCGTCGTTTAAAGACCGATTTTGATGATTCTTTTTGTTGAAAAGGATATATCCCAAGGTAACTCTGTCTGTCTTTCACGCCTAAACTACTGAACAGATTTTAATGAAATTTGGTACAGAGAAAAGACATATGCTACTTTTTATCGCGATAAACTGTAGTCCACGCGGGTGAAACCGCGGGAACAGCTAGTAAAGTTATACATGAAACCTAGTTTGCAGAACATATTTCTCACTCAGCCACTTTTCTCGTCACGCTTAGTCAAAAGTAAGAGATAAAAGAGTGATTGAACAATGCCCATCTTCTCTTATATATAAAAATCAATTGCTGCTCGTTAGTCTCGCTAAAACTCGAAATCGGCTGGACCGATTTGGCTAATTTTGATCTTGAAATATATGTGGAAGTTCAGGGAAGGTTTAAAAGGTAACTTTTAATGGTGATACGAAGTTCGCCGCGTCAGCTAGTCACGTGTATTGTTTGAAGCGAGCGTGTTGTTTGTGTGCCGCAGACTGGCGGAGGTGGAGCCGCTGGTGACGGGCGCGGCGCAGTTCACGGCGCTGTTCGTGCGCTGCGTGCTTGCGCTGCACGGCGCGCTGCACGCCGCCGCCGGCCCGCCGGCACACGCGCTGCCCAACCTCGCTACACACTGCCTCAGGTAATACACATACATCACACACGCACACACACGCCTGTGTGTGACACACACACGCACGATGACGACCGATGTGGATAGCCGACTGCGAAATGTGAGGTCCCGTCCCGCGTGCTCTCGCTGCACGCCGCCGCCAGCACACGCGCTGCCCAACCTCGCTACGCACTACCTCAGGTGATACACATACGCATACATCACACGCACACACACACACACACACGTTTGTGTGTACCACGCACACGCACGATGACGACCGATGTGGATAGCCGACTGCGAAATATGAAGTCCCGTCCCGCGTGCTCGCGCTGCACGCCGCCGCTAGCTCACACTGCCCAACCTCGTTAGACACTGCCTCAGGTAATACACATACGCATACATCACACACTCACATACATATATAACACACATACACGATGACGACTGATGTGGCGCTATGGGCGAATAGCCGGCTGCTAAACGTGAGGTCAGTACGCCGCCGCCGGCACACGCGCTGCCCAACCTCGCTACACACTGCCTCAGGTAATACTCATCCGCATACATAACACACACACACACACATTTGTGAGTAACACACACACGCGCGATGACGACTGATGTAGCGCAATGGGCGAATAGCTGACTGCAAAATTTGAGGTGTGCTCGCGCAGTACGACGCCGCCGGCACACGCGCTGCCCAATCTCGCTACGCACTGTCTCAGGTAATACTCATCCGCATACATCACACACGCACAAATAAACATGCACACACACTCATCCACAGTAAAACTCTTGATGAAATACTGGTATGAAGATGTACTTAGTTGAAATTGTTCAAAAGGAGATACTTGTATACCTAATGCTTTACATCGCGACAAAGTGTAGTCCACGCGGGCGAAACTGCGGGACGCAACTAATGAATAATTTAGACCACAGTATCACTAACATGGCTACTTTTTAGCCCAAAAATCCCCCTAATTCTGGTTTTAAAAACTTGCATAAAGACGGAGGGGGTCGGCATGTAGCCTAAGTGACTTGACGGATTTTAACATATGAGGTGTCATTAGATTCGTCTTTATTGTAGGAGTGACATAGGGTAGGTAGGCACTTTATTTTAGCGCAGTCGGGTTTTTTTTGTTCCTTTTGATATGTATAATCTTGTTGATTATACACTATATAAATAAACATAAAATATCCGTTTCTTAAACAGGCTCCAGCACCAGTTCAGCGGCGTAACGGAACAAGAGAACGCTTGCGTGTGGCAACTAGCGCTGCGGGTGTGTGCGGCGCGGCTGTACGCGGTGGCCGGGGGGAGCACCCCCCCGCCCGCCACGCCGGGGGGGCCCGCCGGCGCGGGGGGCTCCGCCGCCGCGCTGTCGGCGGTCGCGGCTCTCACACACCACGCGGAGCTACTCGACCGACTACTGGCCTCTGCAGGTAGGAAGCAAGCTGCTCGTTACATAAGATTGACTAGGGTGCAGGTGTGGGATGGACTGGAACGGTTCGTGATGATGATGCGCCTGCCACGCCTGGGAAGGGAAGGTCCGCCGCCGCGCTGTCGGTGGTCGCGGTACTCACAGACCACGCAGAGTTGCTTGACAGGTTACTAGAATCAGCAGCTAAGCTGCTTGTTACACTACATTGACTAGGAGGGACTAGGGCACATGTGTGGGATGGACTGGACTAGTTCCGCTGACCGGTGGGACGCCGCCGCGCTGGCGGCGGTCGTGGCTCTCACACACCACGCGGAGTTGCAGGTTGCTTAGGAAGGAAGCTGCTTAATGAACTAGATTGACTAGGAGTGACTAGGGTGCAGGTGTGAGATGGATTAGAATGGTTCAACCGGTTGGGGAAGATTGCCTTAGCTATGTGCGGATTTACCATCGCTCCAAAGGGTGAAGGAAAACATCGTGACAAAACCGGTATGTCCAACAACCACAAAATTCGAAGGTATGCGACATCTACCAACCCGCACTGAGCCAGCGTAGTAGATGACGGCCCAAGGCCAGATTCTCAGCAGTGGGAACGTACCAGGCATGATAATGATGATGAATAGTGTGTGGACACTTCCGCTGAGAGCCTCGCTTGTGTATTGCACAGGCGTGGAGCCGGACCCGTTCACGATCGCCGTGTTCCGGCAGCTGTCGATGAACGCGGACAACAAGCCGGCGGCGCTGGCCCGCGCGCTCATGCCGCTGCTGCAGTGCGCGCCGCTGCCCGCCGTGCCGCGCCCCAACCTGAAGGTAACGCCACATAAGGACCAATTTTTTTTTTTTAAGTATTACGTAAGCGAATGTGGCGGGGGGACAAAAAAACAGAATACATTAAAAGAAAAATGCATATTAAGAGACTTATTATATTAAGAGACTACGTAAGCATTAAGAGGTCTGCTTACTTTAGCTGACAAGGGAAGGGGGGGGGGGGGGGATAAATGTAAAAAAAAACTGCTTGCGTAATACTTGAATAGCCCCTACGCCGCGTTCTGCTATCATTATATTAAGCCGGAGGCACACCAAAATAGCTGGTCGCGCCTGATGTTCACTAGATCAGCAATGTCTCCTGTTCGTTAACATTAAAAAACGGCACTGAATTGTTTTGTTTTGTTCGCTTCAATAACAGGGAGAACCCTTAAACCTTAAACCCCCTCCGTTTGAAAAAGAAGGTAAAACGAAAAGAAGGCAAAAGAGCCATTGGGAATGATGTATGGGAATTGCCCGATGGTATGCCCCCTGCAATAATGTTTCTATAATATCTCCCCCGGGTCAGATCCGCATGTGCACCGCGCGCATCCTGGAGCCGGCGCTGGACAACGACGTGGTGCTGCGGTTCTGCGCGGGGCTGGTGACGGCGGTGCCGCTGGAGGCGGAGGTGCTGGGCGCTCGCGCCGCGGCGGCGCTGCGCGTGCGCGTCGCCTACCCCGACCGTCGCGTGCACGCGCTCGCGCCGCACTCCAACCACGTGCGCCCGCTCGACCACCACACAACCAGTACATACACATTTCCCTAGCGGAGTCACTGATATATCAACGGCCGGTTCCAATAACCACGATACTTTTCTTTAGCGCCGGTTTTATAAACGTCCGTAAATTAAGCGTCATACCATATTTCAGTCAATTTAAACTTGACAATAATGTCAAGTTTACCGAAATTTGGTATGACGTTTACGTTACGGATGTTTATAAAATCGGCCTAATATTAGTAGGATTAGTAATATACATTTTCGTTTGTATTATGTAGTGATGATATAAGTAAATCTCTGCTGATATTCTTAGTATTAATTTCATTATTCAAAAAATCAACTTATCTATTACTAAGCTCAAAGCGATATGATGAATTTGAATATCATCGTAATAGTTATCAATTTCGATATTCGAAGCTATGTGTCATCTCAATTTTAAACGCATCCGTTTATATTTTCAGATGACGAGGATGGCACACAGAACCTGCGACTCCTTACCAAAGTTCTGATCTCTCACGGAGTGTGGACAGAACCCTGCGGAGTGGACATCTCGATCTGTATCGCAGTGGAAGAGGGAAACGGCCGAGAGCCCCCATCGCTGGTGGAGCTGTGCCGGCCCGTGCGCGTCACTGTAGCGCCCAAGCCAATCAAACGCGGCATATAGCCACCGGCCGCCGCGTCCAAGACGCCCACTACTACTGCGTAAACTGCTTGTGCTTGTAAAACGCGCCCAGACCAGTATTTTGTTAGTGGCACATTTGTGAACATTTAGTGCAGAGACATGGAAGATTTCCGAGTGGATTGGTTTGTTCATTATTTTCAAAAATTTAATAAATAAACTATGATGATATAGACAAAGCTCGGAAGTGCACTGTTACAGAAGCTAGTGTTTTGTTTATGAACAACACAGCTACAGACTACATTTAAAACAGAAGTTTCTTCTATCATTAATTAATAGATTTGTATAACTTGACTTTTCTCTTGTATGTATGGCAAATTGTTTTGTATTATCTGTGTAATAAATCAGTATGAACACTTAAAATTGTTTACATTTACTATAACTATGTAGTAGAAAAAGAGTGATGCATGAAAAAGGTCAGGCAGGGTCCCTTCATTTCAAGAATCTTCAAAAGCAATAGGAGACAATCTTGACCAACTATTTCAAAAGTTATAGGTATTAAATTAAACAAAAGCATAACTTGTATGTATTTATTTGTAGATATATTATTATAATAATTATTTACACATAGTAACAACATAAACTTACATCAAGCAATTTCTCATGACCAATCAATTTTAAGAAAGCACCAAAATTGTGAAAACTTTACAAAACTTAGTAATAAACATCACATTGCTTATTCTTACTTCAATACAAAATGTTACCTTAGGTCTACTGACTCGCTTTCAACAATATAACAGACAAGTTACATGAAAAATACAATTTTCAAAAAGTTAATAACTTAAAAATATTGGAAAAAATTCTAAGGCTGGCTTGCACAACATACCAAGCCTACCTTGTTTAAATTTGGATTAAACTAAATTTTCCATACAATTTGGCAAGTGAATTTCATATAATTGAGATTTAAATCGGTGGTGCAAGTGGGCCTAAAAGCTCTAAGATCAACAGTACAGATAAAAAAAAACAGTACAGTACATTAAAAATCCAGTATTTGATTAACCCTAATTCTGCTTCATTCTATTTTATAGTCGTATGAATATATGAGTGGAGTGTAAAAAGAATTTGTAATCAGTAACAGTTTCATTCAAATTAGTCTAGTTTTCATTGCTCTTCTTTGTCAATTGCCAGGAGCTCAGAGCGTGCTATACAGTGATGTATTAGTTGTTTGACTCCAGGCATCCAGGTGCCGACTAAGCTGATGTGATCCACCATTAGGGCTCGGTGGATGTCATCTGCTCTACTCGGAACATCATCTCTGAGAGCTGCAATTGATAAATCAGGATTATTTATTATTATAGGTAGTTTAATTACTATGCACACTAATTCATACTAATATTATAAATGCAAAAGTATCTCTCTGGTTATTTCAAAAACGGCTGAGTGATAATGATGAAACTTTATACAGAGATGGTTTTATCCCTGAAAGTCATAGGATAATTTTGTCAAAAACATTCAGCAGTCTAGCTAGTTTTTATTGCTGGTCTTTGTCAATGCTCAGGAGTTAAAAGCAAGCTATACAGCAACATTATTAAATCTTAATTACTAAAAATACGTAGTACCTACTGTCACAATAATTACTAATTGGATAGTAGACTTACCGCAGGCCAATTCCATCATACGCAGGTGTATAATTTTGTTAAATTTCCCACTTAGCCACATATCTTCCATTACACTTAATCTTCTTTTGATGTCATTTACTTTAAGTCCCAACTCAGTGCTACTTTCTAAGAATTGTAATAGAATATCTTTCACTTCCTTCAAAGTATTCTCACTATCTAAATCAACTTTATCTTCTGGACTTTTTAATGGTTGTGTAGGCAGTAAAGGTGGCATTGGAGGTATAAGTGGGGCCACTGGCATTGGTGGTAAGCTTGGAGCCGCTAGTGAAGGACTGGATGTTGCATTAGCTATTGGAAAGGCCACTCTCTTATTCAGAAAATTACGTGGTCTGCCTGGCGTAGTCTGAGATAGAGCATTGTATGAAAACTGCGGAGGATCGTTCCAGCCAGGATCGTACGTTGCTGAAAGAAATAAGTGACAGTTTTCAATATGTTTGCGACCAAATTGTTAACATCTGGAACGCCAAATAGTATGTGAAAATTGTGAAATGACATTATTTACCTTTAGCTGTTTGGTCAGGCTCGCTGTTTTTGCTATCCATATTTTGAAGTGAAATGTGATTGGCAAACTTATCTAGTGAAAAAATTTAACTGAAAGTGAGCAATCGATGTAATTTACATTTCTATCTTGGACCACTTTAGATAAAAAATGAAAATCTGTTTTCACTTTTCGTAGAAATCTTGACTCGAATGAGTCGAATCTCAAATCTGTGACATCTGTGTTGACACTTGACAAATGACAATTGAGTATTGACATTTATGTCGTTTTTTTCTTCTTCTTTTTTTATGGCGTTACACGATTAGTGTATTTGCCAGTGTCAAAGTATAAAATATTTCAAACTCAGAGAGTTGAATCAAGTTTAAATGATGATGATGATGATGATGATGAGATGATGGGATGAGAATACTGTTTAAGTAAAGTAGTGGAGCTTTCAATCAATCAATCAAGCATTTATTTGCAAGAATACATAATACTTAAACTTTACACGGACTTTTTTGGAGCAACTAGAAAAGTCACTTGCACAACTTTATTTCAATTTCCCACACTCGCACACATTAACAAACACATAATGGTTAATAACACCAATATTACACATTATCACTCGAAGAAACACAAGTTTTGGAAATAAAAACAAAATTTTCACGTTGACAATTCGATTGCCGCCAAAAAAGTACATGTATGTCATTTATGTAGACTGTTGTCATTTGTCGTTAATATTTGAGTGTCAGTGTCAATATTTGACAGTTCCAGATCGACAGATTAATTGTCAGTGTCATCCATATGAAAAGTCACTTTATGTCACTTCAATGTTTTATGTTTTTGACGGATAGCATATTAGCATTCTTGTTTTTGACAGTTCGTCCGTTTCTTCTGTGAAAATTAGTGAAAATAAAATGGATTATTTTCGTCTATTTTCTGCCCTTGTTCCAATTTTATTTCTCATTACGTTACGGATACATTACTCCGAAGGTTAGTAATTTATAAATTAAATATCGTATGCATATTTCATTCATTACAGATTTATGCCGCTTTAGCATTACGTGGCCTTTTGTTATGGGAGGATTATGTGCAAGTAATCTTTTGATATTTTGAATTATATTTCTATTTTGGGAGCCTACAATGTGACGATATAAAATTGCAGGTTCTAGAGCCGATTTCGTAACATGCGGCACAATTCTGAAGCTGATAAATACAGATTTGCGGCTGCGGTTGCACTCTCACGATGTGAAGTATGGCTCGGGGTCGGGCCAGCAGTCGGTGACGGCGGTCGACGTTACCGATGATCACAATAGCCACTGGTTGATTAGGCCAGGGATGGGAGAGACTTGTAAGAGAGGGTAAGGTGCCTACATATCTAAACATCTGCCTTGTGGCAAAGCGAAACCCAAACGGCAGTTCTCAATATAACTATTATTTTTTGACAATTTGATGAATACATGAAACATTTTGCGTTGCAGTGCTCCAATCAAATGCGGTACAAAAGTTCGTCTCCAGCATGTATCCACAAAGAGGAACCTCCACTCTCACTACTTCTCATCTCCGCTGTCAGCCAACCAGGAAGTGTCCTGTTATGGGGACGACACAGGAGAAGGTGACAGTGGGGACAACTGGATTGTGGTCTGCAATAATGATTACTGGAGGAGAGACTCGCCAGTGAAATTTCAACATGTGGATACTGGATCGTAAGTATTGTCTGTTTTGTTGTAAGTAGTAGAGAAAGACATATATATCTTTTAGAGCATAAGAAATTGCATATTATTGCAAACATTTGCAACTGATAAATTTTGTTGAAATAGTTTATATGTATTTAGTGGAAAGTTATCAGCAGTGTATTGTTTATTTTGCTATTTTCAGATACCTAGCAGGCTCAGGGCGTACTTTTGGCCGCCCTATTAACGGCCAAGGTGAAATTGTCGGTGTCACCTCACAGTATGGTGCGTACACTGACTGGCAGGCAAAAGAAGGCCTCTTTGTTCACCCCAGTGATCCCCTACCTCATCAACACGCCATACATTCTGAACTATAATGTAAAATAGACTAGCTGTACTGTGAGTCTGTGATTAAACTTGTATTTAGTGTTTTTATAAATTAATAAGTGCTGAAAGCTGTGAGTCTTGTTTTTAGTGATGCAAAGACTTCTTTGTGAATCATAACTTCTCAAACAATAGTATATAGGTAACTTGAAAATTAATGACTATGGAAAGCTACATTCCAAAGCATAAGAGCTAACTGTTATTGCTCAAAAATCTTAATAAATTTGTATGTACTCCTTTCTTCACACTTCTAATTTAATTTATCAATATTTTGTTAAACAGTTTGCTGCGATTGTGTGACGGGAATGAATTATAGAGTTAAGTATGAAACAAATGTTTTATTTTTAACTTTATTGTAAAAAATAGGTTAATGTTTGTTATTATTACATGAGGTAACAGACCTCTTGAGTTTGAAATTGGAAGTGCTTCAACATCATCGAACTTTATAATACTGGTAAGCTATTTATTTACTAAGTTATTTATATATGAGAACAAACAGTATAAATGGTTTGAGTGCATTTTCCCATGAGAAGTCAAATCGATGAAACCTATTTTATCCGATGTTATTGAAGCACAGAAACTAATTTACAAAATATAGTTAAAAAAAACTAAATAAAATCCTCAAAACGTTCAAGACCTGCACCCCGCGCTTCAGTCATGGTGCATTGCTCCGGTACTCACGATGTACAAGAAACAAAAAATCAATCAAAATTTAAATCAAATTAAGTCTAGCGGCAGGTTTCAATAACCAATCTATCCACGGTTTGACATAAATTTGATATTACTTCTATGGAGCTTGTGTCAAATTTCCATCTCCAGTAGGGAAAACTGTGGATAGATTGGTTATTGAAACTCGGCATAAATTAACAGATACTTACTAATTATTTAGAAAACCAATAATTACCGTTATTCTTTCAGCCAAAACAAATACATGTCCAATCAGATTCCAGATATAAAGTAGTATTGAACGGGATGACATATAGTAGAAGACAATGGTGTGGATTCTGCTCTGCATTTACTAAAACGAAACTAATGTTGACAGGTTTGCTTGGTGGTAGGGTATTTTCTAGTACTCGCCTGGCTAGCTACCACCCTCTTGTTAAGAATCTGTCGCCAAGCACCTATCGGTGTGTTCCGGCAGCCTCACTTGAGAACCAGTTCCCAGTCCAGGTGTAGCGTGGCGCCATCTTCGACCACATCGTCACTTAACATCAGGTGACTTGTGGTCAAACGCTACCCTGTAAATTGTAAAAAAAAAAAAAAAAGGTCTAAAAGTATTGTCTTTTTCTGACCACGGAAGTAAAACAAGGACAGCGTTACTTTTTTAGTTTGAAAATGCACTACAGAATCGACACCATTTATTGCTAAGCTAAACTATTATAGGTAGCATAACATCTAGACCTTGCTGGCAAGTGACTGTTGGAATGTTAGCAAATCTAAATATGTATTGCAAGAAGGAATTGCCAATCTAATACAATTCCTGACAGTATAACAGGAGCCAGATGCCAGCTGTACAAAAATCCATTGTTTATCCAAAGAGTTGGAACAGGCAGTGATGCTAAAAAAAAAACTAATATACAAAAGAAACAACATTTCTAAAGAAGTCAAAAGATGTAGTAGATTTAGAAGTACTTAGGCACTTTGAAATGGGCAGTGTGATGTACTAAAATACCTACTAATAAAATATCGGTGGAATAATACAACTAAGTTTACATAGAAAAAATATAGAGTAGTGAAATTGATTGTTTTTTTTTTGTAATAAATATTTTTATAACAAATATGTATTCAAATGCGGTGCTAACTACGAGTAATATAAACGCATATGGAAGGAGGTATAAGCCTTCGTAGTACTAACCATATAGATAATCTCTATGGAGATTGCATTAAGTATTGGCATCAATTTAATTCATTTAAATGAACACAATTCAATAACAGGCTAGCTTTTCACGCTGACACAGCTGAAACAGATAATTTCTGTATAGTGCGTCAAAAACGCGCATGTTAAAAAAATGTATTCATACTATTCCACAAGTTTCCTACAAATATGTGGACGTTAACAGAACTTATTAGATAACACACTGTTCAGTTTTTCTAAGGCGTATGTGAGGTTTGTGTACAGTTTTTTATCACAGCCGTGCTCTGCAATCGTGCTGAATCTGAATGTTCTGAAGTTCTTTTCTACGTCGATGTATGTGACAGCCTGCATCAGTGGGCACAGAATTATCTTTGTGTGGTCCTGGAAGTTTATCTGCAAAGACAAAAGTAATATGAAAGAGGTTATCAAATGTATTGTGTTGTAATAGTCGTAAAAGGATGAATGTAACAAACTGATCAATAGTTTTCTATAAGCTACTAGCTGCGCCCCGCGGTTTCACCCGCGTCTTCCCGTTATCCCGTAAGAACCTTTTCCGGGATAAAAGTATCCTATGTCTGTCTCCTGGTTCTAAGCTACCTCCCCACCAATTTTCAGCCAAATCGGTTCAGTCCCTCTCGAGTTATAAATAGTGTAACTAACACAACTTTACATTGTAAAGATTTGTGAGGGTTTGTAAAGGTTTGTAAGGGTGATAAAATCAGATGGAAACTCTATGTTAGAGTTGATTCTGTTAGACTCAAGCAGATTTTTTGCTGACATACAAGCGGAATACTGAAAAACTGGAACACTGAAAAGAAATTAATGAATTTGTATATTCAAATAGTACCTGTAAGGTTCCGTTTGTCAGGTACATGATCACCGCTAGCGTGGTTCTGAACCACTGGTGGAGATGCGGCAATCGCGACAGTCCATCGCTCTCTCTCAAGGGCATCAATGCTCCTGTAAAGATAGAAAATAACAGCTTCAAAATTAGGATAACTACTAAAAATTAGATGAGCTTAACCAAGCTTGTTTTCGCTTAATAATCATCAATTAAAAATTAGAAGCAAAGATGTGGTGCACAGCTGGAACAGACTACCAGAAGACGCTGTGTCGGCACCTTCAGTGAATTCCTTTGAAAACAAGCTGAATCAGTGGTTGCAAACGAACAATGCTTCCTGACTTTTCACTGAACTTTTGGACATGGCTATAATTCAACACAGCATGATAAAGCCACATCAGCCTCAAGCTGCTCACCTCATCATCATCATCAGCCGGAAGAAGTTCACTGCTGAACATAGGCCTCCACCTTCGAACGCTACTTTAATTACTAAATAAATAAATAATCTGCGGCTCTTCCAGGTCCCAGTACTACCGGCCCAATTTTTAAAGCCACAAGTATCGCTCACCAGCTTTCATAAGGTGCTCAGTCATATATCTCCTGAAGTATGTGAGGAGCTTCATCTTCTTGTCTAAATCCTGCGGGTACTCGCGCATGGTCATGTACTGCTCCTGGCCCTGCCGGTTGATGTAGTGCACGGTCCTGAGGAATGGAGGCGGGGACAAATATCAATAAGGTTACACAGAAACACAAAAACCAAGCGAGCGATTGTGTTTGTTCTCTTTAACTTCGTCCTTTTCACATAGCGATGTGAAATGAAATGCTTCTGATTTTCGTCACGCGTCTGACATTTCCGCATCTCACCCCCATTTGTACGCGAGTTACGATACTATGGGCTCCCACACAAAATGCGAATTCGCATCGCATCGTAAATATCTGCGAGCTCGCACAAAATTTAATAGGATACATTGTGATAACTTTAAAACTAGCTACGCCTGTTCCAACCTGCTTACGCCGCAAAAGAATAGGCAAAAAACGCCCGGTAGGCAATTTTTTTGGCGCGATCACTTTGACAATTTTATTCTTATTACTAATTGATTTAATTGGAGCAAGTTCACCACAATCCCGAGCTTATTTGTCATAATATAAATAGTCCGATATTTTATAATAAGCTATACTTCTAGAATTTCTCTTGGTTGGTTGTGCACATTGGGATATGGAAACATGAATATTAACGGGTTACGGGATCACAACCAAAGCAGGCATGACCCCACAAGCAGCACCCGTTCACGAGCTGCATCGCATCGCAGTTTTGTGTGTTTTGTGTGGGAGCCCTATGTGTTTTTATACTCACACTCCGTTTGCCAGCAGGATGAGTTTTGTAGTGTCGTTGAACATGACACCGACGCTCTCGTCGCACAGCTGATAACCGAAGCCGTACTTGTCCGAGTAGTCGACCCATTTGCTGACCCATACGAGCGGCTGCGCGCCCGGGTCAAGCATCTCGTCAGTCAAGCATTCCGGACGGGACTTCGGCTGGGGAATGGAGATATACATAAAGTTGCTGCAAGGTCTGCTGGATTCATGTGTTACAAATTTGGACCTATATTTTGAAAGTTTGAAATCACTTTGGCATTGTGTTCTCCTATGATTAAGAAAATCCTATCAAATAAATATAAGTATAACGTAAGCGTGAGCGATGGTGGCCGAACGGTCAGGCGTGCGACTTACAAGACGCCGACACCGAGTTCGAATCCTCTCGGCCCCCCGCACCTATAATTCAATAAGTTATGTGCGGATTTGCCATCGCTCAAAACGGTGAAGGAAAACATCGTGAGGAAACCGGCATGTCCAAGAACCACAACGTACAAGGGCATGCGATATCTACCAACCCGCACTGGGCCAGCGTGGTAGATTACAGCCCATACTCTCTCTCTGAGAGAAGGCCAGAGTCCCAGCAGTGGGAACGTGAAAGGCTGATAATGATAACGGAAGCGGTAGTTTGAAGAACCATACAAAAAAAAAACCCTGACTGAATTTTATAATATACACCAAGCACATCAAGCAGCATTTATGCTACACACTGTGCCAAAAAAATAGACATACTAAATAAATAAATATAAATATCGGGGACAATTGCAAACAAATTGACCTCAAATTAAGCTCGAAACTTGTATTATGGGTACTAGACAACGATATACATACTTATATAGTTAGAAATATCCAAGAGTCAGGTATAAACATCCGTGCTCATCACACATATATTTGCCCTTACCGGGATTCGAACCCGGGACCGCTAGCTTGCAGGCAGGTACACTACCAACTCGGCTACCGCGTCGTCAAACATAAAAAAAAAATACTAATAATAATAATAAAAAAATATACTCATATAAACATTAGAAATGCATTACCCTCCTTCGATGACAGTAGAGTATTAAAGGGATATCTCAAGGTTTGTTGTGGACCCACACTCGTCCACATAGGACTTTGCAATTCGGAACTTAATTTCTGTATCTTGCACCTTAGGTAACTTTTGAAAAGGCGGTAAGAGTTTGGGTCAGTGTTTGCCGAATAAAATGACCCCTCATTATTCAGCCAAAAGCAAAGCCGTAATCCTAGAATGACGTTCAAGCAGTAATCTGTACTAAGCATAGATTTGAGTCTGTCATTTCATACAAATACGTCACTCAATCGCTACTCAAGCATTGATCGACATGAGCGTCATTCTAGATTACCAGCCTAAGAGTGGAAGGAGTCAGTTACCGTGCTACTGCCGTTAAGCAGCTCCAGAAGAGACATACATATACAAACAATAGAAAGTCAGTTGGAGGACAGTTGGATAAAAAGGGATATCTCAAGGAGTGTTGTAGACAAGTGTGGCGCAAAGTACTTAATTTCTGGATCTTGCACCCTAGTTAATTTTTGAAATGGAGAGTTTTTTTTCTTTTTTCTTAGTTTTTTTTTTTCCAACAGTAAGAGTTGAAGGTGTCAGGTACCGTGCTACTGCCGTTAAGCAGCTCGGTCAGCTGGTCGCGCAGCGCGAGCATGTTCTGCCGGTGCGAGGAGGACTCCGAGGTGCGGGGCTCCGAGCGGATGCCCTCGCGCTTCACCGGCGAATCCACCGCCATCGCCATGTGATCTGACAACGTTACCAACATAAATAACAGCTCTGATGCTCTAGATGCAGTAATGGTGTCAATATATACAGAGTTAATAGGTAAAAGTTCTGCAGTTTCACTTCATATTCATATTCAATCATTTATTGCATTCATATGTTAGTATACAAGAGATCTTAGTGGGATCTTTTACTTCATCAAGCCAGTGTTTGCCATAACCCATAGGTAGCCAGCCTAGCACTAGCTTTTCCTTTTGAATACTTTTTTTTTCATAATCATAGTGACTGCAGTGTCTTTCAGTTGTGCTTTCGTTGAAGAAAAACATGGTGATGAAACCATAGCTTGGTGGTAGGGCATTATCTAGTGCTCGCCTGGCTAGCTAACACCCTCAGGTTAAGAATCTGTCGCCAAGCACCTATCGGTGTGCTCCGGCAGCACGTCACTTGAGAGCCAGTTGACCCTTAGCACAAGTTTTGAAAAATAAAAAAGTTTTCGTAAACGTCAAAGTTTACTGCCGCCAAATTGTCCAAAGTGGCGAATCATACTGCCAAAATTCAAAAAGTAGGTTGAAAACTTTGTTGGTATTCGAATACAACGATTTGAACTAACCCGTACTACCACCGAGTTTAGTTCCTCGAAGCTTCAGAAAGCGCGCTGAAAAAAATATTATGGAAAACTTTTATAGTTTTTGTAAACTATCAAAACCTTTATACAGGTGTAGCGTGGCGCCATCTTCGTCCGCATCGTCACTTAACATTAAGTAGACTTGTAGTCAAACGCTACCCTGTAAAGAGGTAATAAAGAAAGAAGTCTCACCACCAATCCCGTTAGTGTTGACCTCGTTGAGCGGGCGGCGGTGCATCGCCATGCCTTCCAGCTGGTCTGTGCGCGGCGCAGTGGTGAGGCAGGACAGCGGCAGTGCCGCCGGCAAGATGCCAGCAGTGAAGAACTCGTGCATCAGCAGTTTGTCCACCGACGGGCGCCGTGCCGGGTTCGACTGCAGCTGCAGCACGATCATGGACGCCGCGGCCTTGCGGAGCGACGACGGAATCCTGCACCGGGAGTGGGCCTATTTGTAACTTGCATTTGGGTGGCAACGATTACCATTGGCTAATTAATAGATGAGCAGAATGAATGTTTATTTATCTCGTACATACATCACACCTCATTGAGTCATCATCGTCTTGCCCTGGTTCCATTTTATTTGGGACTTCGTTTCGGAGATTAGCCCGTACGAACAGACAGACCAACAGGGAAACAAAAAATTTGGATAAATCTAAATTAGTTCTATTTCACTTCTTACATCCCCCTGACTCGGTTTTTAGCATTTTTTTTCTTTGTATAAAAATTCGACCTCTACTGTTTTATTTTATGTATAGATGTCGGAAAAAAAGGAAATAGGAAATGTAGGTTCATACCTATATTTTACGTGCTAAATTAGTCTTTTTTGTGTAGTATTATTCATACTGTATGAATGAATCAAGTTGTGAGTTGTGATGTGACTATGTATAATGAAACCGATTGACAGGTGAATCATTAGAAAGACGATGAAATTAGATGGTATGACGTCACAAGGCCTGAAAGTTAATGTTTACAGAAGCAGACATTATCGCGTTCACGGTGCGTTGCTTTCGAGCGAACAGTTGTGAACATTGCCGTCACCACCACATATCATTGCTTGTACCGTCGACCACCGTGTAAAAGTACACTTTAGGACCAGAGACGCTTGGACCAAATGCTAAGATCACCACTGTGTAATTTCTTCAGTCGGTTATGTCACAGAGTCAGAAACATCTTATAAAGTTAAGAAATAGCTCCTGTTCACCTAAGTTCCATACTATCTCAACTCTCTTCCGTTTTTAGCTCCTACTCACGCACATCTTTGTGAGTGCGAATTTAATTCAAGGAACACTAAAGCAAAACAAGAGAGAACTCGTTTTCCATGACAATGGGTATGGCTATAGCACATTTTTGCCATATTGGCATTGCATTGGCACAAGCTTTTTGAAGAGTATCATACTCATTACCAAATGGTGTATTATACTCTATACGTAAGGTCTCTCAAAGTTTGGATGGAAGGCGAACCCTGGGGGTTCGCGACAAGATTAAAGATTAAAATGGACTAAAATTGCTTATCGACTCAATTTGCGTCAAGAAGCTTTACCTAATATATTAAATTATGATCTACTTTTTCTTTATTTTCTTTAAGGGTTCGCAGTCGTCTGGGGGTAGTGCGAGAGGCTATTAGAAGTTTTTAGAACCCTGATGCAGAGGGCCCAGTGTCCGAGCGTCATATAAACAGCGTTGTGTACACATTACACCTGGTTGACGTTACAAACGGTGTAGTAACCACCTGTATCGCAGGTTGACGGTATTATCGTCGGCGACGGCCCGCGCGTACCGACTACCCACCGCTAGCCACGGGCCCCCCAAACAGAGGCGCATGGCTAAGTACACTCCCTCGCTAGGTTGGACAAATTGCTTTAATTAGTTCGCACCTTATGGAAACTAGGCCGTAATTGAGCTCATTGACGGCGCATGAGCGGAAGCGTTTATCAGCATTGTGAGCATTCTTGAGTATCTAGTTGATTTGTATCTTTGGTATCCGATGTTGCAGTTCAGGCAGCATGTTTCCTCGGTCACTTTGATACCATCATTTTATTAAGTGATGGTAAGTTTTAACAGACATTTTAAATAACCTTTAGTACATATTTAAAGCTGTTTTTTTTAATTATTTATTTAATGTTTGTCTTGGGTACAAAACATTAGACTGATTACCAGATTATTATTACAGGTAGGTTCAACATTGCTGTTAAATGAAGTGTGACAACAAAAGTAACGTTTGAGAGAGTTTCCAGTTTTACCACCGAAAAATGAACGATTCCTGTGGTATTATCTAGATTTTTCTCTTGCGTATCTATAACTAATTGGGATCGACTAGATGTCACTGAACTCAAAACTACGGTTTCTAGAAAATTTTCGTGTGTGACTTTGAGCTCTGCGCTAGACGAATCTATTTCTTCTATACAAAACTCTACCCAGTAACTTAAATGTTAAAATCCGAGCTATACGTCTCAGTGTGCCGAGATATTCTTGATAGCGAGGGAAATGCTATTGTGACTAGGGTTTCAAAATAAAAAGTCAAGTGTTAGTCAGACAGTCATACCTGTATTCGCACTGCTTGATCCTCTTGTACGTATCTTTGAGCGTGGACGTCTCAAACGGCGGCTTGCCAACAAGCAGTGTGTACATGATGCAGCCCAAGCTCCATATGTCCACTTCAAAGGAGTGCCCCTTCTTCGTCAATATCTCTGGTGCTATGTAGTTTGGTGTGCCGCAGAGAGTCTGCTTTCTCTCTCCTAGAAATGGGCGGAATTATTTAAGAAGGTTGTTTGGGTGCAATCGCAACAATAAATAATGAATTGCCAATGTAAGAGATGATTCTTTATGTATTACAAAAAGTATAAGTAAAAATTTGTTCAGTGTCAGTAGTGTAGAGGAATCAGGAAACTTAGTTATCTCATACTAATGTTTTGATACTCATGTGTTTACCTTCATATTCAATTCTAGCTGCTAATCCAAAGTCTCCAATCTTCACATGGAGTTCGTCATCAAGGAACAGGTTGCCGAGCTTCAGGTCTCGATGGATGATGTGCTTGCTGTGCAGGTACTGGACCCCGAGCAGGATCTGGTGCATGTAGAACCGCGTCTCCGGCTCTGTTATTGCTTTTCTACGTTTGTGCAGCTCCATCATTGACTAAGGAAAATAAAACCATAACAATTATATACTTACTAGCTGTTCACCGCGGTTTTACGAGCATGGTCTAGTTTATCGCGATAAAAAGTAGCAAATGTACTTTCTCAGGCTCTAGACTATCTCTGTACCAAATTTCATTTAAATCGGTTCAGTAGTTAAAAATAATATGCCCGCACAATTACTTACATAGCTCTGACCCCTAACTAGGTTTTCCCTGTATCTAGGGTATCAGAAACTACGAGGATCGGGGATCCACAACACCCAGACACAGAACAAATACGCATTAAGGCATGAAAGCGTAACAAACAGACATACAGATAAGAGTTACTTTCGCATTTATAATATTATTAGCTGCGCCCCGCGGTTTCACCCGCGTCTTACCTTTATCCTGCAGGAACCTTTTTCCGGGATAAAAAGTAACCTATGTTTTAATCTAGGGTATAAGCTATGTCTATTTCAAATTTCACTCAAATCCGTTCAGTAGATTTTGCGTGAGAGAGTGACAACAATCCATACATAAGTAGGTACATACCCACAAACTTTCACGTTTATAAATATTAGTAGGGATTGCTAACCAACGACATGCAGCGATAGTTTAGCACCTGTTAAGTTATAAGTTTGCTTTTATTTGAATATAAAGTAACATGATAATCTAAAATAGCTACACAATTAATTACATTTCGTACTATTACTTAGTAGGTACATTATTTTTTTACCATTGGGTGTTCATTGGTATTGAATTAGCTTAATTATATACTCAACAGTTATCTCAATGCTAAATCCAATAGATACTTCACTTAACTTCTTAGAACAAATTTTAACAAAACTTTTTAGAGCATTCATGATCAACTCGGAAAGTTAGTATAAAAAAAGTTTATAAATATACTTTATAGACTCAGTTTAAACAGGAACTAAAAATGTGTAGTTTTCTCCTATTCCCAGCCCATCCTGTTAATAGTGAGTAAACTCTACACCGAAGCATGGTATGGTCAGGGAACAGACACTGAACACACCCAATATCCTTGCTTGAACACCAAACATCTTATTTAGTACCCATTTGGCAAATTGGTTGTGATCTTCTACATTTATATTTGTTTAGCAGTTTTGTCTTTGACTATACAAACATTATCTGCTTTATCGTTTTCAGCCCGCCCAAAGGCCTCTAATACGGCTTTATGACTGATACAGCCAGTACCTACGGCTTAATGTACCCTCGAAGCATGGTAGCGCTCAAATGAAAATGCCACTTAACAGTCACCTATCCAAGTGATGGCCGCGATGAGTGTTGCTTAACCTGTTTGATCTGTTATGACTTACCAGATCAGCTGTGCTGTGAGCGCTACAAATTACTACCTAAAGTGTGAAATATGAGATTCATCATCAGCAGAAGTCCACTGCTGAACTAGACCTTTTGAAATAGGAAATTAGTAAAACTGAAAAAGAAGAAAATACACACCCTTCTCTTGCAAAGCTCCAGTACAATGTATATATTCAAGGGGTCTTCGAAGAAGCTGTGGAAGCCAACCACATGTTTGTGGAGAAGCGATCGATGGATAGAAATCTCCTGTGCCATCTTCTCTTTCTGGCTGGACTTCACCATAACCTTCTTGGAGACTATCTTTCCAGCATATATGTGGTTGGAAGCTATATCTTGGATCTCGTAACATTTTGCAAATCCACCCTAGAAAATATAAAACAATTTCTAACATCACAAACACTCATGTGAGAATTCATAAAATTTTACAATTGATCAGGTACATAAGTTAGGTATTCAAAGACTCATAGAAAAAATAAAAAGCTTCTAAAACTAGTGCTGTAAACTGGTGTCAAATGACTATGTTTATCAATTAACCAATAAACGAAACATTTTTAATTTTAATTCTGATGAACAGATGCCACATGCACCTGTTTCAAACACTTGTTACTCTAAGGATTTGAAATGTAACTGTCTATGTGATATTTATTTACTCCATAAATCTGTTCATTTTCTATTTTTTATGTGAATAATAAAAAGTTGAAATATTCGTACGTGCTTGTAACGGTCAATTTTAATATTTTAAGTCCAAATTATGTATGGTAATGAGCCTTAACGTTTTGTGACGTACAACATGGATGTACAAAAGCCGATTTTTCATGGTGTTTAGCTTCTCGTTACAGTTTTTTAAATAAGATCAAAGTGTTATAGAATTTAGCAAGTTGATGTAGTGGCACTTACCTTCCCGAAAAACCTCAGCCTCTGGTAGGTGCTGTTCGTTTGAGGATCGTGTATAATTTCTGGGATTTCTTTCTTTTCTTCTTCTTTGATCGACGTCATTTTAAACGAACTTAAAAATATAAAATTAGAGTCAAATAAAATGCAATAAATTAAAATACGATTTGAGTGTTGACAAATTCACAAAGGAGATCTCAAACGGACATACGTTTGAACTTTGAAGTTTTGCTAAAATGCAGTTTGGTTTGAACGGTTGGGCTTCCTCCAATCCCGTAGCTTCATTTTCTACTATAACTGGTGTAGTGATGCCAGCCCCATAATTTAAAATGTACTATATTTTGTAATATTTGCTGAAACAGAGAGAGAAAAGAATAATTAAATGAAATAAGGTATTTTCATGGATTTAAAAAATTTATAACCTAAACTATGACTTTTGGACAAATTGAAATGTAATGTTTATTAATATTATTTACAGGGTAGCGATAAAGGATTCTCAAGTCTTGTTTAGTTACTAGACGAGCACAACAACACTAAGTTCTACCGTCACCGTAATTATTACTAAGAGAGTGAAATATTCAACGATGCCACAAAAAAACTGCATCACGTGCGAAATATCAAAAATAAATAATGCTACATAGAAATCCAAAATTAAAGTAACCAACCAAAGCAACCTAAATTGTTTCGGATATTGTAAGAAAAAATACTATTTACTAAAAATTACCTATCTTGGATCATGGCAACACTGGTGTTTCTGGTTTCAACCGTCATATTTATATTATGCAACCGTTCATTGGTATGTGTATTCATCTGTCTCTTTCCCACTACCTGTATGTGTATTCAGTGTGAGTGAATAGAAGAGTTATTTTTACTTGCGTTGCGTTTTTTCCTTTGGTGTGTGTTGATTTTTGGCTTCTAATCCATTTCTCGTTCTACGACTCCATGTTCTATTGATAATGGAGGGAAATTCAAATTTAGTTTCTCTGAGAAATGTAGCATCCGATTCTACTGCCCGAAAACTCGAAAAGAGTTGAGGATAATGTTTAATTATCCTACTAACATTAAAACGTGAAAGTTTGTAAGTATGGATGTATGGATGATACGCAAATACTACTGAACGGATTTGAGTGAAATTTGGAATGAAGATAGCATATTATATTTATCTTAAATAACATAGCGTAATAAATACACTATGTACTTTTTATTCTGGAAAAAGGTTACTGCGGGTCGGCGCGCTGTCAAGTTGTCAACTATCGACATGATAACTAGATCTTTTGCAGGTGTAGTGAAATAGCAGTAACAGAACATGATGTGACGTAATAAATATGTACTCATTACATAAATCTTGCCTTTGCTAATTAATCAACTTTATACTATTAGTACATACCTATCTAGTACCTACCTACATAATTATTATATTTATGTTCCGTGAAGTGCATGAAGTATGTAGATCTATCTATTATTGTATATCTATCTATATCTACTTATTAATGGTTTGCGTTTCGCCTGCCTCTACAGCTGTGTGAATAATTATTATCATGATGAATAACCGAATAAGGCAGTGGTCCGACTGGCGACGATGAACGAGAAACGAGTAGAACTAGAAACTATAAACGAGTTGGCGATTAGCGGGAAGCGAGTGTAGTTTCGATAGTTTTGTCGCCGGGCTATAAGCGAGTGTGTAAGTGCGACGAGCGATTACTCGCGCCACTCGCTTGCTCAGTCCTGTGCAAACCTGCGTACGCGTCACACGTGTTTAGAAACAACTTTAGTTGCAAGTTCCAAGACACTATGGAGGAGTTTTTTATTGAATGTGTCCGACAATATCCTTGTCTATGGGACACAAAACTAAGTTCTTATAAACAATTAGATGTGAAGGACAAAGCGTGGAAAGAGATTTTAAAAAAAACGAACATGGCGAGTGGTAAGTTTTTTATTTAATCATATTGACAGTTGTATGTGTGCATTTCGATTGCTCAGACACAACTAAAACCGGCGCGGTCACGTTATACCATACGTACCTACAATTTTTTGCTTTTGAGCGTTAAAATTGTATTTTTTTAAACTAGTCATTTTATTTTAGTTGCCGAGCGATCGAAACGCACACCCATTGCATTGTAGCAATATATATTCGTTTACTTTTACATTGTCTTTTCAACGTTGAATTATTAGTTTAGAATTCTGTGTGTTATACGATCAGAGTCCAATATATGTTGCACACGATTATTCTGCCACGAAACCGTTCCAACGGAATTAAAGTATTCCGTGTGTTATACGATCAGAGTCCAATATATGTTGCACACGATTATTCTGCCACGAAACCGTTCCAACGGAATTAAAGTATTCCTTGAAATATTCTCTCACGAAAAAGGCATTTTCTAGATCAGCTGGGGACTGTTCTGAGCCATTACTTGAAAAATTATAAGGAAATTCTGACTGTACGTTGTCGATTTCTTGAAGGCTGTTTTGTAATTTATTATGTATTACATAATTATGTAAAACGCACGCAGCCTTCACAATTATTTTTGCTGTACATATTTTAAAATTTAATGGCCTAAAAAAGATACGCCACTTATGCACCAACATACCAAACGCAGATTCTATCATTCGGCGTGCTCTGCTCAATCTATAATTGAATACTGTCTGGTCATTATCTAACCTTTCATGATCAGGGTATGGTTTTAATAAGTGTGTCATCAAAGGAAATGCACAGTCACCAATAAAAACATAAGGCTGAGGCAAACCTCCTTCGTATAGAGGTTCATCAAGGGGCAATCTCAATCCATTGTTTTGCAACTTACTATAGAAGTTACTATCTGTGAATATTCCTCCGTCACTGAACCTGCCCATTGATCCAACGTCGATCATTATAAATCTCCCATGAGCATCAGCAACTGCCAACAGTACAATCGAAAATGTGTGTTTGTAGTTAAAATACTGTGATCCTGATTTAGGGGGTGAAAATATTACCACGTGCTTGCCATCAATAGCACCAAGGCAATTTTTAAAATTCCACAAATCATCGAAGTCTTTCGCTATAACTTTCCACTCAGATTCAGTAGGAATCTTCATTACTTTTGGCTGTAACCTGGTCCATATCGATTCACATACTTCTGGTATTATTTGCGAGAGCGTAGAACGGCCTACTCTATAGCTTTTTGCCAGTGCATTATATGTAGTTCCGGTTATGAGAAATCTGAAAACAAATAAAAATATTTATGAATACCTATGTATGTATTTTAGATCTGTAGTTTTCACGAGACATACCTGTTTTTTCGGTTATTCTGACGTATATTAATTTATTTTTCCTTTTTAGCTGATGTTTCGGCCTGCTGCGACCACTGGCCGAAACGATACCTAGTTAAATTAAAATAATGTAAATGCTTACGTAAGAATTACCGAAAAAACGTATTTTATTAATAGTTAAACACATGAAATTAACATACAGTGTGATTCTTGATTAAGTGTACAAACGGGCTGAAACGAAGGTCAATTTTAAATACATAAAAAAACATATAAAAAACATAAAAAAACATCCAGCCTGAGCTAGTTGGGAGGTGTGTCGCTTTTTTCTATTATTTAAATAATTCAAGTAAAAATAGCATTGTAAATGCAAAAATACTAAAAATATACATAAAAAAATTTAAATTGACCCTAGTTTCAGCCTACATCGTTTTGTACACCTGATATAGAATAACACTGTTTGATTATATTATTACTTTTAAAATAATTTGTTTTATTTACAGTTTTACTGGCAAAGACAAA
Organism: Opisthograptis luteolata; assembly: GCA_931315375.2. Taxonomy (NCBI): domain Eukaryota; kingdom Metazoa; phylum Arthropoda; class Insecta; order Lepidoptera; family Geometridae; genus Opisthograptis; species Opisthograptis luteolata. Next base: position 10,159,270 of record OV928036.1, on the reverse strand, counting down.
ATGGAAACATTTGCGAGACACTCACCGTGAAAAACTTAAAAAAATTAGCAAGACAACAACTGGACAGTCGCAAAAAACCATAAAACCCTGGAAATACATGGGTCACATGGAATTTCTGCTTCCATATATGACAAATACGGAAAGGGATACAAATGTTTCACCAAATCCTGATATTTCTATAAGTTTGGAGGAAACAGCTAGTACAGAAGATAGTAGAGACTATTCACTAGTAGAGACAAGTACCAAAAAAAGGAAGACTGATGAAATAGTCCATGATGAAGAAGATTCTTTGCTCAATTTTTTAAAAGAAATTAATGAAAATCGAGACAAACGAACTGCTCAGAGGGACGACTTACGTAAAGAAGTACTTACATCAGGTGATCCGTTGAAAGCATTTTTCGATTCAATGTACCAAAGTACAAAACAGATGCCGGAGTTTCATCAAAGAGCAATAAAAAGAAAGTTGTTTCAATCGGTAATGGATGCAGAAGAAAATATTGCCAATACAAACTATTCTGGTTACTACTCACATAATTATGGTTACAATACTCCTTCTACAAATCAGACAAATTATGTATCAGAAGACGGTTCTATATACTCACCTGGACCTAGCGTTTCTGGTGTGCAGCAAACTGAACCCAGCGTTTCCGCTGGGCAGCAAACTGAACCCAGCGTTTCTGGTGTGCAGCAAACTCAACAAGAAATAGTTATCCAAGATTTAATGCCTGCCACTCAAACCACTCCAAGCGATGCAACAAATAATAATTAGGTTTTGTTGCTCGAAATTGTTGTTGATTAATTTAAGACAAACTTACCTTAATGTAATAGCAAGACGCTCTCTTGTACTAATAGCTTCTCTATAATTTGTATCTTTTTTCTTTATGTCACATTCTATTAAACTGTGCAAATATTCAAACTCATCTCTTGTCATTCTAAAATATGAACGAAATTGATTATCTTGCAATTCATAAAAAAGTCTGAACTCACTATACTGTTTTCTTAAATAATTAAAATTTTCCATCCAAAATCGTCTTTTTTTCTCTCTCGATTTCTTGCGTTTTCTCTGTATTGCCACTGCCACTACAAAAACACTATCGTAAAATACATCATCGTCGTCGTCTGAGCTAGACAAAAATGAGAGTAGCAATGATTTCTTGGTATCCATCGCACGTCTACTTTCAATGCCGCACTGTATAGAAATGATGAAGCGGGCGAGTATCGCTGAACGAGTATTGCTGAGTGAGTTTATTTTTGAAAGCTCGTCGCTTAGCGGTAAAACTAGTAAAGCGAGTCGTCGCCGGCAGTGTGAACAGTCAGCGATCAACTATTTGTATATGCATCTCTTTTATTTACACGGAATGTTATATCTATTGTACGTTTCTTGAGCGAGAAAATAGTCGATAGTTAATCGTTTACTCGCCGTTGGTGGGACCACTGCCTAACGTCTCCATAAAATTATTTGCCATAACAATAGCGAATGTCAGGGGCATCAGTGTTCCCGTTCCGTCGCGAGCACTCTGCGTTTAAAATTACTAATTTAAAATAAATAAAATAAAATACACAGTCTTGATTAAGTTTCGTAAAATGATGTCGTTTCCAAGTTGTGTGGTTTTAATCAGTGTATTGTTATGGCTATGCGTCACAGGGACTTCGCAGAGACGAATGTGGATTACCACGGATGAACGTAAGTTTTTAGAAGCCTTTTTTATAGGCATTCTAAGCGATCTTTCAAATAATTATGATTAGTTAGGTTAGAACTTACTTGTCTAGATGTTAGGTCAGTCCGAGGCACCTTCAAAGCACTGTCAGCAGGCGTTGAGGAAAATCAGCAGTAGGTCAGGTACTAAGTATATTTTTTTGTTTTCTATGTAACTAGTAGGTAGGTACATAAGTAAGTTCTGTGTAAGTAGGTATTATGCAAGCGCATCTAATTGATTCAGCCGACATCTACCTACCTAGTTATTTTCTATATCTAGATGTAGACGAGTAAATAGATAGTGTGTTTGTTGATTCTCTAAAGGCAGTATGAGTGACTAGCCCTGGTCCTACAGTTTCAGCATTTCAGGGATAAAAGTAGCTTTATATGTCATCTGCGGCCAATGAACTATATCTACCTAAATGCAAAAAAAAACACGTCGATGAAAAAAAAAAATTAAACAAAAGAATTACAAAACAAACTTTCTGTGTGAAGTTAAGACAAATAAACAAAAAATAAAACAATTTATGTGTGTAAGTGTAAGCACAATTTAAGTATTGTTTTTAAATTAGTTAAACTCGGATTATTTAGCTAATAAGCCCTATTTTAATTTCCGATGCTGAAATCGTGAATTGATTAAAATACCTACGCTAAAAATAAGTGTTATTTTATTGAACCAGTAAAACAATTGTATTTTTACCTCACAAGCTCGGAAAGAGTCTGTTTATCATTCGAAATCTGAGTGCAAAAGCGCATTTTGCGCGCTATCGTGGAAAGTATTTTTAAAATTCGAACCTTTCTATTCAATGATTTTCCATACTGTCAGTCCACCTAAAATGCAACAATACTTAGTTCATGACAGTGTGCCAACCTCTTTTTGGAATAATGGCACTGGCCAGCACGACTATTGCATGAATAAAAAACCAAACTTATTTTATCTGTTATTCTTGCATCTAGCAATTCTAGCATTTTCCTCGCTGTAGTGAGGTGAAAAGTAGTGTGTTTCGCTCGGCTGCAAAGTTATTCTGCGTCTCGTACATTTGAAACCCTCGCTACGCTCAGGATTCTATATTTGAACTATTCGCTTCGCTCATGGTTCAATCCTAGAATCCTTCGCTTGCTCAGGTTTCAATACGAGTACTCGCGCCAAAATACAACTTTGCAGCCTTGCATAACAAATAACTATTTTTTTACTTTTGTGTATTCTGATAGACAGGTGTATAACTGTATACGGTTACATAAGAATCTAAAAGCCTACATGCTTTAAGTCGACATGATAATAATACGTTAAGTTCACAAACAAAAATCATAATTTGATCACCTTTTCTAAAATCTATTCTGATACGCACAAAGTTGTTCACGAGTTTTAGTAAAACATAATTTTTGGATTCATCGAAACATAGTGAACTTTACACGAACAACTTGTAAAGTCGCGCTGGTAAATCGTCACGATAGGAAGCCTCCACGGGTTCGACTGCGTGTAATGAATTGTATATAACTTCGGCAGCCAAAATTGGCCGAGGTCAGGACAGTGTTTGACCGTCGTCTTGGATACTATACTAAAATTAGACTTGTCAAGGACGACCTTTGGAAGGCTCTTATTTTTACGATACGGGAATGATTTTTCGATCGGAAGAGGGTAGTTTTACATTTTGTTTTAAGTCGTTTTTGCTACTACCTAAAATAATGTAGGTACTGGGAGGCTGGGAGCATCAAGTCAGCGGGTAACCTTTCGACTCCTACACTAATGTCTCATAATTTAAGTGAGTATTTATGTTCTAATATTAGCTGCGCCCCGCGGTTACACCCGTGGTGCTCATTTTGCTGAGATGAAAAGTAGCCTGTGTTATACAAATCTGTTCCGCCGCTTGACCGTACCTAAAGGAGCATGAGTTTGGTGAAGGAAAACATTGTGATGAAACCATAGCTTGCTGACGGTAGGTACGAGTATATACTGGAAGGCGCTGGACACTTGGACAAGCCTTAGAAAATGCCCTACCTTACCAACAGGCTATATATTATAGTTTCAAACACAAGCTTATCTCATTATAGTCTACGTATAGACCTCGTAGACTTCTTCCATAGAAATGTGTTTTCGTAGAAAAATACGTTTTATAAATTATCCGTTATCAATTAGTGAAGGTTGTGGTGTATTAGGTTAGTTAATTGCAACATTTCTTAGAAGATTTAACAATGTTATATTAATTATTGAACGCTACAACCTATTCCACTATAATTAGATACAAACATAATAATTGTTCAGCAGAGGTCAATGTTAGAAATTGACGTGACTTAAGGTATATGTATAAGTGATTGACGTCACTATTCTTCCTGCTTTTTTTTTTTTTACAAAATATTGAATGTAATGTAGTTGTACCAACACACTCTTCATCTCAATTATTAGCCTTATAAGGTCCCACTGCGGGGACTCTGGCCTTCTCTCAGAGAGTATGATGGGCCGTAATCTACCACGCTGGCCCAGTGCGGGTTGGTATATGTCACATGCCCTTGAATGTTGCAGTTTTTGGACTTGCCGGTTTCCTCACGATGTTTTCCTTTACCGTTATGAGCGATGGCAAATCCGCACATAACTTGTAAGGTCATAGGTGCGGGGCCGAGAGGATTCGAACTCTGTGTCGGCGCCTTGTAAGTCGCACGCGTTACCGTTCGGCCACGATCGCCTACACACTGAGTAAGTACGTTATTGTTTTTATTGTACTTGTTCTAGGTAACAATAGCGTAATCAGTTTATTCAGCGTGGTATGGAATAAATATTATGTATTAATAAATAATAATTAATACTTTATAGTTAACGAAATATAATGAGGATTTTTGCATTTTAATATGTGATGTAAATACAAAAGAAATAAAAATTGCAAACAGAACAAATACTTACGCGCCCTTTTTTCTAAGTACAATTTTTATCTTCCAGAAGGGAAATCGTTCTCGCGGCCTCACGCTCCGCCGTCGGCTTTTCACTTTCACCCAATGCGCAACATCGTCATACGATAATCTTAGACATATGTGCTTGTTGCAGTGGAGAACCACATCAGTCCTGAAGACATGCGCGAGTTCTACCGCTACTACGCGACCAACTCCACTACGACTGTTCCGCGTGATGCCAATGCCGATTATGCTGATGTTCAGGTTAACCCTTTTGTTATAAAAAAATCGTCGCTCATCTTTATTCCATGCTAGTTTTTTAGGGTTCCGTACCCAAAAGGTAAAACGGGACCCTATTACTAAGACTTCGCTGTCTGTCTGTCCGTCCGTCTGTCACCAGGCTGTATCTCACGAACCGTGATGAAATTTTCACAGAATATGATGTATTTCTATTCCCGCTATAACATCAAATACTTAAAAATAGAATAAAATAAGAAGGCTCCTATACAACGAAAGTGTTTTTTTGCCGTTTTTGATTTGTTCCTGATTCGTGATACTCCTAATTGGTCATCAATCGTTTTGTTGATAAGATATTTTGTCATGATCAAGCACCATATGACCACGAAGATAGCTATGTACTAAATTTTCTAATAGCTTCGTCTGCAAAAATCTAGAAATTTCGTGAACACTAATAATGACGAATACTTGAGAGAAACGGGATATCTACCATATATCCCGTTTCTTCTTCTAAGCTCTCCCTCTCTTCCCTTCCATATACTTATCACTAAATTCTAATTCTTTAGGTACAGCCTCATGTTCGTCCTTACGTTCCCACCTTCCTATTGTTGGTGCTTAGAGATACATACTCGGAGAAGGAAGCATATGTTTTGATCACGTTGCATTGACCGTGGCTTTGTGGGCGTTTTGATAAACATTGCTACTTATATTTATATCGCAGGATGTAACCACAGCTCTCCCCGTGCCGGAGCAAGTGGACTGCTTCGGCTTGGGCTCTATCGCACGGACCGTACTAAAGCTCTTCAACATGAAACCTGATGATGCTAAGACAGTCAACACGCATTTCTACTTCACTTCAAGGCTGAAGCCTAACAGACTTCAGGTAACAGAAGACAATAATGATAAAAATAACGCCCATACAATCACATACATAGCTTCAGGACTACGTGAGGTATCCTAGAGACAGCAAGACAAGGAGTCCTAGAAAGTTCTGGAATAAGTCTCTTTAGTCTAGAGAAAATCAAGTAAATCTATCGAAAACTGCAAGGATCAAGGATCCACAATACACAGGCACGGAAAAAATACTTGCGTTTTATTTTCTTCTTCAAGGTGGGCCAATAGAAGTCATCCGATGTTGTTTGGAAAAAAAGAGAGCCAAACAACATCGGATGACTTCTTTTGGCCCACATGACTTCTTTTGGCCCACCTTGTAGGTGCAATTATTTTTTCTAAAGTGGGTAACAAATTCGCTACACCATGAGGCAAAGACTTACTCTGAGCTCATTGTTCAAAGTCATTGTTCTCTATTTTGAAAAAAATCACTTAATATAATTCTGCAGGTGTACCCAGGCGAGCAGTTTGGTCTGGAGTGGGTAGACTATAAGCCTACTAGGAAGACGATGATGATCGTTCACGGATTCATGAGCCATAGCAACGCGTCTTGGGTCCTCGATATGACAAAAGCATTTCTTGAATGGGTAAGTTTCGCGTTTTCACATATTGCTTTGTCCCATGTTTATGTGTTATGGGCAATTGTCTTTGTTCACTGCCTTAGAGATTATATCGTATTGCAAAGTTTGCTTGTCTAGAACAATTCCTATTTTAGGGCGACGTTAACGTGATCGCTGTGGACTGGAGTGGCGGCGGAAACACTTGGAAGTACTGGAGGGCCGTCGCCAATACCAGGAGAGTTGGTTCTGACATTACTAGGTGAATATAACATAGAAGAAGGTTCATTGACCTGTTAATGGTATAGATCGGTAGATATTGATTGTGTCACCTTTTCGTAGGTTCCTAAGGCAGTTGATGCAAGCAACAGGAGCAAAGGTGAAAGATTTCCATTTCATCGGGCACAGCCTTGGCGCTCACATTTCTTCTTTTGTCTCCTATCACATAGGCAGAGTTGCGAGGATCACTGGTAAGACTTGGAAAAAAAGAATAAGGAAAAAAGAAGATAAGTCTTCAAAGCAAGAAACCGGTTTGGTGTACAGCAAAGCTGTATAGCCACGATACTGTCAGTTTTCTTCCATGATGTTATTTTTTTGTGATATATAGTGTCATACAAGCAGATGACCCTTGTACCTAATAGTAAGCGGTCACCGTCGCATATAGACATGTTTTGTATCACTGGGGCCTGGCCGACCATGAAGAACTCGTTCCACATTTTACAAGTATATGCGGGAGAAAAGAGTCGCTGATAGAATCATTCAAATCTTTTCTACTCGTTTCTCTATTTGCATAGGACTAGATCCAGCCCAACCGTGCTTTGCGACAGCAAATCACGTGGAGCGTCTGGATGCGACAGATGCAGATTTCGTGGACGTCATACACACAAATGGCCGCTTGCTACAGAAAATTGGCTTTGGAATGCCTGATCCTATGGGTAACATAACATTACACATGTACTTTATATCAATGCATTCGTTGTGTACCCATTACACTACCAAAAGAATCTACCATTCAGAAGCTATCTTTTAGGTTTAGGATGGTTTTAAGTTGTGCGTTGATTTTCAGTCAGTTTTTTGGACATGCGAGGTTTATGTATTTAGGATATAGGTATATACCTATTCTAAGAATCCCGGGTTTTTTAACTGTCTCGCGTTAGAAGGAAGAGCTATCAAGATTCTTTAAGTTTTAACGAAGTTTACAAGTATTGCAGCCACTTTTATTCAAGCTAGCTTTAATTATGATTTAATGTGTTAATGGTGACCAATGAAAGCGTCGACTTCTTATACATCCATTTAATAAAAAAACTGCATTATGCATGTTCTTTTATTACTCATTTTTTGTGTGGTTTCAGGACATGTCGACTTCTATCCGAACGGAGGAATTAAACAGCCAGGATGCTACAACGATTCCAGATCCCTATGGGCACGTATGGTGAAATATTATCCTTCAAGTGAGTTCCTATAATAAGTATTTGGAGTTACCTTCATATATTTTTTCTTAAACTTGTCATTAAAAAGGTGTTCAGTGCAGTTTAGCATAGTGGTGGCAATCAAAATGGGCTAAATATTTGATTCGCATCTATCCCCTTTGTATCATTCTTAACCATCTTGATACTGCAAAACTTTGGCAATACTGTTTTATATGGATGGAAGATGACTTTAGCTCGCCTGGATTGGCTCATCTATTAAAGTAAAGGTAACGGCTGGTCGACGTTCAGTTGCGTATCGCCAGCTGATTCAGTTAGCTTGATACTTTATCGAGTTGTCCGAAATAGCTGTATCTGTGTTTCGGCAATCCCACTTGAGAGCCAGTTCCCAATCCAAATGAGGCGTGGCGTCCCTACGACCATATGGTGACATTGCGGTCAAAAAGTACTCTGTAAGAAGTAAAACATAAATCCTTGGAGCGCAGCTCGTATAATATTAGCGTGGTAAATTGTTTCAGGGTTACAGCAAGCGGTGTGCAGTCACGGGCGCGCGTACGTTCTGTTTACCGAGTCACTGATAAACAGCAACTGCTCCTTCCGGGCTTATCGCTGGGACTTGTCCTATGAAGGGTACGATTTCATATGAAAATTATATTATCACGTGTTTTTCCTTTAATAGGTATACCTACTATGAAAATAATATAACTACATTTCCGAACAGATACGGTTGTTTGGACCTTTTAGTAAAAGCATTGTAGGGAGGAGTGAATCTAGGAGTTCAGGATAATTTGTCATCAACCTATTGCGTTCCCACTGCAGGGACACATGCTTTCTCTTAGACAGCACGACTTGGTAGATGTCCCATGCCCTTGAATGTTGTTGCGGTTTTTGGAACTACACCGGGGTCCTCACGAATTTTCGTTCACCGCATCGAGTGATGTTCAAACGAACGAACTTAATTTATTTATTTATTTAAAGCAGCAGTGTGACCATAATTGAATATTTCAGGGTAAACATGAGCCTAAACACCACCTGCGATTGGAAAGGATCTTGCGCAGAGATGGGGATTAGAGCATTGCTCTCTCCAAAATCGCGAGGTCCTTATTTCCTTCTTACCACTGATAAAGAACCTTACTGTGGTAAGCACTTCACCGTAACTAAATTGAAATGTATTCCATATTACGTTTTCGTTTTCGGCCAGCACCTCTTACGATTTTCTCTTTATAGTCTTAACAAAGTTACTGAGATAGCGCAAGGACCCAAAGTGAGTTTTGGCCTCCGATAACAAAAGACGCCACTTCGGTCTGTCCTGCGCGACCTGTTGCCAATCCTCCACCTGGAGCTACCAAAAATCCTTCGTGACTTCATCTTTTTTTTATGCTCGTTTGACCGCACGATCCTCTCTCATCCTTTCAAGGTGGCCGAGCCAGCGAAGTTTGTGTGCTTTTATCTCGACGATCCTTCTAAGTCTTACCTAGTTCTTTTTAATTTCAGTATTACCAAATGAGCGTCGTTTCCCATTGCTGGAACTTCTCCGGGACTTGCGCCAAGGTCTAATGCGATCCCACACCACGACTCCGCCTAGTCTGCCTTATACGGCACCTGCGTACGCCGACCCTGACCTTATTGAAGAGAGATCTAACGATATATCTAATGATAATGGCGGTATCAATCCCACGACAAAGAAAAACTGGTTCAATAAATGGTTCCGGAACGCAACCTGAACTTCGGGTGAACCGTGAATGATTGACTTTTATGTGATATTACTTTAGACCTGTGTATTTTTAATTTTATATGACTGATTTAATTCGCGAACTGTATTTACACTAGCAGGAAGGCCTTCAGAACTCATGTAGATCATGACTTTGATGAACAAAGGTCTAAAAACGGCAATTACTTAGTGACCTTAGTGTATGTTTTTAACTTTCTGTGACCAAAAATCACTGGATCTATAAGTAATTCGTGACCTGCTTTAATACTAGCAGGAAAGGCTTTCTGGTACGATTCAGAACTCATTTAGATCATGAATCTGATGAACAAAGATGTCAAAAGTCTAGTGACGGCACCACGCTCTCTCTCTTTTCGTACGACTAATTTTCTGGCGGTAGGTTGATATTCAGACCTCAATCTGTCAGGGTTCATTTATTAGATAAAGCATTTTCACAATAACATCTCATTTGGTACAGCAGTCAGGGAGAAAACAAGCTGCTCAAGTCAAATTTCTCTCAGCAGCTTGAATAGCGAACATCGCTGAAATGGGATTCATTTGGAAAACCGGCTCTGTAAGCAATTTTTGTCGTTGACTCTGCATTTTTTTACTATATGACTATAATCGTATTGTCTGCTTTATGATTTGAGTATCAAGCACAAAGAGATGTACAAATTGAATGATATCATATGCTTGTTGTAGCTTAGTGATTTACGAAATATTGACGGTGCAAGTAGTGATATTATAGCACTTGAACAAAGTTTATTGTACATGGTAGCTATTCAAATAATTAAGTAATGTATTCTAACAGTCGTCATTAAGTGATTTAGTGATAAATAAAACGCTTGATGTCGTGTATAATGTTGATATATCATAATCGTAGCTTTTAAACTGATTGCAATATTATTGCTAGTAATTAGTAGATATTAAAAAGTTTGTCGCTTTATTTTATACCTGAATCATTATTCACCTACCCGTTAAACGTATAATAAGGTACACAATATATCCTAACGTGGAGTAGACTTGTCATAAGTAATTACATTCTCAAAATGTCTAAAGTGGCGTCTTTATGTGGGTCACTAAAACAAAGGTTCATATTCTTTGGTCGAAACAGTGGAATTCATGGACTAAACCATCTGTTCCGGGAAAATACAATTTTTGTAGCAAGGTAAGAAGTACTGAGTTTTATTAGACCAGGTAAAAAGTACATGTTTAATTTTCTTATCTCAAAGAATTTGAGGCATCGTGAAGTAGTGATGTGATACTAAAATCGCTTTTATAGCTTAAATCGGGTAACAAAAATGATAAGAAAAAAAGCAAGAGATGTGTCTTTGTTTTCCGATAAGGAAAATTTGCCTTTATGCCATGAGTGAATGGGTTCTGAGTAAGTAAACTCTATCATCGACCTCGTCATCACTTACCATAAAGTGAGACTGTGGGTCAAAAATGTAGACAAATTATACATCACAAATGGACCAAAAAACCCGAGTGCGCAAAAATAATTTCACTCCCACAATAAAGAAAATTAAAGAAATCTAATGACACCTCATATGGTATTTTTTTTTGTCATGGCGTCACACGATTAGTGTATTTGCCAGTGTCAAATATAAAATATTTCAAACTCAGAGAGTTGAATCAAGTTTAAATGATGATGATGAAGATGAGATGAAGGGGTGAGGATAGTGTTTAAGTAAAGTAGTGGCACTTTACTTAAACTTTACACGGACTTCTTTGGAGCAACTGGAAAAGTCACTTTCACAACTCTATTTCAATTTTCCACACTCGTACACTTAACGAACACATAAAAATAAATAATGGTAAATAAATAAATAATGGTTAATAATCCACCAATATTACACATTATCACTCGAAGAAACACATGTTTTGGAAATAAAAACAAAATTTTCACAGTGACAATTCGATTGCCGCCAAAAAAGTCCAACCATACCTCATATTATTATGTTAAAATCCGTCAAGCCATGTCTACAGGTATACATACGTACACTCGAAAAACATAACCATCCTTCTTTCGAAATCGGGTAAAACGTATTTAGTTATGTTTGGAATTTTCCGCAGGTTATTCTGGCTCATGATAATGGTGGTGTCGACCGGTTGCCTGTACCTGCTCTTGGTGCCGGTCATGGAGTTGGACGGGAGTATCCACTTCACCCCAAACACTTTGTACCTGAAGTGGAACACCACCTTTCCAGCCGTGACCGTGTGTGAGAGCTTGATTGCGAAGGAGGCCGAGCAGAAGCTTAAGAACCTTTATCGTAATTATTTTATACTATCCATATCAAAAAAAGTACAAAAAAAACGTAGAGTAGTTTAAAAGTAGACTGCAGAGACTTTTTGAAGCTATGATGGCGCAGTCGTAGTGACTTCAGCTTGCGACCCGTGACCCTTCAGCTTGGTCGTGGGTTTTGAGACCTACAATGAGTTTGAGCTGTCGGTCAAGGAAAACATCGTGATGAAACCATAGCTTGGTGGCAAGGTATTTTCTAGTGCTCGCCTGGTTATCTACAACTGTCAAGATAAGAATCTGCCGCCATGTATTTATTGGTTGTTCCGGCAACCCCACGAGTTCCTAGTTCAGGTGTTGCGTGTCGCCTACCTTCGAACACATCGTCATTCAGGTGACTTGTGGTCAAAAGCTAAAAAAAACAATTTCTTATAAAAAAGGTTTTGTGCGAAATTCGATACTGGCCATATTATATGATGACCTTTTTGGTTAGGGACGATGTTATTGGATCCGATTCTTTCTAATATCTACACAGCGGACCTGATCCAGCCTTGGTCATACTCCCAACAACGGCACCTGGTAGACATGCTATATGGACTTGAGAGGTGTTCACCCACTAGGTGTTTCCCTTGCGGGCCACGCATCGCCTGTGACGTGCCTTGGAGAGAGGTTGCGGAGAATGTGAGTGTTTTTGTAAATGAGTCCGATGGACCGCTGGCGTAGATACCGGAGGGCTAGATGGGGCAGTACCCCGGGGCAAGATCTAGAGGCCACTCGGACTCGAATCTGGAGTACGTCAACAAACGATTTTAGATAGTTTAGTTGGGGCCCGAGTTTATTTTTTGCCCCAGGGCTTTGGGTTACCTAGCTACGCCACTGTCGATGTTTGTCAAATTGTAGGACGAGACTGGTTTAGGGTTAACAGTAATTAGTACGATACCTACATCCAGAAGTGGGAAGCGAAAGGTAGTGCTTGCAATGGTGATGACCTGATTTTTAGTTAGCGTTTAGCGATGCGGCTGTCATTGATATTTCTGAATCTCACGCAGAATTAGTACCCATAAGATTATTTCACACTTATTTACCATCGTAATTCGCTTGTTTCAAAACAATATACTGTATTTTTTTATATAAAGACACGAGAAAGTTATACGCCTGATGTTAAGCGTTGGTTATGAACCTCAGTAATCCAAAATTCTGTGAGGCAACGCACTGCACTCGCCACCCTGATATATTAGATGTCAAATCTCATAATGCCCTGTAATTTCACTGGAAATATTATGAACCCTTCATTCCAGCACACAGTATTGTTTGCAGTTTTGCACACAATATTAATTTTGCATTTTGGTCAAAGGTTTGGTACTCCCGCAAGCGGACTCTGCAAAAGAGTCCTTACATACATGATATAAACAGAACTTATTTTAGAAATATACAAGTAGGTACATACCGTGTGAGTTCTGATTTCGTGAAGCTGAGTATAGTAACTGATGTTAAAACACTTCTGCCCTCATAGAGCGTTCCGAATTTTCTTTGAAATGGTTTCAACGGACATTGATGCAACGAGCTCCATCCACCGATTAACACTTCACAGGTTCGCAGAGGTTGTGAGGACCTGATAACAGATTGCTCTTTCATCGGTAAACAATACTCGTGCTGCAAGATCTTTCACTTGGTGGATTCGGAGTATGGGCCATGTTACTCCTTCAACACGTTGCAAAACACGTATGTACTGAATTACAAAAATATTTTCGTACTGAAGTGGATATACGGTATATCGTAGTTCAGTGGATAACAGATTATATAGCGATAAGATAGGACGTGTTTGATTTTTGATTACGTTGTATATTCAATCTTTTGTAAGGACTAATTTTTGGGTGGCAGTTTCAAAACAATTAGGTCAAACAACTTCATGCAGTTTTATTAATTAAGTATGAATAAAAAGAATAAGAACCATTTATTTGCAACAAATTATACAAGACAAATACATTATGTAGAAATAAGGAAAAAAAAACATAATGTAATGTTGCAAACCGGCCTCAACTCAGCGTTGTGCTGGTCGTTTGATCAGCGCTGGTCTTCCGTTGAAGCCGCTTTTGATGACGTCACTGGCATGAAGGTAATTTCAAATAAGTATCAATCAAAAGCGATCATTGACACCACAAAGTAACATAGAAATTATTGAGCCTCTGGTTCCCCAACTAGTGGGAACTGTGGTTCAGGAACCAGATTATTCTCCCATTAAATTGTGCAGATAAAAATACTTAAAAATCAAGCGTATGCTCTTTCATCCACATGTAGCTTCGAACATGAAACTAACTGTTATAATTGCGGATCGATATGGAATCCAGACATCGACGCGGGTACGGGAAAATTAAATTAGGGACAGGACGCACCGAACATCCCCTTTTGCAATCTTCCAAAACTCATTCAGTTGTTTCTAATTTTATTAGGATTTTTATTGAATCTCGAAGCTATTACCTTATATTGAACGGCTCACTCACTACAAGTCTATATAATAATATACCTACCGACCATATCAAAGCGTTTAGATAGCTATTAATAGGATACATGTACATAATACATCAATCACCCTTCACACTAATCACAGTAAGTACATAAGTAGGTTAGGTAATATCAAAAATGCGAAATTTTGTGAGTTAGTATTTGTTTTTTACTTTTTCACGCTGAAACAATTTGAGTAAAATTTGGAATGGAGATAGCTTGGGTTCTACTTTTTATCTCAGATAATGGTTGTTGCGGCATAGCGGGAAACCGTGAGGTCAAGCTAGTCTAAACATGTTGTTATATTTAATTATATTTTTGTGTTATAGCGTATTGTCTTGAAACGAATGTATTTTAGGTGGTAACTTTGTTTTTTTTAGGTTGGCTTCCACAGAATCATTGTTTACTGTGAACAGAACAACTGGGCCAGGAGTATTGGCGTTTCGTGTTTTGTCTAAGGCTCAGGTGAGAAACTTTTAGTTTCTTTAAAACGCAATCTTATTTGTATACAAAGAAAGAGATTTTTAAAATTGTTTATTTTTGTGGTTTTTTTCAAGATATCCATCCATAGTTCTGAAGAGTTGTCTACAAATTACTTGGACAGCGAGTACAAGTTCGACGTGCCCGTTGATCAGGAAGCCGAGATACTGTTTTCTGTCGTTGAGATGGAGAACGCTCCAATGGTGAAAGACATAGACATTGCGGAGAGAGAATGCCGGTTTCCACACGAAGTCCCAGATATGCTGTTTCACACTTATCCTGTAACGATATACCAACATTCCCTTCCTCACATATATAATACATACATAATAAGTATCTACATTACGCACTACTGGCCACTCATCATTATCATCATGCCTGTTACGTTCCAACTGCTGGGACACTTGGCTTTCTTTCATAGTCATTATCCATCACGCTTGCCCAGTGCGGGTCGGACCTATAAGACATATTGTATGTATGCCCTTAAATATTGTGGTTCTAGCACATGTCGGTTTCTTCACAATGTTTTCCTTCACCGTTACGAGTGATAGCAAAACCGTACATAACTTATTAAGTCATATATAGTATATACATATATAAGTGCAGAGGATTCAAACACTACGTAGGAAGAATAAGAAATGATGAATACTACGCTACATATTTATTTTTAGGTATACTCTTATGGTACTTGCAAACTGGCCGAGAGAACAGTGCATTCTTATGAGCATTGCGGCTGCATTTCCCCGTTACGGGACCTATCATGTAAGTCAGAATATACGTAGCCAACTCCTTGTCTTTATTACACACGTGTAACTCTTTATTTATGGTTTTAGGTTGCTGTAGTAATCTAGAAACCTTAAGGATGAAAGTAACCAAACCTTATAAAATTCTGCAAGCAATACTCACACAAAAGTTTTAACTCAACTTAAAATTGATCCCCACAATATAGCTCTAACCACTTACTAGGATTCCCTATTACCCGAAATTAATAATCGATCCTGATCCATTATCCGCGGTTTTGGATCGATATATCATGTCTTATTATGTCATTTTAGTAGTAATCTGTCAAACCCTAGTACTAAAATGACTTATATCGATCCAAATCCACGGATCGATTATTAATTTCGGGCATATATCAAATACAGTGTATCTATCTATAGGTATAGGGTATCAGAAACTACATGGATCTCCTGTGAATGTGAATCCATATCTACATGACACGGGATCAATACTTGTCTTGTGCTTTTGGTTTTCAACGCGCAAAAACAAATTCCATAGAACAGCAACATAGTTTTTCGCTGTTCGCCCATTGAACCAGATCTATCGTTAAAACTGTATTCTACATACAAATATGGCTCAGTTAACATGGCAAGTTACAATTAGGATTAAAGACCTTAACTACCTAACATCTGCTGTTGTAAAATTTGTTTTACAATTCAGAAGTTGGACCGCAGTAACATGTGATATATTTTATTTATGTACCTTTTTGGCTTTCAGATCAAAACCACTATTGTAATTATACGGGGATCAATTGTTTGGCGGAACATAAAGGTCTGTAATTGAATCGAATCGTTTAGCTTTAGTGTACCTGTACCTATTCAAAATATATCAGTTGCTACATTATTGCTCTTACTATGTTCTAGCGCTAATCAAACTGGGATTGGAAAAAGATATCGATGAAGATGTTGAAGAATGTTTGCCTTCTTGTGTTGAAAACTTTTTTGTCATACGTAACTTAAGGTAAGCGCCTAAGTACCGCCAGCAACAAACATTGCTATTACGGTTTATGTTTCAATTAATTGTGCTGTTATTTGGAAACAAGATCAATTTGAACCACAAAATATTACCAAAAACATACTATTATGTGAATAATAAATAAATAGCTTTAAATGATCTAGGTATTATTTGTAAAAAATTGCTCGAAGGGCCCCCTGAGTATTATATTTTAGTCTAAGTCTTTTAGAATAGTAGGAAAACAGTTGAAACTACCATGGGGGTAAGAGGTGCCCTCCGTTGTATGTTTTTCAAAAAGCACTTCTGTATATATAATTTTATTTTATTTTCATTACAGTTATGGATAAAAAATACTGTGTTTTAAGCCCAATTTTCAGCTTGAATTTGTTATTTGCGCTTTAATTATAGGACAAGAATCCTGTTTCCTGAAGAGTTCGGAAAGGGCAGCTTGGTCAGCGTCAAGATGTCGTCGTTACCAACATTGCGATACCAAAGAAATCTCATAAGGACCAATTTGGACTTTGTTGGTAGGACAATTAACATTAAATACCAGTAAACTTTTGATTTAGATTCATTTAAAAACTCATTTCACCATTTAACACATCAGGCTTCTCCGCAAAGTTAAAATACGGGACACTTCAAAAGATAACAAAAAGGATATTATAAGGATGCATCAGCAATGTCCCGGGTGTTACGGATGACGGTGACCGCTAACCATCAGGCGGGACGTCAGCTTGTTTGCAACTCTATGTTATAAAAATGGGGAAACTCTGTATGATATGACCTAAACGTTACTTAACAGGTATCTAACGTCAGAAATTAATAATCGATCCTAATCCGTTATCCGCGGTTTTGGATCAATACAAAAAAAAATACAATATGGGGTTTCGGGAAAATTATCTTAATTATTGAGTTTGAAAAGTTTTTAATTTAGAAATCTTGGAAAGTTGTTAGTTGTTAACTTTCCAAGATTTCTCAAGTTCATTGCTATTTCAGTGTCCGTGGGAGGGATGGCGGGATTATTCTTCAGTGCTTCAGTTCTCAGCGGTGTTGAGTTACTCTACTTGATTTTGAGAAAACCGAGCAAATAAACTGTGAATCAAAATTACCTGTTAAGTACGTGTTTTATTTCAATTTATAAGTCACCTGCACCTTACACCGATCAATACTATAGTCCAAACTATGTGAGCTTTCTTACCATCCTCGACGCTTGGTGAGATGGTAATCAAATGCTAGCCTACATCATATAAATACAAATCCAGTGTCAATACAGGCATCCAGGCGTAGCGTAATCGACCACAACGTCACTTGGCTTCAGGTAACTTGTATTGTAAGTAGTCAAACGCTACTCTGTAAAAAGTAACAAAGAAAACTTCAAGTAAGTAAAATAATAATCCTTTGTATTGAGATGACATGCAGGTAAAAGATACGTGTGCTCAACGAACTAGAATTTCTGCTTTGTGAGTTTCATTAAAACACAAATGTATTCGTTTTCTATGATCACTCACTGAGCAAGTAATACAATCAAGCTGCTGTTATAGCGACGCATTTTTGTTGAATCAATAGGTGTAATCAAGTTAGGACATTCTGGAGGTTTCGCTAACATCATGTTCAGTTTTTATAATCGAAAAGTTGTACTTATGGAGTTCTATTATCAACTTTTACACTGTAAATCACAGATTAAGAAATAAAAAGTAAGTTAATGGGATTGAAAAAAAAATTTTGCACGTAGGTGCTAAAATATTTTAAAATCAGAAGATAACTGTAAAAACTATAACTAAAAAAAGTATTGTAAGACTTCTAAAGTTGTAAGAAAATGGGTAATACAGAGAGCAATGTAACTAGTGGCGTGAAGAAGCAGGCCGGAACATCAGAGCAAAAACTTTACAAGCTCGTGGACATCAAAGGTAATTAATTCTTTTCTATTTATATCTATGTAAATAAAAAATAAATGCTGTTCTTTGGTAAGCGTATCATTTGATAGTGGATAAACGGATTTGGTAATTGTTTGGGTAAGGTTTTTAAGGAAATAATACCTATAATATATTAGAAAATTCTAGAAAAACTAACGGTAGGAGATCTTTCTATGAGATTTTTTGTATTAGCGCAAGGTCAAAACTTTTATATAAGTATATGTGATGTGTATCAAATATATGTGTGATGAGCACGAATATTTGTACCTGATTCTTGGATATTTCTAAATAAGTATTTATTTCTCTATATAAGTATGTATATCGTTGCCTAGTACCCATAACACAAGTTTCGAGCTTAATTTGGGGCTAGGTCAATATGTGTGCAATTGTCCCCGATATTTATTTATTTTCACTGTAGCACATCAACTATTTATATTTGTCTCTTTGTTCAAAGCCGGGGCGGTTCTTTAGTTTATATGAAAGAATAATGACAGGACCAAAAAGTATCGAAAGCCAATAATTTATAAAAAGGGACTATGGATGGTTGCGCATTACGTAGGTTTTCTCTTTACTTCGTAATTGTACACAATTGTTTTACAAAAGAAGGTCGCGAGCCCGAACTCTCCAAAAGGTATGAGATGTTGTAAAGGTTAATAGAGCAGATTCTGATCAGAATCCAATATTTAGTATCAGCAAAATATTAGTCAGTGATGGCATAGTAAAGGAGTAGTAGTTCAGCTTCATATAAATCGGCCGTCGCCGGTTTGAATGTGTGCGTGAGTAGCGGCACCGTGTACGCACGCACTTTTCACGCACACAATCACATAAACGAAAGGAGGCGGCCGGGGCTGCGGCCATGCACTGAGTACGGAACACGCCGCCTATGCGTCACCGCAAGAGTAGGCAATTTAACTCGTCGAGCGGCCTTAGCTAACCTACTGTTCTTTATATACTGTGGTGATGGATAGAATAAATTGCCCTTAAAATATCTCCTTAGACGACGTTATTCTATATACCTAACGTTTTCTAATATGCAATTTGTAAACAACTTCGATAAGTCTTTGGATTAAGTACCTACTTATGTGACTTTAAGAAAATTACTTTTTAAGCTTTTTGCTCTTAGGTCTGTATAGATTCATTCTTTTGAAACTGGGATAAATTGATCATAATACTATACACAAATACTACTGCTAATTTGAAGAGTAGTTAATATTTTTAGTATCTACATAACCGAGTCCTTACAATCAGCAGCAGAATAAAGTAATCCGAAATCAATAGGTATGGAAGTTGTAGTAATAGGTATAAATTAAAAACACTACACGAATCGTACACCAAATTAAGGTAACATTTTCATTTACTCCGGCCAGGAGGTGGTCTTTTAGTGGACATGATGAAGCGAGCTCTTCAAAACAAGCAGTATGCGGAGATAGACCACGCCATCAAAACGAAGGTGGAACCGTTTCTATACAACAGGGGCAGAGGACGGTACATACCGGTGTCACATTTAGTACTACTGCGGAACAAGGAGAGGTCTAGACATAAATTGGTAAAGATAAAAGTAGAACCTATGTTACTAAATTGTTGGCAGTTAAGTATTATTTAATAGACGAGATTACAACTAATGATGACGATGGTGATTCATTCTATGCCAATTTCGGCTGTGGCGACCGTTCAGTTACTAGGTGGTTACTGATGTGTCCTTTATATGGCTGATATACTTACCCAATTTTAGCTGTAGACGTTATGATACAGTAGCTATACAAGCTAACGCTACATCTTCGTAAGTAAGTACCTATCTTTTATGGTAGATCATGCGTGATAGTAAAATTGTTCTTCAGAAATTGATGTAATGTAAACTTGTTCATGTTCCAAAAATTGATTGCTGCTCCAAATATTAAAATGAAAGAAGATTATAAATTAGTTAGTTACAAGTCAAGCTAATAAAAGTGTTTTAAAATAAGTAAATCGGAGGTCAATCAAGCAATTCCTTAGTTGGTTTTTTATTTGGAATCAGCCCTCTTGATACACTTTCATTAATGATCATGATTAAGTAAGAAACAGCAGCAGAAAAAGTTATTAGAGATGAAATATGTCAAGCTAGAATTAAGGTAAATAACACATGAAATGCCTACTCGTATCTTTCATATTTTCGCTATACAAGACATATTTGCGAGGCTTTATTTCTAGCTTCCGCCATTACGAGGCATGGAGAATCCAGACGAAGAGTTCGACGTGGAGATAGACTGGCCCCATGTTACACAAGAGGAATATGACGCCAACCCTACTGGGTTTAGGGAACTTTGCTGGGATCTAAAGGTAAGGAATTAAGAAAAAAGAAAACAAAACAAACAAAAAATATAATAAAAGGGAAGTTTAATTTTTCAAATATGTCTCTTAGTAGACACAATCATTGCTTTAAAAGAGTGGGTTGTATTTTTTGGTATCGTAATATCGTTTGACCACAAGTCCTGATTTTAAGTGAAGATGTGGTCGACGGTGGTCTCACGCTTGGATTGGGAACTAGCTCTCAAGTGAGGCTGCCGGAACACACCGATAGGTGCTTGGCGACAGTAGCTAGCCAAGCGAGTAAGTACTAGAAAGTATGATGTGACGATTGTGTTGAAATGATCAATGCTGTTGTACTAAACATGGTAAAAGTTGCCAAATGTCATTAATTTCAAATCAAATAAAAGCGTTATTTTAAAACCCCACGTATCGCCCACTACATACCATTAATCCCATGTTTTGAACATTAAAATTATAACAATTCAGGAACGTGGTGCTGTCGGAGAGACAATTTTGCACCTCTGCCTGTTGAACGCCAGTTCTCTTCTAGCGAACCTTGCGAAGCGACTTCTGCGCTTCTATCCAAAGATGATCAATGATATCTACATGAGCGATGAATATTATGGTAAGCCATTACTTAGATAGATAGATATATAGATTAAGATAGATAAGAAGATAGCTTTAGATTTTTTTAGATTTTAGATAACAACTTAAACTTTACAACTTTTCTTTTAAAAAACTTAATCAAGTTTCGTTAATCAAATTATATATATTTTAGGGGTAAAATAATTTCAGTTCTTCGATTTAACTAGAGAAATATATTCTTTACGGTTGAATTTTATATTTGGCTTTGGTGGCTTTTTATTACATTAAAAACACGTATGTTAATACAATCATATAAGTAAATAGCTCTGATTCTTAATTAGGGTTTAAGAAACTATATGGATCAGGGTACATAACAGGCAGGCATAGAACAAATACTTAAATATTGTGCCTTTTTCCCATCCCATTTGTTCCCTACCGAGAATCGAACCTAAAACCACCCTAATGGACGGACTGATGTACTCGTAGTCAGTATCTTCTTCTTTTATTTAAGAGCGAAGCTCTTGTCGGTGGAGTACTTAGTCAGTATAACATTGCATAATTATCGAATAGTAATTTAATGTGCCGCAAAATTTTCTCGCTTATTATTTTGTCGGTGAAATCGACTAAATAGAATAATGCGGAATATTGCGGTAAATCCGTACGACGTAACACAAACTAATTTGATAAAACGCCTGATAACAGCGCGTTGAAAAATTAAATCGACAGTGATTTAGTAGATACTTCCTCTGTAATTTGGCACGAGGGCTTTTATGTATATTAATTGAGCTATAAGCAAAATGCAAAAGCCGGAAGCTTTTTATCTATTTCTATAATCTCGCCTATACAATTATTTCAGTAGATAGTAAGTAAGTAGAACATTTGTATCTTCAACGAAACATTACAAGACATAGTAAGTGGTAGGGCTCCCGAGTATCTCCGCATTGCCAAACGTTCGGATCCAAACGATGCTTGATCATCATCAGCCTATTACGTACCTATTCCCATCGCTGGGACACAGGTGTTCTCTCACAGACATGACATGACACAGACTTATGTATGGGCCATAATTTACCAAGCAGACCCAATGAGGGTGGGAAGATGCCCTTGAATATTGTGGTTTTCAAACATACATCTCCTCACGATGTTTTTCTTCACCATTTCGAGTGCTATCTAAGACTTAGGTAATAAAGATTATGTGCGGATTTGAACTCGGTATCGTGCCTTGTAAGGATCGGGCAGTACCTCTATACACTATTATATACATTGTAGGTGAAAGCGTACTCCACATCACGATTGTAAACGAAGACCCAACCATGGTGAAGTACCTTCTAGACGCTGGGGCAGATTATCACGAGCGCTGTTATGGTAACTTTATGTGCCCTGAAGACCAGAAAGCGTCGCGGACCGACTCTTTTGACCACGAGTGGGTTAACGTGCAGCCTGAAACAAATTACAATGGGTGAGATTTTCAAACTGTTTTGGTCATTTTCTTACTTTATGGAACCTGTATCTTGAAGGCTTAGTCTATAATGTAGAAGTATCTCGCTGCACATTATCACGAAACAGGCATCTGTCCATAATCCATTTATTTTTTATGGCCTATTTTGTTTTTTCGGAAACAAAAGTGTCCCATGATGAGTTCTTGTTATGTTTCAGGTATGTGTATTGGGGTGAGTATCCTCTAAGCTTTGCAGCATGTCTGGGGCAAGAGGAATGTTACCGACTGATCTTGGCCCGAGGAGCCAACCCTGACAAGCAGGATACCAACGGGAACACTGTTCTGCACATGCTAGTGATTTATGAAAAAATGGTAAGTGATTGCTTGGAAGTCTATATAAGTATTTATATACAACTTCCTCGAAGGTGATTACAATTTGTACCACATTGAAAGCAGCATAAGTTTTACCAACACTTATCCATGCACCCTTTAATTTAAAAATCCTTTTTATCAGTATTTTCTGGCAGTGTCACTTGAGAGCCAGTTCCCAATCCATCGTGGCGATACCTTCAAAAACAGCATCAGGTGACTTGCGGCCAAATACTAATGGCTCTGTAAGTAATACAAAGTGTTTATAAATTCAGAGTACCTTCGACATGGCGTACGAAGTTGGAGCGTCTCTGAACATCCGCAATGCCCAGCATCTCACTCCCCTCACTTTATCAGCCAAGCTTGCCAGAACCGAGATGTTCTTCCATATCCTGAACATTGAGAGAGAGATTTACTGGCAAATTGGGGCTACTACCTGTGCTGCGTATCCTTTGGGCCAGGTGGACACTATAGATACTGAGACTGGACTGATCAGCAAGGATTCTGCTCTCAATTTGGTTGTGTTTGGGGTAAGGTCAATATTAGTCAGGAGATTGCAGTTAGATTATTCTATGTCTCTATAATATATATAAATTGACCAAATCTAATATAGGAAAAGTGGTAAGATCATTTAATTTCCTGTAAGAAGCACCAGCGTCTTCCGCACCAAATGTTAAATATAAGTATGATTAATAAAATTAAGTACTTTATTTGTACGTACAAATTTTGGCAAACATTTGTCTACAATTATAGGAACATAAATTATTATTAATTTAGCAAAACTCACACGAAAATTTATATTTCACTTTCTAGGAGAAAGATGAGCATCTCGGGCTGCTCGAAGGCATGTTAATAGACCTTCTAAAAACCAAATGGAACACTTTCGTCAAGTTCCGTTTCTATAGGCAGTTCATCCTGTTCACCTGCTACTTCCTTGTGTCTTTAGTATGTTTTACTTTGAGGCCAGGACCTCCGGAGAGAGGTCTTAACATCACTGCAATTAACTCCACGGTGGCTCCCATGGTCAACGATACAGAACTGGTCAATGATGTTGGTAAGTCACCGCCCTATGCACTGTTCAGTGACGAGTAATAAAACAAACTATGTTAATTAAATTAATAGATCAGTAGTAGCAGAGTCCTTGAGAAAGAGCTCGCCTGAAGAAGTACTGCCGCCATAACTATTTCTGCAGCTAAAGAGCATTGCCGAGTTCCGGTTGAAGGGTTGGTCACTCGCCGGTGGAATTACAGGCACTTGTTCCGTAATCTCGTAGTATACGCGCTTTTAGAGTTTTACCTATAGGATATCGTTTTAGCCATATATCATAGAACTTAACTGGTATTTTATATAAGTACTTTTTGTAATATGCCAATGTCAGTGCTTGTGTAAATAAAATTCATATTCTCTTTCAGGCGTAGGTACCAGTTGTGTAAAACTAGTCTCAGACTACTAGTAGGACTCTATGTAGCCTGTAGACTGTGTAGACATATTTGTATACAAATTTCCAATGTCGCCAGTAAAAGCAGTTTTTCTCATACACGGTGACATTGGCTATAAAGTCGGAATGGCCTGTAAATAAGCGGACGTTGATAGAATTTGTACTTTTAATTAGCTTTTGTATAAAACTGTTGCTCTCTCCAATACTGTATGCTTGTGCCTAGTGTAATTTGTATTCGCGCTTTTAGAGAACTGTACCATACCTTTGAACGGGACGGAGTTCGACCCGGGAGCTGTAGAAATCATAAATGCGACTAAGCCTTCAGGTCCGCAGTGCGCTCGCTTCAAGAGTCATCCCAAAGATAAAGAAAGAAGTAAGCTTATGGCTCCTGTCACTCCTAAAACTCCTAATCAAAAGGGCATATGTGTCTAAAGATGGCCATACACAGACAGCCTGAAGCAGTCAGGATCGACTGCTTCAAGCTGCGACTGCATAGTGAACTACTGCTCGAGCGGTTCGTGTACGTACGTAGAAGTCTGTAGTTCACTTTGCAGTCGCAGCTTGAAGCAGTCGATCCTGACTGCTTCAGGCTGTCCGTGTATGGCCAGTCTAAGCATAGGTAGTATAGGTACCCCATTCCTTTATGTAAATATTCAATGGTATTTCTGCTCAAGATTGTAGGCCTTAGTAGATTCGATTGGATTGCGTAGTTAAATCACAAAACCTTTTCTATGTATGGTTTCATAAAGAAATTTGTATAAAAATTTGAACACAAAAAGTATGAGGTTTTTTTTGACTCTATTTAAAGTTAAACTCACAAGTCAGTAGAAACAGGTTGGATGTTAAAGAGAGGTCGTTTCAATTTCAGCAACAGAAGCGCCGATGAATGACATGGAAGGCTGGTGGGAGGATCTCACTGAGGAGTGCAGGCTCATGAACTTCGACTCTTGGCAAGCCAAAGTGAGTTCAATATTAATTTTAACCACTTGAGGATCACGGACCTGAAAAGTAACAGAAAAACTATGGCTGGTTATTCCAGGTCTCCAAAAAGTACAACTTTATATTCTCAATTCAAAAATAAAATATTCATAAAACCTTCAGAGGTAACTTTTTCGTTTTTGTGATTTTTTTTTTACTTTTACGATTGAATGTGATAGTGATGATTAATTATCTTATAGGTACCATAGCGCGAGTCTTTTCTTGGGGTAGGCAAATAAGAAATGGACAACTACTAGTATTTCACGTTTCAATCATCTTATTCCAACAATTTATGTTCATCAACATTAATTTATCAAACTTCTCTTACACTAATTATTTATTTTATAAATCAACAAAATATATCATGTTTTGAAACTTTTTGTATTCCATAGTCTTTCTCGAATTCTCGATTTTCTTTCAGGTGAGAATATTTGCAGAATTATTCTTGTGGGTTGGAGCGTTGATGTATGTGGGGGCTGCATTACGAGAAGCAAGATTTCTGGGCATAAAAATGTTCATTGAGAACTTGAGCACTGTACCATCTAGGTAACAAACTCCAAATCATTTCTTAAGCTTTCACTCCCCAATAAATCATTCTATTTTCTGACTCGCATTTGGTTCTGAAAATGGTCTCAACTCCTTTTCTTTCAATGTTGAGGTCAATAATTTCAAAAACGTCTCTCGTTTATATTTACGTTGGTTCCAGGGTGATGTTCCTGATATCGTGTTCGTTGATGCTGGTGCTACCAACTTTGCGATTATGGTGCGCGGATGAAGAGGAAGACCATCTCGCCGTCATCATCATGTTGACAACTGCACCGTATTTCTTATTCTTCTGCAGGTAGAGGATCAGCTTTACGGCTCCAACACAAAACTGCGATGCGATGCGGCGTGGTGCGAGTCAGATCGGAAGTTCTTGTGGTGCATTCGTGCGAACTCCCAGATATAATTCGATTTCTATTCTTGGGATTCGATGCGAATTCGTAGTTTTGTGTGTGAGGACTTATTTCTCATTTTCTTCTCTTGATCTATTTTGACGCTTTGCAGTATAGTGTTCCTAAATCCTATCAATTGCTGCGCCACGCATCAGCGCATTGCGTAAACGTCAATTTCTTCCAAGCATTGAAAAATGAGTCAAATCAAGAACATTGAGATGAAGCTGTGCACTATACTTAGGAGTTTAGGAGGCGTCCTGTCTACGTATTTTAATTATTTTTAGCATAGTGATCATTGTTTAAGGTAGCTGAAACTATTAACAAAAATATAAGTGATGCGACACATTTTCTTGTCAGAGTCATTCAGAACCACTAGCGGTTCCTCGCTTAGATGTAATATCAGTGGGCATAATTATTATTTACATAAAGGTATTCTTTGTAACTTCCAGAGGTTTCAAAACGGTGGGTCCCTTCGTAGTGATGATCTACAGAATGGTGATGGGTGATTTGCTGCGGTTCGTCGCTATTTATCTAGTCTTCGTCATGGGATTTTCACAAGGTGAGATTAATTATGTGAAAGAGGTTATAGGAAATATATCTCAAAGTCGAATATATATATGTACTTGTGTTTCGGATATTTTCAATACTTACTACTTCACATCCCTGCATGATCCGTGTTCAATCTCAAACCATCCTCACCGCGGATGTATCCCACTATTTTCATGGAAATACAAAATAGAAAATGTTTAGCATTATTTCTACTGCGGCAAAAAATTGCTAGTAGGTACCAAAAAAAAAAAAACAAATGTGTCTCCAAAAGTCACTTAAAAAAATAACCTCATCTAACCTTTTTGTCGCCGCGCGCCGCCATCGCCAGCATTAGAAATAGTGGCAGAATCTGTCCCAGTATTTCTATCAATAGAAATTGTGGGATACACCCCTCACCACGAGTATAAAATAGAACTTTTGACATCCCTTGTAAAGCTTTCTTTCTCCTGTTATCAATTCCTCCTTACTTCATGTTCCAGCGTACTACGTAATATTCCTGTCGTTCGACAACCCTAATACGCCGGAGGGGGTGGACGACTCTGTGTCCAACCCCATGCCATCCCCAATGGAAAGCATCATGGCAATGTTCCTTATGTCCCTGACGTCTTTCTCCGATTACTATGGAGCGTTCGACAGGACTGAACACGAAATTGAAGCTAAGGTAGGTATGGTTCATAAATTAAAGCTATAAAGTTTTCACAAACTGACATTATTATTCATAGGCAGTAATGGCCAGAGTGGCGAGAAATTGATGCTTTTAGGGTTCCATACCTCAAAAGAAAAAAAACGGAACCCTCACTTTGGTGTCCGCCTGTCTGTCTGTCAAGATCCTTTTTTTAAAGAACGCATTAACGTATCAAGTTGAAATTTATATCCAAAACATGGATCTACGGTCTCTTTCAGTTATGAAAAAAACATACTTGTGAGTCAACGCGATCAAAAGATATGACCGTTTATGTCGCCTATTTTTGCATATTTTGCGATTTCACATGGGAATCAAAAACTACAGGGTACATTCAACGACAAAAGTCGCTGAACAATCACACTTTTTTCTATTATCCTCATCATCTTAAACACCAATTTTTGACCTCATCATCACCTAAAATCAGGTGTGTTATGTTGTGGTCAAAATGATACCATGTAAAATGTAAAAAAAACAATAATAATTACTGATTTGAAACACATTTGGAAAATCGAGAACGATCAGCTACTTTTGTCGCTGACTGTACTTCCCATTGACCTAGGATCATGGAATTTGTCGTGAAGCAAGGTCTTACAGCACATGTTAAGGAAAAAGTCTGAAAACAGTAAATATGTAGTTTAGTAACAAAAAAAAAACAAGTTTGCACGGAACCCCGGGTGCGCGAGTTCAACTCGCACTTGGCTTGGTTTTTAAATAAATAGGGTTAGGTACACGAAAATTCTCACTTTTCATAAAATGTATACTGCACTTAGAATAAAAATAATTGACCATGAGTTAGAGGCTATGGTAAGTGACGGGCACATGTGAATTTCAAACATTTCGTAACGGTAGAACGCGCCCTACGACATATTTGTAAATATGAACTAAGTAATTGCATAAATGGCTGTTTTTGCCTAACTTTGTTTTTCTAGCTAAGCGTACTATATTGGGAAACTTAGAGAATTGCCAAAACCACACAAAAAAGGATAACAAAGAAAAGCCTTACATATTTAAAGTCACTTTGGTCTGTAGTTTATCATTATTTATTTATATTTGACCCACCTACACGATAAACTGTAGCCCTCGCGGGTGAAACCGCGGGGAACAGCTAGTACTATATAAATCTTTGGAAGCCCAGTAAAAGTAGAAACCTGCGCAGGTTTTCTGCTAATAGATAATTATATTTAATGTGTCATCGTAGTTATGAGATTTAACACGTGTTGGTGAGGTGTAACACCGCATATTAGTTGGATATGTGACAAAAGGTTTTATTACTAAGCCGTTAAAGTTAATTGTGAAAGCAATTCTCAATTATTTCAGAATATTCGCGTCTACAATGTTAAGTTCAATGTTTCCAATGAAGAACATTGTGTAATAGCTGCTTGACCCCTCTTTTACGTGGCTGAATTAATTGCTAGGGCAATGTTTCTTAAACTAATGGCCATAAAATAAATTTCTTAAGCCGTCATCCATCTCCAAAGAAAAATTGGCAAGATCGTAGAACTACAATAAAGTTAATTGTTTTTTACAACATAACTAGCAGACTTATTGCAATAACTAAAAAAAATGGAATTACGTAGGACAAAATTAGATGGCGATAGTTCGACGTCGACGGGTTGAAGGATTTGTAGTTTATGATAGTAACACAGCGAATACAAAAATTCTAATAATATTAGAAATGTGACTGCTTGTTTGTGTGCGTGTGTACCTAATCCTACACAAGTTTGTTACCTTCATCCCCGTATCGGCTTAATGAATTTCCATGCCTTGGAATAAAACACAAACTGCTCTCTACGTAAAAAATCATTGATTCATTCGGATGGCACAAGAAATACGAAGCGCATGTTTTAATAATTTAAGTAGTTAAAGGGCTGGTTTTAAAAACATCCGTAAGTTAAATGCCATACCAAATTTCGCTAAATTTGATCTTCTTGTCAAATTTTAGTATGGAAAATTCGACAATGGTGTCGATTCGGTTTTGCATTCTCTAAAATTAAACTAAGTTTGACAGGTCTAATAGTAATGCCGTCCTTTTTTTACTTCAGTGGTTAGAAAAAGACAGCAATACTATTAGACCTGTCAAATTTAGTTTAGTTTAGGAGAATGTAAAACCGAATCGACACCAATAATGTCAATTTTACCGACGGTTTTAACTTACGGACGTTTATAAAACCGGCCCTAAATGTAATACCTAAGTATATCACTTAATAGATAAGTTAGATGAATGATATGAAACAAGGATCTTTGAAAGATATGCCCATGACAATACCATAGGAAGTGAAGCAATGGTCTAATCATAACTACTTCAAACGTAATTTGTCCTATATCGTTTACCAAACACTGTTCCAGCTACTCTTCGTAATCTACATGATAATAGTAGCCATCCTGCTGGTGAACATGTTGATCGCCATGATGGGTAACACGTACCAAAAGATAGCGGAGACGCGGAACGAATGGCAGCGGCAGTGGGCGAGGATCGTGCTGGTGGTGGAGCGAGGAGTGCCGCCGGCACAGAGGCTGAAGAATCTGATGACGTACAGTCAGCCGATGGCCAACGGGAAGAGGGCTTTGGTCTTGAGGATTAACCAGAAGGTAAGAGAAAAGTACTAGATAGGCTGCTTAGCAATAGTCTCACTTTAAAATGTTTGATGATTGGCAAAATCGATAATGTAGACGGATAAATTAGGGAACGTTTTACATCTTTTGTTAAACGAAATATTGAGGTTTACAATCATATATCAAGAGATATACCAACGTATACGTATTACGTATACGTATATAGGTACGTATACAGATATCAATGTTATTATAGAAGAAAAATAATTCTGGTTCTCGAACGAGTCCTAGTGAGATCACATAAATCATAATCATGATCATATCGGCTTCAAAGCCGTTGATGCAGGAAGGTGCGTATGTTTTTGGGTCATCTATACTGTATTGACTACCTTTTTAACAGGATGAAGAAAAAGAAGAAATGAAAGAGATTCTAGACATGAAGAGAACGCACGAGCGCATCGTAGCCAAAAGGAAGCAGAGGGAAATTCAACTTAAAGAACTTAAGGGGCGCCCGCTACCACCTGAGCCAGTTAGGGAATACCCCACCAAGAAATAAACGCCATTTAATGTAGAGATATCATTTGTTTTTTTTTGTAGTGAATTCTATCAACTCAAGTTTGAGAGGATTGCAAACCACAACATTTACCTAAGTGATAATTGTTTGGTGTTGCGTGGACTTAAGTAATCAATTTACCTCGTTAGAGATTTCTAGTAGGTACGTAAGTCAAAGCTGCCGCAGGACTATGCGGTTCTTGTATTACGGACTTCTTTAGAGGTGTAAATTTAAAGTAAGGGCATGGACGTGCCTACTAAGATTATTCGTCAGAGGGGAGAAATCAGTCAAAGTCGTAACTGCAGAATCAAACTTAGTAATTCAAAGTTATCAATGAGTAGGCACGGCGATGGCACGGAAGCAGACAATGGTGTCGATTCGGTATTACATTATCCTAAACTAAACTAAATTTGACAGGTCTAATAGTATTGCTGTCTTTTTCCAACCACTGAAATAAAAAAAGGATGGCATTACTATTAGACCTCTCAAATTTAGTTTAGTTTTAGAAAATGCAAAACCGAATCGACACCAATAACCCCTCTCTATTGTCTATTAGTAACTAGTAGGTACTTACTTGTTTAGCAGGTACATGACATTAGTATGTCATTTATGTACCTACTCCAACATAATATATTTTTAAGAACTTGTTTTCTAACTGTCTTTGTATTATTATGAGAATTTCAATTATCTCTACGATAAACAAGCATTGTCTAATTACATAACAGTTCATCGAACTAAGTTGGTACTAAACTTATAGGATCGATTGCGAAAATGATGTGTGGGCCTTGTATTCAAATTAGTGTGACAAAGGTCACACTGTGTCACTAACATCTTCAAGAAAAATGGGTGGAATATTTCGACGTGATTTCGACCATGCTTGAATGTCAATCTTGTATTTAATATTGGCAAGAGAGAGTTTGAAACTTGTGTTTAACTATAAACAATAGAAACTCGAAGCTCCAGCCTACTAGATGACCTCATCGGTTGAGCTTAGATTAGCGCGTAGAGATTAGCGGCTGACAAGTGATAGGATAATGAATGAGACTTGATGGATGTTCCGCGCTGAACTAAAACTTCTAGGTATAGCACGATTTGTAAGTATCATCATCATCATCGTGTATTACCGTGTTATTGTGGCTGTGTGAGCTCTAGTGTGCCGTAGGGATTTCAGCTCCATGATTAAAATTTTAGACAAATGGTGCTAAAAGTACATTTTTCCTGAGCGAGTGATGAGAATTAAAGTTCCTCAAGAATATAATTAATATAATATGATAATAACAACGGAAATTTGATAGCAATAAAGGAAATTAATAATGAGCAAATATGTATTAAAGTATTTAAAATTCTTCTTTAAACGGAAATTTATATTTTATTTTGGAAATAAAAAACGCCAGCCTTGCAAGGTCCCCGCTAAGTCAGAGCGGGGGAAGGCGAAAACAGGGAGGTAGGTTTAGTCGGCAGGTCGCCTAATCCCAAGGCAGAGTCCGACATCACCAGGCCCGTGCCTGATATCCATGAGGATTCCCCCTTCCTATACCGGAAAAAAAAGTTCCTTAAAGCTTAGTTGACTTAGTTCAGTTGAGTGTGAGTCTCCTAGTTGTGCCACGGGACCTATATGCCGGGAACGTTTTTACAGCCCACGGCCACGGTTGGATTTATGTAGGCCTCCCTCGTACCATTAGCCTCGGTCCTGTGCTAGTTCGACCCACGATCACAATGTCGTCGAATGCCAAAAGCCCAACCCTGCCTTGGAAACTGATTTCACTCCATTTATTTATGACTAGCTGCACCCCGCGGTTAAAAAGTAGTCTATGTGTTAATCCAGGGTATAAGCTATCTCGATTCCAAATTTTACTTAAATCCGTTCTGTAGTTTTTGCGTGAAAGAGCAACATACATACATACATACTCACAAACATTCGCGTATATAATATTATGTACTAGGATTTTGCTAAGGGCATTATTTATTTATTGTAACCCTTGTCCGAACTGAACAAATGGAGGAATACGATTCTCTCCAACTGATGACAGCCCTCCGTTTGACGACGTCGACAGTAATTTATTGGGGTCAAATGGCGCGTCCTACCGGCTCAAGCAAAGTCTACATATAAAACTATTATCTAATCTTGAATGCTCATTGTAATGTTGCGCTCGTAAATAAAACATAGGTGTAAATTGCGTCGGGCGGTGCTGCTTTCCACTCTTACCTCATTGTTTGCACCTCCAACCTCTATCTGGGCTGGTCACTCTTGCTCAAATATTGTACGTTATTCCACTTTGTTTGGCGCAAGCGTGCATGATAAATTAGATTTTAGCATTTTTTACACGTCATCATCATCATCATCGGCCAGCAATGGGGTACGACTGTGGCCTCTCAGAGAGAATTTTACAAGTCAGTTTTTTCCAAGTGATTGCTTGTTTAAAATGTTTCATATTACAGTCCCAATGATGAAATTCCTAAATTCTTCTAAATTTTTTTTTTTGTTCGACTATGACATTTTTGTACTAGGTATAGGTAATTTAATAAATCATTTCAATTTGGCTGCTTTATTTAAAATAGTTCGTAACATTCCATAACAAAATATATACCCATCTATCAAATAGCTTGTCTGGCTACCATACTGGCAACGCACTTGTTTGCGTAGTGCGTTCGTAGCAGTTGGCCGAAGTACCTACCAGTGTTTTGGACTTGGACTACTTACCCAAACAGCTTAAATCGTAGAGGATTGACACAATAATGATAATAACATCTAATAATGAAATGTTTTAAATACATACATATTTACAATTAATAGATATTGATCATGAAGTGACAGGAACCATAAGGGTTTTTGCTCTGGACTCGTAGACGCTGTATTTGTCTACGTAGCGGCAATGCTCCACCCTGGTAGATCGGGCTTTGAAATATATGTAGGTTAATTGAGAGCCTTAAAAATACTAAATTGTATATACATACTTACGTATAAAATGAATTTAATCACATCATTAGTTTCTGAAGTTACACTTAAAACACTGTTTATAATAAGTATTATAATAGTGTAGGTACTGTAGCTCTTTTTATCAAATTGATTGTTATATGAAAAAAATGTAAGATCCTTCTTACTCCTGTGTAGGGAGTAGATATCTATTAAATGCGCCTCATGTTAAAGAACAAATATTTTATACTATGGTTAAGTTATGTTTAAAATATCAATTTTGTAGCCATCTAGATGTTAGATTAAAATCGATTTCAAAATCATTTCTACCGAACAGACAGACAAAAAACCTGATAAATAAGTAATTATTAAAAAATATATGTTGTACATATATTCGCTACCAGTCACCACCAGCAACCATCACAATGTTTGATTAGTAATCTTTTCCGAGCCTTTGGCAATGTAGAGACATTGACAAATCCGTTAAATAAATAATTGAATCGAGATTTACCTATCCACTGGATATTTTGAAGGTTACGAGTATTTGTTTGCTCATTCAATAAGAACATTGATGTGAAGCCAGTTTCTTAATTGCAAAATGATTAGGCATTCATAACCACTGTTACCGTAAGAGTTTGTACCGAATGGAAACCTTTCATGAATTAATCAGATATAATATTGATATTTGATATCAGTTTGTGTGCGAAGGACGAGATAAATAATTCATAAAATGCAATCTATTTTGGATGAGATGAACGTTAATAACTACTGAAAGGTTAAAAGGTTCACAGTTTGAATCAGTAATTTCAATAATTTTTTTACAGGATGAGCTCGCGTTTGACCGCTATATCTCACTAGATTGGCGAAACTTAAGTAAATACAACCGGTAAACTTCAACATACACGTTAACAGCATCTAAATGCATGTAGCCACAGTTTAAACAATGCAATTGTAAGTTATTTGAAGATCTCCTGAAAACGTCACCCACACACGCTCAAAAGTTACGCATTTATGCAATAACGCACGTGTCTGTGTGCCACAAAGGCGCTCCCTGCGATCTGCCCAAGAGAGCAAGTGGTGGAGAGTATAAAACCAAATAGATCCTCTGCAGAGTTCACACATTGTCACACGCACGATCGCAGACATGCGGACCGCGGTAAGTGAACAAACGATTGAAAAAGTGAAATTTGTTTGTTTACATACAAAGTCAACGAAGATTATATGTCTTCTCTCTAATGAAGTGATTGTAAATAGTGTGCTCGTTAGTTTATTAAATAATACAGAGGTGCGGTAATAGCGAACTGATGGGTGTGTTTTTCTTCAGATCGTTATCCTGTCGGTGGTCGCGGCCATAGCGGCTGAGGCGCCGTACCACCTGCCTCGACCTGGCCCAAACGCTCCAGCGCTACACTACCCCGTGGCACCACCGCCGCCGCCGCCACCACCGCCGCCACCACCACCACCACCGCAACATTATCATCATCATGCGCAGCAGCCTGCACCCCAACCTATCCAACAGAACGCTGGCTATAACTACCCTCAACCAAACTTTGTACAACCCGCACCACAACCACAATACATACAACCCGCCCCGCAACCTCAGTACGTACAACCAGCCCCGCAACCTCAGTACGTACAACCAGCCCCGCAACCTCAATACGTACATCCTGCTCCGCAACCTCAGTACGTACAACCAGCTCCACAACCTCAGTACGTACAACCAGCCCCACAACCTCAGTACGTTCAACCCGCCCCACAACCTCAGTACTCATACCCGCAGCCCCAACCTCATCCGACATATCAACAGCCTGCCCCCGCTCCAGCTCCTCAGCCTCAACCAATCTTTTACCAACCACCTAGTCCATCCTACAACGTTCCCGTCCCGCGACCATTCCCCCAGCCCCAACCTCAACCCATCCAATACACGCCACCTCAACCCCAACCGCGTCCCCAACCACAACCGGTGCCATCTCAATTTTATCAACAGCAACAGCAGTTTTCTTCTCAACAAGGGTACAACTATCAGCGTCCACAACCTCAGTTCCCAAGCCAGCCTCAATTCTCACCCCAGCTTCCCCTACAAGCCCAACCTTTGACCAACCTTCCCACGAACACGGGTCTATCTAGCTACCAAGCTGATTCCAATCAATACAACAGCGCGCAAGCACAGACCCACCGGGAGGCGCTCGACTCCCTGGTAGTGAACCGAGTTCAGAACATCATCAAAGAGAATGAGCATACTTCAGCACGTGATGCTGGATACTTATCTCTCGTTTCTGGAGTTTCGTTAGAAAATGCGAAACCGAGCGTAGAACTAACATCGTTTGTTCACACTTCGCCTTTGTATAGCAGTGAAAGTTCACACGGGTCATCATCGTCTTCATCATCTGCATCCTCCGCGTCAGTGTCTAGTCCTTCTGCAGATTACGGAGTACCCTCGGTGTCGTCAAGCCAGTCTGAAGAGTCGAGTGGCGGAAGCTCTAGTGTCAGCTTCTTGCCCCAAAATAAGCCAGCGATAGCATACGGTCCACCGAACTAATTGATGCAATGAGGGTGGTACAAGTTAAAATAATGTGTAAATAGTATTTTCATTTTTGTAACGTAATAAATTAAAATGACCTTTTATGACTGTTTTATTGACATACTCCAATTTAGGACATACACTCGGTAGGTATTCACAATAATTAATTATAAGGATACAACACAATCACTTAAAATGTTCATCACTTAATTTATCGGCACAGACGATTTTCATGAACAACGGATAGTTATGACTGATTTCATTCACCTAAAATCAGAATTTTACTTACAAAATAGTTTCAACACACCTATTATATAAGTTATTCATTAGCACTTAGTGCGTGTGGTGTCATCCATATTCAAAGTACACCATGTAGTCAAAAACTTATGCGGAAAAAGTACTAAAGGTACAGGTTAGGTTTATAAGTTTTTACTATATTGACGACGGATAAAACAACGCGCTTATATAATGACAAATACTTACGAGACTAATGGAATGATTGGATGTTTGTACAGTATTTTGTGAAAATTGTACAACCTGTTTCTCAGTTTGTAACCCTTCATTGACCGTTCTTTCACGGGAGTACTGATTGATGGTTTTTGATGTACTTTGTACGGGAGGAGGATACTGCTGCATGAATTCCTGAAACAAACGTAGGTCATTACACACTAAATTACATTTTATGCAACAGGTTTCTTTCAAAACTTGCACACGTACTAGTACCTGACCTCTAACTAGGATTCCCTATATCAAGGGTATCAAAAACTCTGTGGGTCGAGGGCCCACAACCCATACGTATGATTACAAATAAAAAAGTGGTTAGGAATCAGGTGCTAAATATGACTTACCTTGAAATCACACTCGCAACTAGTATTGTGAAAAACGTTTGCTGAGGACGGCTTGACATCATGTTGTGTTTGGGCGTCAACTTTTATGACCTTTTCTTCAGTGCATTGGCAAATATTCGAAGCTTGACTACGTTTATCGACGGGCTTTAGATTCATTCTATCAAGCAACTGGAATAAATAAACGATAAAATTAGCGTGAATTATTTCAGATATTTTAAATTAGTGATATTTTTGGCGGTATGGATTATAATACCTGGCAACCACATTCATCTGCATACGGTGTGTTTTCGCAAGCATCTCTATAGGTAGTGATGGGTTTCCGTGTCTTGCTATCAACCGACTAAAATATATAATCACAAATTAGCATTAAATCGTAAAACAGTCTGTATTTCATTCTTCAGTAAAATCCATGTCAGAAGTAAGTAATACCTGGCAACTACATTCAAAAATTTCTGTTTGATGTTTAGAACCAGGCCCACGTGGCATTACTGAATACTGAACATTGTATTGCGTTTCCGCATTTACTTTCGAGGCTTTCGTTTCAGCAAATTGGCATCCAAAGTCCTTAGTAGCCTTTTGTTTGGACGGCACCTTTTCAATCTCAATTTTCATCCCATCAATATTTTGGCAGATACTATTCTGGCAATGGCCGCCTTGTTCAGCCCTTCTATCAACTGGCTGGTTGCTCTTCACGACTGTTGTATTTGAAACGCTTTGTGATTTCCCCAAGGTTTTTTTGGAAGACTCTGTTACAACAGTCGCATTAGAGCTGGAAACGCACAAACTTTAAAAATATATCATTAATGTATAAACTAATATATCAGTTGACAGAAATTGTATAAAGTGATACTCTACGGATGAACACATTCCGAGGCATGACACGACATATCTTTTGGCTGCATGATGTATTGAAAACTTTGATTTGATCTGCAAAGAAATAAAAATAATTGCAATCTAATATACAGAATTGAATAAAAAAATTGTTCCCACTCTCATTGAATTCCTCACTTTTGTCGCGCATCTCCCGTTTCGTTGCTTTTGGCGCGTCGTTTATTCCTTCTCCATGGACTGAAAAAAATTCTAGTTAAAGACATCTTGGGGCCCGTTGTTTGATCCGTAATCACGTAGTCAAAGTTAACAGTATTATCATTATTTCATTTTATTATTTTCAATAGGTAAATAGGCATTTGACTACAGTTTCACCTGACGGTAAGTGATGTTGATGTCGACAATAGATAAAGCATGTTCACTCCAATTTCCTGACTTCAAGGCTCCCAAATTATACTATAACAGAATCGTTTACCTTTTAACACGAAATCGTTTCGTTACGCATGGCTCACAGCTGCCGCTGAAATGCAATTTTTTTGTGTTATTTCTTAAAATCCGCGCATGTTACATAGTATAGGTAAAATCACAGATGGTATCTATCGGGTTTGATTATTTTCTCGGTCGATTTTGTGTGCACACTTTCTATAAGTACCTCCTACCTACCTACTTCTTCAAACGCGGATACTCTTACTTGTTATCATTGACTTGATATGAAATTATATATACCACTATCTCGGTATATAGGGCTGATTAATTGTATATTCTATGTGTATTCTACTAAACCGATTTTGATGAAGTTTGGAATGGAGATAGCTTATACATACCCTGGAAATAAGGAATAAGCAAAGATATCGTAGTATTCATACTTTTTAGGAACC
Source organism: Opisthograptis luteolata (assembly GCA_931315375.2). Lineage (NCBI taxonomy): Eukaryota > Metazoa > Arthropoda > Insecta > Lepidoptera > Geometridae > Opisthograptis > Opisthograptis luteolata. The sequence goes on along the minus strand of OV928036.1, from coordinate 10,120,642 downwards.
CTCTGTGCCTCAAACACAGATGTTTGTTGTACTTTGACTTGGTACATATCAGAGCATATTTGGCTTTCTTGTAAGAACTGATCGTATTTGGTGTCAAGCCAGGCTGCAAATCCAGTGATGTCAGGCTTAGTTGTTGGAGACGCGCTTTTGTTTGGCACATGTTCCTAAAAGAAAATTTGAAATAGAGTTCCCTATTTTATCTGTTCGGTAGAACCCTCGCTGGTATTCAGTGTAACGCTCTTTTTGGTTATGAAAAGACATTTTCAGCTGAAGGTCTCACTTGAAGGCGGACATAATGGTGTTCTAGACTTTGACAACAACATGATTAGAGACACTGAAAATATAACCTACCTCGGTGTACCATCTGAACGCTTTGACGAAACAGTTGGGACTACCCCTTTGCCTGTCACGACCCCGGTGCTTCAAGCTTATTGGTTGTGGCTGAAAAAAAAGTTAAATAATTTGCCCTACTATGGAGATAGAAATTTAGCTCCATAGAAGTAATGTAAAATTTCTATCTATTATGGGGCAAACCGTAGATAGATCGGTTATTGGAAACGGCCGTAAATTGTATTAATCATTAGTTCATGTAAATAGTCCGTTAAGTAAACTGTGACAAAACGCTGGCGAAATTATCAAATATCTTGGAGAGAGATTGATGAATAAGTTTCACGTCTTCAAATCGGGAAATGATAAGAAATTACGGGTTTAACTCAACAACTTTATTAATCATATAAACAAAGGTTGGAGCGTGTTAAAACAAATATGCCATTACAAAACATGAATTTATCGCGAGCGTCCTGCGACCGGCGGTTGTCCGGTTCGCGCACTGCCCTCGCGCGTCATTTGCGGGGCGCGCGGGCGGGAGTTCACAATAACTAGTGTTGCGTCCTGACAATGCCCGCGCTACACGGGTAAGTATTGGTAAGACTTGGCAACGTAGTGTAGGACGCCCTGCGACAAGGTGGAGTGACGACTTGCGCCGAGTGGCTGGCAGTAGTTGGATAAGAAACGCCGAAGACAGAGCTTAGCGGCGTACCTTGGGAGACGCCTATGTCCAGCAGTGGACTGATACAGGCTGATGATTATGATGATGATGATTGGTAAGAAAGAGATCGAGGAAGATGTGTAAAAGTACCTACCACTTGGGCATAACAAATTAGAGGATGTCCCATTGTCGAATAAAAGGGGTTCCTATCGTAAGCACTTTTGTAGTTCCTATTATTGCTGTACCCATTTCCATAGTTCCAATATTCGTCGCACTCGCACTCACTGGATGAAGTAGAAGACATTTGAAAAATACAGGAAATATTGGTTCAATAAAATAAATAAACAAATAAATAAAAGTATGTAAAGTTATGACAACGCAGACATTTTACCCAAAGAGGATTTCACCAACAAGTAAAGTAATATAGAGCTTTTTAATTTTGCTTGTGCTCTTTTTTTAATTGTATTTTTGCCCGAGACCACACTGATCTTATATGTTATGTCGAAGTAAACAATGCTAATGTGTGTACTGTTAATTATTTACAATTTTCTAGCATTACTTACAGTTTTGTCCGTTAACGCCTACACGAATAATTTATTTTACTTAGTTAAAAACGATGTGAACATAAGTGGTAAGTTAGAATTTTATATGACGTTTTAACAGGCCATATTTTTGGCAATGATTATCTTTTTAAGATTCTTATGTTTACCTAATACAGTGTAGCGTTTGACCACAAGTCACCTGAAGTTAAGTAGCGATGTGGTCGAATGTGGTGCCACGCTACACCTAGACTGGGAATTGGCTCTCAAATGTGGCTGCTGGAACACACCAATAGGTATAAATAAACTAACTTTTGTCCGCGATTTCGATCGCGTGGACTATACAGAAAAATATTTTTTAGACTAAGTACTTTTTACATGCCTGTACTTAGGTACTATAATAAGAAATAATTTGTTTTGTTATCTGAGTTTCAAACCGTAAATCGTCATGATTTAGCCATCCGTTTCCAATATTTGATGACGAAATTAGCTAACACTAATTTGAACAATGTTCCGCTTTTCCCGCATGACTTCGTGCGCTCATGTAAAGATGTATTAACATTGCGATATTTGCGATGTCATACTGGGCACAATGAAACAAACCCCAGATTAAGGCTACCAAATCCTGAAAACTTTCTGTTCTTCACCACTTCAGGACAAGGCTGCGGTGGGTTCAGTAACTCAGAACCAGTTATCAAGTTAAAGCAGAAGCTGACCGCCATCACCACCTCTAAACAAACCCAAGATCACCACGCCCTTATAGAAGATTTTAATTTCAGCACCGTTGCTGACAAGTTCCTTTCTGAGGATGGCAAGTTTCAATCTCTACTTATAGAAACTTACGATAAAGATGACGTGGTTACTATATTTTCATGAATTTTTCATATTGCTCACAGATCCGTTTGAAGATTTTCAGTCAACACTGAATAAGGTTTTGTTTGGGGACCAGATAGAAGAAAATGGTTAGTTCGAAAATAGTAGAGTGCCATGAGCATTTGGAAGAAAAATCTTATAACTTTTGTTTCAAAAGAGGCCTACCTACACCTAGCTACCATCCTCCATGATAACAATCTGTCGCCACGTCGCCAATCACTTATCGGTGTGTTACGGAAGCACTTTAGAGCTAGTCACCAATCCAGGGGTAGTGTGGCGCCACCTTCGACCACATCGTCATCTAACATCTAGCGACTTGTGGTCAAACGCTCCTCTGTAAAATGATAAAAAAATTACCAGATATTTTTTTTGTACATTTTCGTAGACTGATCCCCTTGCGGGTCTGGACCTCCTAAACGCGCTCGTATCTAATAGACCTGCACACGACACACTGATCTATACAGGATCAGTAATTAGTCTCCATTAAGACCCTTTGAAATCTATTACATGTACCTTTTTCATATCCTGTGCAATTTTGTCAAAATGCCCACTGCACAATAATGGTACTCTCTGTTAATCTACAACTTTGTTTGATTAAAATGTTCTCTCGCATCAGACGCGGAGAAATCAACTATTGCAGCAGATTTTGACCCGGAAATAGACAAGTTGGCACATTTTCCGTCGGGATATGCCATGAGGTTAGTATTGTGTCATTACAGAGAAATTCTTTGGTTGCCATGTATGCATTTCGACTTTTTTACACTTGTCTGGGTGCCTAACAAATTCTACCTATTGACCAAGTTAATAAGTAACAGTAACGCCCAACTTCAGGCGACTGTCATAATTTTGTAGAACTGAAAAATTTAGATGTACTACAGTTAATTAATGACTCAAACTCTTCTACTCGAATATATTGACTATTTGATTTAGACTAACGACCATCAAGTGTAATCAGGCATTTATTGAAAACTGTATTAGAGCAGAAATATTTCAAAACAAAAGCGGGGTGCACATCCCGCCGACCCAATGGATGCACCGAGGCCACTGTTATCTGAACATAACAATGGACTTCATGCAGACAGCTGTCAATGCTTTCGCCATATTCCTCGAAGGAAACTTGGATGATGTGCTCAGACTGCCAGCTATGTATGTCCTGAGATCTGTGAGTATAAATAAAATATTTGCCGCTCAAAGAAGTGATAAAGCATTTTACTATGTTCCAGTTTCAACTAAATACACGCAACGTAGCTAATGAAATCCATGATGATGAGGACAGTGGCACACAAACATTTGTAACTAAAACTCTAAAGCCATTTTTTAAATAATAAACTGCTTTAGAATGGTTCAGGCCAGCACCGCACTTATCATCAGGCATTGCAGCATTTGAATACAAAAATCATCAATTGATCAACTCGAGGGCCAGTTCCTAAACAAGTGACACCACTTTTAACCACATCGCCACTTAGCATCAAGTGACTTGTGGTGAAATTCTACCTTGAACAAGTTAAATAATAAAACCATACTTCACAATGTTTTCCAAAGTATCCTAAATGGTCCATAAATTTGCATTGATTTCCTTCTTATTTTGACAAATAAAAGTGGGGACACAATTATTATCATCTAACTACGCCCCACAGTTACTACCGCAGTTTTCTCGTTATCCTGCGGGAACCTTTTTCCAACACAAAAAATAGATTAATTTATTTGCGTATAAGTTACCCTTACTTAAATTTTACACATACCTATCCGTTAAGCCGTTGAAGAAGTAACACACATAAACACACTCAACACACTTGCTTGCTGTGATTGGCAGGCTCGAACGATAGCAATGATGAAGATCGCTCGCGAGAAGCTAGTAGCAACGTGGTCAGTGGTGAAGGGCAATAACCTGACAGGAGACATAAGTTACCAGACGTTGGAGTATTATCGGCCTCTGTTCAAGTACGTCAACGGCCGGGAGATGTCCAGGCTTAATCTGGTAGATGAACGGATACTGTCGTACATTGGAACGCATGCTGAACTAGACAGGCACCAGGTACTCTTATGAAGAGCTGTAACTAACTCCGATGACCCAAAGTGTGTCTTGGCCTCCGAAAAGAGCGCCACTCCTCTTTATCCTGAGCGATTTCAGCCCAAAGCGGCAAGCGGCGGTATATAGGTAGTGCGTTAGGCGTTTCTGAAGAAGCTGTACAGATTGTGTCTAACAGATTTTCGTGATTCTAACAGAATTAACATAATTTTCTGAGATCACCACGAGACCTATCATTCATCAAAACATCGCCATCATCAGCTGGAAGAAGTTCACTGCTGAACATAGGCCTCCCCCTATGAACGCCACCATGAACAGGTGCATCCATCGGCCCTTGCAACTTTTACAATGTCCTTGGTCCACCTACATGACGTCTTCCGATTTGTGGTCGCCACTCGAGAACATTATTATATAAACATATACATTACATACATTATTATTATTTTATTAAATTTTATTTTTTCATTATTTTATTTCCATTATTTTTTATTTATTCTTCCCTATCGGTTATCCGTTCATCGAGCGAGACCAATGTTAAGTATATTAATATTAAGTAAACTTTTATCTAATAACATCTTTTGATTAAATTGTTTTGCATCCAGCTACATACTTTTTCAGAAATCCATCAAAAGATTAAATATTTACCTATACATAGTATGATATAGTATCAACTGCGTGTAACAAATCCTAATAATGTAATAGAGCTATACGTACTATGTTTCTCTTAAGGTGGGCGTAATAGCTAGCAAATACATCCAGATCAACAAACAGTGGACAACCGCAAAATATCTGAACCTGATGAATAACCTCCTCTGCGGAGTGCCCATGAAGTTCATGAGGAGAATACCCGAGAGCGTATATCTGCAGCTGTCGCACCAGGTACCCAAATAAATAGTCAATTCAAAATAGTAGCATGAGAACATGTAATTCTTAATCACTTAAAAAAGTTTTTAATCGACAAATGCTACTGCAGCATAAATGACTTTCTTAATGGCAACTTCACAGAATGAATAGAATGGATCAGTCCGCTCTTACATTGTATTTGGGTCCATATTATATTCGCTAATTTTAATCACTAAGATCTCATGTAGGGATATAAATAATAATTGAGAACTGAGATAGTGGTCAAACCCTGACCTATTAAAAATCATTAAAAACTGTCACCTCTCACTGATAGATAGCTAAGAAGATGGCATCAATGCATTAGATTCAGTTTGCAGTTTACACTCACTAGCAATACAATTTTACAGATATTCTACCACATAAAAGCTTGCGATCCACTACAGCGAAGATTTTACCTGGCCATGATGACTAGAACTCAGGTAAGTTACCGGTAAGTAATATTATTGGATGACGAAAAGAAACAAATTTGCCCAGGATTTGGTGATAAGTTACCGAAAAAAAGGGTTGAGGAGAAGGTTGACTATTCGAGGTGCATAATGAGACGTAGCTTTGTAGCGGTCGTTTTCTTCCATCTAGTATAATTGAGTCTACTGGCCTCGAACCTAAACTTTTTCCAACGTTGCTATGATTTCACAGTCCAGTGAGTTTGCTTTAACTTTTCATTAGGTTCTAGGCAAGTCAAACAGCTGGAGCGCGCGCGACGTGGCTCGCCTGGGTCTTGTACTGACCGAAGTTGATGGACCCGAGCTCAGTGCGATCAATCCTGAGTCTATGAGCGGAATTACTTCACAAGTAAGTCCTCTTAAGTCCCTTTTATAATGTTCATTATTCGTTAAAAACAAAGACATACATATAGATATGTTTTTTCCCCATGGTTGAATTTGAAGTATTAATCTATGTTAACACCGATACCACGGCAAAATCATATAGGTAATAGGGTCATTGTGCTTTAAAAAAAATCTATTATAGTTTAATATTAGCGATAATTACTAGAGGTATAAATATTGATTCGTCTAGCAGTTGTTTTTATTGCATCGCCATAGTAACAATATTGCCAATGTAATTGGTAGGAATTTGCAATAAGCCCAAACATCTACTATAAGCAAAATCTTGGCAGTTTAAATTTCATTGATACTAATCTATAAGAAACACAAGCGAGTCACTTGTGTATAACTCGTACAAAATATCTTGATCAATGATTATACCTTTAGTTTAGAGCAATTTCTTCAAATAACTTTGCCTTAACTAAATGTTCAGGTGATGATGGAAATGTCAGCCCGCAATTTGAAGCACCTTACAAAAACGCAACTTCGGTACCTCGCTCAAAAGCCTTTGAACATATTAATCAAGAAAATGAACGTCTACGAAAATGAATTACTGATCTTTAATTCAGTACTAGGGACAAGGACGAAAGTATTAAATGTCTTACCCTTTATCATTACGATGAAAATAATAGCATAGTTTTCAAAAATCTGTTTTTTATTTTGCTATACAAGTTTGTATTGTTTAAGCAATTCGAGGGATGGCAAACGAAAGGAGTACTGTCCATCTTCATGGTGTCTTGCCTCCAACTAAAATTAAAAAAAAACAAGCTATCAAAATAGACATGTCGTAGCTTGTTACAGAATAAAATATCGAAAGCAAATTACCAATATGTCACACCACTCTGTTTGCGTGAAATTATCCACGATAGTTGAATGCAGTAATTTGTTGCAATCCGTGTTGACAGCAACAACTTCAGTTTTAATAAACTCATGGGATATTTTTGAAGTTTCACGAGTAATTATTGGAACAGATTCGTTATTGATTGACACTGATTTCTTCCTAGATACCGTGACAACGTCCTTTTCGGATATATTAGTTTCTTGTAATACATTTTTATCGATTTCGAGTTTTGGCGAAGCATTATTTGGTAAAGCATTTTCCGCTGGAAGTTCAACTTGGTTCGGGTTTGTGAGTTTCTGTAGAGTCATATAAGAATACGTTGCCTTCTCAGGGCTCACAAGACTCGAGCGACGAGGTTTTTCTTGAGGTTTTTCGCAATGGCACCTGTAAAGTTTATTCTTTTGCTATTATTTACATTTATTTCAACTCATTGGTACCACTGCACTTTAACTTATAAATTACCCTATTGTATCCTCTTCGATCTTTTCCACTGGAAAAACAATTGCATAATTTTGATTTGTTCTTTTAACTTGCGTTCCAATATTTTGGTCATTACAATATTTACAACAACTGTATTGAACAATAAAAATGTGGCGGTTGTCTCTAATGTGCTGATCATTAACTTCTGTTGTAATTAAAGACAACAGTGACAACTTGTTTCGCGTAACTATTTGACTCGCCATATTAATTTGAGATCCTTTCTCTTTGCTTGTTATCTTAGTTAGAGAGGGTAACCTCATATTATTGACATTATAATTAGTCAACCCACCGTCATGGCTTTGAATCTCAATATTAAGCTTTAAATTGACAATATCACCCTTATTTAAAATAGCCACATATCGATCGTCTAAAGGTTTATCATTCACGTTCACCTGTAAAGTTGGACTGAAATAGATGTGTTCGTTATTATCTGGAGCACTGATGTTGACTTCATTGATTACATTTACATTTTCTTCGATTCTTTGGGCTACGTTATGTGTAATACTATACTGACTATCCAAAACTTTGTTTGTAATAAATAAAGACTTCGCTGGGGGCAAATCATTTAATATATTTTCGTTGTTCTTGGGGGCATTAATTACGATTTCGGTATTCACATTTACATTTTCTTCGACTTCGTAATGACCATCTTTGGGTTTGTCATCCGTATCCATAACTGAATGTTTTCGAGGCAGTGGGTCGTTAATCTTAACTTTATCCTTTTTCTCTGGAGAGTTAATTTTTAATACTTCATTGTTCATTTTTGTATTTTCTTCTAATGTATGCGCTATAGTTTGGGTCGCATATGGTTCATTTGAAAGTTTTTCAGTCGTTATCGAATGCCTGCGTGAGTTTGACTCGTGGACATTATTGTTTTCATTAATTTTTGTTGCGATAATTTTGTTTCCACTGTTTATATTTAAATTTTCGTCGGTATTTTGGTTAAAATTTTCAACATAAATTGTTGTAGCTGTATGCCGTTTTTCTGGGTTTACATTTATTAAAGGCAGGTTACTTTGTGAGTTTTTATAAAAACTTGATATCAAAACTATTTCTTTATCTGCAATGACACTTTCAAATTCAGCACTGTTGCTAGATAATTTTCCATAATTTTTATTAGATGAAGATGAAGTTGCTTTTATCTCATTGGCTACTTCTTGAACTTTTGGTAGGACTGCTGCAGGTGGTATAGCAGATTCTTTTAGTCTAGTCGTGGGCTTATAAATCTTACTTTTTGCCAACACCTTGTTTACTTGATTACATGTTGAAGCTGTTTTCCTGTCAACTTCAGGCTTTGTAGTTTTAACATTGGATGTCCTTATGCTATCTTTCTTTTTAAATGGAGTTTTTGTACTATGTGCGTCCGGTGTCGTAGGTGATGTGATTTTTCTAATAATTGTGGGACGTTGAAATAAAGGTTTTCTTTTTCCTATTACTTTTACAGCTGTTGTAACTTGTAGCGGTTCCGGCTTTTGTGTCACGGCAAATAACGATTGTGGTTTCACTATTACACTGGTGTCTTGATCCATCGTACTTGATATTATCTAAAAAAATAGAATCAAACATGACATATAATTTATAATGTATATACTACCTATATACACTTTATTACTTATCAAGAGAAAAAAGAAGGTACCGTTGTTAACATCCTGCTCCCCTCTTGTGCGTTATTTTTTGGATCTTGGTGTTTAACATCGACATTTTCCATATCAGTGGGATCTTTTGATTCATCTGTAAGTTCTTAGTATAAAAAGTTAGAAAGTTTAGATAGACATTTATTAGATAGTAAAATCAAGCTGTGAGGTCTCGTAAGAAAAATCTGAACAGATTTGCGTACAGTCTTATCGTAGCGTATTTGTGCAGCAGCATTGCTGTCCATTTCTGCTTAGAGTGCGAAGCTACCTAGTGACGGAGATAGCGATAGTGCTTCACGAAATTGCTACGCCAATGCAGTCATCACGCAGTGCAGTTTAGATATTTAGATGACAGACCTTGTTGCTTGCAATTGTGACATTGATAAATCCGTTTTCCTCATACGATTCCTTATTCACTTTTGAATAAATAGAGATAAAAGTAAACAGGTATTTACTGGACAAAGTACTGCACACGTCAGGTGAGGCCGCAGTCAAACTTTAGTCCAAAAAGGTTACTTACCTGGTTCTAATACACCTCCATTTTTTTTTGCTTGTCGTTTTTCCCATGACCTGGAAAATTAATCACAGTAACACTACTTAGATATTATCATATGACGGTGTGATTGAACAGTGTTTATGGTGCATAGTGAAACAATGGTGAAAATGCGAAATTTGGAACTTTTTGTTTCAGCGCGAGTGCTTTGATTCCGAAGCGGTATTTCCAATAAGTTGAGTTGTCTCACAAGTGTGAGAAATGGTTCACGTAGGGCTGCCGGAGCACAACGATAGGTGCTTGGCGATAGATTCTTAGCTTGAGGGTAGCAAGCCAGGCGAACGCTTGCCTACCACCAAGCACTGGTTTCATCACGATGCATGTTGTTCTTTACTGAATAAAGTAAGCTCATTATAACCTACTTGGAAGCTCGTATCAAATACTTCTCGTAGCCAGCGTCGACAAACTTGTCAGGTGGCTCCACAGCGACATAACAAGTCCCGTTGGATAGCTCCATGGGGCTCATCACCTTCTTCCCTTCTATCGAGTACAATTCGATGTTGGAATGTCTGAAATAGATAAACTAAGTTACGACGAAGAATCTTAGAACTTAATAATAATGCTTTACGATCTAAAAGTCTAAGTAGATAAAAGCTAAAGGTCCAATTACGCGAATCATGTAGTTAGCAAAGCGTTCAAGCGTCGAACTAGACTAGCTATAGATACATCTAAGTAGATAGCAAAACGTTCAATTATAAAATCGTCTAACGTTTGTTCAGCACAGCTGTTGTTGTAAGCTTTATTTTGATATAGGTATTGCTTTACAAAAGGATTTTAGTGTTATTGATGTTTAGTAACGTTATTGTGAAAAAAAGATAAATAAGGCTGGCTTGCACAACTTATTTAAATCTAAACCTTATTTAAATTTTCCATACGATTTGAAAAGTGAATTGCATTAAATTCAGATTTAAATCAGTGGTGTAAGTGGGCCTTAGCAATGCACCTATTATGTTGTAGAGTATTTACCTAATATGTCAGGCTCAAAGAAGGCAAATGCTGATTCAGCGAAGCTCAATATTACCTATATCTTAAAACGCGTCATGGGTGTTATTATGAGAACCATATCACGAATTTCACGTTATAGATCTCTAGTTGCGCCCCGCGGTTTTACCCGCGTCTTCCCGTTATCCCGCAGCCTTTTTTTGGGATGAAAGTAGCCTATGTGTTAATCCAGTGTAAAAGCTATCTCCATTCCAAATTTCCTCAAAAGCGTGATACGTGGTAACAAACATTCACATACACGCACACACACACACACAAACTTTCTCATTTATAATATTAGTAGGAAGTAGGATGGTCGCCTATTTTTTTGCACATTGAGTTTTTTGTTTAACCCTATTATGTATCTACCATTAACATGCAGCTACGTACCTAACTAAGGTACTAAATCTACCAACTTACAAAGAACCATACTGCGACTTCGCTAAAAAATTTAAGGTAGACATCCACCAGTGTAGGTCTGTACTGCAAAGGTGGTATTTCCTTGGGGGCGAATACTGCTGTCCGTTGGAGAACAAGAATATATCGATGGCTTGCCAGTCCGCGTCACTGTCCGGGACTCTGGTTTCTTCTGATGTCATTCTTCAATGAACATACTGTTTCTTTCTTGGGATTTGTACTGGAGAAGACCTTTTGGTGGTAGCCGATGCTTAACTCCAACTTTTACCTTGATATTGTTGGCCAACTATTTTCTATACTTTCACAGCCACATCACAAATCATAGGTAAAAATGAAGCATATCATCTAGTTCATTTTCCATTCGTCAATGTTATCGAGTTTATTCTTATATTGAATAGAAACTGGAACAACTGTTGTAAGTAATATTTTTATGTGATATTTTGTACTAAAATCAAAACAAAAATGATAATAATAATTATAAAAACAAATTAATTTAAGAGCAATAACCTCAAAAATTCATAGTTATAGGCTAAATACTATTTATTTGTCGAAAGAGTTCGAATTTAGGTAGTATGCAACCTTTTTAAACTCCTTGCAAAAAAATATGTCATATTCTGTTTTTTTTTTGTTTTGTTATGGCGTCACACGGTTAGTGTATTTGCCAGTGTCACGTATAAACCATTTCAAACTCGGAGAGTTGAATCAAGTATATGATGATAATGAGATGAAGGGATCAGGATAGTGTTTAAGTAAAGTAGTGGCGCTTTACGCTTTTTTTGGAGCAACTAGAAATGTCACTTTCACAACTTTATTTCAATTTCCCACACTCGTACACATTAACGAACACATAATGGTTATTAATCCACCAATATTACACATTATAACTCGAAGAAACACAAGTTTTGGAAATAAAAACAAAATTTTCACGTTGACAACTCAATTGCCGCCAAAAAAGTCCCCTTTTCATATTCCATAAAATGGTTTGTTTGCGATGCCAAAATCTTCCACAGAGAAAGGAGAAAAAAAGTACATATTTTTACGTATTTGTACGTTTTTTTAACAAGTTTTTACGTTTTATTAAGTTATTACTGTATTTAATTTATTGAGTACAACATAATTATCAAGGTAACAAAACCTACCCCACGACTGAGTTAGTTCGCTTGAGGTGAACGTTCGCCACACCCTGCGAGGGTGGCAGAACTATTAGTTTTACACTTGACACTTTACTAGCGTGCAGCTTTACCTTTCTCGACACGATACACATCATTACAAACGTATTGTTCTTTAAAAATACTATATTTCTTCACTGCGGTAAATATGTCACGTGATAAAACCGTAGCTTGGGTAGGGCACTTTCTAGTGTTCGCCTGGCTAGCTACACTATCGCCAAGCATCAATCGGTGTACTCTGATAGCTCCACTTGAGAGCCAGTTCCCAATCCAGGTGTAACCTTTGCATTGTCACTTATCATTATGTGAATTGTTGTCACATCTGGAATATAAAAAAGTGGTAAAAATTCACCATTAGCATTACAAAGCAGTCAGAATCAAGACGAAACGAATTATTCGAATAATCGACTAAATAGATAGTAGGATTAAAGCCTATTAAAAAAAGTATACACTGTATTGAGCTGATACTTATATACTTCTTCAAGATTAGTTTAAAAGTTCTCCTTAGACTACGCCTATTGACCAACGCTTAACATGCCAGAAGTTTGTCACTCTCATCAAAGAAAGTTTACAACTACCCTCTGAAATAGTAAAACTACTCTATGAGTAAAATCCTGTCACCATCTTTCCTTCAAGAGTACAACACAGTTTTTTTTCTATCAATTTATAAAAATCTAAATTTATTTTTCCGTGAAGATTTTTTCCGTGAGCTATTTTCTATTCTACATCAAATGCTGAGCTGCGGTCTAAAGATATAAGCACCTCTTTATAGAATCTTTTTTAAATTGCAGCTTTTTTTTTATTATGTTGAAACAAGTCGAGGCCCGTCTACGCCTCACGGACGCATCAACACCGTCCCGCCACGCCTGCTATTCTGCATAATTCTCTGCATTAAGTATTACTAATTTCCCTCTTTAAACAGCGAGATCCAGTAACAATCAAGATATCCAATAGCTACGAGTCAAACTACTTTTTGTCGTAGGAACACCGTAGATCGTAAAGAAGTCATAGAAACATTGGGCGAGTCCCGACACAGCTGCATGCCTAAACGGGCAACATTGTTGGCTGCATTTTGTTACGGTATGCAAAGACTCGGCCGCGGCTCGACCACCAACTGCCTCATTGGCATTCATGATTTCACTTTTCTCTCGCCATATTCGTTACTGACTTTGCAGTTTCGATTTCTAAGCTATTGTGTTGCCCATATTTGAGGATCTAGAATTAACGAGATTTTTTCTCATTATGGCTATCAAAGATTGTTTTAATAACTGCCATCTGCTGTACGATCTCTTTCGCTGTCAACATCGCTGATGATGAACAGTTCTCGTGTATAAAAGAACACAAAATATATAAATGAACCCGTACTATGATGGTGATGCAGATGTCTAAATATATGTATTTATATAAATTATGTGTAGTACCAAATTTAAAACTAGACCAGAAAACTGAACCTCATTTAAAACGCATTAGTTAATATATGTACATAAATAACGCAGGCGAAGCCGCGGGCAAAAGTTATTTTAATGTACCTATATTATGAAAGAAAAATATCGTTAATATTACTATAATAAATAATAATTAGTACCCACTACTACTTTTTTAAATTAGAGCTGCATCCAAGGGTGCGCAGTGACAATAAACGTAATCTAATTTTAAAATTTAAATTATCTATATTAAAGACATCAACGCGTGCGCCACAAAGCGGGATTCAAAATTTTTTGTTCTATTTGTGCACACACGATGACTTCATTGTTTACTGTGATAACTCGCGTCTATTCGATTATTTCAATCGCGGCTGCCGCGAGCGAAAAATTAAAATAAGTTTTTTTTTGTTAGTGGACAGTAACTTTTTGAGATAATTGATACCGGTGCCGTGCCGCGTCGTAGACTGATTAAAAAAATAACAAAATGTATACATTGATGTAGGGGAGCGCGTAAATAAATGTACGGCTCACCGTGCTATTTGTGTCGACAGCGCGCGTGCGCGGCGCCGCCGGTCACAGACTCGCGAGCGTCACAGATGGGACGTCGCCGTGACGCATTGCCTATATTCGCATATTGGCCTCTGAGCAAAAAAAAACTGGCCAAGTGCGAGTCGGACTCGCGCACAAAGGATTCCGTATTATCTTTAAAAATGGCAAAAAAATCACGTTTGATGTACGGGAGCCCCCTTAAATATTTGTTTTATTCTGTTTTTTACTATTTATTATTATAAGCGGCAACAGAAATACATCATCATCGTGATGTATTTCTGTCGTGGGAGCCGATGGATGCAAACAGTTTATAGCCATTAATTGTGGTCTTCAAATGGGGAGGCCTATGTTTAGCAGGGGACGTCATCCGACTGATGATGATGTTGAATTTCATTTCTTATGAATTTTGAATAAATAAGTACACACCTAATCCCTATTTGATGGTTATTATCTAATTGGGATAATTGGCGTTCTTTGTTATGTTTATATGCTGCTGCTGTTTCTGCTGATTATCGTGAACATACTAAAAGTAGGTGATTTTTATTCGTTGTTAAGCGTTTTTGTATTTTCCAATACTTCTGAATCGTTAATCTATGACACCATGCTGTCCTTGTCATCGCCATGCAGCACCCGCCCGATACCTATGCATTCCGCCCAACCCAGGTCTCCATATATACCAATTATTATCAACCTGTTATTTAACATTTTCTGGATATGTATTTCTTACTGAAATAAAAGTAGAGCTGTATTAATTTTATCAAAGAAATGAAATAGATTTTATTTACGTAGGTGTTTTAACTAAATAAACATGTGCATGAATACTCTAGAGTGCAATGATTTAGTGCACGTGCGAGTAGAGCACAGGTTTGCTGGGTATCATCAGGCTATCAGGTGGTAGAGTGCAAATGAATGAGCAGACAGGGGACGCGGGCCGGGAGTGAAGGGCCGCGCCGGGAGGCGGAGGTGCGGCGCGGCGGGCGCCGCAGTCCGCGCGAGGCGCCGTCGCCGGCCCGTCGTCTGCCGCCGCCGCGAACCACTCCCGCGCGATACCAGCCTTTGTTTGTTGTCGAACGCGCTACGCTCCACAGCTGTTCCCCGCGCCGTACGCGTACCAGATTCAGTGGTAGCCCGGTTCCATTAGTGTCCAAACAGTGATTCTGTGCGTTCTGTGAGTGTACTCGTAGATGGGGCCGATGAGCCCCTAAGCGCGAGGTGCGGTACCTCCGCTGAGCCTGTGGGCCCTGACGGCCCGGCCATGGCGGCCACGGCGCGCCGCGAGATCGACACTGGCGAGGAGGACATTGCTGCCATCGCCAAGCAGATCTCCGACCACGCCGAGGCGATCTACCAGACTTGGAAGGCGCGCGGCCTCGCACCCACAGAGATACTCTCGTGCAGGCCCACACCCGGCATCAAACTGACTGAAACCCTGCGGAGTAAACCCAAACCAGAACCGAAACCTGACCTAAAACATAGATCGGACATAAGACACCATCGTCCAGAGATAGTTCGGCCCGAAGCTGACATCCGGAGAGAGCACAGGCTCGAACGACGTGAACAGCGTATCGAATCCGATGGTGATTCGATGGACGCTTCGCTGCCGCCAGACTTGGTACCCGAGAGGAACGGTCCCGCAGGCGCCGGCGCCGGCGCCAGGCGCGCCGATCCTGCCGTTATGCGGCTGGAAGTCGCCCGTGAGGAGGAGCGTCTTCTGAGAGCGCTCCGCACCGGTGGTGTGGTGGCAGAGCGTTCAGCAGAGCGACCCGATGTGGTGCCACCGATATCGCTCGTCGACTACGCCAAAAGTCGGTACCAAGACAGGCTGGAAACGGGTGCGAGAAAGCCAGCTGCGGGTGCCGGTGGGGAACGAAGAGGCTCCTTGGGATCGCACGTGAATGAAACTAAATCCAAGTTCGAAGCCAGAGCTCGGCGCGCGTCTAGCGCTGGTACCGGCGAGCCCGTGGCTGTGGCCAGCGCGGGCGGCGCGGCGCCCGTGCGGCCCTTCCTCACCCGAGGCTCTGTTGCGGAACGGGTGCTCATGTTCGAAAAGTGCCCCAGCGAAGCTACCCTCGAGCTGGCCAAGAGGAAGTCACCAGCAGCCACCACATGGCGGGGACCGCACGACGTCATCAACAGAGCACAGGTGAGAGATAACGATCAAGCAGAAACACGGCGAGTTTCGCAAATAGTAATTTATTTAGTGCAGTGTTGCACGTCACACAAGCTGCGCCTATACTACCTCTACAGATCCCAACAGGGATCTGTAGAGGTAGTATTAGGATAAAATACGCCAATTAGCTATGTCGACATTATTTCATGATTAATATTCCTTTTGACGAGATGACATCAGCTACGCCGTTCCACGAAGTTCATTTCAACGCAAACACAGCTGATAATTCGTTGCAAGTGTAAATTAATTCATGCTTGTCTCACGTGTGGTAAACAAAATGTAGGTCTCTACGGAAAAGTGGAAAAAGAAATTCAAAAGCAAACAAGCTCACGTGCATGTTCAAACTTTTTCTTTAACATGCCTATTTAGAGAAAAAGCGTTTCGTCCGTTTCGTCATGAGTGGATAGTTAAATCTGTTGGTTGACCGATTCAGTGGTGGTATCGAAATGAGTCCAATGAACCAGTGAGGCGGTACTATTCAATCATCCCGAGCGCGCTGCACTGTACTATGTTCTGATTTAGATCGCTCACTGTACGCCGCGCCGGCACATTGTGTTCTGTGCGCTGCATTTTTGACAGTCTGCCAATTTATTGCTCGTCGTATCGTATCTACACCCATGTGCGACATCAATCGTGTTTATATTATACGCCCACTTTTCAAAGAGTACGTTTCGGTCTTCTAAACTTAGTGGAGCTAATACTACCTATATGCTACAGCTACAAGTAGCACAGCCACAGTTTTTGGTCAGATTTGCATCATTATTCATGGAGCCAGATTTGAATTGATGTTCCGATGGCGGCATTGAAAAGAGGAATCCATGCATGGCGGTTGAATATTAGCTATTGTCAAGTCTGTTCCACCCTTGACTTTGTTAGTAATTGGAAGGCAGTCTGTGGTCGCGAATTGTGGTTATACAGATCACTGAGTTCGCTCCTCGTTGGAATTACGTGTTGTACTGAGATAACTGAGAGCCATCTGTTTTGCTGGTATTTTCATGACTGTGTTGACCTATTAAGTATACAAGGCGCGGTTATTCGCCGAGTAAACGCAATAGTTGAACAATATAGTGTTGTAATCGGATTTGGGGAAAATCTAAAACTATGCGACTAGTTTCTAAGCAATCAAAATGTATCCAACTCGATGAAAATTTAAGCACTTTATCTACAAGATATTTACCGACGACGAAATGATTATCAAAGCATTCGTTGCGCAATCTTTGCGAAATAGTCTGCTGAAATGTTAACCTTGACGTCTCGTCATGACGCTTCATTCAATTGGATAAATATAGAGCCCCAAATAAAGTGACTAACCAATTTTCTCTAATCCACATGGACGCGCTAGCGCTTCGTGTACTGTTAGTGTACGCCAGTAGAATCACAAGCAGTGACAGCAGGATGGATGCAAAGGTATTCGTGTCACGGAGGACGGTGCAGTAAACCGCGTGTAAATATATTGTACAGCGCGAACCAACACAGAAACTCGACGTTTTCGTTCATCATCACATCACTAACGTGCTTCTAATTCCCAGTCCACATGTAAACGGAGCGAGATTATTCACCTCGTCAAATGCTCTACTACGGGCAGAGAAAAAAAATTGTGTTCCAAATTTAAACTCGGCGGAACGGCGGGAATGGCTTGGCTGACGCCCAGCGGGGTCCGATTAGAGCCGACTGACATCCGACTGCATACGAATGGCGGCTAGGAAATAGAAATGGAAACCTAGGGCTACAATATTATACTAGATTAGTTTGTACAACTTACCTCCTTAATTGTTTGATGGAGAGAAATCTAACATAACAGGAAGCCAAACGTGCAGTATCACCAACTTAAACGATAGGAAGTGACAGACAAATTGGTCGGAAGTGATTGTTCACAATTTTGAGTGCGAGTGTAGATGTATCGTGTACACCGCACGAGCAATAATAAAATCGGCGTGAATTGGGACGGTCTTATGCAATGATACCAAGAAAATAAGAGATAATTTTAACGAGCGAGCTGAAGTCAACCTCGTAAACATTGGATTTAACTGACATTTACTTCATTGCCTTCGTGAAGTACTTAAGAATAATGTAGGTTGCTAAACTCTACTAGTGCGATTTCGAAAAGGCCTTCTCGCTAAGCAGGATTTTAATCCACACTATACAATATGTACTGTACTCCTACTTAATGCAAAATGCTATCTGTCCTTCTGTTCGTTTGTTACCTTTTCACGCCTAAACTTCAGGGCAGACTTTGATGCAACTTGGATTAGAGATAGTTGAACCGTAAAGCTGCGTATATACGGAGAGCGCGTTCCTGAATTACGCGTAGTGGGGATACGTTGTCCACACGTACATTGGTTCTCGTTCGCGTTCTCCAAGAGTAGATATACGTAGCTGCAGGTATGTATATGGCTTTCCACGACACGCGTAACCCGACCACGCGTAACTTAGGAACGCGCTATACGTACGTAGCTTACGAAGTACAGTCAACGACAAAAGTAGCTGAACAATAGCACATGTTCCGATTACCGTCAACACCTTTAAACACCAACCTCTAACCACATTATCACTTAAAATCAGGTGTGTTATGCTGTGCTCAAGTCCACCTTGTAAAATATAAAAAAACTCAATCATTACTGATCTAAAACACATTTGGAAAATCTAGTATGATCAGCTACTTTTGTCGCTGACTGTACATAGGATACTCTTTCATAGGATAACCTATCCTCGCGGATGTTACCGCGGGGCACAGCAATTTACTTCCATCTTGTCAGAATTAGATCGATAGAATGATTTAAAATATCTATCGTAGATAAGATAATTATTTACCTAGTTACCTACTTAGTGCCTATCTAATCTAGGGTAGATTTGGTAAGTTTAATAAAATAATATTATTATGTGTAATATAGATTTCAGGCAGTATAACCACGTTTAACAAAGAAAATGCAAAACAAAGTTGTTTAAATAGGTAAAAAAAAAATAGCGTAGTGCTCGCACTTAGGTGTATCGTGACATTCGTGACCCAGAACTCAAAAATAAGGCCGTAGAAGCATTTTTTTTACTTCTTACAGAATAGCGTATGACCACAAGTCACCTAATGTTAAGTGACTATTTGGTCGAAGGTGACACCACGCTACACCTGGATTGGGAAGTGGCTCTCAAGTGAGTTCCCATAGTGAAAAGAAATCGGCAGCAGTTATAGATGAAAAGATCTGAAGATCGGGTTCAGTAGCGTACTTTAGAGGATTAGCTACACTCTGCTCTCTAGCAGGCAATTACCGACGCAGGCTACGAAGAATTCGGAAACAAGTATTAATTAAACAATAGCAAGTAAGTAGCAGGCCTACAGGTCACAAGGACCCAAGGTCGAGTCTCGCATGGCTCACGCGATCCTAGCGGAAGCTAAGTTATATTGTGTCTCGGTACAAATTACACAAATTGTGGGCTTTGCTGGCAAATTTGCCAAGAAATTTTATTTAGTAGTAGACTGGTTTAGTAACAGACTATTTAATTTTTTTTTCATTCCTTCTGTATTTCGGAAAGCCTTTTTTCTCCGTGTACTTTATGAACGTGCACTAAAAAAGTGTTTTAAAAGAGGGATAGAGAGATTCACATCTCCACGGTAGGATAACCTCTTCTTGACGTAATTCACCAAGCTAAGCTTTTGCTTGGCTCTACAAATGTCACACACAATACTCACATAATGTGCTATGTCGGCACCGATGTCGTCGGCGGAAATGGCAGACGTGTCCGGACCCAACAAATAAATTTTCTAGCACAAAAACATCGTTTTACAGAGTAAAATCGTGATACAAAAACAAATGGGTAATTATTTCAATATCATTGTAAACATTGATGTAATGATGTACCTAAGTCAGTATAACTTTCTAGATTTTTCCTAAATTTTAATGCAGATTTCAACCGCGGGGAATGACTTGGCTGACGCCCAGCGGGGTCTGATTAGCGCCAAATGACATCCTTCAAGCTAACTTGAGTACTTGACCTTATTCTAAAGAGATATATCACATTCACATTTCTAAAACGGTTTTTTAATAGTGATAGCAAGTTGATGGATATCAATATTTAATATAAAAAATGGGACCGTTTGTGGCTTGTGAGTGAGTATGTATTTTTCTTCTTGCTGAAACGGCTTATTTGATTTGTGTGTAAATTACAATAGAGATAGCTTATCTTATCCTGGAAATGGTCTCTACCTGCGGGATAACGGGAATACCTCGGGGTGCGGTTATGAATGCAGTCACTAGATAAAATCGATGGATCGTATTTAGTCGCACCTCCTCTTAAGTGAATTTCATCAGTTTTCCTAGCAACGTGTCATTGCATTCCGTCTCCATCCCAGGTCGATGTTTGCAAAGTTTACTTTCCTGCAAAATATATCTACAATCTTTTCAGAATTACCTCTGAGATGTAGATTACATTCCGTTCACTGAGATTACACCATTCAAAAATATGTTAATTAACAAAAAATGTACGTATCTCCTTTCATAATTTTGCCATAACAAGTTATATACTTTTACAAGCCGTGTGTATATTATATGAATTTTGATTAGCTATTCCCCGCGGTTTTATCTTGGACTACGATTTATCGCGATAAAAAGTATCCTGTGTCCTTTGCAACGGTTCAAAGTATGTATCTCCAAATCAACTTTCGTTAAGATTTGTCAAGCGGTTTACGGCTGGTTTCATGGAGATGGAAATTTGACATAAGCTCCATAGAAGTAATGTCAAATTTATGTCAAACCGTGGATAGATCGGTTATTGAAGCCGGTAGTTAGGCGTGAAATGGTAACAAACATACAGAAGGACAGATTTGTTTCGGAACTTTATATTTCGCTGGATGGGTTTTACTACCATCTTGTTGCTAAAATGCAATTGCTTACGATTAATAATAATAATATACTAAGATTATTAATATGTTATCGATATCGGTGACCCACATTTGTTCCGATAATTTTATTAGCGAAATAACTAATATTTTTATTTACTATATCGTTTGCTCACCAGCTGATAAGGCTATATGACCGATAAACACAAGTAATGAGTGAAATTACAACATTTATTAAGTTTCGTTACTTTGTGTATGCTGATCCAAATATCCAAATATTTGTGTCGTAGTGGAAATCGAACTCACGACCTCAAATTTTACAGGCACTCGGATCCAAAACAAATAAAAAGAAAAAAGTAGACGAAGAATATAAATATAGAGGTCGAAAGTGGCGTCACGCTACAACCGAAGCTACTGAACTATATTGCACTCATGTAAGGTTGCCGGAAAACACTGAGGTGCTTGGCGACGACGACGGTAGCTAATTAGCTATTAGGAGTTACTTAAGTACATTTATTTCGGATATCACATGGAATGGAGATAGCTTATACCACAGTAAAGTAAGAACAGTAGGTTAGCTAAGGCCGCTCGACGAGTTAATTGCCTACTCTTGCGGTGATGCATAGGCGGCGCGTTCCGTACTGAGTGCATGGCCACAGCCCCGTCCGCGGCCCCGTTCGTTTGTGATTGTGTGCGGGAAAAGTGCGTGCGTACACGGAGCCGCTACTCTCGCACACATTAAAACCGGCGGCGGCCGATTTGTATGAAGCTGAACTACTACTCTTTACTATGCTTATACCCTGGATTAACACTTAGGCTTATCCCGGAAAAGACGCGGGTGAAACCGCGGGGCGCCACTATTTTTATTATATGTACACTACTTTCCCATTACGGTAGGTCAATTTACGGCATTCATAATACATTCGCGGAGTCAACAAAAACAGCTAGCTACTAACCAGTTATTTATGCAAAAACGGCTAACTACATTATTAAATGTTTAGTCAAATTAAATTGAGCGATGAAGCCGGCCACCTGCGCTTTCACTTTCACACGTGAGTCGGTGGTTGTTCCTCTCTTGCATAATATTATAGGCTTTATTACTATACTAGCTGTTTCCGCGGTTTCACCCGCGTGGACTACAGTTTGTCGCGATAAAAAGTATATTTCATTTTATTTATTTCCAAAATCCACAGACCTCACAGTTATTTGATTAGCTTACTTACTAAAACTTACATTTAATGACGGATTTACTTTATATAAGAAATAATTGAGAGAGCAGAACAGAAGTTGAACGGTAAGTAGGTACAATTTTTGGACACATATAAAAGTTTTGTGTTAATTAAAAATGTATACGTCTTTCTTCAGGGTTCAATCTATCTCCATACCAAATTTCATCAAAATCGATTCAGATGTTTAGTCATGAAAATGTAACAGACAGACATAGTTACTTTCTGTTTATAACATTAGTTTGGATGACATAAGTTGATGGCAATTACGATAACGAATGGCAAATCGTTCGGCAGCTATTGATTGTAATTATTGTAAGAAATGATTTTTTAAATTTAGTTTTTGATAAAAAATTTGATGAAAGTGAAAGGTGCCGAATATTTTGGTGACGTAAAACATTTTGAAAAAGAAAAGGGAAAAATAAACTTTGTGGTTAAATCTATAGCTTAAACTTAGTCACACTTAGCGGGCCATGGATGACAAAACTTTAGCTGTCCACAGAAACAATTGTGATACATTTGAATTCCTTGAGAAATAAGACACGGAGAAGTTTTCTTTACTTTATGCGTTATCATCATTAGCTCATTAAAAAACTTGATAGCATTAACTCTGTCCAGATTTAACCTTCAGACGCAAAAGGAACCAAAAAAAACTTATTCTAAAGGCATTAAATACTCGTGAAGGTCTACCTAAATAAGTTTTAATTAGCAGTCTCATTGAGATGCTTTGTTAATTAGACGACCATGTTGGCAGATGATCGTATCCGTGATTAAAGGGTTAATAAAACTTCTTCAAATCCAATCAGAATTGCAGTAAATGAAGGCTTGTCTTTTTCATAGGAATTTCAAAGATTTTATGTTAGATAGTTTTTGACAGTGAATATTCTGGAAAGGAGAAGAAAGATTCTCGAGTTGCGATCGCGAACCGGAAGGCATTCTTTAGTTAGACAGGTTGACTAGCGAAGCGACATTGTAAGAGTCTCGGAGAGTCGATAGATGCAAATAGCTAATCGCCATACATTGGCACGTTCAAAGGAGGAGGCCTACATACAATGAGCAGTGGACGTCATCTGGCTTCTTTCGATGCTACCCTTATATATTCCTAATGATCCAAAATCAAGAAACAATTTAATAACTAAATTTCTATCACGGAACAAAATATTGCTAAAGAAAAGCTAGCAAGTAGGCACAATTGAATATGGAATCACAACTGTGGTAGACATAAATGTTGGCTTCGGACGTTATGATGTTATATCTTGGCATGCTTAGGTACCTATATCGTTTTTTTTTAAAGATAGGCAGCAAGATGATGTTTGAAGTTAGACGTCTTTTGTTTGTCCACTACCCACAACTAAGTACCTACCAGACCTCCAGCTTGTGTTTGCATACGATTCGATCTCATTATAGGTGCTAATATTGAGCTAAAATATTTTTAGACGTGTTCCGTCAAGGCGCAGTAAGACAACAGATTAGGTAATAGTGTGTACTCAAAACAAGTCTTCGAGATCCTGCAAATTAGTAGTGGCAAGGTCGCGCAAACACTAACTCAAGGCGATCACGAACGTGAAAAATATGCTAAAATATTATGACTTATGTGACTTATGTTACAGCACACATTATTATTTTTTGATCCAAAATATGAATGACTGCAACTGGATTTTTTTGCGCAGCGTATTAAGCGCAACGCAACACAATCAATACTTTTTTATAAATAACGCAGCTTTACCTGAATCACTGAAGCCGATTAAATAATATACAAATTCACGTATCATCTCTACCATATATATTCTATAGCTATCGTGTTTACATGTAAAGAATTACATTTATACTTTGTGAGATTTATTTTTGTATATTTTTATGTTGTTACCACATTATTGAGGACTCCTCCTCGGTTAAAGGCCTCTTCTAGAGCTTTCAGGGTTTCCCTGAATTTCGCCTTTTCCATCCGGTCGTTCCCTGCCACTTTTTTTTATCAATGAATCTATTGACAGATCATAAACGTTAAAGAATCTATTGCAGTGGCGTGTGAACTTTCATTTCGTATGATCCAATCATGTTGAAAGTCTTTATACGCATGCCACCGTGTGGAACAAGTAGAATAATTGGGTACCCCGTGCATGACATCGTTAATGGTTAATGATTCGAGATAGTTCACTTTCATTCGAGCGAGCTAACTACCCGATCCAACTGTTATAACGAGGGCGAAAAAACAAAATAAAACTTAGGGTTTTCCTTACTATGTCACTAAACAAAATTGTAACGAAATATCTCAATTGTTTACTTCTTACAAGGTAGCGTTTGACCACTAGTGCATGACGTGATGTTAAGTAAAGATGTGGTCAAAAGTGGCGCCACGTCACATCTGGATTGGGATTAATTTTTATCATACCATTTTTAATTTCTTGTCTTATTGATATAGCTCATATATTTAACCGCATCTTCCGAAAGAGGTTGGTAAAGTATGCAGTTAGAATTTACAACCACCAGTAAGTTAGTATGGTCGTCAGCAACCGACGTAGACCGTTGTTCCTGGCACATTACATGATGTATGTCTATACTTTACAGATTTTACGCATTCACGTATTTCATTTTGTGCGAGAACACCGCACAATGTAATATACTTATTTGTCTTGGATCCTGCGCCTCAGCACTCCCTGAACATTCGCTTTCATAATAAACTTGCTATTTTTAGGGACAAACAAGAAGTAGGGTTTCCAGAGCCGCAGAATTATTGTGTTGGAGTAACGACTCTCAGAAGGGTTTTTTTGGTATATTTACTTTAGTTTCTTTGTTTCATGTCAATCTTATTATAATAACCACGCATATCACACTAATTTATTAACTCTCATATTATTATAAATATAAATGCAAAGTATGGGGTTGAAATTTGGAATGGTGCGATAGCTTACATTCAGGATTAACAATATTTTAGTTAATTTTTGGAATGAGAAATGGTTCTTGCTGGATGAAGGGAAAATCGCGGGTGGAACCGCGGGACGCAGCTAGTTATTATATTCAATTATTGTTTTATATATTTTACATTGTTTATTACATACTTACTTTAATTTAAAGACCCTTACCCAAGTTTGGCGGCACGCAACCTTCGACCACTTCGTCACTTAACATCAGATGACTTTCCATCAAACTGCGAAACATAGAAAAAATACAAACAGAATGTAAACAAATGTGTGTAAACAAATAAACAGCGGGAAATCAATGTTTAAACAACGAATATCTTCTGTTGGAATTCATTTAATCCCATTGACTGAATGTCTATAGAAAATGGAAAACAAGCAATTCCACTGGTTGTTATTGTTGACTTTACAAAGGGCATTATAGTATACTTAGGCATATATGCCTGCACGTATTATAGGAGTAATAAATTTTATGCAATAAAGACATTGAAGGAGACATTTTCCAAAATAAATAGATACATACTAACATTGAAACATGTGTTCACATAAAAACGTTATAGGGACAGGTATTAAGCAGTAAAATTGTGAATGTAGTTTTAGAATAATCACATCTGAAGTATAAAGTAGAAAATATACACTAAAAGGTATATTTAGATGTAATACCTACATCAAGATTTATCAGGAGAGCTAACAACTAAAGAACTAACAAGAAAATATTCAATATGAATATTGCTAGAGCGGGAGTTCTTTCAAAATCTCTTTAAATGAAACATGCTATGTAATATGAGCAGCAATATCTTGGTAAGGTACGATGTTAATTTAGTTTCTGCGTCGTCATTCAATAAATACAGCTATTCAAACAATTTTCTCTGAAAGTCACAATCGCAAAACACGATGTTATGAGGGCCTGAATGAAGCATGAAAATTATTATCAACCACTGTTTTAAACCGATAAAAAACAAAAGGAGGCTCAATCCAAGGCCTATAATTATAATACTAGCGACCTACCCCGGATTCGCACGGGTAGGCAAAGATGTTAACAAACAAGAGTTTTTTCAAAACGTCCCAGACTTTTTTGTAAACCTACTGCCTACATTTCTTGAATAAGTACATTAAATCAACTCTAATCAAACCGTTTAGCCAGCGTAAGCTGATAAAGCAGCCAATCGTCTAATTCTAATAATAGAATAATATCTATCTTAAAAAATGACGCTTTAAAAATGATTTATAAATGCTAAATTCTTAAACAAAATTGATGAGGAACTTCATTCACGTAAAAATAGACTCGTAGACTCTATAGGTTTGTGATAAGGACTATTTTTAAAGCTTAATGATGTACTTATTATTGTGTACTACTTTCCACGTATGTCGATATGTAGAGCGTGCGAAAATATTTTGTTGAGAGAAACAATGCAGTTCTGCTGATAGGGGGACATGACGTACGCACAATACGTCAGTCCGTCTCGTCTGTGTACACACAGCATGGCTGCTATACTATACCATGGTAACTAGTCAAATAGGTACAATCATAATTTATATCTAAATAAGGGTTTTGATATGACAAGCCCGCGTTGACATGCCGCCAGCACTCAGGTTTTTGTTTCGACCCGCTAGACGCAGACCACTTGGTTGGTAGGTTGATGACCAACCTACCTGTAATGACAGGTGGGTCGAATCCGCTATTATTGTGTGAGAAACACCTAATGTACCGTAGTTTATCCCAAACGAAGCCGCTTGATCCCCAAAAATCCCCGTCCAATCGCTTTCCAACAATACCCACCGGGAACGAGCCAACTCGTTAACAATATAATACCTACGTTTATTTTAACAATAACGAAAGCTGTTTCGGCAACGGATCGCGTGGTCTTGAACCCACGCGGTCTCAGGCGTGAAAACCGCGCTACAACCGTTCTCGCGCGGATAAAAAATAAACGGCTCTCCAGATGTTATGAAATCAAAATCAGATTAAATAACGCTGTGGCGACCTTGGCAAACAGATTCTGAAGATATTGGGACGGAATGATTTGACTTGACGCGGGAGCATTTATAAGGAGCTTGGGTTCACCTCGCGGGCATGAAATATACAGGATCGCTGTCACCTATATTTTTGAGCAATATCGCTTTTGCTGTCAGCAAGTCATCTGTTCGAATGTTATAAATATAATGTAATCTGTTCTGTTTGTAAAATCTTGTCCTGGATTGCTTCTATAGCGTTTAATATTTATAACACCTATTATTTACATACACAAAAAAACTAAATTGACAATAATGTTACAAGCTTTAAAAAAATGGTGACAAGTAAAACTCTATCGGACGACTATTGCAAAGGCAGTTCAATAGCAATGTTTTTAGGCAACTTAATGAAAATGGTCAAGCAGCTTGGACGATCAAGTCGCTTGCCCAATGATAAGCATCCCCCTTTCTGTACAGTACAGACTACAGTGCCACCCAGCATTTTGAACTAGAATAGTTCATAATCCCATGTGACAATGCGCTGCTATATGAAATATTGCACTTATTCGATAGTATTGCCTCTTTTTAAGCTATCGATAAGCCTGTTATGGACAGGCTTTTTATATGGCTTTTTAGTATGGCTTTTTATATGAAAACTATCGATAGTTCGGCAACACTACAAGAGACACTTTGACATGTCAAAAATGTGTTTGGAAAGTGCCGACGCATTGTGCACAGGGCCAATGTGTGCCCTTACATTTCTCCACACAGAACAAAGCCATCACGTGCAGTACCGGGCTTCCCATAGCGAATAGTAAAACGGTGAGAGTTCATTGAGTATGCGGTGTGGGACCCGCGGTGACCGCTCGTGGGACCCATTCATTATATGGAAATTGTCTTCCTGTTGCGTCCGGTATTAGAATGTGCATTTGCAGTGTGGATAGGAGAATAAGCTCTACACTGCCAACACTTACCTATCCAGGTTTTTAGTAGTAAATTAGTAATCAAGCTTTGTTTGATATTCGCCTATATTGCGAAGACTAATATTTTTGTGTGACTTTGTCTGAAAGTAGTTGAATTATTATTATCAATACGAATAAGATACTTCGATTTTGTTTTTAGGTTTTAATCTATTCAGTTAAAGTTATCAAGAGCTCAGACGTGTAACCATTGAACAAAACTTCTTACTTTGAGAGGTTGAAATTAGCTCATTTTGCATTCAAGGTGCTAATTTCTATTCCGAGTTCAAGGTAAATTACGATTATTAAGAACGGTGCTAGGAATGTTTTCACTGATTATGGGTAACCAAAAACAAGATAAGATATGCTGTGTCAATTAGGTATTGCATCCGTAGACAATTGTACTTTTATAGTAACAGTAACGAGGTACTATAACTGTTGGGGCCACGCGCACCCACACGCAAGACGTGTGGCGCGTACGCTCCCGGTTTGGGACGGGCGTGTGTGCGTGCGCCAGCTGACGAGAGTACTCTCGCAACTAGCGGGCTGGTGCACCCGTCCACGTACGCGCCTTTCGTCGCTCGAACGCGGTATTTATACTCCTTCGTCGCCCCGGGGGCGGATCAGAGTTTCCTCGGCGGCGAGGGGGGATGTTTGCCAATGAAACACGAATATCGATACGTTTGAGGTCGGGACCGCCGGCTTCCTACAGCTTGGCTATCTGCTACTGCTATCTGCTACTGCTATCTGCTACTGCTATCTGCTACTGCTATCTGCTACTGCTATCTGCTACTGCTATCTGCTATCTGCTACTGCTTGCTGCTACTGCTTGTTACTACTGCTTGTTACTACTTCTTGCTTGCTGCCATATATCGGCTAGTTTTGACTGTGTCTCAGTCCTATTTCTGTCTCGCTTACCTACCTCG
Organism: Opisthograptis luteolata; assembly: GCA_931315375.2. Classification (NCBI taxonomy): domain Eukaryota; kingdom Metazoa; phylum Arthropoda; class Insecta; order Lepidoptera; family Geometridae; genus Opisthograptis; species Opisthograptis luteolata. The sequence goes on along the minus strand of OV928036.1, from coordinate 10,091,461 downwards.
TAGCCTTACCTAAAAGAGAGCACCTATTTTTTGTTCTATTTTTTCCCTAAGTTTCGCTATGGCCGGTCCCGTTTTTACCTCGTATTTATTTGTATATGTGTGTTACAGAATTACAATTGCGTTTATAAGAGAGTAAAAATGATTCTTAATAGCTAGGTACATTTGCTTTCTTCCTAATTTACATATTTATTAACTTATTTTACTTTGATCGCCGATTTTTCTAGTTTCTAGCGTTTTTACTCTAAACATTTGCTCATATCTTTCAATCTACTTAGACCTAAGTTGGGTTTTACCTTTATTCGTATACCTTTTTACATGCTTTATCTAATATCACTTAGTTATAATATCTACCATTGCACATTATTCGTTAATTCGCTCTTAAAGTTGTTAAGTTAGGTCACGTGATATTACAATGTCCCTGGTAGGCAAACTTCTTTAGGTTGCCTCAAATATTACTATATACTCATTTCCTAATAAGTTACATTATAGTTTCATTAATTTAAATTGAACAAAAACCAAATTAATTATTCCTAAGTATGGGGCGATGGGTGGATCGTTCCCTCTCTTTCCCTCTCGTCGACGGTGCTGCGTCATAGACCTCTCTGTCCTACCTATGGCGGATCTTTCACCCATCGCTAGTTAAACATTGATTAAGCTAGTCGCCGACATCCTCCCCCTTGTGCTGAGCACAGACTCCTGACCCGGCGACTCCCGGCTCCTTCCCAGCTGGCACGCTGACTCGTTCGTTGACCTCGGGCTCGCCGACTCGTTCGTTGACCTCAGGCTCGTCGACTCGTTCGTTGACCTCAGGCTCGTCGACTCGTTGCTCGGCGTCTTGGGCTGGCACCAGTGGCACCACCTTGGAGCTCGGGCGCTTCAGGACTCCTCCTGTTGTGCGGATCTCGACGACTCTCGTGCGGCCGTCCGGTCCAGGGTAGGTGTGGACCACTTCTCCTCTTGGCCAGGTGCAGCGCGGTAGTGTGGAGTCTACAATGAGGACAGTGTCTCCGCATTGCAGGTCTCGAGTGGCTGCCTTCCCGTCGATTCTTCTTGGGATCAGAGTTGGTAGGTACTCTTTCACCCATCTGCTCCAGAAGTTGTCAGCCAGCCGCTGCGCCACCTTCCAGTTGCGTCGCCCCGTGAGATCGTCTTCGGTGAATGCCCCCAGCCTTGGGAGCCCGCAGGATCTTCCGATGAGGAAGTGGTTCGGCGTGAGTGCTTCCTCATCATGGTCATCAGTTTCGACGAGCGGCCGCGAGTTTACTATGTGCTCGGCCTCCAGTACCAGGGTGTGAAGAACTTCTTCCTTGGGATGCTTTTCCTTGAGGGTCACCGCCAGGGTCGTTTTGATAGATCGGACCAGGCGTTCCCACGCTCCTCCCATGTTCGGAGCGCCCGGTGCGATGAACTTCCACCGGACGCCAATCTTCTCAGCTTCTGTGACGACTTCTTCTTTCTTCAAACCTTCTAGGGCTTCCTTCAGTTCTCTGTTGCTCGCCACGAAGTTGGTCCCGTTGTCGCTGAAGATGGACCTGGGCATTCCTCTTCTTGCCGCCATTCTTCGCAGCGCCAGGATCATGGAGTCCGACGACAAGGACGCTGCGAGCTCGACGTGGACGGCTCTTGTCGTGAGGCAAGTGAAAAGAGCTCCCCATCTCTTCTCGTGGCGACGGCCCACAGTCACCGTCATGGGCCCGAAGTAGTCCACCGCTGAACACGTGAATGCTGGTTCCCCGTAGTGAAGTCTCTCTTTCGGCAGGTTCCCGGTCGGCAGCTGTCGTGGCGCGCTTCTGTAGACCTTGCACCACTGACACTGACGAATCGTTGCTCGTACAGCTGACCGCAGTCCCAGCACCCAGTAGCGTTGTCTTACTTCGTTGATGACTGTCGCGTGATTACCGTGGTTGAAGACTCTGTGAAAATGCTCGATTAGAAGTCTCGTGATGTGATGCTTGCTGTCTAGCACCACTGGTCTCTTGAAGTTCTTCTCTATCCCTGAAGCCGCGTCGATTCTTCCCCTGACGCGCAGTAACTCTTCTTCTAGAATTACGTCGACCTTTTTCAATTTACTCGACGCGCTGAGCGGTTTCATCTTCTTTATGGAAGCTATTTCTTCCCGGAAGCTTTCTTCTTGGCTTCTCCTTAGTAAAATCTTCTCTGCCGTTTCCAGATGCGTGTCTTCCAGTGGCAGGAACCTTCTTTCTTGCCTCTTCTGGAAGCGTTCAGTCTTCGTTTTCCTTTTTTCTTACATGTTCTCCAGGTGGGGTCATCTTTTTCCTGTTTCCTGGAGACGTTCACTTGGTGTTTCTTTCTTCTGCACAGTTCGACGAACTGAAGTACCCTCGCTGTTGCTCGTAACAACCGGTTCCAATTCGAGAACCTTGCTGGCTCCGGCGTCGGGTACTCGTCCTTGGTCTTCAGTATGGCTACGGGGAGGCTCTCCTTTTCTTCCCCCGTCGGCTCGGCCTTGAAGGAGCGTGGTTTGGGCCACGATTCTTCCTCTTCTCGCAGGAACGCTGGCCCGGTGTACCATCGATGACTTCCGTTGAACTCCTTCGGGATGTCTCTCGTAGCGTCGTCTGCTGGGTTCTGCGCCGTCGGCACCCAGCGCCACTGTTGAGGCTTGGAGGTGTCTTCAATCTCCGCGAGTCGATGTGCGACGAAGGGCTTGAATGTTCTGGGGTCGGTCTTGATCCATGACAGAACCGTGCTGGAGTCCGTCCAGTATGTCTTCTTGGTCACATCGACGTCCAGTTCTTCCTCAATGGAGTGCGCCATCCGGGTTCCCAGCAGAGCGGCTTGAAGTTCCAGTCGCGGAATGGAAACTGGTTTCAGCGGCGTCACCTTCGCTTTTCCGGCCAAGAGCGCCACGTCGAATCGTCCCTCGTTGTCCCGTTGCCTCCAGAAGACCGCGCAGGCGTATGCTACTTCGCTAGCATCGGTGAAGACATGCATCTCCCCCTTGTGTCGGGAGTGCATGACGCATCTCGGGATGCGAAGATTCTTCAGCAGGTCCAGGTTCTGAAGATAACTTTTCCAGGCTTCCTCGTTTTCAGGCGTGATTTCGTCGTCCCAACCCACTCCGCTTCTCCATATGTCCTGTAGGAGTCGTTTCCCCTGGATGAGCACGGGCGATGCCAACCCCATTGGGTCGAAGGTTGACATCACGGCGCTCGTGACTTCCCTCTTGGTCGGAGTTTTCTGATGCGAGACGACGTCTTGGTGCACGTTCCGCAGGCACGTTCGGAAGCCCATTTCGTCTTCTTCGGTGAACCACCTTAATCCCAAGGTCTTCTCCTCCTTGGATCCCAGTTCGACTTCTTTACTTGAAGCTTCTTTGTTGGTTATTCTTCTAAGAATCTTCGGTGAGTTTGATGCCCATCCCCTCAGCTCGAACCCCGCTTTTCGGTGGATGAAGTCTACTTCTTTCGCCGTCTTGACGGCTTCGTCTTCTGTCAGGAAGCTGTGTAGGTAGTCGTCCATGTAGTGGTTGCGCTCGACTGCTCGCGCTGCCTCTGGGTGCTGATCCTTGAAGTCGTCGGCGTTCTTGTTCTTCACGAAGATCGCGGAACTCGGAGAGCAGGCCGCGCCGAAGATGACCGACGTCATACGGTATTCCTTCGGTGTTCCTGTTCGCCGGTCTCCTCGCCACAGGAAACGTAGACTGTCCCGATCCTCTTCTCTGATCTTGATTTGAAGAAACATCTCCTTGATGTCCGCCACTACAGCCACTGGATGCTGTCTGAACCGTAGTAGCACCCCGAACAGTGACTGCAGAAGGTCTGGACCCGGCAGGAGTACGTCGTTGAGACTCCTCCCTCCGTGCTTGGCAGCAGCGTCGAACACCAACCTCTTCTTCGTCTTGGTCGGGTGTGTGACGGCGAAGTGAGGCAGGTACCACTTCCTCTTCGATGTTGACTCGTGTTGAACTTCTTCAGCATACTTGTTATTCAGTAAGTTCTGTACTTGCTTCCCGTACTCTTCCTTGAGACTTGCATCTTTATCCAGCTTCTTTTCGATGTTCCTGAGGCGATTCTCTGCTGACTTGTAGTTGTCTGGCATCTTCTCATCTTCGTTCTTCCACAGAAGGCCCACCTCGAAACGTCCGTTTTCTAACCTTCGACTGGTCTTCTCCAATATTTCCAGAGCTCTTCCCTCAGCATCCGTGGTCGGTCGACGTGGTTCCACTCCCAGTGATTCCACGGCGAAATGTTCCTTGATCATCTTGTCGAATTCTTCCTCTTTCGTGTTGACGTGCGCGCAGGTGACGAAGTTCACTTGTCTCGATGCCCCGCTGTCGGATCCGTGTAGCACCCATCCCAGGTACGTAAGTGATGCGACGGGCTGGTTCTTCTTCCCTTTGCGCGTAGACTTCGACACGATCAATTCCCAGTTATCTTGACCAATCAATAACTTCGGCGGCTCTTCTTCGTAGCACAGCTGATCTGCCATCTTGCTGAGGTGCGAGCATTCTTCTATTCGTTTTCTGTCCATCCTCTGAGGTGTCAGGTGCAGGTCATCTATTGTTCGCGCTCCCGTGATGGTCCTCTTCCTTGTCTGGTGGCGGCCCTTTATCTTCATGTTGATCCTCATGGAGTCCTTCTTCACAATGGTTTTCCCTCCCACTGTCTCCAGGGACAGGCTTTCCCTGGGTCCCGTGAGTCCAACTTCTTTCGCCACTGAAGAGTCCAGCATCGTGACCGTTGACCCCTCGTCCAGCAGAGCCAATACCTTGGCTGTTCCTTTCGGCCCGTATACTTCCACGGGCACCATCTTTAAGTATGCCCTCCCTGTCCTCGCGGCGTTCACCTGGAGCATGACGTTGTTGGCCACTTCTTTCTTCTCTTCTCTTTCCTCCGTCCTCTGCTCCGGCTGCCGGTCCTCGTGGAGAAGGTGATGGTGCCATCTCTTGCAAACCTTGCACGGTGGCCGCTTACACCCCTCCTTGCGATGACGTCCTTGAAGACACTTGAAACATACTCTTGCTTTCTTCACGATTTCCCATCTTTCGCTCTTCGATGCTGCCAGAAACGTCTTGCACTCGAAGAGACGATGTTCCCCTTGACAGTGGAAACATCCGGGTTTTTCCTGGTCCGTAGCGGCGTGTGCAGCTTGTCTCTGGGGGTACTGCTTCTTGACAACTGCTTCTGGCGTCGCGTACGGTCCACATCGATCCGCTTCTCGGTTCAGGAACTTTCCCATGAGCACCAAGTCCGGATCTTCAATTTCCTTATCGGCGGCAAAGTCGAACCACCGATAACGCAGCACTGCAGGCATCTTGTCCACGATCGTTTTCAGCATCTCTGGTGACTGCAGGTACTGAGGTTTCCGGAGCCCCCGGACTGTCGCGACAATGTTATTCACCTGGCTGGCGAATACGCAGACGTCGCGCGCGTTCTCGTTCATCTTCGGCAGGCTTCGAAGTTTGTCCAGCTCCGCGAGAACCAGGGTGTCCGGTCTCCCAAACCGGCGACGAAGTGCCTCCATTACCTCTTCTGGTGAGCTCTCGGAAAACAGGAGGCTTTTGATTGCCTCCCTGGCCGCTCCCTTCAGGGCTTTCCTCAACCTGGTCATGTTCTGGGTTGTTGAGAAAAGCGAAGCGGTGTCCTCGTAGACAGTCTTGAAGGCTAACCACTCTCCAGCGCCGCCGTCGAAAAAGGGTAGCTCGTGCATGAAGACAGGGGCTGCTACGTTCTTCGGCGCGGCGTTGATGGCCTTCATTATAGCCAATGCAAGTTCCTGGGTCCCGCTGGTCGTCGTTGGTCGCACGTCGTTTTCAGGTTGGTTGACTGGTGGAGCGGTCTTCTCTGCTGGCCCGTCCGGGGGGTCTTCCCTCAGATGGACCCCACTTGACCTCTTCTCCATTGTGTCGTTGATCCAATTCTTCACGTGCTCCTCTCGATCCGCGGGTTCCTCCACAGCAGAGTCGTTGTCATCGTCGTCGTCGTCAGGACACTGTATTAGCTCCAGGCGCGCCCTCACTAGTGCAGCAGCTGCTCGGGCGCTCGCCAGGTCCTGGCGAGCGAGCTCCGCGCGGGCTTCCAATTCAGCCTTCCTTCTGGTTCGTGGTCCTGACCGCACCGACGCAGGTCTTCTCTCAGTAGCTTTAGCTTCTTCTGGTTTCCTGGTAGCATCTGAAGCATTCTTGTCTTCTCGCGTAGTCCCGGTGGTCGCAGTGGTAGTTTCATAGGACGTCGTTGTATTGCCGGTGGTCGCGCTTGATGGTGCCGACTCCTCTTCAGTTCGGTGTGGCGTCGGCTCACGTTGACCGGTTCCTTTGTTGCTCCTCGTGACTGGCATCTTGACGCGCGATTACCCTCAGCACGACAGATGACAGCGGCGGATCCCGGCGGCGGCACCGGCGGCGGCACCGGCAGCGGTAACGGTACCGGCAACTCGCGGTAACGGTACCAGCGGCTCGCGACGGCGTTCGCGACGAAAGCCCGGATATCCGGATCGGGCACGATGATATCCGGCTCGAAGGACCAGATGTTGGGGCCACGCGCACCCACACGCAAGACGTGTGGCGCGTACGCTCCCGGTTTGGGACGGGCGTGTGTGCGTGCGCCAGCTGACGAGAGTACTCTCGCAACTAGCGGGCTGGTGCACCCGTCCACGTACGCGCCTTTCGTCGCTCGAACGCGGTATTTATACTCCTTCGTCGCCCCGGGGGCGGATCAGAGTTTCCTCGGCGGCGAGGGGGGATGTTTGCCAATGAAACACGAATATCGATACGTTTGAGGTCGGGACCGCCGGCTTCCTACAGCTTGGCTATCTGCTACTGCTATCTGCTACTGCTATCTGCTACTGCTATCTGCTATCTGCTACTGCTTGCTGCTACTGCTTGTTACTACTGCTTGTTACTACTTCTTGCTTGCTGCCATATATCGGCTAGTTTTGACTGTGTCTCAGTCCTATTTCTGTCTCGCTTACCTACCTCGTAGCCTTACCTAAAAGAGAGCACCTATTTTTTGTTCTATTTTTTCCCTAAGTTTCGCTATGGCCGGTCCCGTTTTTACCTCGTATTTATTTGTATATGTGTGTTACAGAATTACAATTGCGTTTATAAGAGAGTAAAAATGATTCTTAATAGCTAGGTACATTTGCTTTCTTCCTAATTTACATATTTATTAACTTATTTTACTTTGATCGCCAATTTTTCTAGTTTCTAGCGTTTTTACTCTAAACATTTGCTCATATCTTTCAATCTACTTAGACCTAAGTTGGGTTTTACCTTTATTCGTATACCTTTTTACATGCTTTATCTAATATCACTTAGTTATAATATCTACCATTGCACATTATTCGTTAATTCGCTCTTAAAGTTGTTAAGTTAGGTCACGTGATATTACAATGTCCCTGGTAGGCAAACTTCTTTAGGTTGCCTCAAATATTACTATATACTCATTTCCTAATAAGTTACATTATAGTTTCATTAATTTAAATTGAACAAAAACCAAATTAATTATTCCTAAGTATGGGGCGATGGGTGGATCGTTCCCTCTCTTTCCCTCTCGTCGACGGTGCTGCGTCATAGACCTCTCTGTCCTACCTATGGCGGATCTTTCACCCATCGCTAGTTAAACATTGATTAAGCTAGTCGCCGACAATAACAGTAACTGATAAATACTTACATTAATATGTCTAGATATTTTTTTAATTAACATTTTTATTTATTTGTTTTAACTTCTTACAGAGTAGCGTTTGACCACTGTCACCTGATGTTAAGTGACGATGTGTCCGAAGGTGGCGCGCTACACTTATACATCACACACATCTATATATCTGTTCCCATACAAAAAGTGACAGAGCTTTATTTCAAGACCATCATCCCACTTTCCTATGCAAAGTGGTAATGGCAAATCATGTAGGTGAGACGAACTCATCTGCACACGACTTAATGCGAACGGTGCTGCGTTTGACCATGAGAGCAGAGCCCACGCTTGGTTCATTCATGTTTATGCAGGCATGTCTTTACATATAGTATACATTTTCCTGTTGCTTACCTCAAATATGGCTGGTATACGTCGCATTCGTCACATAGGAACCTACCCACTCCTAGTGTTTATGCATTCTGTGGTGACGTAACGAGGTTGAAGTAACTGTTCCTCTAAATATGGGTTACTCATACTCCAACGCGATCTTCAACAACTTGTTTTGTATTTAGCTACATTCGGTTGTGAACGTTAATGAAGCTGCAAATATTTATCGGCCTTATTTCTGAAAATCTAGGACATTCTCTGATTGTTTAGATCGAAGTGAACATATCCTGAATCATAATTGTATCCATAGACAGGTCACAGATTCGTATCCGGCTCGAAGGACCAACGAACGCATGTTAATGATAAATAATAGATATTATGATGAGTTTGATCTGAATACTAAGAGAATTTACCGTGTTTAGAATATGTTCAGGTATTATTATATATATACCTGGTCCATAGACCAGAGATACCACCATGTACAGTGTTTCCTAGTCTATGCCATAGTCATAAGACTCATGTCCTGGCCCACTTGACCGTGGCCATCACGCGTCGTGGGCGACCACTCATGCATTGCAAATCATGTTTCTATTGCGTACCACCACGATGCGGTACACACCTAGTTTTATAAATCAGTCTAATTGTTTTTTTTATGTATTTTTCTAATATTGGCTGCAATTTACCTCGAACGCTTGGAGAACAACGTACCATAAATTATGTAAGTAATAGTAACTATTAACTATGTACCTAAAGATTGCCATCTAAGTACTTACTCTGTTTGCGACCATATTTGAGTAATATCGGTACTTCAGCTAGGATAGCGTATTCACGAAGCGGTATTTCTGTCTTCTTTATAAACGCTAGATACTAGGTACAACCTAGAAGTCAGCAGTACCTGCCACTGCATAAAATAAATGACAAGCGAATGAATAATCGAGGATAAGAAGTGAGAGCTTTGTAAAAGTAAAAATGTAGAGGAGTATATATTTCTAGGGAACAGCTCTATAATATAAATATACTATTACATAGCACCGTAGAATAAAATGGAAACACGAAAAGTCAAAGGTCGGGCTAGGGCGGTTTAAAGTCGTTGAATTTGGGCGGGGGTTAAAGGACTCGTTTAGTAACATATTTATTATTAGGTTATCTCCACGACTTTACCCCCGTGATATCGTAGACGTTCTCTCTCGGCATTCTGATGTCACAGAGCGATGAAACATAATACTATAAATCAATTTTTGGGTTGATGCCAATCCCTGAAAACTGCATAAAATTTTGTCAAGTGTACATAATATTTTTCTTATTTAAAAATATACAGCAGACATTTTTTTTAAGTACGTAATTCATGTAATAACGTGTAGCATTTTAGTTGATGGTTTCATCCAGGATTCTTCTTTGTAAGTGAGATAGATAGTTTTGTTTTGTTAGATCTTGCATGTTTGACCGCAAGTCACCTTTGTTGTCGAATATTGCCTAACGCTACGCCTGGATTGCGACCTTTTTCACTAGTGAGGCTGCTGGAACACACCGTCATAGGTGACCGACTAGTATATCACCAAGCTATGTCTTCATCTTGATGTTTTCCTTCACCGTAAGTTCAAGCTCATTGTAGGATTGGAACCCACGACTTGCGGGTTACAAGCCAAAGTCACTAGTCACCTACCACTGAGCCATCAACGCATCAACGTTGAGTGCTTCTTCTATTTGACACTCGGATCCTGCCCGCGTCCCTGTTACACAGTCTTCTTGAGATCACGCTGAAGATTTTTTTATTTTTGACTTCAATTATTCCGTAAACGAGTTCCAGGATCTAATCTCGCTTTGAATTAACCCCATTTCGGAACGGATTCATTCAACTAGTTATAAGTGTAGATACTTATTTTGTCCAATCATGGTTTTTCTAACATTGTTCGATATTCGAATGCAGATGTGTGCCTCGCTTGATTGGTTTATAATGATTGTCTAACGATCTTCTTCCAGAACTTTTTAGAGCTTTCAATGTTATCTTATTTGTCATTAGAGTTATAGTTTCTATTCAGCATTCAGCTAGTTGCAAAAATTTCATTCTTACATGTTTTTGGCGCATGATTATATTCGTGATTATCATATTATGCTATAAATATGTTAAACGCTGTCTGCAATACCATGTTAAGATTGACGGAATTCTTTAGTAAAATATTAGCTCTAGACAAAGCACAAACAATCACCTTATTTGGGCTCGACAGAGGTGCAGGAACTTCTCAGAACTAGTCGGCAGACAAACAGAGCTCACCTGCTTTGACCTAAACAGTGTGATGTAGTGCCGAGTAAATTGTAAATAAGTGTTGCACATTAGTCACTACGCTAGTTCGCGTAAATAGACATAGAGTCAGTCTGCACTGCTACTTCTTTTTCAATATTCTACCTGTGTTAAGCGCAAAATTAGTATACGAAGCAAACTTTTGCTCCTTTCTTGATACATGATTTAACTTTACCAATCACTGAATGTATAATAAACGCCTATAGGGTATCATCACCTTTTGGATGTCAATTATTATCGTAATCTACATCCTCATCACAAGGAGTTATGGGAGTTATGAAGAAACGGCGTAGCTATGCCAGATACGAAGAGGAATTTCCTTACGAATGTTACTATAATACTATAGTTAGTATAGTTATTTTTATTAATAGTTTATGAAAGCAGCAAAGTCAGGTACTGCGGCATTACCACAGTTTTGCTAACAGTTGGTACTGCCGCGTAAGGTTAGGTGCAGTTGTGCAAGCAACCTCGCGGCCCACGCCACCCCCGCGCCGCTCGCCGGCGGAGGACATATCTACTGACGAACTTAATTTCTTCTCAAATAATTATGCAAATAAAAGTAAAATTGTGCAACAACCTCGAAAAGTTCCTGAACTATCAGACTTATAAAAATACAATATACTAAGACTTTACATTAATTTACTGTAAATCGCATGAATATACGCGTATCTACTTAATTCTCTAACTAAGTTTTAGGAATTAAACAACTTTTTATGTTATCTACTCGATTTGGGTTGTTAATAGTGTTAATACTCGTTATCACTGAACCTATCTGTACCAATAATGTTAGGTATAGCTGTTGTAACTTTACTAAAATAGTTTTTACACGGAGAAAAAAGACCTTCCGAAATACCGTTTTCCTTCTGAGTCAAAAGGGAAGGACTTGTGATTCAGAAGGAACTAATACAAAATAAGGAAGGAAACGGTCTTGGAAGGTAAAGACTCAGAAGGAAAGTCAGAATTTTATTCTCAGTGTAACTCAAGACCTTTGAAGTCTTAATTAAGATTCATTAATTAGGCTTCTTAACCTTTACTCTCTCATTTTAATAAATTCACTGAGATTGTCTTTTACCTACCAGCCTGATAACTGAGTTATGAATTGTAAGTCTGCGTTAAAAAAGGTTATATTAGTAAGACAGGTTTCAGAGCGGGAAGCCAGAACTGTCGAAATGTAAGCTGCCTTGAGCTCATAATTTATTCCAACTTGGCATATTAATGTAATGTGAAAGGCAATAAAAAGATGCACCTACTGTCTACTTCCTACTTCCCTACAGTGTTTTAAATGGAATGATGTATGAAGCTACATTATAACTTGGAGTGAACAGATGATTTATGAACTAATGAAATATTAATGTTATGTACAATTTTGTTACGAGTAGGTACATATACAACCTAAGTAGGTATTAAAGAAGGTAAAGTTTGTGAGTTTGGTTATAGGAAGTAATCTCCAAAACTACTGATCAGATCTTGCAATTTTGATTGCTATTAGAAACCTACACTATATCCTTGAGACTTGTTTTATTAAAACACTTTTATTAGCTTGACTTGTAACTAACTAACTAACTAACTAACTAACAATGTAATCAAATCTTAGAAGTCAATTTTCACCTACTTCTAATTGTCGTATCGACTTGAAACTTTGTATGTGTATGTAATCTCGGTGACAATGCAATAATTTGGTATCATCGACCTGATCTGATGATGCAGCCGGAAGGTGGGTAGGGGATCTCTGCAGCGGCTTCTAGTAAACCCCTCGTGTTTGGGCTCATATGAATCGTCTTGATGAGTACAATAGATTGGACTTGGTGACGAGGGTCTGATGATGCAACCGGAAGGTGGGTAGGGGATCTCTGCAGTGGCTACTAGCAAACCCCTCGTGTTTGGGCTCATATGAATCGTCTTGATGAGTCCAATAGATTGAACTTGGTGACGAAGGTCTGATGATGCAACCGGAAGGTAGGTAGGGGATCTCTGCAGTGGCTACCAGTAAACCCCTCGTGTTTGGGCTCATATGATTCGTCTTGATGAGTCAAATAGATTGGACTTGGCAACAAACGACTAAAAAGTTAAAAAAAAATAATACATAGTTTAAAAAAACTAAAAAAAACACTTTAAAAACGCACTGAAAAATATAAAATAATTAAATTGACTTGTATTAGTTACGATATAATGGTTAATTCAAAAAGTGTGGAGCGCTTCTTTTACTGGGTAAATAAAAGTGCACACAACCAAAAAGCGCTCCACACTTTTTGAATTAACCATTATATCGTAACTAATACAAGTCAATTTAATTATTTTATATTTTTCAGTGCGTTTTTAAAGTGTTTTTTTTAGTTTTTTTAAACTATGTTTTTGTTATAAAATCCTGTGGGAATCTCTACATACACATGCAAAACCGTAATATTATCTAAAAATCATACATAGAATCATAGTAAATTAGAATATTCATCAAAGAATGGCGAAGAAGTGGGAAGAGATATAATAGAAAAAGGGTAAGACGATGAAATACTTAATGTAACTTGAAGTAATTTATTATTATGTTAAGTACCGATGCCTATTGCCTACCCAGAGTCTAATAACGAAATCTCCACTTGAGACCCAAAATTATTTTCTAATTTATAACCAGTAGATTCTAAGACTCACGGTACGTATTTAGGATTTTTGTATCGAAGGTTAAAATTATCATAAATGTTGTATTGTCATGGAGATTAAATGTGTGTGAAACTTCTTAACATGAGAATGAAAAAATATCTACATATATATATCTACGCGTTGATTTGAAAACATCCGCCTCTTTTTTCGGTTAAAAATCAGTCGCAAGATTTAAAACAAAATTATATATACGGAAGCAAAACATAATACATAACATGCTCGTAATATTTTAGATGTTTGGTAACTCATCATTTGACTTATAAGTAGGTATTTATATTGAACACGTTTGGGAGCAGAGCTAATGATGTGACACCTTGTTTAACAAGTTTAATTATTAGAACAGCAATTTAAAATTCCAATTTTATTTAAATACCTACCTACTTAAAATAAACGTTCACATTGATAAATATTAAATGAAAGCGGCATTTTGGAATTGTTATAAACATGATAGTCATAATTAATTTGAACCGGATTCACGAGAGCCAAGAGTCAAGAGAACTTTATGAAACTTTGAGGCCTTTTAGTTGGGCACGAGTTTGACAGTCAGCTGATCTGCTTCTCCAAATGTCACGAGCTTATTTCGAAAGCCTCGATGGATTAAGTACATACTTATTTGGATGAAGTGGTATTGTAATGGGTTACATTATTTTTGAAAGGTTGAGTGGCTTTAGGACATTGCACAGACATTTTGCATAATTGAAATTCGCTCTTGGCCTAGTTTGGATTCCAATGACGATAAGCCCCATTTCATTGCGCAACTATCAGAGGTCGTAAGGGGTGCAATGACCTTCAGCAGCTTTTGTTTCTAACAGAAAATCAATTGAAGACTGTCTGTACCTATCTTTATTCTCTTTCCCAGATCATTACCGATACCGAAGCCAATTTAATAAGATCAAACTATTACCACATAACGTCCTATGCATTCCCAATCTTCACAATACGATCCTAGTTATAGTCAATGAAAGAAACGAGCGATAAACCGGCGGAGAGTGAAGGGCTGGTCAGTGGAAGATACGGGCCCTACGCCCAACGCAATGAAGATTTATATGGCCCTCTGTAGCTAAGCACTAGCCCCAAAGTAAAGTATCCAAAGTGAAGCAATCTCGCGTTGGTGTTTTATAAACGAATTGTAGAGTAAATTGGAACTTTGCAATTGAATAATTTGGGAATTGGGATGCCCCAATTTTTACGTTATCAAGATTAGATAGGAATCTAACAAAGCACGAGCGCAGTTCACTAACAAATGAAGAAGATTTATGTTGCTCCTACGGAATTCACATCGTGCGCTAATAAAGAGAACTCGTATAAACCTACATTGAAACAAAGACAGGACTTAGCAGATCCTTTTGTTTCATTGAGACCCATTCCATATACGCAAAGCATGTAATTTATAATAATCACCGGTCAGCAGGGACGCTGTCACAAACAAAGACTTAACTGTTTTAAGCCAACCTTCATTACGGGATCACTTCACTTTTCTGGGCAAATTTTACGTGAATAATTTTCTTTGTTCTTATACTATATGTGGATTGGGTTTAATTTTGGCCTATACATAACGCCAGATTGTCGTAACCTATACGTATCTTGTGTGAAATTCCTTTCTAGCTAGCATGTGGGCGAAGTGATTGATTTCTTATCTATTAAGGTATTGTATTTGCAGACTTCAGGGACTTCTACATGCCTTATTCTATGTTTATAATGTAATTTGTTCGCCTCTCTTTGTTTAATGAAATGAGTAGATCTAATTTGCCAATTAATCATGTTGGCATTTTCCTTCCTGTCTATAACAAACTTATTTTCAGCGAATTTGCAGCCTCAATCTATGTAGCAACGGGATCTCCTGTTATGTGTTTGTGTTGTGTGTACCAAAACTGTAATCTAGGTTAGATGATTGACTCTAAGTCCTCCTGGGAAATGGATTGTAGATCATAGACGCCAATTGGTTAAATTGTTATTGCTACCCAATAGACTATAGAGCCACTGACAATGTATCGGGACCTCGATCTATGAGTGGGAACAATTTGGCCTTATTATGTCATGATTCTCACGACACTTAACCGTAGAAGGATTGCAATGGTGTCGTAAAACGCTGGAGTATTTATTTTATTGCTAATAACACTCTCAATAATCTTAGAGATTTGAATGGGGTTTGTCAAGAAGAACTAGTCCACATGGCAATGCTGACAGTATTTTGGGAAATTTGGTTTTTCTCTATACGTATCAATTATTTCTGTTTGTAGTGTTTGAGTCGTCACTAATGGTGTCAATTTTTGTCACTAACCAGATTAATTAGACTGGATTCGTTTGAATCTGATAGGTATCCGCGACGCTCCAGTAAATCCACATTAAGCATCATGGCTTCCCTACTATTAGCTATGTCAACAGTCAAACGGATGTTACCTATTCAGAAAAGAATACACTAAAAATATTCTTAGTTCACTTTACTTCACAATTCTTCTCATTTGCTACATACGTATAAACTATTGCGATTGCTTTGACTGTTATTAGTCCATTAAGCCCCCTTTAATCAATACTAAGCTGTAATCTAATTATCTAACGTACCGTTCGAACTCCGACATTTATCTAGCATATTATAGCAGTATTTGCTCGGCTGGGCTGTGTCTGCGAAGCATATCTACAAACATATCCACTCTATTGGGAAGCCTGCCAATCCATTTAATCTATACTTTAATATGTATCTTCGTATTATAATGAGGTAAAGTTTGTGACTTGATAAATGTATACGAATTGAGGTATAATCTCCAAAACTATTAATCTGATTTTGAAAATTCTTTTATTGTTTGAAAGCTACATCAAACTATGTTTTATCGTGATAAAACACCGATCGTGATCGTGTGGTGTGTCCTTTGGGTATCCCCAGGCGGCTGAAATCCGGGAACAGTATATAGTCGCCTTTATCCGATATAAAGTCCAAAACTCATAATCCCCACTAATATTATAAATGCGAAAGTATCTCTGTCTGTCTGTCTTTCACGCCTTAACTACTGAGCCGATTGAAATTAAATTTGGTACAGGCTCTACCTGAGAAAGGACATAGGATACATTGTATCGCGATAAACTGTAGCTCACGCGGGTGAAACCGCGGGGAACAGCTAGTATAAAATAAATTTAGCTTTAGTTTTTTTTTTATTAAAATAATTTTTTAATAGCGATGATGGCTCAGTGGCAGTGACGTCGGCTTGCGATTCGTAGGACGTGGGTTCGAATCCTACAATGAGCTTGAACTTTTGGTGAAGGAAAACATCGTGATGAAACCATAGCTTGGTGGTAGGGTATTTTCTAATAGGTACTCGCCTGGTTAGCTACCACCCTCTTGTTAAGAATCTGTCGCCAAGCACCTATCGGTGTGTTCCGACAGCCTCACTTGAGAGCTAGTTCCCAATCCAGGTGTAGCGTGGCGCCATCTTCGACCACATCGTCACTTAACATCAGGTGACTTGTGGTCAAACGCTACCCTGTAAATAGTAAAAAAAATTAATATGAAGGTAGTAGTAGGTACATAGGCTAGATTAAGAGTGTGGTACGATTTTGTATAATAATTATATAACCACTGAGAAATTATTAGAACGGTTAGTCTGTTTTCATGCACATTTTGTACAATCTGTGTCCGTACTTATTCTAGTAGTCTTTGTTTTCATCTATTTGACAAGAGCAGGTTGGTTTCTACCACGTTCGAATTTTTTTACGTGTTATGAGCACGTAAACGTAGTAAAATAACAATATTGTTGCAGGTTACGCTCGAGACCGCTGCAGTCAAAACAAAGGTTCTGTGTTTGTTATGACTTGAAAAATATGTTTGAATAATATAATATGCTTGTTTAACATGAAAATAAGTACTTAACTTTGTGCTGGTTTTTAATTTAAAATCTTTGTTAATTTTTGCGAGCACCTAACTGATTCATCATTTTTTTAATGATCTCAGCTTATCTTTGAGAAAATGTGAGGTCTAAAATATTATAATTATATAATCGCTTGTGTGCTCAAATTCAAATAATAATTTTGAGTAAAAGCAAATAAAAGTTGATACAGTAATAAAGTGAGTTATCAAATTAAAAAAATGTTGATCGTTAATCGAGAACGTCATCCAAATTACGGTTTAAAATATTACTTAATTTAGTAAGTACTTATTTATATTTACCTTTTACATTACGAGCCCCGATGCAAAATAGTTCGTCTAGTATGAAAAGTAGTGCAAAGCGTAAAATATAGAAAGTAAATATTGGTAAAATAATTAAGAACGTTTAATAAGAAGTAAACCACAATTTGAGGAACATTTTAAGGTTTATTTTAACATAACTGAAATTCTTTCATGACTTTACATAACATAAATAATTTAAAAAATATTCTAAAAAACATAAGGCAAAAGTATACGTCTACCCTTGTCACTTACGCAAAATAGTAGTTTCTCGTATTACATAATTTAATTTATTCCTTCCTCATAACATTCATCAGACTAGTACGAGTATGCTCGACATGTAGGTTTATGATAAACGAGATTGTATTTATGGTACACTCTGAAAAGGGCAGCTATAGTTTTAAATCTGTCAAACTTAGTTTATTTTTAGAAAATGCACAACAAAATTGACAACAATATATTGTTTTATTTTTTAAGCTTTGATACTTTGGCCTGCCTGGTGATCGCTACAGTCACAAAATATAGAACGCTATACATGTAGCCTTTTTTCTACAATGGGAAATGCATTTACGCATACACGATGCCTTGGGAAAGGCGTGGGAATAAGTGGGACTCACCACCAGGGAAGGTGCATTGCTGGATGATATATATCGGCACTAAAGCTCATTGGTGATCCATCTTCGCTTTAGCACAAGGGATGGGTAATAGTCCCTTATCCTCATTCCCTGCAGACCGCATGTCCTTTGTAGGATCCATCCACGTCACATCCCTCACAATGCTATAAATAGACTGCAGTTAGTGCGCTTTAATAGTCTTTGCTCTCCCAAACAATTTTAGTACCTACTACAACAAAGTGAGAAATACTATTGAAATAATTTTATTCATAAATTAAAATAAACTGAGTCCTTACCTACTTATAAATGTTGCAAAATCATTACTCAACTTTAAAAACGTCATTTAGTACCTACTGCGTGAAGCAAAACTCTTGTGTGCATTTACTTATGAAGTCAAAATTTTTGTAACAGAATGAGTCGTATTTAAACTTACTAACACTTCTTTTAACTTCTCTCTCTCGATAGATCGAGAGACTGATTCAATTTGAGGTGGTCTTTTCGACAGCATCCAGTGTTCCGGTATTATTTCACGCCATATGTGATCTGTAAATCTTTCAATTAACAATGACAATTAATAGCAATTTACCCATTGTAGTGGACAAAGGACGCGGCACTCATTGGAGCGCAACGCCGGTATGCCCTTCTTCCTGTAATAGATCTACTTCACGATTTAGAATTGCGTTATTGAGATTTACTAGTTGACGTTCGTTTGAGTTGTGAGTTAGTAAAAATGTTAGAAATTAGCCAAAAAGAATATATCCTTCTTATTATAAACGTGAAAGTTTTCTAAGCATGGATGTAGGTATGGATGTTTGTTACTCTTTCACCCAAAAACTACTGAACGGATCTGGATGAAATTTGGAATATAGATAGCTTACACCTTGGATTAAAACATAGGCTACTTTTTATCCCGGAATGGTTCCTACGGGATAACGGGAAGACGCGGGTTAGTTTGACAGAAAGCGCTGTAGTGCGCTGCATGACAGGGTGGCAACTGGCAACTGGCATCGGCGGCCTTGATGAAAAGTATGAGAATAATTTCGGACCCTAAGATACTTTTAATTGTGATAGACTGTAGTTCACGTGGATGAAACCTCGGGGGACAGCTAGTGAGAAACAACGAAGACTATGTAACCTGCGGTAAAATTGAATCGTTTGTTGGAAATGCTTCAAAGTAGGTATCTATTTTAATTGCACTTATAAGAAGAATTACTATATGTCTTACAATCCTTTCTAGCTATGAAGTAAAGCTCATTTTCAAGAAGCGGGCGCTGTTTATGGATATTTAATTGGAGATGGCCATAATGTGGTCCAGGAAAACATACCACAGCGTTACTTACATGGTTGATTAATCGATTATAAACATTATGATTCGTAATTGCAAAGAAACAGACAATATAATTGTAGGGGAGTGGGTTCTCTACTCCATTAGGAACTATATTGTAGGAAGGAAGCGGTCGCGTGGAACTGAGGCACGGTTATAGGGTTGCTAAACACTACTTATTCATTTAATTTTTATTAATATTGTTCTTCCTACCTTACCTATAACGACTACTGATACCAATCATTACTTTTCAATGAGCTCTTTTCTCTTTCATGGGTGTTAGAATTATCGATTGTGATCGACCTGGTTGAAACTGAGTTTTGAGAGCCAGTTCCCAATCTAGGTGTACCTTGGTGCCAACTTCGACCACATCGTCACTTAACATCAGGTGACTTGTGGTCAAACGCTACCCTGTATAAAGTATAAATAAAGAGATATCATTTACTTACCTACTAGTAAAATTTTATACTAGCTTAAAGTTAGCTCCGAGGTTTTCACTCTACGGTGTCGAAAAATGGTTTTTCATACATGTATTGATTCATACCGTGGTGAACGCACTGTCGCACACATGTATGAAACGCTGGCTCAACTGTACGTGTTAAGCTGAAACTAACTTAGTTTAGTTGGCGGTGGACGATCGGCTACAGTGCCCTGTCAGCCCTGGTGGCGAGGCGGCTGCGCCCGCGCAGTGCTCCGAAGCGCGACGCAGCGCCCGTGCTACCTCCGTTATGATGTAACCGTCGCGCGTCGCCGGCGCTCGCGCAAGGTCGTCGCTGCACTCACACCATCACGCGCTCAGCTACCGAACCGGTTTGAGGAGCGACCACTTTTTGCGTCACGGATTTACCACAGTACACACAGAGGGCAGTACCTCTACAAAACGTGTCTACGAACTTATTACCTTAAGTATGCGGTCTTGGAGTAGGGGTTGCCTGTGTACATAAAAGACTAGACAAAAACACGAATTTCAGATGAAACATGGATGTAAAGTAGTGTAGGACGCCCCGTGATGCGGTGGAGCGACGACTTGCGCCTTGTAGCTGGCAGAAGTTCGATGAGAAGAGCCGAAGACCGGGCTCAGTGACGCACTTTGGGAGAGGCCTATGTTCAATTGTTCAGCAGTGCACTGATGATGGAAGTAACACTTAATGAAATTTAATATGAGAATAACACATATCAGATCGGATTGTACTCGTAGTTTCAGACATGTATCTAATCTATGTATGTAATCTCTTCAAATAGTCAAATATACAAATTTAGATACAAAAAAAAAAACTAAAATTTCTAATAAGTAACTAATCTACTACTACGTACTAATATAAAATATAAAAAAAACACAAAAATAAAAACCAAAGCGAATATAGGTTACTACGTTTCGGGCGAGTGCTTACTGCTTACGGCAACGAGACACGCGAGACTCCGCGTAAACCGCGCTTGCACACATACAAATTGAGATTCGGATTTATCTTCCTAGTTTGGCTACTGCTCCCTTACGTCTACTGTGGATTTACTATGATTCTTAGCGGTGGGCGTCCATATCATGAGGAGCTACCTTCTTTCTCTTTTTGTTCGCTATCTACCCGCTTCTCACTACAACATACATGTTAAATTACAACAAAATAAAAGTAAGTAGCAGTTGTTAATCGACTTACGTATTAAGAACACGCTAAGACAGCTGTACATGTACTCTACAACGCATTGACATGTCCCTCCGACTAAGAAACCTTACAAAGTATGCCGTGTGCCCGAGGTACCTGAACAGAGTTTAAGTCCTAAACTCTGTTTAGCGCTAGTTTAGTTCTGGAATCCTCTTAAACTTTAAAGGATTCGAGAATTAAGAACGGCTTAGAATTTGTGCACGGCTTACTGTCTGCAATTATTCAGGCTATGTAATTGATAAGTCTGTTAGAGTATAATAAAACGTATAAGAGTGAACTAATGTAGTTTTTGCTTACCTTTATATCTCTGCCATTATTAGTTGTGGAACTCGCAATGAAATCATAGCTGCATGGTAGGACATTATCTAGTGCTTCTATCGGTGTATTCCAGCAGCCTTTCTCGAGACTTGAGACGCATTCTCCAATCCAAACGTAGCGTGGACCCTCAACCATAATATGTGGTCAAAAGAAGAGAGAGCTAAAAACACTTTTGTTTTACTTATGCTTGTAACTAATCCGTACATTGTAAAATGTTTTCCCGAGCTTTGTTTACCAATAAATAGTAGTATGCATATTATGTAAAAATGGAAATTATAAGTGTTTTGAATATGAATGGGTGATCTGCGACCCCGGCTTTCACTGCTCTAGGTGGTGACTGGAGTTACCAGCTTTCCAATTTACCATAATACAGTTTCTTATATAGGTAGCACAGCGGATCGATTTGGATTGGCAAACGTAGTGTAGGATGTCCTCCAACTACTAGTAGGTGCTGTGACGACTTGTGCCAAGTGGCTGGTAGTAATTAGATGAGCAGTAGCGTGCCTTGGGAAAGGCCTATGTCCAATACTAAACTGACACAGGCTGATGATAATGATGATGATGAGAACGGATCTAACAGGCTTACAGAACATTATTAGCATTATTATTCAGCATTACGCTCGATGGTGTGGTATTTTTTGTTGTTATTTAAGTAGTCCTAATCTGAGTAAGTTTTAGGTTAAGTTTGAACATATGAAAACGTCATTTATTGTTTTTGTAAAACTTAAATTTATATATAATTATAACTTAAACTTTAATATAATAATTGAATCCATTCACATTTACCGCTTATAATCAAATTATATGCTTGTGTATTCTTTGTTAGGTACTATTATTATGAGAAAAACATTGTAATAGAAGGTTTACTTTATTTTGCTTAACATAACTTAAAATCTAAATCAACAACTATACAATAATAAATACTTAACAATACAAAATAAATAGCACTCCACTTTCATTACCTACACGTCAATTCCATATTTTATTGATAAATTATTATGCTTATTTGACGTGTTGTTGGATGAGTATGATTTGTGATGTAGCCCTAGTCAAATATTTCAGGTGTTGTGTGGTCTGGTAATATTTATTGACCTAACACTACAGATGTATTACCTAAACATTTTCATCATTGTTTTGTAAATCATCAGAATCAGTAACTTTTAGCAAAGAATTAATCTCACGCTGCATTAGTCATGCCTCGTAACGTTTTAACATTACGCTTGTTTGGTGACGCATCGATATCATCCTTATAAGGCATATCTGTTACCGAATCAGTATCATATATGTCTAATATACCAATGTGAGCTATATCTAGTGAAGCGTCAATATCAGGCATATCTGTTGATGTTTCACTATCATCAATGTCTGGTATTGCATCAGTGTCATTAATATCTAGTGATGCGTCAATGTCAGGCATGTATAGTAACGCATCAGTGTCAATCATATCTAGTGACGCGTCATTATCAGGCATGAATTGTAACGCTTCAGTATCAATAATATTTAGTGACGCGTCAAAACCAGGCATGTCTGTTGATGCTTCAGTATCATGCATGACAGGTATCGTATCAGTGTCATTCATATCTAATGACGCGTCAATATCAGACATGTCTAGTAACGCGTCAGTGTCATTCGTATCTAGTGACGCGTCCACAGCAGGCATGTCTAGTAACAGTAACTTTAGGGTCAGTCACATCTAGTGAAGCGTCAATATCAGGCATATCTGTTGATGTTTCACTATCATCAATGTCGGGTATTGCATCAGTGGCATTAATATCTAGTGATGCGTCAATATCAGGCATGTCTAGTAACGCATCAGTGTCAGTCATATCTAGCGACGCGTCATCATCAGGCATGAATTGTAACGCTTCAGTATCAATCATATCTAGTGACACATCAAAATCAGGCATTCTTGTTGATGCTTCAGTATCATGCATGACAGGTATAATATCAGTGTCATTCATATCTAATGATGCGTCAATATCAGTCATGTCTAGTAACGCATCAGTGTCTGTCATATCTAGCGACGCGTCATCATCAGGCATGAACTGTAACGCTTCAGTATCAATAATATCTAGTGACGCGTCAAAATCAGGCATGTCTGTTGATGCTTCAGTATCATGCAGGACAGATATCGTATCAGTGTCATTAATATTTAGTGACGCGTCAATATCAGGCAGGTCTAGTAACGCATCAGTGTCAGTCATATCTAGTGACGCGTCAACATCAGGCATGTCTGTTGATACTTCAGTATCATGCATGACAGGTATCGTGTCAGTGTCATTCATATCTAATGACTCGTCAATATCAGGCATGTCAAGTAACGCATCAGTGTCAGGCATATTTAGCGACGCGTCATCGTCAGGCAAGAGTTGTAACACTTCAGTATCAATAATATCTAGTGACGCGTCAAAATCAGGCATGTCTGTTGATGCTTCAGTATCATGCAGGACAGATATCGTATCAGTGTCATTAATGTTTAGTGACGCGTCAATATCAGGCAGGTCTAGTAACGCATCAGTGTCAGTCATATCTAGTGACGCGTCAACATCAGGCATGTCTAGTAACGCTTCAGGGCCAGTCACATCTAATGTCACTTCAAAATCAGGCATGTCTGTTGATGTTTCAGTATCATGGATGTCTGGTATCGCATCAGTGTCATTCATATCTAGTGACGCTTCAATATCAGGAATGTTTGATATTACATTAATGTCGGTAATGTATAGTGACGTGCTAATATCAGGCATGTCCGTTGATGTATTAGTATCATGTGTGTCTGATATTAGCTCATTGTCATTCATATCTAGTGACGCTTCAATATTTTGCATGTTTGTTGGTGCATTAGTATAATTCATGTCTTGTATTGCATCTGTGTCATTTATATCTAGTAATACATCTATATCAGGTACTTCTGTTGATGCATTAGTATCATTCACGTCTAATATCACAGCAGTGTCCATCACATCTAGTAAATCGTCAATATCAGGCATGTCTATTAATGTATTAGCATCATGCAAGTCTGATATTGTAGCTATATTCTTCATATTTAGTGATTTGTCAATTTCAGGCATGTTTGTTGATGCATTAGCATCATGCATATCTGATATCGCAGCAGTGTCCGTCATTTCTAGTGATTCGTCACTATCAGGCATGTCTGTAAATGCATCAATATCGTGCATGTCTGGTATCGCATTAGTGTTAGTCATATCTAGTGATGCGTCACTATCAGACACATATGTTGATGTATTAGTATCATACATATCTTTCGCGTAAGTGTTCGTTTTATCTAGTGATTCGTTATCAACAGGAATGTCTGTTGAAGCATAAGCATCACACATGTCTAATATCGCATCATTGGTAGTCATATCTAGTGATGCATTAATACCAGGCATGCCTATTGATGCATAAATATTATGAATGTCTGGTATGGCATCAGTATTAATGATATCTAGTGACGTGTCGATATCAGACATATTGTCTGTTGGTGCATTAGTATCCTTCATGTCTGGTATCGCATAAGTGTCAGTCATATCTAGTGAAGCGTCACTATCAGGCACATCTGTTGATGCATTAGCATCATGCCTGTCTAACGTTACAGCAGAGTCCGTCATATCTAGTGATGCGTCGATATCAGGCATATCTGTTGATGCATTAGTATCATACATATCTGGTATCGCATTAGTGTTAGTCATATCTAGTGATTCATCATCATCAGGAATGTTTGTGGATGCATAAGCATCATGCATGTCGAATTTCACAACAGTGTCCGTCATGTCTAGTGATGCGTCGATATCAGGAAAGTCTGTTGTTGATGCATTAGTATTATTCACGTCTGGTATCGCATGACTGTTAGCCATATTTAGTGACGCGTCAATATAAGACATGGCTGATGATGCATTAGTATCATTCATGTTTGGTACCACATCATTGTTATAAATGTCTAGTGACACGTTGATATCTAGTGTATTTGGTAATGCATCAATAACAGGTTTGTCTGGTGTCATATTAGTATCATTCAAGTCTAGCAACGGGTCAGAAATTTGTATTTCTCGTAACCCACCAGTATCTTGTTTATTTGGAGTCATATCAGTGTGAGTTTTATGTAGTGACGCGGCAATGTTTGGTAATATTGTAACTTCATTAACAGGCATATCTAGTGATGGATCAGTTTGACCTATATCTCGTAAGGCATTCGTGTCAGTTATATTTATTGATCCATAAATATCATGCATGCCTTGTATCGTATCAGTATTAGAAATAAATTCATCAATGTCAGGCATGTTTCGTAACGCATCAATAATAGGCAAATCTGGTAATTTATCAGTAACAGGTATACAGGTACAGGTAGGTGGTGTATCAGAATTGATAGTGCATTCAGAGAGATCAATAATTTGCATGTCTGGCGAAGCATCATTATTAGCTATTTGTGATGACGTATCAGTATCAAGGATGCCTGGTATCGTATCAGTGTCAGTAATATTAAGTGAATTGTCATTATCAGAAATACCTGATGATGCAGCAGTAGCCAACACATCAATACTAGTTATATCTGTCAATGGATTACCACCATCGGTGTCTTTAAAAGTTTCACTATCAGACATTTCTGGTAACGCATCAATATTAGGATTGTCTAATATCACTACAGTTGCAGTCATTTCTGGCGATGTGCCAATTTCATGGATGTCGGGTGTCGTGTCAATTTCAGTTATGTCTGGTAGCTTGTCGGTATTAAGCAGTTCTGGGAATGCGTCGGGGAAATGCAAGTCTGGTGACTGGTCAGTATTAGGAATATCTAATGACGCTTCTGTATCGGACATGTCTCGTATTCCACCAGTGAAAGTATCATTTCCTAATGAATTTAATGGGGTAGTAGTATTTTCTATAAAAGAGTATTTTATAGATGACAATGAATCTGTAGGCTTTGGTCTAATAGGCAGATCCTCTAGCAGTAATTCGGCAAAAATATTTTCTAGCGGTATATTTGAAGGCACATATTCTGTGTGAGTGACATTGTTAGCATATATTAGAGATACAGTCAGATCATTATGTTCTGGCTGATATTCTTCAGCAGGGTTATTTAATGATGTTTCGTCAGTAAGTATATTTTTTGTAAGTGAGTCAGGTAATTTTTCTAGCGAGTTCGTATCGATATTTTGTAATTGTCGTATAGTACAATTAGCTAATGTAGTAGTAGTACCATTAGCTAATGGTGTATTATTAGTGATATCTTGTGTCAACGATTCAAAAGTATCTATTAGCAATACTGCATTATTATCAGTATTTCCTGGTTCATTGGTGGTATAATTTGGAAATAGGTAAATTTTCTGGAATTCTTTACTATCTGGTGCTCCATCAGTGTCTGATTTATGAAATAGTGTATCAATAATTGGCATTTCAGAAAAAGTATACTTATCTGCTATTTTTGACAATAAATTATTGTTTTGTGGTTTAAATGATTGTGTATCATTATGAAAGACATTCAACAGTTCGTCATTTTCTCGCAAATTTGATACAGTATGTTTTAAATTTGATTGCATAAAATTATAGTTGACATCAGACTGTGTATCATTATCTGGTATATCTAAAAGCGTATAATTTTCTACTAAATTGGAAAACGTGGCATTTACCGCAATATCTGATAGTATATCACTGGGTGACTCATTAGATAGGGGTTTGATTAAGAACACATCTAACAGTGTAGCATTACCAGTTGTATTACATAAAGGCAAAGTATTTTCTTGCATGTCTGACAGCGAATTATTGTCTAGGAAATCAAACCATGTATCGTTATGTGTATTATTTTTTGGTACATCTGTCCGAGTATCATTCTCTACTATATCTGACATCGTACAATATTCTGCGACATCTGACAGTGTCTCATTATCGGGCAAATAATTGATTGGCTTTTCTGGCAAAGTTTTACTTTCTAGCATATTTGGTACCGTATTATTTTCTGGGATACCAGCCAGTGCGTTAATTTTTAGGGTATCTGTCATGTTTGATAGTCTTTCATTTTTTAATACATCCGACTTCAAATAAAATAATGAAGTATCTGATGGTATATCATTGGCTGGTATATTAGGCAGTGTTTTACTAACAGGTTTGTGAGACAAAACATCATTCTCGTTAATATTTGACATCGTATCTTTGGCTGAAATAACTGATCTTGTGTCATTATCTGACAGTTTATTGTTATTTGTCAGTATACTGACGTCTGACAATTCAGAAAGTGTATTAGTAATTGGCATATCTATTATCATATTATTTATAAAGATATCTGACCGAGTATCATTTTCGACTGTATCAAACATTGTGTAATTAGCTGCGATATCTGACAGGATATCATTGGCTGGCATGTAAGATAGTGTTGAATTATTACGTATATCTGACGATGTATTATTATCGAGCATATTATTCTCTAGCATATCTGACAGAGTATAATTTTCTATTATTATTGGCACCATAGACGTTAATGGAACATCTAACAGTGTATCATTAGCTAGGTTATTAGTTGGACTTTTTTCATCAGGTATGTCAGACAGAATGCCATTCTCTACCAGATCTGATGTCGTATATCTAGATGAAATAACGGATATCGTATAATTATCTGATGTATCTGTCATTTTATTACTAACTAGCTCATAGAGCACTGTATCTTTATCTGCCAGTGTATTAGTATCTGACAATTCAGATTGAGCATAATTTTCTGGTATATCTGACGAGTTATTGGTGGAATCTTCGCTGTGTTTTTCTGACAGTGGTTCAAATAGTGTTTTTAAATCATGTGAACTATTGAAGGGAATTATTGCAAGGGTTTCTAAAGTATTTTGTGACGTTGATTTTCCACTTAGGATGTCCATAATAGTAGTAGTGGCTAACGATGTATTATTGTGAACAAATTGTGATTCTGGTTGGTCATCGATAGAGCACCGATCAAAGGTTGAAAGCGGACAAAGTAGT
Organism: Opisthograptis luteolata; assembly: GCA_931315375.2. Taxonomy (NCBI): domain Eukaryota; kingdom Metazoa; phylum Arthropoda; class Insecta; order Lepidoptera; family Geometridae; genus Opisthograptis; species Opisthograptis luteolata. Next base: position 10,063,501 of record OV928036.1, on the reverse strand, counting down.
TCAAACGAAAAAGAATCGTTTTGATAAGTATATTTGTTATTAAAATCTTTAGATAAGGTTGGTGAATTAAGTGCTGTTTGATTTACTATTATTTTACTAGAGGAAACATTTGTGTTTGTTGTATTTTCAGGTAAGAGGAAAACTTCTGTTTGATCAATAGGCTCAGGGTAGAACTTATCATCAAATTGTAAAGTACTAGTAAGTGATTCCACGTTAACATCGTCATTATAGTTAGTTGTGGATGAGTCATGTAAAGTATACTTGGTCGGCATAGTTAGAGATAAGTCAGTGAATTTTTCAAGTTTTGGAGAGTCAAGTAAGTCATGCTCTACGCCTATACGAGATTTTAATGTAATGTCGTTCATTTTATACATTTTTGATAGTGAACCTTCTTGAGCAAGGATACTCTCAAGCAACTCACGAAGTACAAATAATTCTGACATAACTTGCGGTAATAGCAACGAATTTTCATCATTGTTGATTCTCTCTGTCAGATTATCCAATGTTTCAGTATCTGTGACATATTTTGCTAGCAGTTGCTCCGGGTCAGTATGAACAGTGCTTGATTGATTTTCCGATGGATTAAAGTACGGTATAAAAGTTTGTAATGATGGGTTTGGGTCAATAATTTCTTCATGTTTAAATGATTCAGGTAGATTAGGTGAATCTACGGGGAATATGCATTGAACAGCCAAATTACTAGATGGGATATAGTTAAGCGATTCTGATTCTGAAGAAAGTTTTGAAATTTTATCATTTGACGTGTCTATTATAAGAGACTCAAGTATTGATGGTACATTATTCTCTGCCAATAATTGATTTGACGGAATAGATATAACTTTATCTTTTTGTAAAGGTTCTATTGGAGCTTGTATGACGCACTCTGTTGGCGAAGGATATGGGTGAATATGGACCGAGACAGTCACATTATTAGATAAAATAGGGTCCTGTTTAACGAATTCTTTTGGTAGTGAGTGTACTTGAACCAAAATCTTTGCAGCAAGATCCCGTAGTTCTGATGGGTTTAATATTGCAAGTTGTGTTTGCAAAAGATTTGTTTGATTAAGAACTCTATCATTTACAGATTTAATTTCCTTCTCAGTGGTCAGAAGAGATTCTATAATTTGCAGTAATTTTTCAGAATAAGAATTACTTTCATCTCTTGTCATAAGAGATCTTGAAATTACATCTTCATTTGAATTAGTAGAAATGATCTGTGGGTAAATTTTAGGGACTGAAGAAATTTTATAAGTAGGTTCCGATGCTATTATGGCGTCATGAGATTGACCCTTGCCCTTAGATATGTGTGTTTTAAAAGTATCAGCTGCACTAGTGTGTTTTAGTAAATTTGCAATAAGCTCGAATGGTGAGTTTGAAAGAGTGGTAGAGTCTAGGTTGTAAGGAGACGTACTTTTAAAGGGTATATTACTTGAAATGACTTCAGGTATCGATGTATTGTAAACGTATGTGAAGGTATTTACAGTATCATCAGATGGAATGTTAGTGCCAGTAGTACCATCTGATATGAACTCAGGTAAACTATAAGTGTCAAAGAACGTTTTCGAAATAAGTTCAGGTGATGTGAAGTCACTATTAGTTTCTGAAACAGTACTAGGTAATATAGTTGTACCTGGAGCATAGTCCATAGAAAAAAGTAGTGTAGTTTCAGATTTAGGGGAAATAATACTAAATGTATCTGATATAGCAGCAGGAACATGAGTTATGGAACTATTTGAATCTACTTGGTTTATTAGATTGACAAGGAGGCAAGCTTCGTCAGACTTAAGGCAGTCCTGAGTAGTGTTTTCGAAAAAAAACAACTCAGTTTTTGAAGGAGAATCAAATTCTTCATTATCTTGACGAACTTGTTCAGTGAGTGAAGTCAAATAATTAGTATGATTTAAAATTGTATTATTTTCGGGCTTTGTGATGTTGATAGTTATTGGTGTATATACAATTGTGTGTTCTTTTAACTGAGTGATATTCTTAGATTTATCGTCTTGGAGAGTATCGGTAGTGACTAAAATTTCAAAGTCCTTTACGGAGTTGTCATTTGCTTTTTTGTACGAAACGGATTTACTTCCATTTAATTTAATTAAATCTATTAAGGGTTCATGGGTGGCATTATATGCGACTGATGTATTGTTTGGTAATGGAATATCACAAATGACTTGACTTGGGCATTCATCAGAACCTAGAACCATTCGAGAAGAAGTATTGAAATTATCAATATTTTTAGGGTTTGATAAGGGTGGAAATGAATCCGGATTGTCTAAAATAGCATCATAGGTGGCAGACATTTCTGCTTTCGTCATAGTATCATGTGCTGTATTATTTGTGATATCCGTGGAACAAGTACTATGCAATGTATTGTTAAAGGAATTTTCTGTGAAACATGTTAAGGTATCATTTGAATTGTTTTGTTTTGTTTTGATTAAAGTTGGTTTAATTCTTGAGCGTGGCTTAAAAGATTTAGACATTACCTTTCTAGCCACATCCTGTTTCTTCTCTGAACCGGGTATTTTTGCAGGTTTCTTTTGTTTACGTCGTATTTGGCGATTTGGTTCAGGGTCAACTACAGAAATGTTTCCTGAATCATTGTGTGTTATCATTTGCACTTTACTTTCCGGTACGGTAATTATTTTGCAATTTTTACTGTCACTGTTGTTTGTTATAACTATTTCATTCTTGCTCTTCTTCTCCTTCGGTTTTCTTACAACTGTAAATAGTCCTTTATTTCCTTTCATATTTGAAGGTTTGATGTATGTATGTGTAGTTTTTGGCTCTGTGTTAAGTTTTGTTTGATGATCATCCGTTTGTAAATGTGGGTCATTTGTGTCGAAATATAATGGATTCCAGTATATAGGTGCCCATGTTTCCATTGCAGTTAGCGGGTATTTAACTTCAGGAAATGCTCCTTTTTCAACCACATAGAATGATTGCGAACTTTGTTCGACTGTTGGCAATGCTTGTTCCAGTACAGAGTCTTTATTGACTTGCATCTTACTCTTTCGTTTCCTTCTAGCTTCTTTCCTGAGGTTGTTAATCAAAGCTGAATTTTCATCTGGAGATGACTGTTTTTGATAGACGGGCCCAAAATTGAAATTATATGGTTCCTTGCGGGACAAGTCTGACGGAAACTCGACTTCGGGGAAATTTTTGGTTTTATAGAACGAAGGGCTCGTGAGGTCATTATTGTAAGCATTTTTGTTGTTATTTCCATATAAAGCTTTATTAACTGCAATGTTTCCTTTTCCAACTTTATTTGTGTAGCGTTCAAATGGATTTTCTCTAAGAGATTGTGGCTTAGAATTCGAACATGCTATCTGAAACAAGAAAAAAAATCTTTCATGGTTAAACAATCAATGTATGCCTTAAAACGGAAACAATAAAGCGTTATCTATCTATCTGTTACAAGCAGATGTGTCGTATACTATCAGGTGAAGGTCCTCCTGCTCGTGTTGTTACTTGTTTTTCACTATAAAAATCACGAGAAATAATTTGTTACAAATTAAATGTATTTTACCTATTTTTATAACAAATTTACAATATGAAAACATATCATAATCATAAATAATAATATTTACCTCCAATAAAACGACTATTAGCACCAGAGTCACCTTCTCCCGAAGCCCCATTCTTTTGTAACTATCCACAGCACACAAACAATATAACATTTTATAAACTATGATACCAATATTTCATTAACGATTTCAGAGAAACGTGCCGATCTTATCATTTCAGTTTATCAACTTCGTAATAACTATTCTAAGAGATGCATATATGTATTGCAGTTCACCGATGTAAATTGTTTGATACAATCATTATTTTAGAGAAAAAAGTCAAAATTATCAGAGATTATATTTAACTACAATGAAATTTTATTTATTACAGGTACTTTATGCAGTTATTAAGTCATCTACCAGAAGTAGATTGTTAATATTGGTAAGTCGAATCTATGTAGTTTAGATAGATAAAAATCAACTGCCGAATGTATGAAAAATCCATCACTTGAAAACGCTCGACCGATTTCACTGTTTTTATGTTGTTGTTGTGTTTGTATAAAGGTAATCTCTCGGAGAATGCACTAGACAATTTGAAAATTTGGAATGCTTTTTGATGGAATAATTTATGACCTCAAGATCCAAGGCCTACTAAGTCAAAGCCTTGTTGACAAAGGAAGGGTCGCTAGTTTTTTAATTTAAATTACTTTTTCTGGGCTGCTTGTGCTTTTTCAATATGAACAGTAATTTCTTCTCCCAAATCCCACATAGTTGTCATTAAAGTTATACTTACTATAGAAAACGACGATAAAAACGACGTTTCGTTTATCGAATTTCAAACTAGGGGCTCAGTTTATCACAATCACTAGTTATTTTTTATTGGAATGAATATTGAATGAAACTGCCATTTCATGTTAACTATTGAAAACAACATCAACAATATATTTTATTTGTTCATAATTTTTCCTTCTTTAATTACGCATTAAATAATAATTAGTAAATTGAATAAAATTACCTATGTACTTAAAGATAAATATTAATTACAATAGCTGTTGATTTATTATATACACAGTTTAACTAAATTGTCGAATGTTTTCGCCTTATAATGAAAACATGGAATTTGTCTTGTACATTTGTTGCAAAAATTTTCTTTTCTTCGTTTTTGGCACAGGCCCCAAGCCGATCCTCGTGGGAGCTTTCCGTACAATATCTGTTGTATTTATATCTATCGGTAAAGGATTCACCTCTAGCGGGGAAATCTCGGGCACCACTGAAGTTTCTGAATTTATTGTCTGTTGCGAAGTAGAGTTGTTTATTAAGCGTTCATCATTTGCCACAAATTCTGATACGGTCGGAGCTCTTTCTGTATCACTAGCGCTATCAAAAATCAGCCCTCTACTGTCAAAAATGTCTACCTGATCATCATAAAATATTTCGATTGTTTTATTTTCTAGCGAACAACTTTGAGAACAAGCTGCTATGTAATCTATGTCATCGAAGGTTTCTTCTGACCGTGATTCAGGTGAAATCAACTTTTCAGACTTGTCAATGGCAATTTTTTCTTCAGAAATTGGTTGATCATCATAAAATACATCAATTGTTCTGTTTTCAACGGAAACACTTTGAGAAGAGTCTACTACGTAATCTATATCACTGATGGTTTCTTGTGACTGTGATTCAGATGAAATCATCTTTTCAGACCTGCTAATATTTTTTTTACCCATGACAAGTTTTTGTTCGGAAATCGGTTGATCATCGTAAAATATCTCGATTGTTTTATTTTCAAACGAACCACTTTTAGAAGAATCTGCTACGTAATCTCCATCATCGATGGTTTCCTGTGACTGTGATTCAGGTGAAATCATCTTTTGAGACTTGCCAATATATTTTTTATCATTGGCAATTTTCTCTTTTGAAATCGGTTGATCCTCATTAAATGTCTCAATTGTTTTATTTTCAAGCGATTTACTTTGAGAAGAATCTGCTGCAATATCTATATCATCGATAGTCTCATGTGACTCAGGTGAAATCATCTTTTCAGACTTAGTTATATTTGTTTCGTCGTTGTTGATTTTCTCTTTATAAACCGGTTGGTTTGCCAAAAACTGCCCTTGAGTTGGTTCATTACGACTTTGTTCTTTCAAATTGTACTTTTTAAGTGTCGCTAGAGGCTCAAAATCTGTTGAATTGCTGGTTAGAGTATCGTTAGTTTTAGAGCCTATGTTTTTCGGAGTTAAAATATTTGATGGCTGTTTGTATTCATTTACAATTTTAGAGCTCCTTTTTTGCAACACTGGTTTAGTTTTGGCTGATTTGAAACTGGTTCTTACTTCGTCTGTGAAGGGAGCAAATAATGGGCTATTTTCTCCTGTTTTAAAATAAAATGGCTTCGAAGCGTCCACAATGTTCATTGGGTACTCCACTTCAGGGAAATAATGTTCCGGCATAAAGTTGTCGGTGCCGCTACGATCATATTTTATGTTCCGGTTCCCTACCTTGTATCGTGCCGGCGTAATTGTTTCTGTGTGTTTTTTGTTAGAAAATATACTTTTTGATTCCTTTTTAACGGAATAATCTGGCTTGAAACTGTGGACATTCTGGAAGGGAAAACAATTAGGTTAGAAATATTGTCGTTGATTGATGGCAGTTTGGCTACTGGCTTGCTTATGCATGATAAAAACAAATATAATTATGTGAAGGTATAGCACACCCACTAACAATAAATTTCGTTATATTATTATGTTAGTATTACTTACGTCACTGAATAATATTAACCAAAATAAATGTAGTGAATTCATGGCAAAGTAATACTAATACCTAATATAAAATTAATATTTAAAACAGTAATAATATAGTACTAGCCTCGACGGCTATTTTGATTAAGTATTAGAATTTACATAGCTATTGGTTTTATTTATCGCATATTTTTTGTATGTTTGCAAAATACATAAATTGATTATGTAAGTAAAACGAACGTGCACTGTGCAGTGCTTGCATATCGGAAACGTTATCAATATGTTATGTCATTAAATAAGTGATATGAATATTTGATAATTGCTGTGAGTAATCATTTGAATCTTATCATCTATCTTAATCAACATGTTTAGAAAGCCTTACTTCATGAAAGTACTAAGCCTGTCTAGGCTTTTCCACGTAATAAGTTGCGAATGGCCCTTTTGAATTTGTCACAGTCACACGAGTGTAGAGAGAGCCATGCTTGGAGTTTCTTTGCGTGATACTCGACACAAGGATGTTCGCCAAAGAAGCAAGTCACCGACACAGCTCTCGGAATTTGCAAGTTGGAGTGGCAATATGCTGGCCACATCGCTCGTTGAACTGATATAATGGCTGAAGAAATGTTCTCAAGTCAAGTGGCGACTACAAACAGGAAGATGTTCTGTAGGTAGGCCCCGAAAAAAAGTGAACCGACGACATCGTTGGAGCCACGGGGCGGGGGGCCGATGGATGCAATTAATTTGCATTAACCAATAGCCGTTCATTGTGTCGTTCAAAGAGGAAGGCCTATATGTTAAATAGTAACCTACAACACTTTACAAGAGACAGGTCACTGGATCGATTTTAAAATTTGAACAAAATAAGTCGCAATTATACTCGAATTGATCTCTTTTTGTTTTGAAAACTAGTAAGAGTTCTAGTATTAGTACTATAGACAATAGACAGTATAGACAATATATTTATTTGTGGCAAAAAACAACATACATGTCGCCGCAACATTAATTCAGCACCTAGTATTAAGATAAATCAATTTAATTATATGTGAGGATTTAAAATTATCATTGATTCTCTAAAATCCTAAAATGATATTTAAATAATAATTTAACTCATGGTTTCTTTAAAAGTTAGCTTACTACATTTGTGAGCGATTGTTTTGACTGTAAAAACAAGGTGGTGTTCTGAAGTAAGTTTGTTTTATATTCTACATGCTTTTTAAGTTTCGATTGCTTGTAAATAAGTTTGAATAAGTTTAAATAAATAAGAAATGATTTTAGAAACCACTATGTAAATGGCAATAGTTTAAATATTGTAAGTTTCAAGCGCTCACAGCGCCATCTGCCCATATTAAAAGGAAGTAACGTTTTGGCGGGAAGATGGCGGCGCGTGAGCGCTTGGAAGCGAGGCAGAATTCAGTTTGCTGCTGATTTTTGTGCTGTTAACATCGTAAGTAATACTTGTGTTGATTTGTAAAATATAAAGCCAGTTGCTTTAACTTGTGTTCATTATTCTCTGTAATATTAAATGATTTGATTTAAAGTTGTCTTGCTTTTAAAATATAAAGTTTTTGTTACCTTAACGTGTGGTTTGTTTTGCTTGGGTTTTGTCTAGCCTTTAAAGTAAAGTGTAATTAGTTCAATAGCTACTTTGGTAAAATCCGTTAGAATTAAAATCAGGAATAGAAATAGTAGGTAGTATTACAAATAGTAAACAGCAGAACCGATGACCTTGACAAGGTTGGAGGTTCTGCATATTTTTAAAAACTCAAGCGTTTCCACTTCCTCGATATCAGAAGTGGGATCGCTCCAGCGATCCCTTTTCTGTCCCGGCCATTATGTATTTTTCAGATCCTGATCATCAGAGGCATCATCCATCCAACATGAGCGCACCCGAGCCAGATGCTACGGCATCGAGTGCGCCGGCCGTAAGCACGCCTGACGGCGTGACACCACCTGGCTTCCTGTTTCAACCTGCATCAGCGGCTTCAACGTCCAGCGCGTCTACGGATACGGTGTTGGTACCACAACCAGCGGGTAATGTACCACCTGAATTTTTCTCACATATGATGACAATGATGCAGAATATGAGTGAGCGCCTGCTACAACAACAGCAGCCTAGTGACAAGGTTAGAATAACCGATGTGTTTCTACCTTGCTATGACCCAGACGGTAGCGTTGGGGTTCGGGAGTGGTGTAATCATATTACTACGGCCAAAAATACCTACCAGTTTTGTGACTATGATATCCGGATGAAAGTGACTAGCCTGCTAAGAGGCCGTGCTAAGATATGGGCTGATAACTGGCTCGTAACAACATCCACATGGGACGAGCTGCGCCAAAATATTATAACTACATTTGAACCCGAAAGCCGCTATTCGCGGGACATACTCAAGTTTAGAGAGCATACCTACGATTCCTCCAAAGACATTGCGGAGTTTCTTACGCAATCATGGATTCTGTGGAGGCGTGTGACTAAGGACAAGCTTGACAATAGCGATGCGGTGGAAGCGGTGATAGGGACGGTTAGTGACGAACGCCTTCGAATTGAATTAATGAATGCCAGAGCTACCTCAGTGCCTGAATTGATATCTGTAGCTTCATCTATTCGTATTAAACGTCCAACTCAACAAAACTTTAATCCACCACCACAAAAACGATCTCGTTTTTCTAGTGATAATCGAAGTAACCCTCCTTATTGCAATTTTTGTAAAAGAACTGGCCACACTACCCACAACTGTCGAAATAAAAATAGTAATGATTCAAACTTTCAAACAAACGCGAAAGGTCCTATGACGTCATCCGCCTTATCGAAACCAAGTGAGGGTAGGGTGTGTAGTTTTTGCTCGAAACCCGGTCATACTTTTGATGCATGTTATCGCCGCGATAAACAGATAGCCTCCAATGTGAATTCAGTGTCTCAAAACAATTCTAGTTTGAACACTATGCGTATGCGCGTCGGCGAAGTCGTAGTAAATACCGTGTTCGATAGTGGCGCCGAATGTTCAGTCATGCGTGAATCTATCGCGAACAAATTACCGGGACGTAGGCGACAAGTTGTTAATTACCTACGAGGAATAGGGCCATTTCCGGTTATTTCCATGAGTACATTGACAACAGTATGCGTTATTGACAAAATAAACGTGGAGATATTGTTCCATGTCCTACCGGACTATGAAATGACGACTGACGTACTTATAGGTGCAAATTTGTTGCGTGAAACGGGTTTAAGCGTAATAGTTACTCAAAATAGCGCGACATTGTGCCCTCAACCTTGTGTTATGCACATACGATCTAACAGCCCGGCTTTTGACAATTTAGATCATGGTTTAACGGACGAATCGGAGATTAACCAACTGCTAGTTTTACTAAACAAGTATTTAGATCTTTTTACACGCGGTTTTCCAAAGTCTCGCGTCAATACGGGTGAGTTAGAAATTCGTTTAAAAAACAAAGACAAGTATGTCGAACGTAGGCCTTATAGATTGAGCCCAGTCGAGCGTGAAAAGGTTAAAGCCATTGTTAGTGAATTAGTAGATAACAATATTGTGCGAGAAAGTAAATCTCCATACTCGAGTCCAATTATCTTGGTAAAAAAGAAAAACGGCGACGATCGTATGTGCGTAGATTATCGGGAATTGAACGCTAATACCGTACGCGATCATTACCCTCTCCCGTTGATCGCGGATCAAATTGATCAACTAGCTGGTGGAGAATACTATTCGAGTCTTGATATGGCTTCTGGCTTCCACCAAATCCCTATTTCGGCAGATTCTATTGAGAAAACGGCTTTTGTGACACCAGATGGGTTATACGAGTACCTAACCATGCCGTTTGGACTTTGCAATGCACCTTCCGTGTATCAAAGGTGTATAAATCGCGCCCTAGGACCTCTTCTAAACTGTGGTAGTACTAATAATGGACATAACGATAGTGTGGCTCAGGTTTATATAGATGACGTCATTAGCAAATGTCGTGATTTTTCTTCAGGACTTGCGTATTTAGAAAGAATCCTGATAGCATTACGCAAATCTGGATTCTCAATAAACATTGATAAATGCGTATTCTTTAAACGTTCAATAGAGTATCTTGGTAATGTGGTTGAGAACGGTCAAGTCCGCCCCAGTCCTAAAAAGACTGAAGCTCTATTAAAGGCTCCAGTCCCAACCACTGTAAAACAGGTCCGTCAATTTAACGGTCTTGCGGGATATTTCCGCCGTTTTATCCCAGATTTTGCGCGAACCATGATACCCCTGTACGATCTAACTAAACAAGGCACTAGGTGGCAATGGACTCATGTTCATGAAGAGGTACGTCAACAGATCATCCATCACCTTACTTCCGCACCTGTCCTCACGATATTCCAAGAAGGTAAGCCTATTGAGTTATTCACTGATGCCAGTAGCATTGGGTTCGGAGCGATACTCATCCAGATTATCGACGGCCGCCAGCACGTAGTGGCCTACTTCAGCATGCGCACAACGGACACTGAAAGTAGGTATCACTCCTATGAACTTGAAACGCTAGCCGTAGTCAGAGCCATTAAACATTTCCGGCACTTCCTCTACGGGCGCAAGTTCAAAGTAGTCACGGATTGCAACGCACTTAAGGCCTCAAAGCACAAGCAGGATTTGCTGCCCCGCATACATAGATGGTGGGCGTATCTTCAAAATTTCGAATTTGATATAGAATACAGGAAAGGCGAGCGGATGCAACACGCAGATTTTCTGAGCCGGAATCCGGACCCTCTGACTGTTAACGTCATGACAAACAACTTAGATTGGCTTAACATTGAACAACGACGCGATGCGCAGCTGCGGCCCATTATAGATTCTCTGCATAATGGAGTTGCTGTACCTGGCTACCACCTGGAAGGTAATGTACTTAAACACGACAGGAAAGATACGAGCTTAGGCACCCAACGTATGATTGTTGTACCGAAGGCCTTCCAGTGGAGCCTTGTAAACACATTTCATACTGCTCTAAAACATCCGGGCTGGGATAAGACGCTCCATAAAATTAAAGAGACGTATTATTTTGACAAGATGAATACCACTGTTCGAGACTTTGTAAATAACTGTGTAGTGTGCAGAACATCAAAACAAACATCTGGAGCCACGCAGGTACAGTTGCATCCCATCAGCAAACCAACAGTGCCGTTCGAGGTGATACACATGGACATTACTGGTAAGCTTGGCACTTCTAATGAACAGGAATACGTCGTGGTTACAGTAGACGCCTTTACCAAGTATGTGCTGCTTCGTCACACCAACGATAAGAGTCAACATAGCACTCTTGCGGCGCTGAAACAAGTTATTCACCTCTTTGGATCTCCGCGTCAAATCATCGTGGATGGCGGGCGTGAGTTCTTAGGTGACTATAAGAGCTACTGTGACAGGTATGGCATTGAAATACACGCTATTTCTCCGGGTGTAAGTAGAGCAAATGGACAGGTGGAGCGTATTATGGCAACGCTAAAGAACAGTCTCATCATGATAAAAAATTATGAGACCCCAGACTGGCATATGGCATTAGAGAGTCTTCAACTTGCTTTGAACTGTACCGTACATCGAACTACTGGTACTGCCCCACTAACACTGCTTACCCGACGGCAAAACTGCGTGCCACCAGAGTTGGTGAACCTAGTCAACTTCGATAATGAATCAATTAATATTGAAGCTTTAGAACGCCACGTACAACAAAGAATGACCTCTATATCTGTAAAAGACAAGGAACGGTTTGATAAGGGTCGAGCGAAAATTCATCCATTTCAGCGAGGAGATTTCGTGTTAATAAAAAATAACCCTAGAAATCAAACCTCTTTAGACCTTAAATTTAGCGTGCCCTATGAAGTTCACAGAGTCTTGGAAAATGACCGCTATCTCGTGAAGAAGGTCGTGGGTCACCAAGGGCGACCTCGCAAGGTCGCACACGACCAACTACGGCGCGCCCCACAACCAGGAGCAGGCCCCCAGGCGGCCGTGTCGCCTCCAGATTTGGACCAAGCCGGGCCCTCCAGTGCGGCACAGCCGACCGCACCAACGGCTCCTGCTGCTGTGGCGCTACCTCCAGATGTGGGGCAAGCTGCCGCACCGCCAGCACCTACCACCGCTGCTGCCGCTGCTGAGCAGGCCAGCGAAGTGTAGTCTCTAGACTAAGGAGGCTACATGGAAGTTACTCCCGGTGAGCACCTTTCATCTTATTCATTTAAACATTCACATACACACACGCACGCTATCTATTATGACAAAAGACATTGACTTTGACGTTGACTCTGACTTTAATGCTATTGGCGTATGGAACCGACCAATAAGCCTACCAACTAAAAGATGCTATTGGCGTATGGAGCCGACCAATAAGCCACCAATTAAAAGATGCTATTGGCGTGTGGAGCCGACCAATAAGCCAACCAATATAATAACTATTATCGTGTGGAGCGATTCAATAGTTAATCCTATCCTGAAAGGAAAATGGTCCCCTGTGTACCACGGCGTTCAGGACCGCCCAGAGCACAGCATCGGCCTATCGTTCCTATTCCTCATCCATCCCTTAGAGCCTCTGTTGTAAAACAGCATCGACCTCTCACCGCCCTATCCTTCCCTAAATATAAATCTACACAAAATTACATACGCTGTTGTCATGTGGAATGAGCAGTGTTCTAAAAACAATTGACTATAATTATGCGTGTATGATCTGCGGTCACGTTGAGTGAGCAGTGACAAATATAAGTGTGTTGTATTATTCATTAAAACCACATTCATATATACACAGTGGTGGTCTAGGTGTACTGTGGAAGTACCTAGCTTAAAAATACTAATTTCTTCTTTTCAGATTATGAAGAATTGAAGACTTGTAGCGACGCAGAGCACGCATCGCATATCAGAATGGCCGTGTCGCCGCAACATTAATTCAGCACCTAGTATTAAGATAAATCAATTTAATTATATGTGAGGATTTAAAATTATCATTGATTCTCTAAAATCCTAAAATGATATTTAAATAATAATTTAACTCATGGTTTCTTTAAAAGTTAGCTTACTACATTTGTGAGCGATTGTTTTGACTGTAAAAACAAGGTGGTGTTCTGAAGTAAGTTTGTTTTATATTCTACATGCTTTTTAAGTTTCGATTGCTTGTAAATAAGTTTGAATAAGTTTAAATAAATAAGAAATGATTTTAGAAACCACTATGTAAATGGCAATAGTTTAAATATTGTAAGTTTCAAGCGCTCACAGCGCCATCTGCCCATATTAAAAGGAAGTAACGTTTTGGCGGGAAGATGGCGGCGCGTGAGCGCTTGGAAGCGAGGCAGAATTCAGTTTGCTGCTGATTTTTGTGCTGTTAACATCGTAAGTAATACTTGTGTTGATTTGTAAAATATAAAGCCAGTTGCTTTAACTTGTGTTCATTATTCTCTGTAATATTAAATGATTTGATTTAAAGTTGTCTTGCTTTTAAAATATAAAGTTTTTGTTACCTTAACGTGTGGTTTGTTTTGCTTGGGTTTTGTCTAGCCTTTAAAGTAAAGTGTAATTAGTTCAATAGCTACTTTGGTAAAATCCGTTAGAATTAAAATCAGGAATAGAAATAGTAGGTAGTATTACAAATAGTAAACAGCAGAACCGATGACCTTGACAAGGTTGGAGGTTCTGCATATTTTTAAAAACTCAAGCGTTTCCACTTCCTCGATATACACTTTACAAAATAAAATTACTCATATATGTAGTTTAATCTAACTAGTTCTGATGGCTCAGCGACCCAAAGTGTGTCTTGGCCTCCGAAGCGAGAGAGCGCCACTCCTGTATCCTGAGCGATTTCAGCCCAGTTCAGAGTCTGGAGTTCGCGTAGGTCTGCATTCATCGCCTCCCTCCTTCCTAGGGCGCCTGCCGCTTACTTTTATTGTTTGTAGTAACAAAATAAAATAAAACATCAAAAGCATTTAATTTTGTCTTTAATTCTTTTTATAGAGTCAGTTTATTTCGTTCCGGTTTTGAGTAGCCCAGTAGCGTTCAGTAATAACCACCCCCGCAACCTCCACAACCGCAACCGCCATTGCAACCACCGCAGCCGCAACCACCGCCGTAACCGCCACCGTAACCGCCACCGTAACCGCCACCGTAACCGCCTCCGTAACCACCTCCAAATCCACCGCCTCTACCAGCAAACGCGAGTATCAACAGGGGAAGAATAGTGTCGAGGTCACTGCCGTTGTCATACCCATCGGTGGTGATGATAGGGTAACCACCGTACCCTCCGAATCCAGGACCACCGACGAACTGGCATTGCACCCAATGACACTGCAAAAGAACAGTTTAAGTATCTACATGTTTTCTGGGAAACGAATAGTGCTAAAGGTTTTGTAAAAATAAGTAGAAATGATAAGTTAAATTAATATTAAGGAAAATATGATAGCTATTTCTAAATAATTTATCCAATCGAGGTGTTCAGGAGACTTGCGGTCAAACGTTGCCTTGAAACCAGTACAAAAAAATACTAGACGTGGTTTTTGAATAGTAGTACCTACCCGTCACTGTAATTACAATTAGTTAGCAATTACTTACGTTCAGCAGGAGCAGCACGGTGAACAGAGCGGTGGATTTGACGGATGCCATTCTGAATACTTCCTGTTTATTGAGAAAACATTAGCTTTTTATACAAAAGATAATTCTATCCTGCACCCGCATCTGTTTCGCAATGTTCACATCCTCATTTCGCAATTAAGAATCCGTAACTAATGGGGCACGTAGCGCAAGATAACTTGTCACAAATAATATTCGTCGGCCCATAGCTGTGCTGAGCAGGTGTCATCGTATCTTAGTTTCCCTTCCGATTTCGTAACTCAATAAGATCCTCTGCATACCAAATTATTTTTGTAACAGTCAGTTTTCAGCATCGTAGATATGCGTATCAATTTCAAACGAAAATACATTATTTCAATGGTAGTTGAAGCAGAACGCTCAGGAAATGTTGTCTGTGACGAATATTCTTGCTCGGTTATTCGAATTATTCAATTGTCTCGTGTTGTCAATAGGTGCAAATCTTGGAGCTGACACGAAACACCAGTCGCTTGGATCACAAATTAGGTACTATTTTACATAAAAGTATTTTTTTACCAAAACCGCGTTGTTTGTTAAATTGTAAATACCTAAGTGATAATGTAGAAATTAATGAAGAACATTTTAGTATAGACTAAACAAATCGTAATTTAAGGTTATCCGTGTGAAGGGTTTTTTTACAGATGGTGACGATATTAAAATTAATTACAAGTTGCGCCCGCGGTTTCACCCGCGTCTTCCCGTTATCCCGCAGGAACCTTTTCCCTGGATGAAAAATGTGCGTTAATCCAGGTTATAAACTATCCCCATTCCAAATTTGGTCAAAATCGGTTTTGTAGTTACGGTGATACGCAGTGTAACAAACATTCATACACACAAACTTTCGCATTTATAAAATTAGTAAGATTAATAAATTGTCGCTGATTGCTGATACTTTCAGTTTAACTGTATTCAATTACTGTTTTTACTGCAACGAAACTTTGTAGCTCTTCAGCTCTTCGCTAGGTACGCCAACAGTAGGGGCCTATTCAGTGCGACGCGGATGACCTACGCGGACGTCCGCGACGGACGGTAAAATGTATGAAACCTTACAGCGCGTTCAGAGCGACGCGGAGCTGTCCGTGTCGCGGAGAGCTATCCGCAAGACATTATTGAATTAATAGGTAGTAGGTTTATTGTTTACATTACATTTGCAGGTCTTTTTGGGAAGAAAAGTAGCCTGTTTTGATTTTTGTTTTCTTCGTTATATCTACATAATGCTATATTGTATCAAAATAACTACAAACTGATAACGTTCTAGGTACTTATTATAGGATTGGGATATGGATGTACTTCTTCGATCAAAAACTTTGCATTAATTCCTTCAGGTGTGTTGTGTTGTGAACACGTAGATTATTAAAAAACACTTAATAAAATAATGACAGATATTTATTTACCTACTCATCATCATCATCATCATGATCATCATTGTTGTTCTCTATTTTCTTTTCTTCTTCGTCGAAGTCTTTATCTTTTAAGATTTTCTCTTTATCGTTGTCTTTGCCTTTCCTCTTTTGGTCTACATCGCTGTCTTTACAATTTTTCTTTTTCTCTTCCATCGAAACCGTTCCACCTGAACTTGGCAAAATAATAGTAATGTGAGTCACAGTAGTGCATTTATTGTTACTGTTACCTCCACTTCCTTCACTTCCGGTAGAGCACTTGTTAGTTACCTGAGGTAGAGGAGCCACCGGTGGAACTGGTGCTTCTGGGACCACTTCAGATACTGTTGCTCCTCCGAACACACCTGGCCTGCGCTGATGTGTCGCAAGCAAAATTGCGACCAAATCTCCAAAATTGAAGTCGTCACCTCTCTTTCTTCCTATAGTATTACCATTATTTGAATTTCCACCAGTGTCTCCGTTTCCTCCATTGTTGATTATTATAATGGGTTGGTTTGGATACGCTGAACTCAAAGCGGTGGCTTGCTCAAGTCCTTGATAGGACACTGAAGGAGTGTTTGGATACTGCCCATATGGTCCATTTTGAGGATAAGGCAAGTATTGTGGATTGTACGAGTATTCGACAGATTGAA
The DNA here is from genome assembly GCA_931315375.2 of Opisthograptis luteolata. Taxonomy (NCBI): domain Eukaryota; kingdom Metazoa; phylum Arthropoda; class Insecta; order Lepidoptera; family Geometridae; genus Opisthograptis; species Opisthograptis luteolata. Next base: position 10,046,640 of record OV928036.1, on the reverse strand, counting down.
CCGTATTTTGTGTTGGATATGAGGGACCTGATGCAGGCCCTTGTACATAGTAAGCTGGTCCTGTATTGGCAACTGAAGATCTAGTTTGAGAATGTGGAACGTAATATGATCCATAGTCAGCAAACCCCCCGTTCCATTGAGTTTGCACCAGATTTACCTGCAAATTTATATTTGTTAGATTGTTTCGTAATATCAAGGATAAAATTTAACAGATCACGTGGTAAGTATGAGGAAACCTACAGTTTTGAAGTTATAGTAATTGATGAAGTTGCATTTTTAAAGTTAGATTAATTAAGTAGTGCATTGAAATGGATATAATGTTTAGTTCATTCGTGATTCTTAAGTGGTTGCTAATGGTTGTTTTGTATTTATAAATATTTTAATGCGTTCAAATTGTTAATTCATCTAAGACTTAACTTTTTATAACCTAACCTTTTTTAAAACAAAAAATGTTGTTGAATATATTGTAAAAATTAAAAAAAGTGCAACACTAACCTGGAATAATGCTGATATTACGTTGAAAAGTATCACTGGGTCCTTATTATACGGAATCATCTTGTGAGCATTTCTAACGTGAGACTGTGTGAATGTACGAAATACTAGCTTATATTAATTAGGTAATTGTAAAATACATTCTAATATGTAGGTAGGTATTACAACATCCTACATATTATGTTACCAATATTGCCAGAATGTAGCATGAGTAGGTAAAGGTCATATTAGTTAGTACATGCAGGTTAAATTTAAATAAAACAAGAACATAAAACAACTATTTTTTTATAAAATTATAATAAATAAACCATTGTTAAATTTCCATTTCAGTTCACATCGTTTAATTATTGGCATGACGGATCTGTTCGAATTATAAGGTTAATTTCTTGTGGTGACTGGTTTCCTTGATTTGGACATTGGTTTTCTTCACATTGGGCGTCAAAGTTATGGCATACCCCGGCAGTTGAGCCGCAAGGTACGGGGACAGGGTAGGGAATATAAGTGCATCCGTTTCCGTTATATCCGCATCCGCATCCGCATCCGCAGCCTCCGCCTCCATTCCCACCATTGTACCCACCGCCAAATCTATCACCGTTCCCGCAACCGCACCCGTAATTGCCACCGCAACCGCCACAACAGCAGCAGCCGCAACCGCATCCACCCCCATAACCACCTCCATAACCACCGCCATACCCACCACCGTAACCGCCTCCAAATCTGCCAAATCTTCTACTTAAAGCTATTATGAGCCAATACAGCCAATGGTGTGAACGGTCGTCATCGTCGTCGTCAAAAATGATTGGTGGCATTCCCCCGAACGGTGCCGGAAAAGTTCCAGGGAAGCCTCCGGAAGGGTTTCCGGGAAAACTTCCAGGACAGCCTCCAGGGGATCCGCCGTAGCCTGAGAAATCTCCTGGGTAGCTGGGAGCATAGTTTTGCGTGGGCACGTCAGGTTGGAGGATGGGCTTGATTATAGCTGGAATCACGAACTGGCCCGCGGGTATGACCTGATTGGACGTCACACACGTGCATGTCTGAGGACACTGTACGCATTGACTGAACACACCATAGCCCTGCAAAAATATGTTCACAGAATTAATAATAATTGGTACAATCACAGTTTTACAGGATATTTATAGATAAAATTCACTTACCAACTGCAAGATTATAATACATGTTAACTTCCTGGGACCCATTTTGAAGGTCCACTAGTGAACCTTAGTTTTAAACCACAGCCCTTTTATATGTTTTGGATTACAAAACATTTCGGTTAGTGGGTAATTTTGTGATGTAATGTTGCATTTTAAAGGATACGAGCACGTAATGTTGTGTTATGAGATAGTGGAGCACTGACAGCTTTATATTACTTTTAATATTTAGCAATACATTTACGTGTATATCTATCATAGCGAGAGAATATTGTACTTTATGCAATGCTTGCGAGCGTTTTCTACTTAATATTGCTGTAACTCTACAGTACCTACGACTAGAAAAATCTACCAGCTACTCTTTCACGTGTTCATGACTTAACTACCCTTCTGTGCCTTCATCACTACACCCGCTCGAACCTTTAAATAGGAAATCTCATTTGGTATTCATATTATTAGCCAATCGTACGTGCTTGCGAGACATAGAAAATAAATCGCGTAATGAAAACTCAATTTGTGAGATGGTTTTTAATGGAATACACCTTTATTATTATCAAAAAATAAGCAATAGAATTTTAAAAAACACATTAATACAGAGTTGTTGCGTATATGTATGAGATAAAATAAGCAACAGAATCATTTTATTATAAATTTAATAATAGGCGAAGAGCTCGAGACTGAAGTGCCTATATCATGCTGTGTTGAACTTTAGCAATCTCTTTTTTCACTATCATAATATGTCCTCATAGGTTTGCAAGAGAGAACTGTTTTGTCACAACCGGCCTTCCAGTTGGTTTTTGAAAGAGTACACGCAGAGGCAACCTGTTCCAGTTGTAAACGACTGTTTCTGATGATGTGGTGAGCAGTGTTGGTTTGCTGAACAAAATAAGCTATTATGTTATAACAGGGTTGTTGGTCGGTATCGGTATGGGGTACGGAACAGGTATCATGTTGCCGCCACCACCGCAACCGTTGCAGCAGCAGCAGCCACCGCCTCCGCCATAACCACCTCCATAACCACCCCCGTATGCACCACCGAAACCACCTCCGTAACCTCCTCCCCCAAAGCCATCACTAAGGAGGAGTATTAGAAGCAGGGGCAAGATACCCCTGAGACCATCGTCATCGTTGTTGCTGCGTACGATTATAGGCTGCTGACCTCCATAGCCGTAAGGCCCTGGACCATATTGAGCGTGGACTATAGCCTGTGAAACACAACAAACCTTGTAATTTGGACTTAGTGAAACAAATCTTAGACTTTATTTTAGAGTGACTGTCGATAGCAGAAACAGACATTAAATTCAACGAATTTTCCTTTTCGTGTAGGGTCCTCATCGCATAAAATCAACCATAAACAGAGGAAAAATTCATGCAACATATAGTCACCCTTGAGTGAAACCAAACGAGTGTAATTTTGTGAGCCGTGAGTCGCGTATTTTCAGTCGCTCATTTTACGTTCAACTGAATTTTCAACTCATTTTACGTCGTCGTGTGGCACCAACTGCCTTTTTGTATGAAACTGAATGCAGCAGAATTTATGCTACCGAAATTCTGTGACTCACGACTCACAAAAATACGCTCGTTTGGTTTCACCCTTATGCATTGGGACAGCGTAATAGATTGTGGCCCATATTCTCTCTGGGAGAAGATTGGTGTTGCAGCAGTGGGAACGTAATTGTTAGGCGTACAAATTAGAACAAATACATAGGCTTTAAAATCTAAATACATAGGTATTTTATGCCCCAAAGCCAGTATTTCAAAAAAATGTTACAAGTAATATGAACTTTATTGAAATAATAATAAAAACCTTACATTAAAACTGCCTAGTAGAAGGAAACCAAGCCACAGTAACTTTGGCGTCATATCCCAAACTTTAACCGGCCTCGTATCGCTTTTACTTTTATATGAATATCTTGCTGCCTTTGGCAATACTTTTATCAAAAGGAGGATCAATGAATTACTCCATAATACTGCGTTACTTCGTCACGTAGGGCTTCTGTAATGTCATACCTACTATATATATGGCGAAAGTTGTGTAATTTTCATTGTTATTTATTTTGCTTTGTTTATCGTAGATGTATTTTTTTTATCTGATGCTTTTATTTGATTTCTTAATGCTAAGTGATATTTACGTACCTATTTATTAATACTCGTCTAATCTTAATTAACTTATTTAGATTTTAATATCAAACTAGAAATAGAGGAAAACTTACCTTACAAGAAAAAATAAAAAAGAGGGGTAATTTTTTTTGTTAAATTCGGGTATCCTTTTTTATATTATATTGTATGCAGGGTAACTAACTTCAAACAACTACATAAACAATAATAATATACACTACAACAAGTAATTAATTGGCTCATTACATTACTAATGAGCTTTCATTTGTTGTTATTTGTATGACGTTATAACCCTTCGTTCTAAACACTAACACAAAACTTTAAAATGTAGGTAGGTACTATATAATTATATTCTCTGACAATGTTAACTTATTCATACATTCGATGAACATTTTTTTGTTTATTTTGATCTCCTCTTTCAATCTGTTTGGACAGGGGCCGCAAAATCGATAAAAAAGTTAGAATGGTGAACAAGGACGAAAAATGTTTTTACTACAGGTAGCCAGAAAAGTATATTATAATTGTTTTTATATATTATTATTATGTCACACTAGACACTTTTAATTCGTTTTCAAAATATTTTTCAGGAACCTTTTTCTGGGATAAAAAGTGGACTATGTGTTAATCTAGTATTTAAACTATCTACATTCCAAATTTCATTCGGATCCGTCTAGTGGTTTTTGCGTGCAGGAGTAAGAAACATCGATCCATCCATCCATCCATTCTCACAAACTTTCACGTTTATAATATTAGTAGGATATAATAACATCAACTTATTGGTTACTAATAATTATGGTTTATTCGAAGAGGAAGAAATCGTATAATAACAACAATAGTATTTAAACGTAGGTGTAATTCTTCATCTGCTTTTGGGATTGCTTATCCCAATCCCAGTCCAGCTAAGAACAACAGCGGCAGTAGACCCCCGCCGCGCCTGCGGGGGCCGCCGGGGCCCGGCCCGAATCCCGGACCGAAACCTGGGCCGCCCCTAAAACCACCCCCACAACCGCCGCAGCCTCCCCCGCATCCCCCGCAGGGCGATGCGTTTACAACCTTGAAGGAAAATATAAATTTTACTATTCGGTGTTTAACATGCTTAGACACTTTAGAATTATATTTTTTCAAAGATGAATTGTTACTAAACAATTTTAATTTATGATGACAAGATGTAAAAGCCTTAATTAGTTTATGAATGACTGTTATTTTTAGTTACTGTGCAATATTTCAAGTTTTTTTAAAAAAAATAACAATTTTATCCACTGAAAGGAAAGGAGCAAAGTGGACTTCAAAATTCCAAGTTAAATTGAAAATAGGTATTTTATCAGTTTGGCGTGAACAAAAACAAACTAAACGACTTTACAATTCACTCTTATACTATAATGAAATAAATGACTGTGCTAATATTATTTTTTGTTGTTGTTATTCTATAAGGATATTTTCCTAAAAGTTAACAACTAGCATATTATAAGGTTGGATGTGTGGTCCACTGGGTTATCGCTCGTATGTTACTTAGTTAGATTATCTTCCACACTGTCCAACCACTTTCGATGTGATCTATGGTTTTATAATAACAATTATTATGCTTTCTTGAGGTACTTACATGGGCAAGGACGATCAGGGCGAAAACAACAAGCCACATTTTGTAACACATGATGAACAGACTAACTAGATCCTTCGTATGATGATCGTGGAACGGTAATCTGGTTTTATATATTTATATTATCTGTTTATTCCTTTGTCTCGATTTTCTTTGTTTTTAAGGTATGTCATCAAATTAGGTCATTTTAACGAGATTCATTTACAAAACATGTAATACATAGAAAAAGGATGGTGCTAGTCTAGTATTCTACGTAAGCATCATAGTTTATCTAACTGAAGACACGTGACAAAATTAAATGACTCAATATAAAATCTTAATAAGAAAAATTACCAGCTAATCTTCATTCTATATATAAAAATTAATTGCCGTGCGTTAGTCACGTAAAAAAAGACAAATCGAAATAGGTAATTTTGTGTGGGAATTGCTAGGTGGTACTAAGTTCACCGGGTCATCTAGTCAGTAAAAATAAAGTGGTTTACAGGAATAATAATTTATTGGCATGTGTAATAGCTATTACTTATTGTCTAGTTCCATAAATAGTTGTATCTATAATCTAATTTTACTTTACAATCTATTCATCATCGTATTCTTCTTCCGAATCGTCTTCCTCTTCGTCTTCTTCGGATGTTTCAGAACTGCTTTTTGTAATTTCATTATTCTTAAATTCATCATTTCTAGCTACGCTATTAGATGTTAAACTCATATCTATACCCTCCGTGATTTTTGATATAACCTCTTCAATTGGTTCTTGCGGGCTGTAATTTTTCTTATTTGCATAACCACTATTTATATTATCGTTGTTATTCCATCCGCAATGCGGACATCCACAAAAATTCTTTTTTTCATTCAACATATTAAATATTAATGGTAGGAGAGCTTTCATGCTCGATGATTTTTCAGACTTTGTGTTAAACATTGCTGGAAGGATAGAGCTCAATATGTCACTGTTTCCCTGTAAATTCTGCATTTGTGACATCAAAAAAGATATTATTGACTGGCTATCCGTCGGAGCGTTACTTGATCCTTGTGGTTGACTGAAACCCATCTCTTGTTTTTGCTTAGGAGCTGGCGATGGTTGTGTTTGCACTGTGTATATTATCGGTTGGCTTTTACCCGTTTGGCTCATTAATAGAGTTGGTTGATTTTGTTCTGATGTCATCTGAGGAGTTTGTAATGTTAAAACTATGGGCTGAATCTGGGCGGTGTTCATTGGAACGTCTGGGATCATTACCATTGGACTCTGCATTGTTGTCGCTTGTTGGTTTGTCATTAAGCTTGATGTGGGTGGGTTTTGAATAGAATATCCTTGATTCTGACTATTTGTATAGAAGTTCTGACCTGGTTGTGTAAACATTGGTTGATTCTGTTGTAAAGGAGCGTTGTTACTAGGCACAGCGTTAAATGTAAACGTTGGCTGGGGCTGCGGATATTCGACGTATGAGGAAGATACTGAAGAAGGTGAATTCACGGTCTGAGGTTTGTTATTCAATGGAGCTGATATTGTGAAAGCAGGAATGGGCTGATTTTGTGGTTGTTGCTCGTATTGAATGTGTTGTGGCGAATCAAATTTATTTGTATTTTTTCCTTGGCTTTGAGAAGATGGATTTATGTTATATAGGGAAGAGAAAATGTTAGATGCTTGGTTTTGGTTTTGTTGCAATAGTAGTGAATTAGAGATGGAGTTCATAGGCGGCTGGAGACTGGCTTGTTGTAAATTTGCCTGTGGTTGCAGATTGCCTAAATGCTGGGTAAAAGGAGCCTGTTGAATATTTGATTGTTTTGGGAAATTCATTTGTTGTAAGTTTCCTTGCGGGGGTGTATTGAAATGGGGTCCTGAATTTTGTGCCATTTGATTCAAACCACATGTCGCTTTTGGTTGAGATTGTTGAGGAACTCCTGCAGAGTTTGTCAGACCAACATTTTTGACACACTGTTGCGCCAAAATATTCTGAAAAGAAAATAATATAATTTTAATATTAAAAAAGAAAAAAATTGAGATTTTATTTTTCAATAAACACAATACAAAACTTTAAATTATATACCCGTAAAAATAAGAGCAATATTAATATCAGTGGAGATATGGCTACCGTCTTTGCCATCTCGAAAATTCGTGCTAAGATTTCAATATACTTCTTATATACAAAGTATTATCTTGTCTTATGATCTGACATAATCATTTGCTTATTATCTTCATATTGCTGAGTATGCTTATCTCGTGTTTTGCTTTCTTGTCACGTTCAGCAAGAAAACCTGATGAATAATGATTGTTTACGATTATAAAAGAAATCAAATAAAAAAGTTATCGCGCTAGCTCATGTTTTATTTAATCATATCGTTTGATATATGTACCTACCAATATTTATAAATACTCACTACATACGTAATCTACATAAATATTATAAATCAATTGCCGCATGTATGAAAGTTTATCACGGCTCGACCGAATTGGCTGATTTTTTGTTGATGTCTGTATTTATCAGGACTATGTTTGTAGTTAGGGGTTAGAGCTATGTATGTGATTGTGCGGGCATTATTATTATTTTCATTATTTATTATTATGAAAGGAATTTCTTGGAAACTCCACCGAAAAATCTGCGTAAACCTGAAAGTGATTTTTTTGTCTGTGGGAATTTGGTATGAATTCAATACCCGCCGTATATTGCCCATCTCTGCAAACCTGGAGCGAGTCGCTAGTGCTAGGATGATAGTGATTGATTTATCTCAATTATTAATACTGTCTACCTTTAGGTACGCAGTTAACGGTTTGACTATTTTACTAGACCGTTTTCTATTTTATCTTTACCTACGCCATGATACTTAACTATTTCTATCTATTTCCATCACTCTATGGTTATTAATTTATGTACATAGTTTTTTGAGACCTCGGTTTTATTTGAATGGTTAATTAAACAGTTATCTTCTATTTACTTAACAAGAATACCTAGGAAGTAATTGTACTCCTCCCACTAAGTTTACCAAGTTCGATTTGAAACCGGCATGTTGCTTGCTTGCAATTTATGGCAAACTATGCCTACAATTTGGGAGATCTTTAGGTGAATTTTGGTCGCTATAAAACAGGTGTTATGTATGTTAAGATGTTATATCAGACAGTGACTATACATACATACATAGTATACTTTGAAACTATTAGCTCTACCAGTGCATAACAGATTTCCTTGACATTATATAGCACTAATCTTACAGAGTGACTTCGTGCGCGTTCTTATGGAAACGCAGCCATCTCTCGTTACTTACAAAATTTTAACATAAAACCTATACTATCAAACCATATTCGACCACATCGTCACTTAACATCAGGTGACTTGTGGTCAAACGCTACCCTGTAAATAGTCAAAAAAAACCCCGAACACTACATCAAAATCCGTCCAGTCACCAAATGTTAATATGTCGTGAGTCGTGAGCGTCTTACGATGCGCTGATACCAATTTCAAATCCCAATTTGGCTCACAAGCCAATCAAAACAATTATTATATTGTGGATTTTCAATTGCTCAAAAGTAGTGAATGAAAATATCGTGAGGAAACTGGCATGTCTAAGAACCACACAATTAAAAAGAACATATGTGATTATTAGAAATTTGGACAAGTGTGGTAGAATATGTACCTACGAGCCAATTCTGAGAATGAGAGATGGCTTGACATTTTTTGAAATATTGTAGGTGATTTTTAACAAAACTATCCTACTGACTGGTATGCGCATTGCCGCTTGGATTGTCATTAAATTGAATAATATAAAAACAAATGAAGTATTGGTAAATAGTTTTATTAAATACTTAATTAATAACACTAAACAGAAGTGCTAATTCTATCGCTAAGTTAAGTAAACATAGATGTTTACTTTAGAAAGTAGTAGTTTTAATTATTATCCTTTTTTTTCTCATCATCGTTGTTCTCCGATCCCTCTTTCTTTGGTTTGGGGTCCTTGTCATTTCTGATGCTGCCAACGTTAGATTTACTGTTGCTGTTACTTGAACTACTACTGCTACTGCCGCTGCTGGAGCTACTGCTAAATTTAGGTTTATTCTTGACAATTGCCAGACTGTTTGCATCGTCTTCGTTTTCAGTCACGAAGTTTATAACTTGCTTTGTGTTGTTCAATCCCTTAGCATTATGTTTAGATGGTTTATCATCAACATCATCCGATTCCTCACGGTCATCACGGTCATGTCGACGGATTACAGGGTTGTTGGTTGGGAAGGGGATTGGGTAGGGGACTGGGACGGTTTTGGTGTTACAGCAGTTGCAACAGCAGCCCCCGCCGCCGCGGCAGCCGCCGTAACCGCCTCGGTTCTTGGCTGCTAAGAGGAGGATGGCCAACAGAATGCCTATGTCATCGTCGTTATCTCTCGCGTAAGATATAGGACCGCCCGCGTAGAGTCCTGGCGAAACGATCTGTGCTGATATCTCTGCTTCCTGTAACATATAATTCACTTAAAGAAGTAGTAAATTTGTACTAAATATGTCTGGTTTTCGTAACAAGGTTTCTTTGCGGTCTAAGCCTAGTGACCCTTGGATTTTAAAAAATGATATATCTTTGCACTGTTGCCAGATAATTCGTACAATAACAGTTTGTTGTGAATCTAGGTAGAGATCAAACATGTTACTCACTTGAAGACTAATTAAAAATACTACAGCAATCACGCACGATATTACTGAAAGCCTCATGTTTGCAGGTAAGGCACTACGTTGTATGATTTATTAAAACATTTAAAGATTCCTTTTCATCTCTGAACATCAGTAGATATTACTTTGTTTATTAAATAAATTACAATTTATATAGCATTTAGATAACAGATCGATGAAATTATCTGATCTCGTATGTATGTTGTGAAATTAATATAATAATGACTCGGTCTTACGTGCCCAACGTAAGTGAAAGCACTTTATATATCTAGTTTTATGTAACTGATAACAGATAACGCTATTAGCTCTTGTAGATAATGATGTGTGAGTAACATTTCCCATTAGGTTTTTAACTAAACCTGACAAACATTAACGATAATCGATATTTTATTTGAAATTACCTTACATATTTGTTGTTGATATGAGAAATGACCATAACCATACTCTATCCCTGAAAGAATGCCTGTTTACCACCAGTGGGAATGAAATAGACTGAAACTAGAGAAATGACTACAAAAACGAACAAACTAGATTTAGTAAGATGCTTTGCCTCAACTTTTTTCCCGCTTGGTTTTCCAGTTGCCACCGATGACTAACGTTAGACATTATTATAATCAGATTATTCGAATAAAATTAGCTATAAACAATAGCCAATCAAACGTTAATGAAATACCACCGATGCTGGTGGATAAGTTGACCTTAAAAATTGCTCTATAGTATTTTTAAAGTGCAATTACAATCCACTTTTCCCACTTAGAACGTCATAATGTTGACACACCGCTGATTTATCACAATAGAGGTGTTATGAATAGCTATCAACCAAAATAAACTCGTCAACAATTCATTATCAAAGTATGACGGGGTGGTGCCAACATTCAGACATTGAACCTGGCCAAGAACTCGTTCAACACCTTCGGGACATCTGTTCTTATTAGACTTGATAAACAACATCAAGCAAGACATTAATCTTTGACACTGGCTGGCAGTGCTGGCACTAGACTGTAGAGCAATTATCTGCAGCTTAACAAGTAACAAGCCTGAAACGTTGATCTGTGGCGTGGCTCTGTGCAGGGGCGCATTTACCATAGAGCCAAAGACCTTGACCCGGAGCGGCATGCGACAGGCTGCGAGGGGCGACGTAAGCTGCACCTCGCTCAGCTTTTTACGCCTTTTTGCCTCCTGGTTCCGTATCTACTAAGTTCAAAAATGAGATTTTATTGAATTTTAAATTTTAGGTTGAGCTTAGAAAATACAGAACGAACTCTAGTATCAGGGATGCGTCTTATCCGCTAAACTGAGACATATTTACTCCCCACTCTCTACATTACAACTAGATAACAAAAAATAAACAAACTAAATTTGTAAAAAATGTTACGATCTATACAAGTCTTACATAGGAAATGAAATATTTGTAGAAAAACAATTCTCATAACCTTCATGACATCGAATATCATGACACGCGTTTTGACACGTGATTGTATGTGAGACTATTTATTTAGCAAGTCTTTATGATGACAAAACAAAAGTATAAGGAATAAAAGTAAGATTCCTGACCTTCATGTCCATTATTTTGCCTTGTTGTCCTCCAGGTGAGATAGTAGTTATGCTTTAAAACACTAAAAATAAGTTCATCTCTATAAAAGCACCGAGGTATTAGATATTGACATTTATTGTAACTTGGTAATCCTTCAAATAAATATCTACCTAGTCGTATATTAGTATGAATTTATGGTTATAAGTTATCAAATGAAGTCTCATCTAAAATCGTTGCTACTGGTAGAGCATATTATATCAAAGAACTCTAGGTACCTACTTAGTATTCGATTTAGCTACCTTCTGGGAAAATGTAATACAAATGAATAATACTTTGATAAATCACTTCTTGTTTATTCTTATTTGAATCACCACTCACACTCATATTCTGTAATTCGAGCACACATAATAATACACATTACAATAATTTACTAATATCTACTTATTCATTATTTTCGTTCCACGTTTTTATGTTCGTTTTGCTTTTGTTCCTCTTTTGCGAGAGCGACATGAACTTCCTAATATTATAGGATTGTTGGTAGGAATTGGTATAGGGAATGGGATGGGAATATCAGCACTTCCTGAGTTGGAAGGGCAGCAGCAACAACAGCCGTTGCCATCGCCACCATCATTGCGAGTGAACAAAGCCACCAGGACCAGTGGCAGCCAACTCCTCGAACTTGACCTTCTTTTTTCTATTATTATAGAAGGCAGAGAATCTGACGGAAACATCCCAAATGATACGTTGGAGCTATCAGCAGTACTTGTAGGAGCAGGTGAAGTAGGGGCTGTAGGAAATGCTGAAATCAGAGTTATTTTCGGTTCTGGTATAGTCGGGGATTGCACATTAATTTGTAAGGTGATTGGCACGGGACTATACTCTTCTCCAGCTGACTGAGAACCAACACAAAAATTGCTATACTGTTGGGGTGTATTTGGTGGTAAGACAGGAGGAAGAGCTGAAATCTGTAAATTTGGCAAAACTGGTGTATTCGGAAAGTAATCGACTATCGGTTGAGGATACATCACGGGTTGGATGGGAGTTTGAAATAATGGAGCATAGTTTTGTTTAGGTAACGGTGAAGGAAGATTTGGTGGTGGTAAGAAATACATCGATGTTAGATCAGTCGTCAGTGTGCATGGGGAATTTGTTAGAGGCAAATAGGGTTGAGGATAAGAAGTAGGCGTGAAAGGAAATATCTGCATGTTCTGGTTTTGAAACCCTGTAACTGGCGGGACATTCAAACCTGGTCCTGTGATTGGTCCTACGGGCGCTTGAGAACCATATAGCATTTGGTTTTGTGGAAAGGGTACTAAAGGAGCTGGTGAAATATTAGATGAAATCCCTTGTGGAAGGGGTAAATTAGCCCCTGGAGAAACGTTCAATGTTGAACCTTGTGGGATTGGTGTCTGGGGCAAAATATTGGGCAAACATTGCAAACCTTGCAAGGGTGGTATATTTGTTAATTGCTGACTGTTGAAAGATGAGCTTTGAGGAAGCGGTACTAGCGGTGTCTGTAAAATATTTAATGATGGTCCGTGTAGTGGTGGCAAATTCTGTGGTATGTTAAACAGTGGGCCTTGTGGAAAAGATGGTGGCGTATTCACTTGCGAAACGGGATTATATGGTAGAGCCTGTGGGTGTATTGGCCCACAAATGTGTTCTGGAATCCTTTGGTAATCTGGTATATACGGTCCTAGAGGCACACATTCTGACAGACCATTCGTGTAGCCTGGATGCAAGTTCATTTGTTGCTGAGCAGATCCTGGATTCAGTCCAGCACAGGGTTCCCTCGGAAGCGGTAGCAGAGGCAATGGTTTATTTATTGGCATCACATTTTGACTCAAAACTCGCACGTTCTGCAAAACGACAACACAACAAGTGTTACATAAAGCACCTATTAATCTCAATTTGCGAGGCGTGAGTTACGTGATTTTTAATGAACTTACATGCGGAGATAACAGTAGGAAGACGGAAGCAAGTGTCCGCCTCCATGGACAGTCCATTTTCAACAATTGGCCACGGGATGTTAACTTACTTAATATATCTTGTTTTCATCACAATATTGCACACGAATTTTATCAAATTGAGTAACATGTTTCATGAGTTTACAACTGATTGTAATCGCTAGAAAATTTTCTGCAGATTATGCAAATGTCTTATTTTACTTTTTGTGTATAGCGAAAATCTCTAACAAGCTGAAATGGATGTTAGACATTCACATTCACTAAACTTGTATATTATTGCCATTGCTGCTGGGACCGAGGCTATATCTCAGAGAGAGCTTGAGCTAATCTACCACTCTGGCCAGTGTGAATTGATGAATATTGCATGCCCTATTATAATGATATTCATATTATTAAAATTAGTAGTAATAAAATTGTTTTTTGTTACAGGTGAGGTGGCATGAAAGAGGTTTTAAAAGTTGGTATGTTAATTTTTGACATAAGTTAAAATACCTACAGATATCTATCTAATCATATCACGAATAAGTTATTATCATGATATCGTAAATGTCGTAATACTTTCACATGAGTTGATTGCTTTAGTGAAGCGCGAAGATATTTTGAATAAATTTTAGGACATTTAATGAGAAACAACGCCTCGTTTTCTTAAAAAAACGAAGCAACAGTAGACTTGACAATGAGATATCGCCAAAAACGTACTTTATTAATACTTTAAAAGATTCACTGTAGGTGGTTTCGGAAATTTTAGCCGTAAACAAACATGTGGTAACAGAATTTCCTGTATCTGGTAAGGTTTCCAATCATTAACAAGAACGTAGGCTATCAAAATGATAATAAATGTCTTTATTTTTGCATACAATAAAACATTAAACGACAAGCTTTTTGTAAGTCTTTCAAAGAATTTAATTACATAGCATTAAGTCTTAATGTACTTATGTTCTGACGAGACATGTTACTGGTTTTTTTTTTATGGAAATATAATAGGTATTATTGTACAGTAAAAAAAAGACGAAAGAGTTTACCCAGAAACGATATTTGGGTAGAACGTAATTATTATCTAGTCCCACTCGGACAATTCAAGCTAAAAATTGTATTGATGATGAACGGATTCTTACATGACAAAATTAAATTCAAACGTGCGCGTGACAGCCTTTGCCTTTAAAAATCAAAATCGAAAAATATTTATTTAATAGGATACATTGTAATCACTTTAAAACGTCAACTTAAAACTAGCTACGCTTGTTCCAATCTCCTTACCGCCGGCAAAAGAACAGGCAAGAAATTCCCGGCAGGTTATTTTTTTGCCGCGATCACATTGACAATTTTATTCTTATTAATTGATTGAATTGGAGCATTTCTTTACGATGATGAATATTTTCCACTGATTTTTTCGCAACAAAATTGCTTGTTTTCAAGCATGAGAATGTCTTGCCGCAAAGGCGTTATAAAGTTTAGTTTATTACTATGCACACCTGCATTTGGTGTTGAGGCATAACATCAGTCGTGTATGTCTCTGACAGTTAGATGTACGATAATGCGCTGCGGTAATCTACCTACCTACTCCGGCATTGCGGCGATTTGATCAAATGACACCATAATTCAGTGGGGTACCCAGTAATGCCTCAGATTTGTGCGATTGCGAATAATGAGCAGTTAACACAAGGTTTGAGCGAGGTGTTTGTAGTAAAATTTAATTGTAGATGCAACCCAAAATGATTATTATAGTCGGATTTTGTCCTTATTTTGCATATCGTATTTCTATAACCATAGAAACTTGAAATTTGGAGGATATGTTTGTCTTGATGCATAGAGGATAAAGGTGCACTAAGAAAGGATTTTTTGAAAGTCAACTCCTAAGGGGATAAAAATGGGAAACTGTAGCCCACGCGGGTGAAACCGCGGGGAACTCTGGGGGTTCTCTGGTATTTCAGAAAATATTCTTGAACTTAGGTTTCAGTTTATATCGTCAGTAACGTAGGTATACCATTTGTATATTGTAGAAGGTTAGTTATGAGGTAACCACTTAGTTCTAGTGGAAATATATATTCTAACCCCCTTATTTATACAAAAGATAAAGTGTCCGATAAAACCATTTTAATTAAAATGTGTCCGTTTCTGGCGAGGTTTTGTCAGTTTTTAGAACGCAGTTGGCAAAGTTGCTCTACTTTAAAATGTTGAGATAGCGAATATGACTGTATCTCAGGGGTTAGACATGATTGATGTTGGCGTTAATGAAATGGAGCTGAGATTCGAAGTTGCGTCAACGGGTCAAAAGATAGCAAAACGATTGATGATCATTTTTTATGAGCTAATGGTACCGCAAATAGATTTTACTCGCAACAGCACGCAACATATTAAATTAGAGTTTGGCTTTCCATAACGTCATAATATCTCATTTTACAAAATAAAATTTCTGGGTGGCACTGAAGCGTGACGTCACATAATCACAAAAAAAGTAGACCATAAAGTATTTTGTACCAATGTGTTTCATGGATTGTTTTGCAAAACCATTGATGCCTGACGCTCCATGAATCATCAATTACACCATTCTCGACCACTAAGAACTAAGTACATTTAACCTATTAGTCCTATTACTTATAACTTATAATGTACCTAATATACCTATATTTCTCGAAGTGCGGTAGGAACCCTTCGGGGCTCGCCAGTTGTTCGTAAAAGGGTTCGCGGCAAGATTTAAATTTAATTAAGATTGTAATTGACGAAAATAGCGCGTCAACTCTATTTGAGACAAGAAACGAGCCCACTCATCGCATTAATTAACAATAATTGCTTTTTGCAACTCCTTGATTTCGTATTTATACACAAAAATCTAAAAAAAAAACGAGGATATTCTCGTCAATTCGATTTTTAAATAGCAAGTTTTTTTAGGGGTCGCTGGAGCTAACACTTTGAAGAGCCCTGTCTTAAGATACACTTACTCTACTATTTATGTCATTCCATTCATCAAAAGCACCGCTTCGAAGGTAATAAAATAAAAACACTGTTAAACTTTACGACCTTTACATGAAATGCGATACTCTTGCGCCGACTTAATTACTGTATAATCAGTGGACAGCTGCAACTTGAGAGTGCGGTGTAGACATTTAGTGTATTGGGAGGCCGTGAGACGAGCTTTAACGGAAGCCGTCAGCCTTCACTTGGCGTAGCGTATTTGCTAGCGAATATGCAAACGTTCCGTATCTATTCTCTTACATAATCATGATCAGCCCGTGTCAGGCCACTGCTGGACATAATCCTCTCCTAAGGTACGCCACTGAGCCCGGTCTTCGGCTCTTCTCATCCAATTACTGCCAGCCATTCGGCGCAAGTCGTCGCTCCATTAAGACTCAGGACTCGCAGGGCATCCTACACTACGTTTGCCGTTTGTCTACGTTTTTTTCGATTGTTTCTATCTATATAATATAATGGCCGCCATACACGTCCAAATAATTTGATCAATCAGGCTGGTTCAAACAGTTTGATCAAATTATTTGAACGTGTATGGCGGATATAAGTAAGTAATGGCGCACCGACCACACCTTGGAAATACAAAAGCTACACTAAAAAAGTTGCATAGGTTATTGTGCAATTCAGTGGAACAGAAAGTGAGTGTTAAATACTCTTGTTAAAACACTCCAGTGGGTTATGATAATAGGGCCACAGAGAAGCAATATGGCCCAGTGGGACCACGAGAAATAAGACTTCCTCACGGTCCAAGTAGGTCAAAATCCACAATAAAACAGCCAACTTGGCTACCATTTTTTTGGGACGTCGCGATTGGCATTGCAGAAAAGATACTATTCTGTGCTATCATTTCGAACGAATAACTTGTTAACTAATATTTTTTTAAAGATTTATGTTTTCGTTGTATTATCCGCGTCGAAAAAAAAAAATTACTCAGCTTGGTCAGTAGTTAGTATCAAAAGTCTCTGATTCAGCGTATTCAGCGTGGATAAGTATGCATTCGACTTTAAATCTTAGACGAATGTTGTCAAATAAACAAACTCCTTACTTCTCTGGGTCATGACCGGATGGTCCTTATTTCAACATCCCGAGGCGGAAGCTCAAACACCTTGCCTCACCCTGCAAACAGTTAATCCTGTCCCATTTGTTACACAACGCATTGTCGCCGTACTGATAAGCCTGGCACGATGACCCCACGGACAATAGGGCTGCTAAGCGTCTCAGAATAGAAGATCTCGCTGAAAGTTGCGGTTAATTACATCCATTTTTATTTGCAACTGTAATAAAAAAATAAGCAAGAAATATAAGAAATTAGATAATCTACATAATGCAATACAGCAGAGATCATTAAAAAAAATTTTTTTTCAGCCGACAAACGAAAATCAAGTAAGTCTAGTCCTCTGGTTTTTAGGCCGTTTTTCTCCTAAATATTCTATAAATAGCAAAGACATGGATAATAAGAAACCAAAATTAAAAAATACAATATTTACCTTGAGGGCCTTGAGCTATATTTTGCAAAAATTGTTCTGATTAATTTTCTATTAAGTGTTTTTTAATGTTTTCTTTACTCCCACATCGGCTTGAGATATCATCTCATTAGCCTGCAGGGTGAAACGAGCTTTTGGCAATTATAAAACCTAATAACATTAACTTTCGTTTCTTTTCTTTCTTACATTTTCTTTTCATTTTTTTTTCTTGTGCATGCTTATATTTTGCAAGTCGAACAAAATTCAAATTTTAATGCTAGAAACGAATGTAAAATGTAACCTGGACTGTTGTTCATGCCAACCCTATGTAATTAAGCACATTACACACTGTTATCATTTATCAGTCAACTTGTCGTATGCTACGTTCGTGACAGAGGGACCTGCTGCGTGTCACTCGAAATAACTTATCAGTGTGAACGCGCCTTATCTCCTGCATTTAATTAAGAAACAGTCATTAACAAAGACACGTATTGTGTAATCAAAAACTAGTGTTTTGTATTCAGTAAGTAATTGCTGATCGCATTAGGTACCTGACTACTTGTAGAAAAATAAAAGGTAGCGTATCTTCTTTCTTCTTCTTATTCTTACCTATATATAAAAAGCAATTGCTGTTCGTTAGTCTCGCTAAAACTCGAGAACGGCTGGACCGATTTGGATAATTTTGATCTTGAAATATTTGTGGATGTTCAGGGAAGGTTTAAAAGGTGACTTTTATTGGCGATACGAAGTTTGCCGGGTCAGCTAGTTTGAAATAAATAAATGATTCACACAAAATACGTAAAGAAATAAAACATGAAAATGTATATGTAGAAAATATCAATCTAAAAAATAGCTTGAACAATGCTGAAATAAATTTAATTTTTATTACAAAGAACTCTTCTTCTCGTAGAAAATACGTGAGTACCTACAGTTTAACATTAATTAACAAGATAATAACAGTATTTCATTACAAAAGCAGACAACAAAATTAACAAGCTTCCGTACTTAATTCGAGCGCTCTGTTAACAATTTAACAAAGAAGCTTAATAAATCCTTCGTAATCCAGGAAGCTAATTATCAAGGTATCACCTAGACGGGCCGGCATCAGGCCTGTCTGAAGTGTTAGATTAAAAAATTAAATCAGCAGATTGGGTGGGAGAGAAGGCGTTCGCCCAACGTTGATTCCACCTTTCATTGAGTTGAAACAAAGCAATCAAATCATAGTGGCGCGGCGGTAGAGTCTTTGTCACGACTCGGCCTTTCAATTCCTCACAGCTTAACCATTTGATGTCATTTTTCTATCTTACAGGGTTGCGTTTGACCACAAGTCACCTAATTTCAAGTGATGATGTGGTGGAAAATCTGTCGCCAAGCACCTATCAGTGTGTTCCGGCTGGCTGACTGATGGTGACGCGACCCTGTAAGAATAAAAGAAAATTACGTTATAATATACTATATCCACCCATGAGACTACTTTGTTATTCGGCTGTAATTTAATCGGATTTGTTACTTTCAAAGGCAAAGTTAGAGAGTCTTGTACGGAACATGTTCTCGTAAGTAATTATAATTTTCGGAAGTCTGCAGAGTTTTGAAAAGCCACCCACACACACCCATGAAAGCCCTGAATTTAGCATAATGATGGCATAAAATATAGACATTTACAAACAGACAGAACGTAAAAAGACTAAGTATTATTTGGCTGTAGAATAATTACGCTCCTATTCTAAAACCTTACGATATATGACGCAGTGCGTCTTTAATACACGTTGTTGAAACATTTTGTGTAGTTCATTATTTAATTTCTTATTTTTTAACGTGACAGAAAATAGACTTACACGAACCTGACCTGACCCTCTACTGTGGATGGCGTTAAAGTTAACTTAAGTATAATTTGAGCAGCTATCGTTGCAAAATGAAAAATTATTACAGTTTAAACAGTCCATTCGAAAAGAACTTTCTTTGCAAAAGGGTAACGTTCAAAGTGGGGTAGCAGATGTAATAGCAGTGGCACTAGTGCAGGGCGCCCTTGACCGCCCCGAAGTGGCCTACACGCCTTCAGTTCAGCGAAGCCTTCAAATTAAACATTAAATTTTATTACAGCTCCATCACCAGAATTCAAGTGGACTTGATTATTTTATGTTGGTTGAAGCCCATTTCAATTAGCAAGCAATTATAAAGTCTAGGTAGGAGATAATAAATTAGAATGGAGATGTAAAATGGGGCGCTTGATTGTGTTTGGTATTAATACCTAGGTACTGGCTTCCTTTTCAACACCGGATTATTCCATTTGGGTATTCAATTCGCTCAAACAAATTTCATTTGTTGTTTTGAATCCATCTGAAATGTTTTATGGTCCGCAAATTGAAGTTATTTTGTGGATTGATTTAGATCGAGTGAAAATGTTGAAATGAAACCGAAAAATGTTTGGTCTTATTTTGGATTTTATTTTCGATAGACCTTTTAGGTCGGCTATATTTATCTACACGCGTTGGATAATAAATCATGTGAATACGTGAGTAATAATTTCGAAAAGGTTCCTTCGTTCTGGAACGAATCGCCTGGAATTGACCAATTCGCTGGGCACGTTTTTCAAAGGGCAATTCCCATTTCACAAGTCATCCTATCTTTCCTTCACTGAACAATCCTTACCCAATTCTTAAACGTTTTTACTCGTTAATATCTAATATGAGAGTGGTTAAGATTGATATTGCAAACCTACATACAATATAAAGACAGACCTTCAATTTTTATTCAGTTATATTTTCGTTATGTAGCACTAAACCATTTTGAACAATTGATGTTACTGAGATATTATATAAGAATGGAGCCTAGGTCAACGTTCGTCGTTCTATCTAAGGACCCTCACGAAAAGCCCGAGCCTCTACTAAAATTAATTACGTAAAATCCTTAAGGATATAAACCTTAGGATGGGCTGCGTAAAGCTTACTTAATTTAAAAATTCAAGACCTTTTCATAAATGGTTTCGTATTTTCCACAATAACCTCAAGTAAACTTCTCAGCCAATTCAAAGAGTTCAACCAAAGTTCAACTAATGTCATAGATATTTTTAGGTACATTGGAGATACTCCTTGCTCTATGTATATTGTGACAAAGTTATAATATACTCGCAAATCGCGCAAAATTTTAAGACACATAGAGCCGTGGTGCTTGCTGCCTTACTGCCTAGATCGAACTTGTTCTTCATTGCTTTAAATATCTTGTATTATTATTATACTCGTTTATAGGTATTTTCTCGCCGTGTAACCTTTAAGAAGTTTCTCGCTCCACTAAAATAACTTTGCCTCCTTAGCTATAAATAGTGTGCTTCTTACCTTCTGGAAATCCTTTGTGTTTATCAGTATATTCCAGTTAACAAGCGGTTTCCTCGAAAATTGCGAGGCTGCGTATAATATCAACCGATCGCAAAATCGCATAACTGAATCGATTTATAGTCCTCCTACGACCGACGGGATAAAAGGTGACAGAAGCAATATGCCTGTGTATTTCATTGTAAAACGGTATATTGGTATTTGAAATTGGTATTTTTATCCTATATAGCTTGTTTTGTGCTCTTTTCTGACACAGCGTCTTTGTTTATGGATTTACCTAAGTTTTATCAAGTCTCATATCACAATTTCTTTGAGTAGAAGGAATATATTCTGGGACAACAATATGTGGTTTATTATAATAGGCCTATTATTTTGGCTACATAATTTTCGGGGCATGGGAGAGTGAATTGGTAGAATTTTACACTAACCCAAAAGCATTAACGTATAAATAAAAATAATAACTATAAGTTAACAAAAAGGTTAGTCGACATCACCGGAGACCGAATAGCTGGCAGCTACCTCGGACAAAGAATTAGTCTAGCCATCCAAAGGGGGAACGCTGCCAGTATCTTCGGTACCTTGCCTAAAGGGACTTCTTTTAATAATGTATTTTAGTTATTAGTTTAGGTTTATTTGTTTTCATTTCATTGTTATGGTATAATTATTTTTAGTTTGAATATTATATATTAAAAGTTGAAAAAACAAAAGTTGTATGTCATGATAACCTTATGTCTAAACTATTATAGATATTAACCCCTAAAACCCAAACACTCAAGAAGTGCTCCTAAAAATTAAATAACACAATGCCAAAGAAAAGATTGTACTATTATAATTAATATTTACTTTTGTAGTATCATTATCTTAGACAAAGAAAATTATTGGTGCATTGTTTGAAAAACAAATAAACATACGTCTATAGTAAGTATTTTAGTAGAGGCGACGCCAATAGGTGCCTATAGTTGCCTCTACTCCCTTTAATATTTCGATCGGTAGGAGTAGACTAGACAATTTCAACATGTCTTTCTATAAAAATAGCCTAGTCTCCTGTCTCCTGTTGAAACTCCATAGTCTGGCGGCAGACTGCATCCAAGATGGCGTCCCGGATCAATGGTCACCATGACAACGCGTCCCGTTTCAGCTGAAACCCATAAGGGCTACCACGTGTTGTTTACACCTCACATTCGCATTCGTTGCAAAACATTTATAACGGTTTCCTGGATTTCCTAAAACTCTATGACGTACTTTTAAACCTAGGAAAACATCGGCAGTTTCAGTTGTTACATTGTCCGCTTATTAAACGCTTAATCACCGTACCGAATTTTAGTAGCGTCGTACTTATTGCTTCCAATTTACGCTTTTTATGATGTTTTTGTACGGTATACACTGAGAAAAAAATTCTGACTTTCCTTCTGAGTCTTTACCTTCCAAGACCGTTTCCTTCCTTATTTTGTATTAGTTTTCCTTCTGAATCACAATTCCTTCCCTTTTGACTCAGAAGGAAAACGGTATTTCGCAAGGTCTTTTTTCTCAGTGTACCAGTCAGTGTAAGTCAGTGTGTGACTTGTGTATGTTGTAAAAACATTTTCATGGCAGCCCTAGTTGAATCAAAATACGGTAGAGTTTCACTTTCGCTGGTTTAACGAGCGCGAGAGAGATGACAAATAAACGTTAGGAGAGAGAAAAGGACGCATTAAAGATAATCGCACTGAGGATCTATGTATAGGATGTGTACCGAAATTCTCGGATTTGTTTTTTATTTGAGGATTTAGGCCGAACGAGCAAGCGACCGACTCTACCAATATCGCCGATCAGCTTTCTCGCTCTAATTCACGTAACTATAGCTTTTACATAGTAAGGCCATTAAGCCATTATCGTGTTAAATTTCCTTATACCTATCCAAGTTAGCGATTAATTTCAAATTACAATTTGTTTATTTTTAAAACACTTTTATTAGCTTGACTTGTAACTAACTAACTAACTAACTAACTAACTAACTAACTAACTAACTAACTAACAATGTAATCAAATCTTAGAAGTAATTTTTCACCTACTTCTAATTGTCGTATCGACTTGAAATTTTGTGTGTGTATGTAATCTCGGTGACAATGCAATAATTTGGTATCATCGACCTGATCTGATGATGCAGCCGGAAGGTGGGTAGGGCATCTCTGCGCTGGCTACTAGTAAACCCCTCGTGTTTGGGCTCATATGAATCGTCTTGATGAGTACAATAGATTGGACTTGGTGACGAGGGTCTGATGATACAACCGGAAGGTGGGTAGGGGATCTCTGCAGTGGCTACTAGTAAACCCCTCGTGTTTGGGCTCATATGATTCGTCTTGACGAGTCTAATAGATTGAACATGGTAACAAAAGACTAAAAAGTAAAAAAAATAATAATATATAGTTAAAAAAACTAAAAAAAAACACTTTAAAACGCACTCAAAAATATAAAATAATTAAATTGACTTGTATTACTTACGATATGATGGTTAATTCAAAAAGTGTGGAGCGCTTCTTTTACTGGGTAAATAAAAGTACACACAACCAAAAAGCGCTCCACACTTTTTGAATTAACCATCATATCGTAACTAATACAAGTCAATTTAATTATTTTATATTTTTGAGTGCGTTTTAAAGTGTTTTTTTTTAGTTTTTTTTATTAAACGTATTACTACGTATTTTAAATTTTTCTATATGTAGCACCTACTAAATTATACATGCAATCACAACTATCACTAAAGTATTATAGATACCGAGTTTGAATCCTATCTTCACCCCCGCACCTATGACTTTAATAAGTTATCTCCTAACGTTTATGTGTACCTATGGATTTCCCATCGCTCAAGATGGTAAAGGGAAACGTGTATGTGAGAAAACAGGCATGTCCAAGAACCGCAACATTTTCAAGTTTATGCGACATCTACACTGAGAAAAAAATTCTGACTTTCCATGTGAGTCCCACCCACTTAGTTTTCCTTCTAAATCATAATTCCTTTCCTTTTGATTTAGATTAGAAGGAAAACGGTATTTCGGAAGGTCTTTTTTCTCCGTGTACAGTCAGCGACAAAAGTAGCTGATCGTTCTCGATTTACCAAATGTGTTTCAAATCAGTAATTATTATTGTTTTCTTTTACATTTTACATGGTATCATTTTGACCACAACATAACACACCTGATTTTAGGTGATGACGAGGTCAAAAATTGGTGTCTAAGATGATGAGGAACAGAAAAAAGTGTGATTATTTAGCGACTTTTGTCGTTGACTGTACCAACCCGAACCACAGGCCAGCGTGCACTGAAAAAAAAATTCTGACATTCCTTCTGAGTCTTACCTTCCAAGACCGATTCCTTCCTTATTTTACCTTAGTTTTCCTTCTAAATCACAATTCCTTCTCTTTTAACTCAGAAGGAAAACAGTATTTTGGAAGGTCTTTTTTCTCCGTGTGGTAGACTATGACCCATACTCTTTCTCTCTCTGATAGGTCGATGTCCCAGCAGTGGGAATGTAATAGGCTGATGACAATGACGCAATTTCTACTTATCCGTTTTTTAAAATCCTTTCAAGAGTCACACTATCCTTTAGAATGTCACACGCTATTTATTTGAGTGTCACGCGCTATTTATTTCTATTTTGAAGGGAATATTTACGTGGGTGACATGACCGCGGGGCATAGCTAGTAATAATTAAACTTTCCTAACCTTCTAACTTCAGTAGCTCGTAAACGATTAAATTAATGATGATCGAGAACCGAGACAGATTGACTTACGACCCGTAAGTCCCGGATCTCCCAAAGGAACGATTCAGCTAATAACGTCTTAATAAATAAATATATTTTCAGCTATAGTAGGAGCCTGGGGGAATAGCAAGTTTCATAAATAGATAATTATCTTTTGATAAGGTTTGCTTTGAGAGGTATTGAGGCAGAGTTCTAAAGTTTCATTTGTTGCTACTATCCTACTAATATTATAAATGCCCAATGTGCACAACCTCTTAGTTTTAAATTAGCTCATAATATAATATAATTATATTTAAACGCGGAATAACCTAATTATCTTAAAAGAAAATGTGTTGACAACAGTACGGGCCTCGAGATTGTAGTGGAAAACTTGATCAATAAAAAAAAAAAATTATAAATGCGAAAGTGTGTGTGTGTGCGTATGTGTGAATGTTTGTTACCACGTATCACCGTAATTACTAAACCAATTTTGATGAAATTTGGAATGGAGATAGCTTATACCCTGGATTAACACATAGGCGTGCTTAACTCAAGCAAATAATAAAACCTATTTAGACAATTTAAAGTATGTCTTTTAAAGTATGTACCTACTTTGTGGTAGATAATCCTACTAATAAGTAGGATTATCTACCACAAAGTAGGTACAAGGTAGGTAGGTGGTTTCTCGTTTACAATATTTTGTAAACGAGAAAGTTTGTGAGTATGAATGGATGGATGGATGGATGGATAGATGGATGGATGGATGGATGTTTGTTACTCTTTCACGTAAAAACTACTGAACGGATCTAAATGAAATTTGGAATGGAGATAGCTTATACCCTGGATTAACACATAGGCTACCTTTTTATCCTGGAAAAGGTTCCTGCGGGATAACGGGAAGACGCGGGTGAAACCGCGGAGCGCAACTAGTAATTATTATATCTTGCCTTGACTGATCGATGCTACCCGTGATCAAAACGCTGGCCTTTATTTTGCACGAAGGCACTGCCATTCAACGTGGCAATGCAGCCAGCGTTTTGGGACCGCTGTGCCAACTGGTAGCGGTGTATAAGATTAGGTAGTTATATTGTTTAACAAGTTGCACCCCGCGGTTTCAACCGCGAAAAAAACCCCGACATCTTGGACCGATTTTCATCAAACATAGCTAAGAACACTCCTGACTAATCTACTTTTCAAACAAAATAAAAACAAAATCAAAATCGGTTCATCCGTTCGGGAGCTAAGATGTGATGCCACAGACAGACACACACACAGACAGACAGACAGACATCGACGTCCAACTTATAACACCCATCTTTTTGCGTCGGGGGTTAAAAATAAAAATGATATTAACTAGTGCGCCCCGCGGGTAAAACCGCGTCTTCCCGTTCTCCCGCTGGAACTTTTTCCGGGATATAAAGTAGCCTATGTGTTAATCAAGGGTATAAGCTATTTCCATTCTAAATTTCATTGAAATCGGTTAAGTAGTTACGGTGATACGTGGTAACAAACATGCACACACCACACACACACACAAACTTTCGCATTTATAAAATACTAGCTGCGCCCCGCGGTTTCACTCGCGTCTTCCCGTTATCCCTTTAGAACCTCTTCCGGGATAAAAAGTATCCTATGTCCGTTTCCTGGCCATAAGCTACCTCACCACCAATTTTCAGCCAAATCGGTTCAGCCGTTCTTGAGTTATAAATAGTGTAACTAACACGACTTTCTTTTATAAATATAGATTAGTAGGATTTCTAGCTGCTTCATCAAACACACATGCAAAGTTCATGAGCCCGGGGTGAAGAGTTGCGCTAATTGCTAATCAGACCGCAGCTAATGAAGTAAACTGGCTTGCGAATTCATTATCGGATGGTGGTGGTAAATGTTTGCCTCCTAATTATATTTTAGCGTTATTGTTTAATTTTTAATTTACTAACTGCTATCTGCGGTTACACTCGCGGTTTTCCTTTTATAGGAACCTTTGTCCGGGACAAAAAGTATTAAGTATCAAATAGCAATGTGATAAGGGAATTTAAGGGATAAGCTATTTCCGTTCCATCAAATTTCACTCAAATCCATTTGGCCTCTTCAGTGTACAGAAGTTATAAACATACACACTCGCTCACAAACTTTCGTATTTGTAATATCAGTATGATTATAGATACCGTACACCTTAGGTATATATCCATAAAATATTATTATTGCAACGGAGCGGGCGGAGTTTTAATTGTACAAAGGGTATCGCAACACCTAACCTACGAATAAGTACCTACTTAGGTACAGCTTTTATTTATCAAAATACTGGATAGGTAATAAAATAATAACCTACCTAATTTACATTAAAATGAACACCCGTTCAAATAATAAATTAATTACAATTTACTACTTATAATCGTACTAGCTGTTCCTCGCGGTTTCACCCGCGTGGGCTACAGTTTATCGCGATAAAAAGTATCTTATGTCCCTTCCCGGGGCTCAAATTATCTCTATACCAAATTTCATTTAAATCGGTTCAGTAGTTTAGGCGCGATAGCGTATATATTCCGTATACTCCAAAATTATTCCCGCACTTCGGTGCCCCCTCAACGCGTTACCTGCTGTAGGTACCCATTAACCTATTTTAATTCTAAGTTAATTTTTCTTGGACCGCACGTTTGAACCGCGCAGTTAAAGGTCTTTCTGGTCCGCGACCGCACTTTACCTATTTCATAGACTAGCTGTTCCTCGCGGTTTCACCCGCTTGGGCTACAGTTTATCGCGATAAAAAGTATCCTATGTCCCTTCCCCGGGGCTCAAATTATCTCTATACCAAATTTCATTTCAATCGGTTCAGTAGTTTAGGCGCGATAGCGTATATATTCCGTATACATACTCCAAAATTATTCCCGCACTTCGGTGCCCCCTCAACGCGTTGCCTGCTGCCTATTTCAATTCTAAGTTATTTTTTCTTGGACCGCACGTTTGAACCGCGCAGTTAAAGGTCTTCCTGGTCCGCGACCGCACTTTACCTATTTCATAGATTCTCCCGGTTTCACCGCGTTTCCCGCTGCGCTGCGGTGCGGCGGTTTTATTTTTCTACTACTACTTACATTTTTAAACTCGTGATATCTTTCGAATGGAATGTCCGAATTGAATGATTCGAAAAGTTATATAAAGGCATTGAATCAGTTTTGAATAAGAAGTAATTTATTTTGATAAGGATTAATACCAAGATACAAATAAAGAGCCTTTTCTAGCGGCGGCATTAAAAATTATTTTTTTAAAATAAAAGATCACTTATTGTGGCATAACTATAATAGTTAGACATATGCTTTCGCGGACTTTTTTGTAGATCTAAATGAGACCTACAAACCCGTAATACATTATTTTGTTCTAGTGTCAATAGTTTTTGCAGCGCACGCAAAAATAGGTTTTCGATTTCACACCTTGGGTTGCAAAATAGCTATTTTCTTACGGATCCCTAATTTTTTTGGAAATAAAATATAGCCTATAGCCTTCCTCGATAAATGGACTATCCAACACTGAAAGAATTTTTCAAATCGGACCAGTAGTTCCTGAGATTAGCGCGTTCAAACAAACAAACAAACAAACAAACAAACAAACTCTGCAGCTTTATAATATTAGTATAGATTAATAATATATATATTACTAGCTGTTCCCTGCGGTTTCACCCGCGTGGGCTACAGTTTATCGCGATAAAAAGTATCCTATGTCCTTCCCCGGGGCTCAAATTATCTCTATACCAAATTTCATTTAAATCGGTTCAGTAGTTTAGGCGCGAAAGCGTATATATTCCGTATACTCCAAAATTATTCCCGCACTTCGGTGCCCCTCACCGCGTTACCTGCTGTAGGTATCCATTATCCTATTTTAATTCTAGGTTAATTTTTTTTCGGACCACGCGTTTGAATCGTGCTGTTAAAGGCCTTCCTGGTATGCGACCGCACTTTACCTATTTCATAGATTCTCCCTCACCTCGCCGCGTTTCCCGCTGCGCTGGGGTGCGGCGGGTTTATTTTTCTACTACTACTTACATTTTTAAACTCGTGATATCTTTCGAATGGAATGTCCGAATTGAATGATTCAAAAAGTTTTATAAAGGTATTGAAGTAGTTTTGAATAATAAGTAATTTATTTTGATAAGGATTAATACCAAGATACAAATAAAGAGCCTTTTCTAGAGGCGGCATTAAAAATTAAATTTTTTAAATAAAATATCACTTATTGCGGCATAACTATAATAATTAGACATATGCTCTCGCGGACTTTTTTGTAGATCTCAATGAGACCTACAAACCCGTAATACATTATTTTGTTCTAGTGTCAATAGTTTTTGCAGCGCACGCAAAAATAGGTTTTCGATTTCACACCTTGGGTTGCAAAATAGCAATTTTCTTACGGATCCCTAATTTTTTTGGAAATAAAATATAGCCTAAAGCCTTCCTCGATAAATGGGCTATCTAACAGTGAAAGAATTTTTCAAATCGGATCAGTAGTTCTTGAGATTAGCGCGTTCAAACAAACAAACAAACAAACAAACAAACAAACAAACAAACTCTGCAGCTTTATAATATTAGTATAGATTCTCCCGGTACCCCCCTCACCTCACCGCGTTTCCCGCTGCGCTGCGGTGCAGCGGTTTTATTTTTCTACTACTACTTACATTTTTAAACTCGTGATATCTTTCGAATGGAATGTCCGAATTGAATGATTCAAAAAGTTATATAAAGGCATTGAAGCAGTTTTGAATAAGAAGTAATTCATTTTGATAAGGATTAATACCAAGATACAAATAAAGAGCCTTTTCTAGCGGCGGCATTAAAAATTATTTTTTTTAAATAAAAGATCACTTATTGTGGCATAACTATAATAGTTAGACATATGCTCTCGCGGACTTTTTTGTAGATCTAAATGAGACCTACAAACCCGTCATACATTATTTTATTCCAGTGTCAATAGTTTTTGCAGCGCACGCAAAAATAGGTTTTCGATTTCACACCTTGGGTTGCAAAATAGCAATTTTCTTACGGATCCCTATTTTTTTTGGAAATAAAATATAGCCTATAGCCTTCCTCGATAAATGGACTATCCAACACTGAAAGAATTTTTCAAATCGGACCAGTAGTTCCTGAGATTAGCGCGTTCAAACAAACAAACAAACAAACAAACAAACTCTGCAGCTTTATAATATTAAGTATAGATTTACTTTAGGTACGTAGGTAAACATACAAATAAAGGTACTACTACACGGAGAAAAAAGACCTTCCGAAATACCGGTTTCCTTCTGAGTCAAAAGGACTCGTGATTCAGAAGGAAAACTAAGGTAAAATAAGGAAGGAATCGGTCTTGGAAGGTAAAGACTCAGAAGGAAAGTCAGAATTTTTTTCTCAGTGTATGACGAATTTTCCTATAGAGGATTTTTTTTGTATCTGGATGATATGATATTACCATACGTAATTACTGATTACGTACTATATTTAGATACTACTGTACTTCTTCTACTTTACGTATTTTTGTATTGGTAGAACTCATTCGTAAAATCCGCCTGGGGCCAGTTATTCAACCGTCAAGCAAAATAAATGTTTTTAGGATTCTAGTCAGATGTTTCCAGTGAAATTACATGAAAACTAAAACTAACTGAGATGGCGCAACGACCCAAAGTGAGTCTTGGCCTCCGATAACAAAAGACGCAACTTCGGTCTGTCCTGCACCACCTCCTGCCAGTCCTCCACCTGGAGCTCGCGCTAATCCTTCGTGACTTCGTCTTTCCAGCGATATCTGGGACGGCCGACAGGGCGACGGCCACTCGGCCATCCACTGTATACTTCTTTGACCGCACGATCCTCTCCCATTATTTCAAGGTGGCCGAGCCAACGAAGTATAATTACATAGCATAAAGACATCTAACATTTGCCTAATATCTGACAGTGACGAGCGCAGTGCATTGCCGCGCAGGATTTTGAACTGTTGAAGTTTAACATTCTGGGTGTCCTGACATGTAATCGGCCAGTGTGACGCTAACCATCAGGCAAGCAACTTGCTCGTTTCTTAACTTATTTAAATAAAAAACTTATGTAGGCGAATCAAACTCGTGGTGAAGGTATTTCATGCACCGACTGACCTTGTGAACAGAATGTTTAAACCTACATTTTACCTTATTAACATTTTAATCGAATATTTTAGTGAAACAATCAACATAACGTGTCGTGTAATAAGTACCTTTTGCTAAATATCGTAATTATTATAATACTAGCTATACCCCGCGGTGTCACCAGCGTTCGCAATATAAAAAGAGAATGTATCCTATGTTTTCTCCAGGGTTCAATCAGAAATCTCATATAAAAGAAGCAGTTTGTAGAATTTTGTTCGGTATTATTTGAAAGGAAGGAGCCCAAGTCAAAACACCTATCGGGGTGTTCCGGCAGCCTCAATTGAGAACCAATTCATAATCCAGACGTAGCGTGTCGCCAGCTTTGACCACATCGTCGCTTTACATCACGTGACTTGGGATCAATACTAGGTACCTACCCTGTAAGATCTAAAAGAAGATTTTCAGCTACATCTTATGTAGAGTTATACTATGATTTCATTAAAATGAAAATAGTTGTAATTAACCTCAATTTTCAGCTTGATCTTGTAATCTCCGCCTTAGTAGAGCCGAAGCCTTCCACCATAAAACATATAATGTAACAGAAAGACATTAAACGTACAATGAGCCATAAAGTTCCAGCGAGCGGCGCGCGCCCAAGTTTTATAGCGTCGGAATGAGACCTAGTCATTAGGGCCGACACCCATCGGCATCGGTCCATCAAAAGGCAGGCCAGAAACCCAAAACGAGTTGAAAACTAAACCGCTTTACTGCCTCTAAACTTCTAGGAAAGTCAGGGATACCTCATTTGTTTAACATTGCAAGCTTTGATCAGTAAACACGCCTGAGAGAAAATATAAAAGTTTCATAACAAAAAGTAACATCAAAGCTCACATCACGTAGCCAGGTATGAAATAACGAGTTATTTGATAGGTTGGTTAGCAAAAAAATACGTCTGGTATCGAAATTTAGCAATGCAAAAGAATTTTACATGTGACATAGTTCCTATCCCATTTCTGCACTACCTTTGTGCAGATTTGCCATCTCTCAAAACGGTGATGGAACCGACATCGTGAACAAACCGGCGCGGCGCGGCGTATCCAAGTACCTACCGGCACTGGTTGACTGGTCCAGCGTGGTGGTAGATTACTACGATCCACACTCTCTCTGAAAGAAGCCGTGCTATGTCCTAGGAATGGAAACGTTAATTGGCTGATGATATTTTTTTGTTTTATTTTGCGTTTGTTATTGATTGGTGGGTTGTAATCCTCAAGCTCTCCAACCTCACGCCATACGTAATTCTTTTTAACGAGTGTCACAATCGTCCCAATAGTCTCGCCTGTGGAGTTGTTACGGCGTTTATAAGCAACCTGATGGGATGGTCACGGACGGCCAGCTCTTTATGTTTACCGCCACGGTATTGTCACTGTCCTAGATTGGTGGGAAGATGATAAGATTAACGGTTAATCTGTTTAGAGGAAAATGAAGCATTAAAAAATTGGGACTATTTTGTAGTGGTTGGACTTTTGCAGAGTCCTCCTGAAGGTGTACTACACCTTTTGCCAGTTATGCAACCACCAAGCAGTAGTGTGGAAGCATTACTGTATTTCGGATGGATGGTCAATTTTTCCATTGAAATTACAGGGCATTTAAACAGATTTAAAATAAGTATAATATCTCAGGGTTACAAGTGCAGTGCATTGCTGCACAGGCCATGTCTGAGGCCTTCGGCTGTCCTGAAATAACCGACAATAGAGCTCACCACTAGTTCATTGAATACGAAAATAGAAGATCAAGAAGGTTTTTGCTTGTTCTGTCATATCGTTGTGTTGTGATATGAAAATGTGAACACTTAGGTACCTTCTTATCAGGTATTTCGTCATAGATGTTAAAGAAAGTGGATATTTAAAAGCATGAAAGTGATATAGGAGATATATAATATTAGTAGGCGACATGTGAAATTTACTGTTGCAATTGCGACGTAATTGCATTGTCCTTAATTCCTTTTGCCAAGTTTCCAGAACTAATCACGCTGTAACCGTATGCTACAGCTGATGGTCACGTCCTACATACATGACCACCTATTTTTCCGGAGACTCATTTGAATGTTTACAATGAGTTTTTTGTTAGTATAAGTTTGAAATGAACTAATCTTTTACGTTTAGATGTAGGTACATGTTGTTTAGGAATGAGACAGCACTACGACCTAACAAACTGTGTATTTTCCTCATAATTAAGTTTCTATTAGCGTAAAAGTTATAGTATTTTGAATAAAATAGATTACGACTTTTTAAATATATTCTACATTAATTTGAAATATTTTTTTTCCGGGTTTTAATACATTGCGTGGGCGCGTCGTGCTTCAACTAAAATCTGTTGTCCCAAGATATATCCTTATACCCGTTGTAAACTTTTTCGTATATATCATCCTAAACATTTAGTCGGCCATTCCCGTTTCCCGATTTGGCTTGCTTCGAGTGCGCATACATGCGCGTGCGACTATTTATACCACGTGGTCGGTCGTTTGCTCCCCTCCCCCCTATCCCTTCACCCGCAGCATCGCATCTATCCCGCATTATAAATATAGACCGAGGGAATCCACTGCGAATTGTGCTGGTAATGTTGGTACCACAAGCATTATTGATGATCCCGTTTGCGTGAGTCAGTTCAATGTGAGTGAATAATTCTGAGTCTGACGAGTTAGCGAGTCGATCATATCGTTTACGTACATTGCGGTGCCGAGATATTATTTGGTAAACGCAACAAATGCATAGAAATAGTAACTATGTAGTTGTTTTGTGCTACTGGCAATGCGTTACCACGTGTCTTCTTCGACCATCAAGTAAACGAATACGCTATGCTAACTGAAGTGCCGCTATAATGTCTTCAGCCCTTTAAATAGCTTTATCTATTCTGGTAATTATAGAGTCTAGATACACACACACACACACACACACACACATACACGACTAGTTTAGTTTTACTGTGTTCAGAATTTATAAGCATTTATACCACCTATCTTTGAGAAAAGACCAGAGTCCCAGTCCAGTATCCCAGTGGCAAATGTAATAGAAAAACAGAACGCAATAGGCTGATGTTTATAAAATAAATCGACTGTAATTTGTTTAGTGTATTCAAAATTAAATAAAAAAGGGTCTTATCTACGGTTTATCCCGTTGTGTTCCCGTTATCCCGCAGGAACCTTTTCCCGTAAAAAAGAGGCCTTTTGTGTTAATGCAGGATATAAGCCATTTTCAACCCCAATTTTATTCCAATTCGACGAGTCGTGTTTTTACAAATGTCACATTTTACAGAACAGAAACAATATCAATACACCTAGATCCAGACGGTCGCGTAGCATCAGGTGTCTTGCGGTACGATAAGTGTCAACTTCCCCAATTCTATCAGACTTTGTGAAACAAAACTTGCAAAGATATGGTACGAAACTGAACAGATATTCTATTCTTCCTATCCTACTAATATTATCAACGTATGACGTTTGTGAGAATGGATGTTTATTACTATTTCACGCAAAAAGTACAGATCAGATTTGTGTGAAATTTGGAATGGAGATAGCTTATACTCTGGATTAAAACATAGGCTAAAGTTTCCTGCGGGATAACGGAAAGACGCGGGTTAAGCCGTGGGGCACAGCTAGTTAAGAAATATTTCTAGTTCTCTAATGCCCGAAATTAATAATCGATCCGGTCCGTAATCCGCGGTTTTGGATCGATATGTCATGTCATAATATTATATGTCATTTTAGTAGAAGGGCTTGACAGATTACTACTAAAATGACATATTGTGACATGACATATCGATCCAAAACCGCGGATAACGGATCAGGATCGGTTATTAACTTCGGGCGTAAGTTCAACATAGCTACTCTCATTTTCATAATTCTGAACATTTGGCTCCGACAAATCGCGATCGTAGGGGCTAGGCTACTACTACATGTAATTTATTTTGTTTATATCTGCCGACTATTCGTGATAAACATCAGGTTACCATAGCAATGAGCTTGCCAATATCTGCACATCAGTTAAGGCGGAGATTACAAGTACGAGCTGGAAATTCGATTTCATTACAATAATGTTCCATCATTCTCTTACTCATACCATTTATTGCTCCAATTATTACTGGATGGCCAGGCTCATTCCTTGACCGAGGTAAGCGCCAGCCCGCTGGTCACCTGTGACGTCAAGGAGGCGCTTGGCGAGCTCTTGAAAAAAGTAAAATTTGTTTGTTTGTAATTCTATAAAATGTAATGACGTTTTTGACAGTTCAATTAAAAATGTAATACTACTCGTCTGACTACTCTGAGGGATTTCAAGTAATTTTTCGCAAATATTGTATACCTACCCCGTCATTAATATAAGCTTCTCCAAGAGTGTCATGGGGTATTATTTCAGTCGCCTGCGCGGTGACGCTACTGAAATACGGAGTCTTACTTGCAAAATTAATATGTGGTATTATAACATGTTATCACATTCAGATAGATAGTGTAGATACGAGTACTATAGGATTAGGTACATATTATGAATTACTCGTGTACCTATTACCCGTACCTACAAAAGTTATTGCGCGCGCTAAACACACCTTTTCAAGTTCCATGAGTGAGGTGAATTCACATAAACGTTGAGCTTTATAAGCGTGCGCTATATACAGAATGAATGGGAATTAGCTATGAAAGCAACCGTAATCACTTCGGCATTACGGAACTTTATCCATGACTAGCTGTTCCCCGCGGTTTCACCCGCGTGGGCTACAGTTTATCGCGATAAAAACTATCCTATGTCCTTCTTCAGGATTCAGACTATCTCCGTACCAAGTTTCATTTAAATCGGTTCTGTAGTTTAGGCGTGAAAGAGTAACAGACAGACACACAGAGTTACTTTCGCATTTATAATAAGTAAGGGATAAGGGATAAAGAAGATAGATAGATATAATAATGAAAAGGGTTAAGAGAGAACATTCCCTTTCTGCGAATGGTAGTTGACTGCATCGACAATGCCTGCGGTGTTACAATTTGCCTTACGTGACTTGGCAGTGTGTATATAAAGTACCATATATGCTGTTTGCTTATTTATGTCTAGTTTTAACACAGTAAAATGTTTATTGCAAAAGTATAATGCAAAGAAAACAATCAACGTATTTTCTAGAAGATGAAACAACACTTCTAAGGATAGACATCTTGACATTGAATTGTGTTCTTCGCAACAAAAAACAAGAATGAAGCGCTAAGTATAAAGTATTTTTTTCCTTACAACTTATATATACATACTTAAAAGGGTAATTTCGTCTGTAGAAAGATTATTTTCAGATATTACAGAGTTAAATGAGTATTGAGGACTGAAACATAATACACAAGTGTCGCC
Source organism: Opisthograptis luteolata (assembly GCA_931315375.2). Classification (NCBI taxonomy): domain Eukaryota; kingdom Metazoa; phylum Arthropoda; class Insecta; order Lepidoptera; family Geometridae; genus Opisthograptis; species Opisthograptis luteolata. The sequence continues at coordinate 10,010,192 of OV928036.1, read as the reverse complement.
AGGTAGGTACACTTTTAAGAAGTATTACTAAAAAAAGTAAACACGTGTTCATAGTGACATATATTTGAGGAGTCTTCGACCTCCACACTCACATAGCAAAATGCTTTTTATTTACCATAAATAGTGACAAGAGCTAATTGTACAAAAGCGTGAAAAATGAGGAGAGAGGCACAAAAGAAGTGACATGTTTTATTGACTCGTCAGTTCACTACGCCCACACCTGTTCTAGCTGAAATATATTCTACCCATTTGTTCTTTATATTTGTCACAGATTTATTACAAACAGAGCTTGCTAAAATCGTCGTTTAAAATCAGTTGTCTCTTCAACTTCTCATTTAAACAAGCGTCATAGCATTTCTCGTCAAAAAGAAACTCGTTACGTTTCAACCAGCGGTTCACGTCGTTCCTAGAAAAGTAATTTTTGCTGACCAACATTTTCTGTAATCGCCCCGTAATTTTCGGTTCCACGTCAACTTTAATAACACTGTTGGCGTTATTTTAACAAAAAAATAATACGAAACGGAACTCCGTAACCACCTTGTGTAATAAGATTTGAAATTGTACCTAGCAACCTCCGGCAAGCGACGGAGTCTCATTTTGTGAATACTTTTTGCGAATGTTTTATTTAACTTCATCCATAAAAACGACAGTAATTTTATCTCCAGCGTGACCTTTGTTCCTGCCGTTGTTGTACGGTGGGTATATTAACGTCGCATCTCCGCAACATTTCTGGCAAAGTTTCTCGCTAACTATGCCAAAACTGGCACCACCTATTTAGTTCATAGAAGCTTTTTTTCGGCAATATACCATCAGGACAGTGAACCTGGTAATTAAAGTGTATCGACTAATGAACAACACGTGGCTGTTTTAAAAATACACGTACACAGTGATGCGTACGACATTGTAGGCCAAGGAGAGTGCCGAAATGAGATGTGCCAATAATCGTAAACATGGGGGTAGATACGATCTAGAGCGGTGGAAATTCAATTACTGCCAATTATTGAGGCGCACACAACTAGTGCGACGACTGAAATGACATACCTATTTCAAATATAATGCCGATAACGCCAACCTGCTAAAGAAACTTGTTATCCATACAAGTTTTGCGTTTTTATAACCACATCGCAAACTTTGTATGCTCAATATTTTTATTTAAAGTTACTTTTATAACAAACAAAGATTAAATAAGGAATGAAATGACCGAATTGCGTGGCGCTTATCAGCGACTATTATTTTCTACTAGCTGCGCCCCGCGGTTTCACTTTATCACTTCCTCAGGGTTCAAACTATCTCCGTACCAAATTTCATTTAAAACGGTTCTGTAGTTTAGACGTGAAAGTGAGACAGGCAGACAGTGTCGCCGAGTACCCTAGCTATAGGTACACAACGAATATCTGAACTGATTTATACGTCACTAACCGAAATGCACTGCTGTAAAATACTGAATATTTGAAGCTGATATCACCTGGTTCACCTTGACATTGACAGTGACAGAGACAGCTGCCTACTTTACCTATCGTAGGTAGATTTGACTTCGCATTCGCGACAGACAGACATACAGAGTTACTTTCGAATTTATAAACATTAACTAAGGATTTTTCCCAGTTACAAAACTGCCGGTGTGTGATAGTGACATGGCATAATTTATGACAGATCAGGTACAGTTGTCGTCAAGAGTGCCATCAGCAAGCGAACGCAAAATCTTTTATACAATACATAAATAACAGTAAATCACCGGAATCGCGTCTCACGCATCTCTCGAGATACACCTACGTGCTCTATTTCGCGTAAGAGAGTAAATATATACCTACGTAAAACATTGTGATAATACAATACTAACCGGTAGAAATAGTAGGTACGCGTCATTGATCTGAATCATTGATATAAGTCTGTCTAGTTGCTATGAATGTTGAATTCTCTTCGTGAATATAGAAATTTTAAATGATAAAGCTTACCTACTGCTCGATTGCAGAATATTTCAATGGAAGTAATAATTAAACATTCTAATATGTAAATGATTTATCTTAATTATCTTGATTTAATAACAAACTTGACATTATAAATACGTGTTACAATTTTTTTAAATAATTGCCTACGGGGTCCATACGGATTATATATATGTACCTACTTAATTATTATACCTACCCTACCTTTTGTTTGGTGGTAGGGTATTTTCTAGTACTCGCCTGGCTAGCTACCACCCTCTTGTTAAGAATCTGTCGCCAAGCACCTATCGGTGTGTTCCGGCAGCCTCACTTGAGAGCCAGTTTCCAGTCCAGGTGTAGCGTGGCGCCATCTTCGACCACATCGTCACTTAACATCAGGTGACTTGTGGTCAAACGCTACCCTGTAAATAGTAAAAAAAAAACCTATCACCTTAGTATGGTTTGCATTAAATAAGTCTGAATCTGAATATGCTACGTCTATTTCCAAACAAAATTTTGGAAAGCCTGTCACGTACCTATGTTTTAAAGTTCGTTTATCGTTGTACACAGAGTTATGCCGCATCCACACCTCCGAAGCCCTCGTCGGCGCCCCCGCACACGACGCTCCAGCGGTCGGTGCGCGGTGCCGCCAACAGCGGAGTCCCTGCGCGGGTCATACCGCGGTTTCACTTCCCCAAGGGACGTCCGCCGCCCGCCCATCAGCAGGACCACGCGCTGCATAAAGTGCAGTCAGCGTTCGCAACGTTCCCCAATAGTCAGGTAAGAGCACAGATTCAACTACACTAGACATCAAAATCAATAGTACTTACTGTGTTCAATGAAAATGTGTCGCAAATTATACAAAATGTGTCGCTAACTGAGATGGCGCAACGATCCAAAGTGACTCTTGGCCTCCGATAATAAAAGACGTCACTTCGGTCTGTCCTGCGCCACCTCCTGCCATCTGGTAGTCCTCCATCTGGAGTTCGGGCAAATCCTTGGTGACTTCATCTTCCCAGCGATACCAAATGCAAAATGCAAATTATACCCTGTTGCAAACATTTTGTAGAACAAGACTGAAATTGCACTGTTCCATAGCTTGTCAACAAACAATATATCTTGTGATAACAAGTTTTCAATAACATATTTATATAATTTACGTTGATCTATGATTCACCTAAATAATCAAACAATACATTTTCAAATATTAACTCTACACAAAAACTCTCTTAAGAAATCGTCATAAAAACATTTCTCTTCGAACCTCTTGCTTAAGTCCCTAGCGGTATTTTATTAAATACATATGTACAGTGTCCACAGTTAAATCACATGCCATAGATTCTTATACTGTAGATGTTGAGGTCCCCCGATGGAGCTGAACTAGTTTAGGATCTGTACGAAAAAGGTTTTCTCTTTGTACGGATTATCAGGGTTTTTCCAATGCCCTCCACTGGGGCTTTAGAGAATGTGTCTCGCATATCTTCTAAAATGTATGGAAATAAGCCGTAGACACAACAAAATAAAAGTCTTTCAATGTCTTAGCTAATACCTTGCCTACGCAATCGATCGCCCACGATACCGCCTCTATCAGCAATAAAAATAAATAAGCACTAAACATATTTTTATGTATCCTAGCGAAGAAAAACAATATACCGTATAGGTATTATATTTCATAAAAGTCTATGTCCGTCCTGTTCAATATTGGCTACACATCCGTGACAAATATGGGACGTTTATAACGGGTCCGGCAGAATATATGGGTCTACGTAATATCAATAAGGCCCTTCGTAAAAAACAACCTCGGTTGGGCGACATCCAAATTCGGTGATTCGTCATGGAGGCTGCGCTAAGCAATATTCTACCTTATCTAATCAACCAAACCGGTTTAGGTGCCCTAGACTAGAACCGTGTGATATCTTCTACGTAACATTCATCTCGTAAACATTTTCATTGAAGCAAATGGAGATATGTTTATAAAACTCAAAAAAATAGTGATATTTTTGGGCAAAATATAACTCAAGCCCATATTTGCCATGAACGAACATCAATATAGGTATATATGTATTTAACATTGCATGATATAAGCAATGTTGATTTTTTTATATAACTCGTAGGTTATATCATCATAAATTAATATTCAAAATAAATGCTAAATATCACCGGAATCATACAAATATTTTAAACGTTAAGATATTTATTATTAGATGGGATTGAATAAAAATGCAGATAGCTAATTAATTGATGTGATATTTTATAGATGAGTAGGTAGGTATTAATTAGCTTGAGTAGAGCAACTTGGTTAGAGTTAGACAAACATGCAAAGATGACAAGATCAGGCACGTCTGGAGAGATATCCACATTATAATACTTGACTACTTGGGCTATCTAATAATATCACAAAAGTTATGTAGGTAACTAAAATCGATCACAGAAATAACATATTTTAATTATATTGTTATAATGTGTCTGAACCTTGTGCTCCGCGAAAACTATAACGTCTAGAGTCTAGACATTTTCCGAAATATGTAACCTTCGGTCAAACACATATTAACACAAATATTATTCCAAAACCCAATTTCATTGTTTCAATTTCGTATCGATGAACTCATAACCACACAAACTTAATATTATTTCAGCTGCGAACCAACGCCGAGAAAGTAAAAGTATCGGGACCCTTGACCCACATTTTGAGTTTAACTTCGGATCTTTTTTACAAAACTACGAATATAATAGTGGGTGCTGGGTCTGTGTTTGCTATCGTATCCATCACTCTTGTCGTCTCGATACACAGAGTTGGGCATAAGTGCAGTGGAATCTGGCAGCCAGCCAGAGATTGGGCCCGTAGCAACGCGACTTTGCCTCGATATTCTCGGTGGTGCTTCGTGCTTAACCATTCAGATGCATCGAATGCCCTTTACCGATCCACATTGCCGATATAAACAGCTCTCGGATTGTGAATTGCGAATGAACGTCTAAATCAACCAGTGCTGACTTGGACATTGAGAATTCAGCTGCTATCAAAAAGAATGAAGAACAAGAATGTCAACGAACCTGTGAAGATATCTTTCACAGCTTCGTTGACATTCTTCCACTTAAGCTTAGTTCAGACGGTTTGTAGTTAATTTTAACCCGGACTAGTTTTAGTGGCTCTCTCCAACTCTAACATGGAACGGAAGTGCCTTTTGTCTATCCATTCTTTCACGGCGCTCCCAGTTTATTTTTGTCAAAGCTGATATCCGCCCCATGTGTTGTAAGAAATGGTCAGAAATTTGGTCTTTCCCGTACAGCGAACAATCCAGGTGACTAGTTTGTCTTAAACTTTCGCTGGTTTGGTTTAACTCGGCTTCGATTCATAGTACTGTGGTAAGAAGTAGTTTCAATACCTGTCGACTTAGATTTTATTTTTCTTGACCAACTAACTCTTGTTTTTTGTTATAGCTGGAGTAGGCATTGTTTTTTTAGACACTTCTTCATTCTTACTATTAGTTACATAGCTGCAACTTTTATCTTTAAGTTGAATAGGAAGCAATTTAAATATTCCATCATGTTTCATTAAACTCTCATTAATTACATTCATTATAACATCGCGGCGTCTCTTACATCCATTTAATTGTGATGTTATCAGATGGACTCAATGGGAGCTATTGCGAAACAATATCGCATAGAAATAGGGGTTATAAATTATAATTCTTGTGACAGTAGAGATAGGAAACGGACTGTAATTAATAGATAAAGGAAGTGAATGAGACGCAATATTAAATTGTTGCTCTTATTTCTATAATAAAAGAAATCTCGCTTTGTCTGTGTTGAAGCGCGAAGTGCGAAGCGTAAAGTGTCATTCAATGTGCAGCTAATTAGGTTAGCTTTATATGTACGAGTAGGTTAATTAAATCCTAGCTCACAAGTTCCTAAACTTTGACTTACGAGAATGAAGCCATGCAGAACACAGACGGCTTTATTCGAAGTACTTATATATAAATGATTGCATTTACGTAACAATTTACCATTCTCATTTCCATGCTAACATGCATATTGCATAGGAATGAAATAACTATTCTGAGCGCATCTCGAAGCCTAAACAAGCAGGTGACTTCCGATTGCATCTCATCGTCATTCTAACTGGGTAACATTTCAGTTGCAATCCAACGTGCTATAGTTTAAATAAAACCTATGTAGCTCGAGAGCTACCGTCAAAGTTAATTTACTGGGCGATAAATTCATAAGAATTAGGAGTTCCACATTTTATTTATTATAATTATGAATAGGAGCTTGTCTTTTGGGTGATCGTAGAAAGCCATTCAGGCGACTGCAATGCAATTTTATAGGCGGGCTTGGCGCTTGCCATCCGGCGAACGTTCCATCGGTCTCGTCGCTTTATTTTTTACATGTAATAAAATGCTTTAGAAGTTGGCCCTTTTTAATCATATTGGTCTTTAGTCTTTTCAGCTTCAGAGTTACGTGGTACAGGCACTTCAAATTGAGCAGACAACATATTATTAAGTTATGCGCATTTAGAAGACACTTATAATAGAACAGGTAGGTTAGGTATGGAAGTATTATATATATAAGTGTTTCTATATAAAATTAATATTATTCTATTCACGTAATAACATTCACCCCTAATCCCAATCTATGTTGTCTCAGAGTAGAAAGCAGAGAAAACGAAGATGGTATCTCGTTTCGTCCGACGGATTTGTATTCTGCACTTGAACATCTACCTAATTACTGTAAGTAGCCCACTCTGGGCTGGAAGTCAGCACTCAGCAAGACGAGATCTAATGTTGTTGTCTCCCAACGTGTAGGTCTATAGTCTATACTCTATCTAGGGAAAATCGACGAATTCTACCGTTGGGTTGGTGAAAATTCGTTTTATTTAACAAAACATAATATGTGAAATAGATACATGCCTTTTGTTAGTTAGTCTGTAACAGAGCATGGCTAGATTGGCGTGTCATCCATTTGACACAAGCTCCATAGAAGTAATGTCAGATTTCTATCTGAACTAGGGAAAACCGTGGATAGATGAGTTATGAAAAGGACGACGAACGCTAACATTCGATCCGCGAAATAGATTTTTGAAATATGTTAATGCAGTAAACGTAGCACTTTCTAAACTTAACAGAATAACTCTGACTCAAAATTATAACTAGATAGGACTGGTAACGCACGCTGGGATTACGAGGTAACTTCTAATCGCGCAAACCTACTGTAGATGTGCAGAAATCAGGTTGTAAAGAAGTCAATATGGAGTAGGTACGGTTGCTTCGTAAACATAGTTCTTTCGAGCAAACGGAAACTAGACTGCGCACGGCCCACTATAACCATAAAGTTCAGAAGATCTCGAGCACTTAAGAGCCTCCGGCGAGGAGCATCGTAATAATATAGCATGGTTTTTATTGTCAGTTTTGCATGTTCAACTTGTTGATTGTGACGCGCGTGGAGGCCGTGGGATACTTCTCACCGCACATAATGTGTACCTGAGTACATGTAAGTAAGTACTTACATTTGTTATCGTAAATAATGCAAATGACGTCCTTCAAAAGGGAGCAGTGCTCCGTCTCTAAACAGCAGGAAGTTATTAATTCTAAGAATTATGCTCAAGAATTACGATTGTTATTGTGGAAAGAAACAATGATGTTTCTCGGAAATGGTGTAAAAATAATGACATCTAACTATTTTCTCACAAATAACTGAGACAAGATACCAAATCCAAATGTCAGGTGTAAACGGAAATATCAGTCATGCTTCTCAATAATTTCCTCTAAATTTAATTGGTCCTATAAAACTATTTTAACTCTTACCTTGTTTATTAGTTTTGTTTTTTTATACTAATAAGTAGGTACATTTCTCTGTATTGTGGTGTACCACTAAAGATCTATCTAGCTTGTTGTCCCCTGTTAAAAAACTGTCCGCCTGTCTTAAAAATGTGAACTCGGCATCAGTAACTGGCTTCTCGTTAAAATAAAGCACTGATCTTGCCGTTTTTAAATACCAAAAGCGTGTGAGCTTAATCTCAAGTGTTATGTCATTGTTTCTCAATAAGGAGGTCGGAAATGGGAAGCGCGGGTGGCATCGGCATCGGTCTCAAAGGTTGGCTTGCTGTGCCCAACCTCGGCCCGCTGCCATTTGCGACCCGCTCCCATTCACCATATTTGGGTCAATCGCGTTGTTGCGACCCGCAGCGCTGCAGGCGAACGTAGGTAATACGTCACAGCAAGTAAACATTCGGGATTACTTTTCCGTAACTCTTTCGTTTTGCTGAATTTGGAATAAGTCACTTTGTGGCATGTTCTTGTTCGCCGTTTTTGATAAGAGGAATGAATGTTAAATAAGAAAAGTCAATGTTCTCGTTGGATGCAGAGAGTATAGGTAAATGATAATAATGATTTATTATTGTAAGATTTAGTACTATGTACCTATCTACTATTGTCAAACCTGTATGTTGGCAATGAAAGCAAAACGCTTCAACGAGACAGGGACTGTTAAATCGTATAAAATTTTCAGACTAAGCAGTTTCTAAATTGTCGGTTCTATATTGATTGATATTATAATTTATAAGTGATTGATTCGTGTATGAAATTGCCACTGCGAGCATGACTTTACTTGGTATAAAGTGTAGGAAGGCAGTCTTAAATATTTTTTTTTATTTAGGTCTGATATTTGAATGAGAAAATTATTCTGTTTAAGTATACCTACATAATATATAGGAAATATCATAAAGGTTAGTCGACATCACAGGAGACCGAAGAGCTGGCAGCTACCTCGGACAAAGATTTAGTATAGCTATTCAAAGGGGGAACGGTGCCAGTATCTTCGGAACCTTGCGTAAAGGGACTCCTTTTAATAATATATTTTAGTTATGTTAATATATTATTTAAGGTTTTTAGTTTGAGGTTCATTGTTCTAGTATACATATTTTTTATATATTATTATTATATGATCGTATACGTATATGCAAAAATATTATCTTCATGTGGATAACTGGATATTCATTCTGTAATCAGCTCGAATTCTAGGCCAGTTCCTACTCGGGGATAAGTGGCATGCCATTACTTCCAGAACCGTAGGTCGTAGATGTTAATAGGCAGATAAATCTTGTACACTGCCGAGGCAGAATGAACCTTACCTATGGTAGAAAATACAATAGCTAAACCTGTATCTTTGACGGATAATTTATTAAAATTGCATAGGCAATAGTTTGTGACAACACGAATTTACAAAACAGTTCGTAATTATCACGTAGGTTCTATCAATTTTCCAGCCGTTGAATTGCGGTCAAAACCCAATATCAATACATGCCAGCAAAAATCCTCTGTAATTGCTTAATATTTCGTTGGTAATCCCGGCCAGTCCAACAAAGGCCATGGCCATACATAAATACATTTAGGTTCAGTAGTAGTTATTTTATAGCCTGTTATACATTGCCTACACGATCTTAGACACGCTTTATTATCCCTCTGTGAACCCTTGTGCCAATCAAAGTAGCCGTAGTACCTTGTTACTTAATTAAACGCGGTCATTAATCGTTGCTCTCATTCATAAGCTGAATAATGCTGCTAATTAATGTACACAACACAGAACGGACTATATATAGGAAGGGTTCTTTTACGCGATTAAATCCGTATTGAGCGTTTGAATCATTCAACAGAAGTATATAAACACCTACTATACTATCTATTTGCTTTGTACCAATCTTCTGCTTTGGCGTAGTGCGGAGACCGCAAGGCGTCGCGACCGTTTATCAAGCCTACTTGTCCATCGCCGTCTATAAATACACGCGTCAAGTCTCCTAGCTGACCTACTTTTCGGTCGTCGACATCCACTCGGGACCCATTTATGGGGTACGAATTAGGTGTACCCGTTATCCTGTTCGAAAAGGCATTGAGTTAATACCCCGGATCATAGCGGGCGATCCTTGTCAAAATCACATTTAATAATTTTCAAGTACTGTATCTACTGGCTTGGCAACGAAGTTATTAAAGGTTTGACTGGTAGGTATAATCTTATCATTATTAGCATCAGCAACAAACCTGTTGTGTTTAATAACTTCCTTCGATGCATAGATTTGCAGTGCAATATCAATGTATCAGAGTTCTTCAAAGATGCTTAGCACAATGACATGCACGCTATTTAAGTCAAACTTAATTGGACTGGAAACGTGAACTGCACACTTGCTAGTTGCTTGTTAAACGAGCAATCCATTAGGCATTTCACTAGAATGTTCCCGTCTCACCGCAGTCTGCACTCTTATTCCATTTGACTGGAATATTCCAGCCCATCTTAGTTGAACCTATAATTGGATGCCGCTGTATTGGCTGGAGAGCAGACTACTAAACGCCTTTAGTCAGTGACAGGAAATAAATTATTTATTCTCTATATTTTCACATTTGCCTACTATCAGCAGTTATGTTGTAGGTAACGATTAAAAATACGAAAACTCTATTTAAGAGCATAATTTGCTACAATTTTATTAAATTGGTATTTGTTTTCAGTTTTGAGAAACCATCTTGATGATATAACAATTTTGATCAGCATCCATTCAAAGTCGTGCGCGTTTTCTTTATGCAAGCTTCAATCCGATCGAAGCATGCAAGTCGTGCCGTCATGCCTTTTAAATTTATCCATTTGTTCACGAAAACACACACACATAACAGAAGTGGTTGTTCACTCAACATAGCACGTGTAGTCTCGACCTAAATTTCCTAATAGCGGAAGCTTGGGCGATGGCCCATGCGAGGCGACGACGCGACGTACCGTGTGTGACCACGTTCATTCTCTAACAAGTGAAAGAGTTACCGTAGCGCACACAAATAAGGTTTAAAATTCGACCATAAAGCTAGGTGTGACAACTGACACTTAGCGGAATTTAGAAAACGGAAATGCGAAAGATGACCAATTTTGGAGTTGAGGAAGTAAAATAAGTATTTCCATGTCGCAGCGTACGTGCAAATATGGAAAACAATGGACAATTGACACTGTATTCTTTTCATTCAGACCTGCTGCTCTTATGGCATATACATATACGAGGACATTGTGCTAGTACTAAGTCAAGGTCGATTAACTTGGTAGACCACTAAAAATGTTCGCGACGATTGTTTTACAACACATTGATGAACTTTATATGTAAATTATGTAGCCGCTTATTTACCAACTAGCTATCTTTTACCCTATCTTTTACCCCGCGGCTTCGTCCGCGAATAAGTTGATATTATTCCATTTGACCCAATTCTTTACTTAACTTAGTGCACCCATACACAAGCACAAGAAGCTATACCCTCCAAATTTCATTACGTCATTACCATTTTCTTTACGTCCAGTGATTTAGGCTGTGCGTTGTTTATCAGACACACAGTCAACCGGTCAACTCAGGACAATATATTCTAGGTATATTTCCTATCTGATTCCTTATAATAGTCCTAAATATTTAAAGAAATAACCACAATTGAAATATTGTCATTAACCTTCATTGCAGGTCCCTCGAGAGAGTTTCAAGCACATAGTAAAGGCGTGCGAATGTCCGCTCTACTGGAAGATGCCCCTGTTCCTCGCCACGCAGCAAAGCCTTCACGTGCCCGTCGACGGTCACAAGTTTATCGACTTCTGGAGGGAGTAAGTAACCTTGCTCAGTAAACATCGACTGTTTCACATTTCACACACGAGCGTTCAGGTATTTGTTCCAAATGCCGCACCTCTACTTCGCTATTTGCCCACGGAAAGCTACTTTGGTCAAAGATAGTGCTACGTCTACGGTCTTTGTGGCTTTATGTGCGATGTGGATTGTGGCAAAATTATATTGTCTCCTTTCTACCTCAACGAACTTGGTTATTAGTTTTACGCCCACCATTAAATCACCACCAATATGGATGTAGGTACCGTACCACGGTAGCACCAACTGTGTATCGCTAAGTTGGAAAGTTTGTAGCTACGCTACTACAGTCCTTTCCCACGATATTTCGTTCCCATAACACCAGAAGATAAACAAATATAAAATGCAGTTTTAACAACAATACAATTTTACTACGCACAGCAATAAAAGGAATATTTCACCGTTGCATCGTCTACGTTTCCCACCATTGAAACAAAAGAATAAATACGCCGAAAAGAACAATTGCAGTTTACGACTCAATAGCTCAAAGACCAGCCGAACTTTCCCAGCGCAATAAACAAACAGGACTCTCCGATCCTAAACACCACGTGCGACGCGCCGCCTGCCGAAGCGACCCGAGTTCCTGCCGAAGTCAAACGAAGATTAGGCTAGTTGTGTATATATAACGGAACTTTTAGTAATAAATATCATTCACTGTGAACACGCAGTACGAATCACACCACCGGCGTTTCAATAATCACACAAAAATCTCCATAACCACCACAGTACGAAGGATCCCTAAAGTGGTGACCCCTACATAAGAACAGCAACAAGCGCAAAATGCAGAATCAAGCAGAGGAAAATACGACCACGAGAAAGTTTCAGCAAGAAGTCGCCGGTATCACCTTGCCATTGCGAATCCCATCTTTTTGGCGCGACAAGGTTCGACTATGGTTTCTCACCTTTGAAGCCGCAACAAGCGATTTAAACCGTAGCCAAGCCCAGCTAGCCCAGATGGTGATTGCTCAGCTCGACAAGATGGACATCGAACAGATTAGCGACCTCTTATACAGCCCTCCAGAAGCGGATATGTACACAGCATTAAAAGAACGACTCATCACCGTCTATGAAGAATCAGACAATCGTCAGTTGCAGAAGTTGCTGTCCGACACGGAACTCGGCGATCAGAAGCCGTCCCAGCTACTTCGACGCATGAAAAGTCTAGCACGCGATAAAGTTCCCGATTCCACGTTACGTCTCATGTGGTCTAACCATTTACCAGCGCATATCCGATCCGTTCTCACCATCAGTGAAACATTCAAAACTCAGACTGCACTCGATGAGCTTGCTCTACTTGCCGACAAGATGATCGAAGATACAATTACGCAAGTTTCGGCCGTATCGACATCATCAGCATCCACGTCTCGCGGCCAAATAGATATTCAGTTCCTGGCAGAAGAATTACGAAAATTGTCTCTTGAGTTTGCCGCTTTTAAGTCGTCACAAAGACAAAATCCGCAATACAACGAGCACTACAACCATCAACAACAATACCAGCACGTCCGTCGCAACCGTTCTACGAGTCGTAATAATAACAGATCACGCAGTCAATCACCGTCACCATACTGCTATTACCACAGTCGTTTTGGTGATGAAGCAAGACGTTGCACCATGCCGTGTTCATACAAACCACGAAACAATCAGTCGGAAAACTAGAGCCTGCGCTGGCTGAGGCGGAACCCAGCGTAGTATCTGAAAACTCATACCGCCTATTCGTTACCGATAAAACGTCAAAACTAACGTTTTTAATCGACACCGGCGCAAACGTATCCGTCCTACCTCGGAACAAGGGAGAATCGTCAAAACCACTCAAATTTCAACTCTACGCTGCAAACAATACTGTCATTCCAACATTCGGCGAAAAAACATTGACACTCGACTTAAATCTTCGCCGTCCGTTCAAGTGGAAGTTCGTCGTTGCGGAAGTCAGCAAACCTATCATCGGGGCTGATTTTCTCAAACACCACCAACTCATCGTTGACATCAAAAACCGAAGACTGATCGACGGCATAACAAAATTATCAACAACTTCATACGTCCGAGCAACCAACGTACCAACAATTCGTAGTATCGACGTACAGCAATCTTATCACGACATACTAGCGGAATTTCCCGGAACTACACGTCTTACAGCAATGGAACTTAATACAAAGCACAGCGTCGAACACTACATTGAAACGACTGGACCGCCTATTCATTGCCGCGCTCGACCAGTCGCACCGCACCGTTACGAAGCCGTAAAAAAGAATTCGAAAACATGATCGAACAAGGCCTTTGCCGTCCAAGCAAAAGTCCTTGGTCATCGCCTCTGCACATCGTACCGAAAAAGAACGGGGACCTTCGCGTTTGTGGAGATTATAGGAGATTGAACGCCGTCACAACGCCTGATCGCTATCCGATTCCAAGAATAAAAGATTTCACGTTCCAGTTGTCTAATAAGACAATATTCAGTACCATTGATCTCAACCGAGCCTATCAACAAATCAAGGTCAAAGAAGAAGACATAGAAAAGACTGCCATCATAACGCCAATGGGATTATTTGAATTTCCGAGAATGTGTCCCGGTTTAACAAATGCCGGACAGACTTTCCAACGATTTATCCACGAAGTACTCCATGGACTCGATTTCGTCTATGCATTCATTGACGATCTCATTATTGCGTCCTGTGATGAATCCAGCCATAAGGAGCATCTCCGGATAGTACTAAGAAAACTAGAAGAAAATGGCATCACAATCAATCCAGCCAAATGCATCTTCGGCCAACCGGAAGTGCAGTTTCTTGGTTTCTCTGTGAGCAAAGAAGGAATCAAACCACCTACTGAAAAGGTCACAGCAATCTGCAATTACGAAAAACCAAAAACGATTGAAGAATTAAGACGTTTCCTCGGCATGATCAATTTCTATCGCGATCACTTGCCGAAAGCCGCAGAAATGCAAGCACCGCTCCATGCCTACTTACACAACGTCAAGAAAAGAGACAAAACAAACATTGAATGGACCGACGAAGCGACAACAGCGTTTGAAGCTTGCAAAGTTGCAATCCAAAACGCCGCTTTGCTCGCTCACCCATCGCACAAGGCTGCCCTGGCAATTTTCAGCGACGCGTCTGATAAATGTGCAGGAGCTGTCCTACAACAACACATCGACGGAAAATGGCAACCGCTCGGCTATTTTTCAAAGACATTTTCCGATGCACAATGTAACTACAGCACATTCGACCGCGAGATACTTGCAATATACATGGCAGTCAAGCATTTCCGAAAAATGTTCGAAGGACGCGATCTCATCATATTCACCGACCACAAGCCGTTGACCTTCGTGCTCCAAAAGCCACCGTCAGCGTCTGAAACACCGCGTCGAGCCAGACAATTGATCTTCATTAGCGAGTTTACTACGGACATTCGACACATCAGCGGAGCAGAAAACATTGTCGCTGACTTTCTGAGTCGTCTACCTGTCGACAGCATCATTTGCCCATCACTAATTGACTATGACAAAGTCGCCCATGCTCAAGAAAAAGACAGCGCAACAATCAAGAAACTCTCACAACAAGCCAACTTAACAATGAAACGAGTCACTATGCCCGAATCTCAATCACCTATTTACTGCGAAACATCAACGTCATACATTCGACCATATATGCCGGAAGAATTTCGACGACTTGCATTTGACACCGTACACAACATAAGCCACCCTGGCACTCGCACGACACGCAAACTTATGTCCCAGAAGTTTTTCTGGCCATCGATGATGGTAGAAATCGGAGTCTGGTGCAAAAATTGCTTACAATGTCAAAGATCCAAAATCCAGAGACACACATCGAGCAGCATTTCAAAGTTTCCAGTGACTACTGAGAGATTTCAACACATCCACGTAGATATCGTCGGACCGCTACCCACCTCACCGCAAGGCCATCGATACCTCGTTACAATGATCGACAGAGTAACGAAATGGCCAGAAGCAATTCCCACAGAAGATATATCTGCGGAATCCGTGGCGAAGATAATCTATGAGCACTGGATTACTCGCTACGGGCTTGCGTCAGTCATCACGAGCGACAGAGGAGGACAATTCACAGGTCACCTTTTCGCCAGGCTCATGAACGCAATGGGGATCAAAATAACACACACTACGCCCTACCATCCTCAATCAAATGGAATGATAGAACGCTGGCATCGATCACTCAAAGCTGCACTAAAGACTCGCCTGTCTCAACATTCAACGTGGATAGACGAGCTTCCTACAGTCCTCATGGGATTACGTGCCGCCCCGCGCACAGACACAGGCGTCAGCGCCGCTGAACTCACCTACGGACAAACGCTACGCCTACCTAGTGATTTCTTCGTCACACCACCATCAAACGAACAAGACATGAACTACGACTACGTAACTCGACTACGAGCTACCATAAACGCAATCAAGCCATCTCATCCGACCGAATCACATGGCAACAAGCGACCAATCTTCGTGCATCAAGATTTGCAAACATGTTCGCATGTGTTTGTAAGAAATGACGCAGTTAAGAAGCCGCTGCAACCACCCTATGACGGACCATTCAAGGTCATAGATCGAAACAGCAAAACATTCACATTACAGTTACCAGAGAGAAGCTCAACTATTTCAATCGACCGACTCAAGCCTGCTTACATTTTAAACGAAAACATTTCGGACCAGCCAACTCAAGACCACGTCATCATCATACCAACGAAACAAGACATCGTACCCCCACCGCAATTATCATCGGAACCGGCCAATAATAACGTATTGATAGCAGATCAAGATACACCAGCATCACCGCAACCAATAATACGAACAACACGACTCGGCCGCCAAATCAAACTGCCGGTACGCTTTCGCTAGGGAGGGAGTCATGTAGCTACGCTACTACAGTCCTTTCCCACGATATTTCGTTCCCATAACACCAGAAGATAAACAAATATAAAATGCAGTTTTAACAACAATACAATTTTACTACGCACAGCAATAAAAGGAATATTTCACCGTTGCATCGTCTACGTTTCCCACCATTGAAACAAAAGAATAAATACGCCGAAAAGAACAATTGCAGTTTACGACTCAATAGCTCAAAGACCAGCCGAACTTTCCCAGCGCAATAAACAAACAGGACTCTCCGATCCTAAACACCACGTGCGACGCGCCGCCTGCCGAAGCGACCCGAGTTCCTGCCGAAGTCAAACGAAGATTAGGCTAGTTGTGTATATATAACGGAACTTTTAGTAATAAATATCATTCACTGTGAACACGCAGTACGAATCACACCACCGGCGTTTCAATAATCACACAAAAATCTCCATAACCACCACAGTACGAAGGATCCCTAAAAGTTTTCCTACTTTCAGAAGTTGTACAAGTATACCCATTTATTAACTTAAAGCTACCTCTGATCGTACATGCCCACAGCCTACTACGACCTAGGTATTCAAATGGTTTGGGATTCCGAGAATTCTCAAGCGAATAGTTTCATGACCCCAGCCGGCGAGATTTGGGATACGGATACCTACCGTCGTTTGTCCTCGAAAAGTTGGGCTTATCAGAACTATCAACTTAGAATCTCAAGTAGGACTGAACTTGCTATAGATACCTACATACCTTTTGTTTTTTGGTAATAAAGAACAATAAGTACAACAGACTTCAATATGACAGTTAGAGGTAAATGCCTTTTTCTGGAAGTTCAGTGCCTGTATAGTAGATAACGAATATATAGCTCATCTGTAACTGGAGAGACGGTATTATCTCAGTTTAGAAAAGTAGTTTTGCCTTTATATTAATTTAAATAAAATGTATGCACTATGCATATTTTGTTTTATTCAAAAATATTAAACCCCTTTATACGAATTTCTCGGTGCTGCTGTAAAAACTAGCCTACTGATGTGCCTAAAGTACTGCATTATTATCAAATTAAAATAAATAAATATCGGGGAAAATTGCACACAAATTGACCTAGCCCCAAATTAAGCTCGAAACTTGTGTTATGGGTACTAGACAACGATATACATACTTATATAGAGAAATAAATACTTATATATAGATAGAAATATCCAAGACTCAGGTACAAATATTCGTGCTCATCACACATATATTTGCCCTTACCGGGATTCGAACCCGGGACCGCTAGCTTCGCAGGCAGGGATACTACCAACTCGGCTACCGCGTCGTCAAATTCATCAACATCAACTTGCCTCAGTCCGTTTATTTCGGCAATTCCACTTATTTCGCCCAGCTATGAGAGAAAAGTTTTTGGGGTCTGCGCAGTACGTCAATCATAATACTGCAAAAGGTTTTGGCAAAATAACTACAGTCGCGGCAGCCTGCCTGACAGTCCTGACACCTACATGAATTCCTTGGAAAAGCTATTTTATGTGGTTTTGGGTAACCCAAGGTGCTTAGTGGAGGTCTCTAAACTCCCTTATATAGACACCTTTTAGAACGCTGGCACAGGCACAACAGGCACAAGATGAGATGGGTTAGCCCTGTTCTTATATAGCCAGGGACTAATTACACGTTAACAGAATATTTAATTAAACATTCCAAACAGACCATAGAGTCTCATAACTAATCGTTTCTTATTTTTTCTTTAAGGATGGCATCTCAGTGCCACGACCTCGCGTCTAGGTTCGTTTATATCCTCACGCGGGGGAAGAGCAGCACCCTGGCACCCGAGGACTTCGTGCCGCTGGTGCAAGACGTGGTGGACACACACCCTGGACTGTCCTTCTTGAAGGAAGCCACCGAGTTTCACTCAAGATATGTACATACTGTGAGTTATGCCAAACAATACTTTTCAATAACAATATCTACCTACTCACTTATACTGCGAACTTTTATGACTTGACTTGAGCAAATGCCAAAAAATAGAATTTGGAATAGCTCTTCTTGATTTTAGAGAAAATGTTCGTGTAGAAACAATTCATTAGGGAATATTTGCTGAAGAATACTAGCGTGCAGGCATTTTGCCTTGAAATTTATTGAAGGTATATTATGAAGCCTATAAAATATCCATCATGTTGATTGCTTACTGCCTTATATTTACCTCCCAGCTAAAGTTAACTCCTAAGAGAAATTTCGTAATGGTTTGCTAGAATTTTAAAGCCAACGCAAAACAGTAAGATAGTAAGATGGATGTACTAAGTACTTAGTTGCTTTCCCGTTATATATGAGATTTTGATATTGGAGTTTAGTTCTGCATAGATACTAACAAAGCCTGTATTATGAAGTTTAGTGCATAACCTAGATAGAGACCGATACTCTTAAGACGTCACAAGACTCGCTTGGCGTTTGGGTCAAGAGCGTAGGTACCTACTGCTTTGTTGCTTTTCATAATATGCTTCTCTTTCCCTAAGAGCAAGATAAAATTGTTGGTTGTTAAGTATTAATGGTGGTTAATAAATTGGTATTCAAATTTCAGGTGATCGCTAGGATATTTTACTGTGTGAACCGGTCGTGGTCGGGCCGGATATCGATTGCTGAGCTCAGAAGATCGAACCTACTCCAAATAATACACTTGCTCGAAGACGAAGAGGACATTAATCAAGTTACGCAATTTTTTAGGTAACAAGCTTTTCTTTATGTCTATTTTTGTTCAATAATGTTGTACATACTAAAACATATTGTAAATAATTTAACTACTTATTATAAAAGAAAAGCATATACTGGTTTCTGGTAGAGACTTTCATAAGTCTGGCCTGGGCGTGTCAGCAGATTCTTGGGATTACTCAAGATGTGATCATGACCTAACACCGGTAGATACGTCCCAATCTATTTCGTCGTAATTAGTGAAACAATATTTTGTCCGATAATGATCCATAAAACAATCTTCTTTCAATTTTTTTGGTTGTTGTTTCAAGACTTTCTGTCAACAACACGTAGATCCCTAAAAATAGATTCCTATTTGTCTAAAGGGTGCGATCTCCTTATAATTTTCTTATTGTTCTTACGGTTTCAGTTATGAGCATTTCTACGTCATTTACTGCAAGTTCTGGGAGTTGGACAGAGACCACGATTTGTTTATCGACAAACATGATCTGGCGAGGCACAATGATCACGGTAAGTGGTTCAATGTAAATTGTAAATATTACATTATGAGGGTTTTTTCTTTTACTCTGGCCTTCTCTCAGAGAGAGAGAGACATAGTATATAAGCCGTAATCTACCACGCTGGCCCAGTGCGGGTTGGTAGATGTCGCATGTCCTTCAATATTGCAGTTCTTGGACATGCCGGTTTCCCTTACCGTTTTTGAGCGATGGCAAATCCGCACGTAACTCATTAAGTCATATCCGGGGCCGAGAGGATTCGAATTTGATATCGGCGTCTTGTAAGTCGCACGTGTTACCGTTCGGCCACCATCGCTCTCATAAAATTAATAGTAAATACTTACTATTCCAGCACTGTCGAGCCGAATGATCGAGAGAGTGCTGTCGGGGTGCGTGACGCGCGGTAACCAGAACCGCCTGACGCCGGACGGAGAGCCGCGAATGTCCTACACAGAGTTCGTGTGGTTCCTACTGGCAGAGGAGGACAAGACGCACCCCACTGCTATCGAGTATTGGTTCCGGTAAGACTCTCCAGTACCATAGTACAAGTTTTGTAAATTATAAAAAATTTCGTAATCTGCAAAGTTTACTCCGCTAACTAGTCAAAGTGGCAACTCTTACTGCCTTAGTGCAAAACGTAACTCGAAAACCCTGTTCGCTCTGCTTGTTTGCGGTAAAATTAGGCCAAACCACAACTCCGAGATATAGCTGACAATTGGGCTATTAACAACCATTTGTGTCTGCGTTTTTATCATAGTAAAAATCAAAATGTAATACGTACATATATGATACGGTGACCATTTTGACCCCAATCTACTCGTTGAAATAAAAAAGACTTATTAATACCACCAATATTTTAAAGAATAATACCCAGAGGGCCACCAATAAGTTATTTTTTAAATATTTTGGATAAGATAAATTAATAATATTTTGTGGATTAAATAAATAAATAAATATTACCCTCATTTTTCGTTTTTTTTTTTGACGTGTTCGTTAAATGACTTACCCCTTCTGTCACTTGCGGGATGAGGCTGAGGATAGCAAGGTCTTAAATGTATACCTACATATCAAATTCAAAGGCAGGCAAACTTACATTAGGTGTGATCGGTGGTAGCGCGCTCCCTCGGCAACTTAATGTGTTCGCATGCATGGAGGCACTCGCGAACTTGCACACAGCCTTATCACGTTCGTGAACAAGCCCCATTATAATTTTACTAGTTCTATGTTCTGAGTTCTGACCTTTATACTACGCTTCTTGAACTAATGTACTAACCTATTAAGCGTATACTTGAATGTTAGTAATTGTGCGATTGTAGTATCTCTTGAAGCATTAGACATTGTATGGAGCTATTTAGTAAAACGTAAAGATGAAATTGAACCGCAGTCAGTCGAATGCAGACCTAACTTTGGGATAGAAAAAACACGGGCCGTATTTCTTTTACTAGGCGGGTATTAACATTTGTTTTTGGGCTACTATATACTAATTAGATACATTATAGTAACAGAACGAAAGTAATTTTAATAATATGTAAAACTACATAAATGAAACCTACGAGATTTTACGCTGCCTTGATCTTCCTTCTAATCAGAATTATGCACATTGACATTGACCTTGACCTTCCCTATTGGGGGAGTTACAAAGTTACATAGTAACATCAACAAACAACCAACATCAACATCTACAAATAAAAAAAATAAAAATACTTAGGTATATCCTAAAGAAATTATAAAGTGCTTCCCTATATAGAAATTAAAAAAATATTTAAACAAATTTTGCAGAAATAATCATGTGGTATGAGATCTGTTCTCAGTCGCCTCCAGGGTGAAAGATAGGTACTGAGACCAGAGCCTTAATTGATCGACAAAGACACTTGTCCAACCTAAACCGAAGTTACTACAAGAAAGTTTTGTTTTCCAGATGTATGGACGTAGACGGCGACGGCTATATCTCAATGTACGAGCTGGAGTACTTCTACGAAGAGCAGATGCAGCGGATGGAGGCTATCGGGATCGAAACGTTGCCATTCAACGACTGTTTATGTCAGGTTAGCTTATCCACCTCATTCCAGCCCCGGATCTTCGATTAATTCTAACCGGGCAGAAATTATAGTGGGGCCCCTCTCTCCAGCGTTTGAGATAAAATTATTTAAAACAACTAACTAATGACAATAAGAACCCTTTTCAAAACATTCATTCAACGTTAAAAACATCTAAGCATTGTGTTAGTTAAAAAAATGTCATTAGAAACTACGAATATAAAAAATCAATACCTTTTTTTCTGCAGTTCCCTAAAGTATCGTTTATATAATCGTAATTTTTTAATCATACTATATTATGATTTTGGCACCCCCTGTAACTGCCGCCTGAGGCGGGTGCCCTGGTTTGCCCCCTCTTAGATTCGGGGCTGCCTCTTTCTAATGACGTCACTGCAACATACATCCAGCCGTTGTATATGGACGTTACGTAAGTCCGTGTGAACAATACAACGTTTTGTTTGAAACCCACGCCCTCCCACATCACTCAGTTCATCAGTCCACTATAGTTGTAGTAATGGCCTAATAAATATAGCGGAAATATATTCAATTTCAATGTACAGGGCGGACACCTGAAGAGTGTCGGTTTTTATGGATGTGAATATGCAAGTGATATACGACACGAACCAAAAAAAAAACCAGTATGACATGTGTTCGACCACTGCCACTGTTCCTGTCACCACCCTGTATAGTATCTCAGCCTATCACTTTCGCTCTTCCATCGTCCACCGAATACGTAAAACAGCCTTATTACCATACACGTCAGAAATAGTCCAGAAAAACTTCTAAAAACGCTCTGTGTTACTATTCCAGATGCTAGACATGGTGCACCCGGCGGTGGACGGTAAGATCACGCTTACCGACCTGAAGCGCTGCAAGCTAACGCCGATCTTCTATGACACGTTCTTCAACCTGGAGAAGTACCTTGACCACGAGCAACGCGACCCCTTCGCTACGCAGCGCGACGCCGACTGTGAGGTAAGAACAAGAAACCATTGTAGATAAACCTACAGGATCATAGTCGTCATCATCATCATTATAATCAGCAGGATTCTCCCAAACGCCATTCAATCCGATCTCCAATCAGGATGATAGTGCCAGCCACCAAGTAACTCGCTCTTAGCTATTTTAGACTGCGTAGTTTGTGATCATCGGCCATTCAGTTTGGATTGCAAGAAACCTGGCTCAAACTAGCCAGTAATGTGACTGCCAATGTCTTATTCGGTCAATGTGGAATGAAGAGTAGAACTGAGTGATTATTCTCAGAACCTTAGTAGTTTTGGGAAGGCTCGACGTCTTTGTTATGTAATCTCACAACTCAGTTAGATTAATTCGCCGTATCACACTGCTGCACTGCCATAGCTTGGTGGTAGGGCATTTTCTAATGCTTGCCTGGCTAGCTACCAGGCTCTAATTAAGAATCTGTCACCAAGCACCTATCGGTGTGTTCCGGCAGCCCCACTTGAGGGCCAGTTCCCAGTCCTGGTGTACCGTGGCGCCAACCACATCGTCACTTAACATCAGGTGACTTGTGTTCAAACGCTATCCTGTATGTAGTAAAAAAACTGTGAAAAGTGGTACCTTACCGAAATTTTCGGTTGGCATTATTTCAGGTGTCAGAATGGGACAGATTCGCAGCGGAAGAGTACGAACTCCTGGTCGCGGAGGAGGGCGGCAGCGACGCTCAGGACCAAATGTAAGTACTCGCCACAAGCCCACCCCATCTATTGCATTTGTATCTATTTATATACATGCATAATAACATTATGTTTCTTGTCACACGACAGGCACTTGTATAGAGTCATGAGAGAATCAGAGAAAAAGAAGTGTATAAATCGATTCTATGAGTTGTGCAGAGCTAATGGACTGAACGGAATCAGATTACACAAATAAATATATTTTATTTGTTATTTGGTAAAGTAGAACTGCATAGAAACACGAATGATCAACGCACTAGTTCTGTTAGTACCTGCATCCATCGCGCATTTTGGGTGCGTCTTGAGAAGTGCACTATTGTTTTCATAGAGACTATGCCCTGCACAATCTCCTTATTCTGAAGCCCTATAACATTAGTATCTACTGCAAACTCCGACATTTTCTGACTGCAAACACAACTAGATATACACCAACAGTAATTGACCCATAGAAAACATTCTCGAACATTCTAACTCTTAACATTATTAGTATTCTCATGTATTTATCTATTTCTTCTACACCTCTGTTTATGTACCTGAATACCTATTTATTTTGTCCTATGTATCTGTATTATGTGTATCTATGTATTTTATTTATTAGTTTATTTTAGTGGATCATTTTATTACACCTACCTATATATGGATATTTCTTTCATCAGGGAGGAAGACAGAACTGGCTATGCTAGGGTAAGATGTTTTGGTGATATTGCAGTGGATGTATTGTCATTTGTTGCACTGATCGTTCCGGGAGGCTGTCTCGTCTCCCGAGCTCTGGAACGTTGCTTGATATATTCTGAGCTTGAATGATTTTAATGGACCACGTTTCAGTGGTTTGAATTTGCATTTTGCCCTCGATTTTGCGCTTACACCTCTGAACATGCACTGAAAACGAATGACACAAATTCGAATGTTGCCTTCGAAAAACACCGTCCTTTCCTTGAAATGTCTGTGCTTGGAAAGTATTGTCTGCCTTACTGATGAATATGATCCCTAACCGGCTCCTGTAAATATGTCCCTCTATGTCCCTATTTCGCCCCACACGACATATCTACTCACACACAACAAACATGTCTTTGCTTTCGATTTAATGAAGTTAATCCAAGACTCATCGGCATGCAGCGACACTAACAAAATGTACTCGTTTCATTCGCATTCACTACATAATACTTACATATGAACACCCAAAAGTTTCTACCCAAAGCTTTAATCAAACGTTTGTGACGTTACAGCTCATACGATGAGACGGACGAAGACTGCCTGTCACCGAACCTGGACGAGATCACCACCACCGAGGTCGGCGAGGACTCCAGCGTGGAGGAGTCGACGGTGAGCGAGGTGCCGCGGCCCGCGCACCCGGCGTGCCCCGCCGACCCCGGCTTCGTGAACCTCAGCTCCATCTACTCGATCGGCTCGGAGCGGTGGGGCGGCGCCGCACCCGACCGGCGCGTCGAAAAGCCCGTGCCGCCCGAGAAGCCCGTCAGCCTGATGATGGTGAACGGCAAGACGGACAACCGGTACGCCGGCTTCGGGAACAACAGCTTCTTGTACTCGCAGCCGGCAAACGGCGCGCGGGCGAAGGAGCCGCCCTCGTACACGGCGGCCACGGCGGCGCTGTTCGAGCGCGGCGCGGCGGCCGCCTCGCCGCCCACCAGCCCCGGCGGCGGAAACAAGATCTCGGATAACTACGAGCGCGCAGTGGCCGAGAGGCTGAGCCCCTCGCGGGAGCCGCGCCTCAACCGCAGCGCGCTGTTCGGGCGCGTGCACACCGGCGTGGTGGCGGGGTCGGTGCGCCGCGCGCGCGCCGCCGACGACGACGACGACTACGCCCGCGACAGCGACGAGTGCTCGATATAGGCCGCCGCCGCCGCCCGATGCTGCACCACGCAGTGACTCGTCGCTCCCGCCGAACTCTCGGCCCCGTTGACTGTTACCATGTCGCCCGACCCCCCGCAGGTGCTCCGGTGACAGTGACGCCAAAGATTACACGAAGTGCTATTTGTTATTCGATAGACGTTTGTAGTGTGTGAACCGTTTGTATAAAACAGAGGAAATAATATTTTTTCAACGTATCTTGCTAGGTAGTTCGATACGTGCCTTGTGACGTGACGGTGCGGCTCGCTAGTGTAGTGCGGCTGCGTGTTGCTCGACGCTGCGCAAACGTTGCGTTGTGCTGTCTCCGTTTAGACTAGTTTCAGCATTTTTATGTAGTATTTACTATTTAAAGCGTTTATATTAATTCCTAACTATTATTTAGCGTCTCAAATTACATTAACCATATCAAACAGTTTGTACCTTGTATCTATATTTATTTTTGGATATAGGTAAAGGTTATCATTGATCAATTAAATTATGTAAATGAAATGTAGAATCTATGATTCGTATTAGGGCCTCCTTGCTGTCCGTCATTAAACTTGTCTCATATCATTGCTCCATCCAAATATGTATGAAATCTCAAATCATATGATTTATTTTGTATGGCTTATGATTAAAAATAATTAGATAGGTTTATCTTATTAATCTACCATTACTCATGAATGAATGGTCGTCCATTACAGCTTGATTTATTTATTTAGCGAGACAAAGATCAGTATGATAAACACGCACAGATCGAGTTAGGAAATAGTGATGTAGTGTAGAAATATTTTTGATAAGAATTCGTCGTTTGACTTAACATTTGGATTGCGTCGTTAGGTGGGCGCACGCAGCATCCTCTACAAAAATAATTGAAAATTTATAGAATTTCTCGTTTGTGTCGTTTGTTTCGACAGATGGAAGTGCGTTACTAATCGATAATGTTCAAAATAATAAAATTAAACAAGCATTTAAAATTAATAATAATAATTGAATGAATTAACAAACACATGCTGAATCAAATTAATCGCAATTCACACAACTTATAAAGTTGTAATTTTGTAATTATAAAGTGTGTATTACAATTTTTATCTCTAAGACTATTTGTTTTTAATAATTCAAATATAACAAATCCCCAGTTTTGCCATCTCTGGTTACTTTACCTCGTCTAATAATAACGTAAGTCTACTTATAGAGCGTGTTGTTTTAACATTGTGTGCAAAAAATGTATAGAACTTGCTAGACATTAAGTGCCACTAGCCTTTATGACTGGTTTACACCATCAAAGTGATTTAGTGCCTAAGTGATTTAGTTATAAATTGAGCTTTGTAAACGGTCAATTTAGTGTTTGTCGACTAGTAAATTAAGACCGTGTCGTTGACCATGTCTTGAATATCTACAAAAGCACTAAATCACTTCGATAGTGTACACCATTAGGCGGCATTTCAGTTGGCGTGGCGTAATCGTGTTTTGGTAGTATATCGCTGTCTTCTTCATTTACTTTAGGTAGAGGAAGATGGCAATACGACTACTCGAATACGCTACGCTAACGCTACGCCAAGTACGTAGTAACTAGTATTTATTCGTGTATTTTTGACATTATTTAACTATGCATTAAACAACACACCCTTATAGGTACTGAAAGAAAACAGCGCTATTTTAAGGCGCGCTAATAGGTACGTATTGCTATTCGATATCCGAATAGCAATTTTCTTCAGAGTACTTGTCACGAGAGTCTCAGCGAACCTGAGATAAATTTGTTGCCTATCTAATACCTAGGCCTAATAGGTGGCCAAACTATTATAGTTTATTAAAATTTACTTACTTGAATCTTCATAGTGTATTTTCTCCTATGAATTTTGTAAAAGTAGGCTATTTTAGTCAATGACTGTCTCGTTACATAACAGTCCAGCCGTTTTAGGTTGGCGGTCTGAAAGACATCGGATTTGATATCAAGATTGTCAGTTGACGCGTAGTGGAGGCGAAGGTACCTACTAACTATATTTTACCTACTAATGATTCGTCACGACAAACTTTTCTTGGCGCAAGCTGGTTTGCACTTTGTTGACCTCCAATGTTACATGTTAAGTAGGTAAATATTAAATAAGATTTTAAGAAGCACTATTAGCACGTATTATCTAAAATGGTAACTTTCTTCAGGTGGTTAAATTTTTTCTTCTAAAGGCCATGTAGATTGACATTAAATATATTTTTTATACTTTTACAATCATAGTTACAGAGGAAAATGGTTGTAATTAGACCCAATTTTCAGCTTAATTTCGAAGTCATCCTTTTAATGTGCAATCTGGTCTTTATAATAACTAATTCACTCGGAAAGATTCCGTGTTATATTCGAAATCACTTTCGCTTCACAGAAACGTTTGCCGAGAGCAAATAAGTGTCGGAAACTTTCCGTGAATGAACAGCTGGTTTGTCAAATTAAATGACAGTTTTCGAATTCAGTTAAATGAATTGCGTCCATATAATTCTCGCGTAAACTTTTCCGAATCTGCGGTCGGAAGAGTTTCCGAGTGAATTAGAATCGCACTGCTGCTCTCTGATAAATAATAGTATCACTACTTGATTACGTCTACCTTACAAATACTATAACGTTTTGAAAATTATAATAGCAAATGCTATCGCTATCGGTAAAGCCTATAGGTATAGGTTAGTCGTTACTCATTGTATGGGATCATCAGTAAGTAGGTACCTAAATCATAATACAAGTTGCGACTAATTTAATAGTACGAAAGGGCTTTTTCAGTGTAAGGTAAGACATGTAGGTAGCATAACGATATACCTAAGTCAGGGTTAACTCTCGCCTTTCTATTTAGGTACCTAAGTAGGTGGAGATGAAGGAATGGGTCAAATCGCTGGTTAGGGTTAACAAAGGCCAGTTCTATAAAAGTCCGTAAGTTAAATGTAATACCAAATTTCGGTAAGGTTGATCTTATTGTCAAGTTTTTGTACGGATTTGTCAAAATGTTCAAATTTGGACGTTTAAAAAACTGGCGCTAATTCTGCCACACGGGAAGCATAATTTTACAGATCTCATTTCGGAGTGTTTCCGCGTTTGTTTTTTTGTTTTTCTGTGGCTCTCCTGAAAATAGGCATGGCTCCTACATATTTTTACATGATAATGTGTCAAAACTTAATTGATTGGTAAATAATTACATTGTTAGTTAGTTACAAGAGAAGCTAATAAAAGTGTTTGAAAAAAGATTACAGGATATTATGCCGTTTGCTACTCGTATTCCCATGATTTGGACTATGCATAAGGATCATGTTCCAGACTGCAATTTTTGGTCTTACTGCAATAAAAGACATAGATAGGTAATATATATACACTAAATACAAAGACAAGACACATAGTTACGTACCCTAGTTTGTCTTCACTAGTCTCTCAAAGTCAGTCTCTCAATTGTCTACTACTTATATTATGAACAAAAAACACAGAAAATATCGTGTGGCACGATAAAACTTTTATTTTGTCGACCAGTGATCAGACCAGATCTAATATAAGTATAGGTGGAACAAGAGAAAGCAGCTGTATAATAAGCTTATAGATAAATGTTAGCTAGGTCTCGTATAGGTAACTAGTCCACAGTTGCTCACAAGCATTGCCTTTCAATTGGAACCGAGGCGGCTAAAGAAACGGTTTTTTAGCATCTTCAGTAACGTTAACTTTTGGTCCGTTTATTGATCCGTACACGGACGTAGCTATAGCGTTCCCGGACGTCCGTGTTGAAGTTAACTGTCCAAAATGTTTGAAATAAAATTTGACATTTACTTAATTATTTTTTTTTGGTTAAGTATTAGAAAAATGCTAGTAGGTAATCTCTCAAGGGCAAATTCTTAACATGGTAATAAACAACTTTTGTTCTACGACTTTTTTAACATAGCTACGGATTGAAATTAAAATCGATCCTGATCCGTTATCCGCGGTATTAGATCAATGTGTGATGTCATAATATGTCATTTTAGTAGTAATATGTCAAGCCATACTAAAATTACATATTATGACATGACATATCGATCCGAAACCGCGGATAACGGATCAGGATCGATTATTTATTAATTTCGGGCTATCGCCCGTTTACAAAATACCAACAACACTTCCCGCAAGCTTCGTAGTGCAGCTACGCAGCGTAGCCGTTGGGAATAGTACATTTCGTAGTAGTCAATTACCGCCCGCTGCCCTGCGCTGAATCCCACCTAGAGTTTACATAGAGTTACTAATAAATAGATAGATCGATTTAATTTTTAATCTCTGTATGGGACAAACTACTATGAATGATTAAAAACCGTAGAACAAAATTTGTTCGTTGTGATGTACACAAATTGCTCTTAAAAGTTTGTTAGCATTTTTCCAATAAACCTCTACTGATAAATTAACCACGCTTCAAACAACGGGCCTATACGTATTATACGTAAGATTTTTTAATGTTCTCTAAGAAATGACATTATTGAAATTTGTAGTAAGTACTTGAACAGTGTCTATTAGCATAATCAGTTGCATTAAGTTATAGGTATTGCATGCCTATTTAAACATAACTTTCTTGGATGTTAAATGTGTTACTTATTCAATAATTAATTAGGTACCTACGATTAGATGACGCCTAAGTATATATTTATATATATTCGTATGTTATGTATCCGAGTCTGAAATCTGGATAATATTCGTAGAGCCAGTTGGCTACTACATCAAATAGTTGAATACTTTGCTGACTTGTTGCAGTAAATACTTAAATATACCTTTCTCACCACAAAAAACAATAGACAGACCTTAGAAATGAGTTGAAGAGATGTCGATCATCTATCACGCTTTCGGGAAACATCAACTTTTGTCGCTAACTGTACCAGTATCTTAACTTGAGATCCAGTTCCCAATCCAAGCATAGCTTGGCGCCATCTCTACTCTTAACATTTGGAGATTTGTGGTCAAACGCTACCTGGTGCATGATGTAAAAAGTGGTTTTTTTTAATACAATCGTTTTTCTTTATTTTTTACAAAAATATTTCTGGCCTTTATTAAACTATTTTTTTTCGTATTTATTACCATTTAATAACATCTTTAGTAGGTACCTCTGCCTACTTACTTTTTGTCCTGATATTGGTATGTCAAGTTCCTTCTATACTTCCATAGATCTACTTATCTGTTTTTTATTTCGCACCTTTTATTTAAGACTAGTCATTTCCATATAATATTTTCTAATGCTTAAAAACTCGTTCATAAACACCTAAGCCCAACTAACTTTACCAAGTATTAACCAAAACGATTGTTCACATTTTTTTTAACAAATTTTATTAATATGTTGTGTATGTTAATGTAACTTTATTGCTTTTAATTTGAATGTTATAAATACATGGCAATTATGCGATTAGGTGGTTTAAAAATTGGTTTATGATTATTTAGTTAATTTAGATTAAGGATGTTACCGATTATTTAATATATGTAGGTATATCTAATAATAATGTTAATATAATGAAACCGTATCCGTTTTTTAACTTAATAGATTGGTTTCCTTGTTTACTTAATAACTTATATATATATATAGATACATAATATATATTATATAAATACACATATGAATAATTTGTAGAAAAATATTATGTATCTAAAACCAGTGGCAGTGTTTCTATTAGTAGTGCCATTTTCCTTCACATAGGTACCTACCTACGCACTATTTTAATTACATTTTTAACCAGCTGTGCCCTCCGAATTCACTCGTGTGGAAACTGAATTTTCCGGAATACTATTAGCATATACCTACTTATGTCAAACTCTGGCCTAAAAAATCAAAATCTTAAATCGGACTTAGATCAGTTTGCGTAAAAACGCTCATGTACTGTACCTATAGGTAGAGAGCGTTAACATTTTGAAAAAACTAGCGCTAGACCTACTATTTAGCGTTTTTGGACCAAACAGACAAAACCTATCTAAGTAGGTACTTTTTAGTCCATAAGTGTGCGAGATGATTTGCCTGTAGGACGTACTATCCGATATTATAAACAATAGAAACATTGACGTTTAGATAATTAAGTATTATTCGTCAATGAAGAGAAATAAACACATAATTATACCTATTTAGATGGGAATCGTGCCTACCTTTGTCCTTGTTAGTGACAATGTGAGATACCTAATGTCTAATTGTTAGTTTACTACTTCAGCTATTGTATTATTACATTAGGTGTATAGTTATCTAGAAACAATAGTTTTGAATAAATTTTACATTAGAAGTTTCAGTCCATCTTTGCTGTATTCGGTTACTCGAATGTTAAAACTTGTTGCTATTTTTATACTTGATCCGCTACGGTTAAGGATTTTATGGTAGACTACCTGCTATTCATTGTATACAAATAAAAATTAAGGTAGGTCCATAAAATAAGTATGTAGGTATTGTATTTTCTGATTTTTCCTGATTATCTACCTACCAACTTAGTTGTAATTAGTAAAATGTACAGAAACAATAGGTACGAAACAAAAAAAAAATAGGATTGCCTAAGTAGGTATTCTGAAAGTAGCCAAACGTTAAATTTTTAGGTTAATTACTCAGCCACACAATAAGATTTATGCATATAGGTAGATATGTCTCCATAAATATGTACCGTGAAGGGTAAAGGCTTTACTGACACTGGCTGTACTTACATAAAAAACAACATGAAAAAACACTGTTAGCAACAAATAGTTAAGGTTTTTTACAATGTTAGGGTGTGTGACTCGTAGCAAGTGGTGTTTTAACATGGAAGCAAGGTGAGAAACCTTTTGATAAGTATCCTAATAAAGTACATTACTACATTGAATCTGCTTTTTATTGTACGAATCTAATTAATCCCCATTATCACCATCATCAGCATAATATTACCTAAGTGCCCACTGGAATTTCAACATAATTTTTCATTTTATTTCGAAAACTTGCGTTTCTTCCGGTGGTGTGAAATTAGTGGATTTATTAACCATTATATTATATTAGTAGCTGTTCCCCGCGGTTTCACCCGCGTGGGCTACAGTTTATCGCGATAAAAAGTATTCTATGTCCTTCCCCAGGGTTCAAACTATCTATGTACCAAATTTCATTTCAATCAGTTCAGTAGTCTAGGCGTGAAAGCGTATATTATATTCTGTATACTCCAAAATTATCTTAGTTTGAAATATTTTTTTAATTGACACTGGCAAATACACTAATCGTGTGACGCCATTACAAAACAGAAAAAAAATAGTTGACCATTCATCAGCTGACAATTAGACATTGACACTAGTACTAATGTCAATGTCAGATTGACATTTGACATCGAGGTGTGCAACACACAAACACAAAACACGATTCGAGTATTTCGAGTTACCAGGCAGGCGCAACTCGGAACAAAAATTTTTTGTATGGAGTTTACGCCGTAAATAATGGCGGATATTGCTATCACACTCCCTCAGTGCGGTTTCTCTTTCATGCAATACTTCCTGTCAAGTGTCAGCCATGTTGTTTATCAACAAAACTACATTTCGTACCGTGTGTTAGGAATGTAAATGCTTGTTTGATTGTGGATTTTAATTGTTTGAAGGGTAGTTTCTCCTCAAAATTAGTGACGGGTGATCAGAGGTGTACTTTGAGTCAAAATGCCACCGAAAAGATGGCTTATTTCTTGTGAAATTTGTTAAACTCGAGCAAGTCATTCGAATCGTAAAAAAAGGATGTTTAAGGCGAGACTTCCTTTAGATGAAGCCCGGTAAGCACATAAATATGATACTTTCCAGCCATATGTAAGTAGCAGGCTAAAAACAAATAAAATTAACCTATTTTTCTCAAAT
Organism: Opisthograptis luteolata; assembly: GCA_931315375.2. NCBI lineage: Eukaryota > Metazoa > Arthropoda > Insecta > Lepidoptera > Geometridae > Opisthograptis > Opisthograptis luteolata. The sequence goes on along the minus strand of OV928036.1, from coordinate 9,977,187 downwards.
AAATTGTGTGCTAGTGATGTACTGCAACTGTAATATCGATATTATTAGCAACATTATTGATTTATCATTGAAAAAAATAAGGAATATAATATTGGGTGAAAGAGTAGGCGCACAATGTTTTACATATTTCAATGGCGTGCCTACATAAATGAACAAGGATCGGAATAGGTTGTGCAATTTTGCAGGACTTAGAAACAATCTTTATAAAATTGATATGCCACACAATGGATTACGTGTGCCGAGTACACAAATAAACGCAAAGCCTGGCCATTATGTGTTTATGCCTAATACTCCTGATACCAACAATGTGGCGATGCTAAGCACAATTTTTTTTTGATCCGGACATTTGGGTGGAGCGAAGGTGCATCTATAAGTTTTATATTAATATTAATGTTTTTTAGATTCTAAAATTTCTGTTCTACACCTACCCGAAGTTGATGATGCTGTCCTGCCTGATGTTTTCGAATTTCCAGACGATGATGCGGAATATGTTCACATGGAAAACAATTTGTTCGATTCGATCGAAAAGCAGCGTACTGTATATGTTGCAGGATATTTATAGCCTCAATGGTGTTAAAAAAACTGCGGCAATGTAAGAATTGTGAGCAAACCTTAAAAATAAAAGACCCAGAACGATGTGAGTCATCAACTGTTTACAATGGAATGTTTCATTTTCGTTTCGCTGAATAATTTAATTTCTGTAATAAAAAAATAATTAGCAGAAACAGTTTTTTATTTTATTTCGGGTCCGCATTTAAGTCCAATCTTGTATTAGAATTTAGTATCAAATATTCCTCATCAACATTGGACTCATTAATACAGATTCGATACCTATCTAAAATCAATATAAAAATATTAATATTTAGCAACCTAGGTTTCTGCATTGCATATTTTATCGATATCGATAAAAGGTTATTGGTTATGCACTATTTGGTTCGTTAGGTTGGTACTCTGTGGTTTGACGTCTTTGTGGTATCTGTTGGTAATGTTGGTATTGGAATGCGCCGTAAATTGATTCTATCGGCTAGTATGGAAGTCCCGTCTCTTAAACCTTACATTCTCTTTGGAGTTACTTCGAGTTGAATTGAAATTCACATCACCTATGTTAAACTAAAATCGAGTGAGTAGGTCGAAGCCGAGTACTTGTATTTCTTTTTCCATCTAGATATTATATTAACCTCTAAATCTGCAATATCGTATCAAAAGCCCCAAAACACGCAGCAAAACAACATCAAGAAAAAAAACGTTAATTTTTTTTTATGTTATGTAGGGTACTTCACAACGTTTTACCAAACGTTGGTTTGAATCTTCCAAAAAACTGGCTTATTTTGCAAAACATGCCATTTTACGCTGTAGCAAAAGGTCGCACCTGTGGTATTTTTACAACGTGGGCTGATTGTGAAGCCCAAGTGAAAGGATTTTCCGGGGCTAAGTACAAGAAGTTTGATTCAGCAGCAAGTGCACAGGATTTCATCACCTCCGCTAACAGTAGCAGCAGTAGTAGTTCTATTAATAAACCTTACAACTACAGAAATGGCGTCAATGCTTCAAATCCTCACCTGAAAAGGACATATTCAACTTCAAATAATCAAAAAACTCACTACACCAGTCGTTCAATATCAAAAAAATCCGACGATGGTGATGATAGCTCGCAGTCTGACGATGGTCTGGACGCTATCCTCAACAAGCAGATGGATGATATTGAGAAGAGAATTAAAACTTTTGAAAAGGGGGTTGATAAGATTTTAAAAGTTGTTAAAAGTTCTGAAAGAAGCACTATTTTAATAGAACCTCCAGCACCTAAGAGGACTAAGAAAAGTTCTAACAATGAGTTTGAAGAAGACAGCGAAGGTTACGTTCAAGTGTACACTGATGGAGCATGTTCTTCAAATGGAAGCCGTGGTGCTCGAGCTGGCATCGGTGTATATTGGGGTGAGGGGCACTCTCACAATGTCAGCGAGCCAGTGTCTGGCCGAGCCACCAACAACTGCGGAGAGATCCAGGCTGCTACCCGAGCCGTCCAACAGGCTATACAAAGTGGTATTAAAAAACTCACAATCAACACAGACTCGCAGTTTCTCATCAATTCAGTGACCAAATGGATGCCAGGTAACTCCTGCAAACATTTTATATAAGCAGCTATTGTCAATGACTAAAGTCACTGATTCACTTTCTGTTTCTCCTTAGCATCTCTCACCAAAAATCACCAACTTGATGATACACATTTGAAAAATAGGTTGTAATCTTTTGTCACTGATTACATAATATGTTACATTGTCTATTAATAAAAAAAGTAACATATATATGGGTCATTCTAAGTTAAGAAGTACTTTCCATGGCAAGGACAAAAAAATACTTTTTTTTTATACTATCTTCCTAATTAACCTATTTATTACATAAAACCAAATGTTTTCTTCATGCTCACTTAATTTTATTACAGAAATGTAGGTAGTTTAGTCACAATAGGTTCTAATATAAGAAAAAAGTCTCTCCCCTGGTCTGTCCCCAAACCGACTTTATTTGTAAACCAGTTATTATGAATGTATTAAAATTCAATAATTATTTTACCATCGTTAATTTTATACAGAACAATAACTTAGTCACAGTGTCTTATAAGTAAAAAAAATTATATTCCAATTTTTAATATGTAATATTAACGCCGAAAATTGTCCTACGTGTTTCGTGTCTCCTCCCCTGGCTTTTTGTTTTCGATTAAAACTCAGTTTTGTTTTGCTAGTTTGTGGAAGTTTTAACCTTGAGTGCATAGTATGTAACGTAAAGCTAGCAGCAAGCGGCGCATAAGTCAACTGCGCAGCCATTTTAACGACCATTTCAGTCATGCCGCTCGCTGGGTGTAGGTAATTTGAGTGAATGCATCTTTCCCCTGGTTAGTTTTATTTAACAATTATTTGTTAAAATACGAATATAGACTTAAATATTCACTTCGAATAGTGCATACATTGTTACGTTTGATTGTGAATTGCGTACAAAAAACACTTTTACGGCTATTTTAGATATCAATCGAAAATGTATCTCCCCTGGCGTATTTCCCCTGGCTCTTTTGATGGCAGAAGATGAACCACTAATCAATTTCACATCTCAAGAACACAGGAAGAAGCCTCAAGAAAGACTACAGCATTCTGTACCTACCAGTTTTAAAACCAAACTTCACAAGTGCACAAAGATGATACAAAACCCTCAACATCTGAAAAGCAAACATTTTGAACAGGGACTTTGTGCTGATTAAACTTTAAAATACAAAAACAGAATATTTTTATGTTGCAATGTGCACAAGTGTTGAAGAAGATGATGAACTTCAAGTTATATTTTATAAAATCTGATGAAACTGGAAAAAGTTCAGAATTAATGATGACGATATTTTTTTCATCACCTTGGATCAGGTTTTAAAAAACTACCCTCCTAAACTAAAAAATGAGAGGGCAGCATATTTTTAAAGCATTTAATGAATTTATTGATGTCTTTGAACGCGGGTTTTTTTTAGTATCTTTTGTTTTTTTTTTTAAGTTGCCTTTGATTTAAAATGTTTTTAGAGTTTAAGTACAAGAAAAACCTAATACTATTACTCAGAGAAGTTTAATTTATTTTTATTTCATTATTGACATTGATAGTAAAGTTAAAGATATTTTCGTTTTGATGGAAAGGAAAAGTAAGATCCTTTTTATGTTTTGTACCTAGCGCTTAAGAAACATTTATTTTGTAAACAAAAACTGCTAAGAAATGACAAGCCTGATTATAAAGAATTCGTAACTAAAATTAAAATAATTAAACAAAGTTGATTCTTTAAAATAACCCTGTTTTTAATATGTCTATCTCTCTTCCCTGTCCATAAAGTATCCTCCGCTGTGCATTTTGTCTCTACCCTGTACTGAGTATTTACCCTGGTCACTTATAAATCAAGATAAAACCAACAAATTGACTGGCCACTTTGTAAACGTTTTCAACTTAAAAGTTTCCACAACAAAGATGTATACTTAAGTAAAAATATTGAAAAAAATGCCATGCCGTCACTTCATACAACATATTCCCTCTTAACTGAGAATGACCCATATACAGAGACTAGCTAGATAAAAAAACTCATTATTGGTACACCAAAAAACATTGAAATTTAAAACTAGAACAGCAATAATCATCCTCTTAATGTTAAGACACCACATCTAGTTATGATATTCATTTTTTTTTTGTTATTCTTCAGGTTGGAAAAGGAAGGGATGGAAATTGGCATCTGGTGACCCTGTAAAAAACGAGAAAGACTTCAAAGAGCTGGACAGCATTAAAGACAAACTAGACATAAAATGGAACTATGTGGAGGCCCACCGCGGCATCCATGGTAATGAAATGGCTGACCAACTGGCCAAAGGAGGAGCTGCTTTATATAATAAATAAATGATTCTTTCTTAGATATAGGTACTTCAATTTATAAAGCGGTATATCATTATAAACTTGTTGATAAATAAGTTCATTTTATGACATATCAGTCCACTTCGTCATCTAAAGTATTCAGTAATGTATGTGCGATTGTACGTATTTTGATTTCATTGTTTAAGTTTAAGACTGAATCAGAAACATATTTTATTCGAATGTCTATTTAAATATGAGGCATGGGTGTAGTGAGCAGTTTACGCCATGCAATCTTTACATTTAGTCCCATTTCTACATTACCATTAATTTAGTTTGAACTAGCTGCTACCCACGTGGACACTTACTGCGATAAAGGAAATAGTATCCTAAGTCCAGGGTTGAAATATCTCTAAATATCAAGATCGGTTCAGCAGTCTTGTAACATATTGAAATATTGAGAGTAGAGCCACCAACCAACCAAGTTAGGGCATATGTTACTCAGCAGGCTGAGCCAAGAAAACCAAATAATTAAACTTACTTGAATATAATTATAAGAATGAAAACTGATTGATGGTTGTTTTTCTCAATTTTTGTGTATTTTTATGTGTGTAGGATTGGTAAATAGTAAAAGTTCAGTTTGGGTCTAGTCTGATTTTGACTATTTTATATTAGGATCTGTGCAAACATACACTTCAAAAAATTCAAAACTCCGGATTAATAGGCCTCCATACTCTGAAGTCTGGTGCAGGTGATTAAAAAGCATTTTGTATTAATTTCGACTTTATTGAAACCAACATTTATTTTGTACCTTATGTACTACGAGCTATAAAATAAGAAGTTACCTATTAAAAAGTATTTACAAATCCAATACTATTATAACTTGACTAACATGTTGCCACAAAACTTTAAAAAACTTACTTGTTGATTTCGACAGCATAGTTAACCAGCATTGCTATTTTGCTACTGACACTGGCAACACACACTATTTTAAGGTACAGCCAAGACTTAGCACAGTAAATCCCTTAATTTATTAAACATTTATACAAGTATAAAAATTGTGAAACCCCACTGATATAACTTTAATTGTAGATGAAGCAATAAAATTGAATAATGTAAACCTTTAAGCGACATCTTTGGACCGTCCAATGTGCATAGTTAATGTTAATGTTCCGATGATGTTGTTTGTTAGTTAATGTTTCGATTTCGACCATAGTTAGTTTTGACTTCTGATCAAAGGAATTGCTCTCGTATGTTAAAACGGTTTTAAAATTGTCAATCTCATTGATAATGACGTTAGGGTTATAGAAAATACCATAGAGTAGTATACCTATCTATATTATGAATAGTTCTACGACGCTATACGCTTACGCTACGTCTGCTGGCATAAGTAGATATGTAACTAACATAACACTTTGAAAGGTATTTTACGTAAAATCTGGTGACACATAAAAAGTAACATCTGGTGACACAAAATAAATTATTAACAGAGAGAATAATGCTGTTTAGGGCACTGTTTGAAATCGTGATAAAAATTTACACAGTGTAATGTAAAATTAGCATCTAATATGTTACAGTAATGGGATTTATCTCGTTTCCTTTGCGGTGGCCACACTAGCGTCTCTAAAGTCCATTGTACTCGCGCGTATCAGAACCTACATTATTAATTTAGCGCGGATAACTGGCTGCGTTTTTTTTATCATATTATATACAGTGTACAATACACCGTCTTATTGCGAGTGTTGCTCTCGTAATTATAAAATGTATTCAAAATATGGTAAAGCAAGGCACCAGCTTCAGCCTCTATTATTATAAATGCCATTTATCTGCTATAACAGCCAATAAATTTGAGTTCATTGGACGTTGACATATAGTGTGAGCCCAGCATCATAATACAATTCAGTGTAAATACTTTGTTAACATGCATCTGTCTTATTCCCATATTCACTATACCGATCTACATTATATACACTTTACCGGAAGTAATTAATTTCGTACAATTAATCACATTACAGGAAACGAGGACAGCGTCCACTCACAAGTCCTGCGGGTATATCAAATACCGTAGGGGTACCGAATTTATGTCCTAAACAATAACAGAACAATAAGTCTACTTTATCAAGTCAAGGACTACCTATATATTATAATACGCTCGAACCGTTAGCCGGATACATAAATATAAAACTCTACAAATACTAATCAAATATAATATGTATGTATGTAGGTAATTTTATTTACTTACATTTATTGCTCTTCCGTAATTTCATTAAATTTACCTAACTTTTAATCGGTAAGGATATCAAGAGATTAAAAACTAGTGATCATGTTGTCTATACTATACCTTACAATCTGACATTTGACGGGCATCGGCTAACTTCGCGCCGCTAACAATATTTCAAAAACGATAAACTACGATAAAATACATCAGTAATTTTTAGTCCATACAATAATAAATTATAAAAACATTTCCAATAAAAGTTACAGCTACATTTGAGTTGGCGGATGGCCTCACTCCGTTGTACTTTCTAAATCCACGTAGGTATAGAAATTCTAAACGTGGATTCGCTCGTTGCTGTCGGGCTACAATAACTGCAAACACTGATTAACATAAACCGTCAATAGATTGCATCAACAAAAAAGACAACATAAGCACCCAAGAGGCACTAATCCCAACTATAATTAACTATAGCAGTCTTAAATTCTACATCAATGAGTCACATTTTTATACATACGATTCGAACCTGAAACGTAAATATTGTATAGTTTTAAAAGACAACGTGCTTTTTTATGGACAAACGTATCTAATGTTAAGATACTATTAACCAATCGTGACTAATCTCTGCTACCTAAAGGTAGGACCGATGAAAATATGCATGTATCACCTGTATATCAACGAAGTGTACTACATCATTCAGAGCGTTGACTCAACAACAACAATGATACAATATTATTGCAGCAGGTTCTAAATCAACTTATTTATGTACAGTACAATACAAGAGAATATTTAAAACTAGCTGAGCCCCGCGATTTCAACTGACTGCGTAGATATCCCCGCACATTTTCTGTGATAAAAAGTAGCCTATTTCACTCTTGAGCCCATAAACTCGATTTTTATAAAAAAAAAAACACGTAGATCCGTTGCGTGATAGAGACAAACCAACAAACAAACACACTTTCGTGTTTATATAATAATAACAATAGGATAACATAGCTTTGTTTTGCAACAACCATGTGTAATACTTATGTCTACTAGGTTTTATCTCTAGACACATTAGTTCCCAAGTTATATAAAAGGACGTACAGAAATTGCCTATTTTAAACAGTAGTATGAGAAAAAGTTATTGAATAACTTTATTGTAAACCTGTAGAGCTTATCGCCGGTTGAGTATCAAGTTATTTACTTCTTAAAACAGTATCCCATTTTACCACAAAGGTTTCATTACATAGAATCTTTGACCACAGAAAATAAAGAACAGCTATACAACATATCTGTTAAATAAATAGAAGGTATAAAAAAAACGATATATCAAACTCCAACAAGATCTCTATTTCGCCCGTTTAATTATATTGGTCAGAAATTTATTTATCTTGATACTAAATTGTTGTTTTTTTTTCCAATTTCAAATTGTATGCTGTTATGTTTATGATAAAATCAACCAGTTATAACCCCACTATCCGGCTAACGGTTGAAAAACAAAAATGTTGATTTGAATAACATGTAACTAAATTCGATTGTAATGCCAAGGTCACACATTGGCTATATTGCATCAAGATATTTATAGCGTTGCAGCCAATACACACATAAATATGGATCAGTCTTGAACAGATCTTGAACATTGGTGTAACTTTGCGTCCAATATCCAACGCCGTAACGCGCCGCGTCGTTTTTTATAACACGTCCAAAGGAGAGGATGAAAAATGCGCCGGCACTTTGGGTCCAATGTAGATTCTGATAAAAAAATATTTCTCGTTCTGTTGTCACAGAACTTTTCGTATGCGCGCGGAAAGTAACTTAGGAAGCATTGTGGCTGTGGCTGGTGTTTTTCTAGCTGCGTAAAAAGCGGAAACGTTGTACTCAGTATGCAATAATTCCGTGTCGGTCAGGCGGAGTGGATCATGATTGTTGCCCACCAAAATTCGATGGTTCCAAATCAGTAAAGTGAAGAGGCGGCCGCCCATCACCTACACCGAAACTGTGTTGTGAACCAGTTCAGTATTTCTGCTCTAGTCAGGCTAGTGGCCGCATCTCACGTGAAGTACTGGATGGTGTGCGGGCGGCGCGACGGCGCGGGCGTTATTACCGACGCGGTATTGCTCCCAGCGCCTACAATCAGGTACCCTCCTGACGTTACCACCTTCTTGCCGGTTTCCTCGTTTACTACCTGCAAACGGTTGAAATGACAAGTTATCGTTTAATCGTTTTAGTATCGCTACAATTAATTTACTATTGGTCTGACACAATTTTATCGCGATCATCAAATGCACGGACTTCTTGCCCTCCCAGGATAGCTTAGTCCCAGTGCATTCTCGCACCTTTGTCATTCTGAATGATTAGGTATAATGTGAAACAAGCTCCCTCCACAAGTCTTTCCGGAGTGCAGTTCTACAAGATAGATGTAAAAAGAGTTCTTCGGGGTTGGATACTCCTCTAGTGTTACAAATGTCCATAGGCGACGGTGCTCGCTTACCATCAGCTGGATTGTCATTCTATTTCATAAAAAAGAACTAATATATAAAAAAGTTAAAGATGTTTAAGATGTTGTACCATACTTGTTTATTGATGATGAGCGGCGATAACTGGCCCGGTCCTTGGGTCGGCTTGTATGTGCCAACACACTTCATGGTCTGGTTGCCACTGTTGTCTTCGACCATGCTAACTGGAAATATGAGTATTCTTTACAAATTGTACAACAGTGCAAAGCGATATCCAAATGTCATTTGACTAAAGTCCGTCCGCAGTTTGTTCTGCGTGGGGAATCAGTGAAACTGATGGGAGGTTTACTCATAGGCAACGTTTACACTCGTGAGCCGTGAATGGCAACGTGTATTTTCAATGTATACGAAAAAAAAAACTAAAATGAGTTGGCGCAACGACCCAAAGTAAGTCTTGGCCTCCGATAATAAAAGACACCACTACTAGAAATCAAAATCCAGATTTATAGCTACTGTTAGACCAGTGGTTACCAAAGTTTACTGAACTGCGACTCTCCGAACAAAAGTAAAGTTCCGAATTTGGGACTCATCTATTGGTTTTAACTTTCATGAAGAAACTTTATTTTTTACTCTTCCGATGAAAAGCGACGATGTGGTCGATAGTGTACGCACGCGGTGCCCAGTAAATACCTATTCACTTTTGACTTTAACACCCCGGGGTTGTACCTTTCAGGAAACACCAACCATAGAAGGGCATTCCCCTCTTTTGCAGGTTTGTTGATGGCGCTTATCCGAAGGCTGGTCGTTCTGTGATGGAATGTTGCTGGGGGAATAACGTAATATTTTTGGTTTACCGATGATACACACACCCTGATCTGGTTTAACGTACTGACCTATAATGGAAGTCTTCGGGCTTGCGGTCTCCGCCTGCGGGAAGACGCGCGGGGTGGTGAGTTTGCCGCCCACCGTCAGCGACGGCGTCTGCGCAGGCACACTCTTCTGCAAGACCAGTGGGATACATGTAGTAACTAACTGATGCAGCGAACTATGTTTTACTAAAAACGCTCCTCAGGAGTCAGGATACAAACCACATACTCTTTTCTCTTGTGTATTTATATATATGTATATACTTTTTTAACTCTTTGAATACGCGTCACGCTAATACTACTAAACGGATTTTGATGTAACTTGACATACGATAGGATTAAAATTTAGGAAAATTTTACTCCGAAAAACAAAAGGGTTTCTGAGGGATAGGCGATGAAAGATGTGAAATTATGTACCTATTTAAAAATGTCAGCAAATCGGTTTTAGGAGCACATTTTACTGTTACAATTTTAGGCAATATTTAGATAAACAGAAATACTAATTCAGAATACTCACTGGTAGGTTACCAGGCTGCTGTTGAAGTCTAGGTTCGGAGCCGGTTTCATCTTCGTTCCCATCCTGAAAATAAGAAATTACGTTTAATCTTTACTTATGGGTTATAAATTAAATTTTAAGGATCTGCCAGTACTACATTAATACGAATAACCTAGAAAACTACGTAACATAGAATGACATAGATTCTAAATACATAATTCTAATCAAAGCAGACCTATTACCGTTTATGTTGTTTTATGTTCTACTAGTTGCTCCCAGCGGTTTCACCCGCATCTTCCCGTTATCCCGTAGGAACCTTTTCGGGGATAAAAAGTATCCTATGTCCGTTTCCTGGTCCTATGTTACCTCCCCACGAATTTTCAGCCAAATCGGTTCAGCCGTTCTTGAGTTATAAATAGTGTAACTAACTAACACGACTTTCTTTTATATTATATAGATTGTTGTGCTGAAACAACAAAGCGTTATTTATCTATAAGTATATCATTTACAAATTGTGAATGAATACTCACTTTACGTGCGAGTTGTACTATCTTCGTTGGCTGCATGGACACACAAACATAAAAAAAAAATGTTACCCATCCATACTAAACAACTTTTTACAGAAGGGTACAATGTTCGATTATTTATTATCGTCGGATTCAGAATTTCAGTAGGTTGTCTCAAAAAGGAATAACATGAAAAAAAATCGCGCATGTGACCTTCTTCTAAAAGCCGTTTCGCACGTACGTGTGTATGAATCAATCAGAAAGAGTTACCGATCGTGCACACACAAACACACACACACAGAGATACGAGCGCGTCCTCGTCCTCCAATTGCTCACGAGTTTCAAAGCAAACTGCTTTCAAACCCGTGTTCATTTGGGGGCGTCCATTGAATACGTGAGGCATTTTTGAGATTTTTTGACCCCCCTCCCCTCCCCCCTTGGTGTGATATCGTAAGATTTGATTTAGAAGAATCTCACGCGAGATTCTTCAAAAATTCTATTCTTCTAAACGTGTTGGATTAATAAGAAAAAAAACAAAACAAAAATATTTTTACCGCAATTTTACATTGTTTTCTGCGAGAAAAATTATTACGTGATATTTGCCAAGACCCCCCCGCCCTAAGTGAAGTCCCCCCCTAGAACGTGAGATGTTCTAGGGGGGGACCCCTAGAACGTGAGATGTTCTAGGGGAGGACCCCTAGAACGTAATTAATGGACTCCCCCTTTCAAGGAACTTCTTCCAATCACCAATATTAATTACCTTGGGGCGTTGTGCGCAGTTCGCGTAGTGTTGCGGCCAGTGGGAGCGCTGGCACGGATAGTCGCAGTACGCGGTGTTCCAGCAGCAGTAGAACTGCGCCTCCTGGCTGCAGTTCGCACACCTGCAATGGCGCCATGTGTTTCAGTACATTTTCAATAGATTAATTTATCAAAGTCGTTTTAGTTACACCATTTATAACTCAAGAACGGCCGAACCGATCTTTAAGATCATTGATTTGTTGAATTTGTGTCTGTCTCAAATAGTAGAATAAGTATTGAAACATTCGATAAATTCACGAAAAAATCAGTTGGATGTGAAGTTAACTCTGTCTATTTCTTTGTTACTAGAGTTCGAGACCCCAATTTTGAGTGAATTTTTGAGAATGTAAACACAGTCAGCGATAAATTCGTTGAACACTGCCACTTTTATATTTTTTCATTATAAAGAGCGAAGATTTGTTCATGTCTGGTACAAAACTGGGCGTAATCAGTAACTTTTGACGCCGAATAAGTGGATCTATACTAAGAAACGAGTACACGAAAGTTGGTATTATATCACGCGCCAAATGCATTTGTTTCGGGAGAAGTTAGCTCAGTCCTCTTCCACGTCCCTGCACCTATATTGCCCTTAAAATGGTATTCTGAACATCTAAATGTATCGTACAGCTAACGACAAAAGTCGCTGAACAATCACACATTTTCCGAGTTTTATTATCATCTTAAAAACCGACCTTCAACCGATTCTTCACTTAACATCAGGTGTGTTGTGTTGGATTCAAACGCTACCTAGTAAGTTATAAAACAAAAACAAACATTACTGATCTAATCCGTATTTGGAAACTCGAGTATGATCAGCTACTTTTGTCGCTGACTGTACATACCACTGTTTCGTTTTGGTGAGCTTCACGGCCGCCTCTAGCTCGATCTGGGCCACCCGTCTCGTCTCACTCATCACTCGGAGCTTGTCCTTCTCGAACGACAGCCGCATCTCCGCCAACGTCAGTTCTAGACAAAACCACATAAATTCAGTTTAAAAAAAGCAAACATTATTATTTATTTTAAATCGAGCTCCAACATATTTATCAAAAATTACGGGCGAAAAATGACACACACAGACCAGTACTTTTTTAAAGTAAATGAGTGGCAAACAAACATGCCGCCTGATGATAAGCGGTCACCGTCGCATTACAATACTAGGGGCGTTGCTAAAGTGTTGCCAACCCTCTGCAGAACTCTTTTTGACACTCATCTTGAAGGACTAACTGAGGTGCTACCGAGGTGAGGGCGGCGAAAATTCAACAGCCTGTAAGTACTTTGAAAATGTATAAATCGACCACTTGATACAGCGCTTACAATTACTTCATCATCATCATCATCAGCCCGTGTCAGACTTAGGTCTCTCCCAAGGTACGCCGCTGAGCCCGGTCTTCGGCTCTTCTCATCCAACTACTGCCAGCCACTCGGCGCAAGTCATCGCTCCACCTCGTCGCAGGGCATCCTACACTACGATACACTATAATTATTTAGACCGGACATCATAATGCTTGGCAACAGGTATACGAACCGTGGTTGTGCTTGAGCTCGCCCAGCTCCTGCTGATGCCGCCAGCGCGCCTGCTCCAACTGCAGACGCACCGTGGCGTTCGCCGCCGCCGGCTCGTCCAACTTCTCTATCGTATCTTCTAGGAGCGAGCGGAAGTACTCCGCTAACTGTAAGGAGACGGTTCAATGTATTGTTTTAAACTTGTTTATGTACTTGATTGTAAGGAAAGGAAGGGGTATATCGTTCATTCGTATATCGATGAATACACAGGTTCGAAAAGTGAGAAAATTTCTTACACCCTGACCTGACACTACAGATTGTACCCAGCAGCACTTTCCTCTAGATAGCAACGTCAGTAACGTCACTTTTCTGGTGCAATAGCAACTAAGCCAATTCTGAATGATTTTTATAACAATGCTAGTTTAGTGGATAGATTGACGGTGGAGGCGGTAAACAAGGCCTGCAATGGCAATGAGACATCCCTCTCAATCGTCATCATTATCATAATCAGTCAATATGTTCCCAACTACTGGGATACAGGCCTTTCCCCAGAGAAAGTATGGGCCATAATCTACCAAGCCGGCCCACTGTCCGGATTAGTAGACGACTCATACTCTTTAAATGTAGATACAATTTGCTGCTTGCCTGTTCTTTGCCGTCGTAATGATGTTGGAACAGGCGTAGCTAGTTTTGAGTTTGTCGTTTTGAAGTGATTAATTAATTATCTTTGAAGTTTGAAGCTATGGTTCTTTCACTTCTAGATGACTATGCTCAAAGTAAAAGAAAGTGGTCCTAAATAATGCGATTTTATCGAAGCTATCACATACTAGATATCCCTACATAACGTGGCAAGCAGAAGTGACATGCGATGGAAGATTGGCTGACCTTTCCAGCGTGCAGGTGGAGTTTGGCGGAGATCGGGCCCGCTGCGGGAGGCGTGGGCGCGACGCCGCCCGCGACTGTGCCGCCCTCCAGCGGGTTCAGCAGCACTGGGCGCTGCTGCAGCCGCGGCAGCTGCGAGGAATAACAATTACATTTATTTAGAACACGACCTCAAACATAAAAAGGTAACATTTACAAAAAACGCTGCCTTAAAAAAATAATCAGAGTCGACTATTTTGCTTTGAATAGCAAAAACTAAACTAAAATCCTACTTATTTATCCTACTAATTATTATAAAAAGTTTGCGCGCGCGTGGGTGTGTGTGTGAATGTTTGTTACCACGTATCACCGCAACTAGTAATCCGACTTTGATGAAATTTGGAATAGAGATAGCTTATATCCTGGATTAACGCATAGGTTACTTTTTATCTAGGTAAGGTTCCTCGCGGGATAACGGGAAGCCGCGGGGCGCAACGAGTTTACTATAAGAGCTGTGAGGTCTTATAGACAAGTAAGGAGTGAGTTTTCTGCATCGCTGTCTCGTGTTCTCGTTACCTCAGCAGGTGTGTTGGTTTCGCTAGGAGTTCTAATTGGCTGCGCAGGAGTTGAAGGGGCCGACGCGGAGTTCGGTGTCACGGCCGAGGATATAGGCACGAGCGTAGGGGTCGCGGTGCCCCGCTCCACTAAACCGTTCACTATGGGCGATGTTGTTGCACTCTGGAATTTAATTTATTAAATAAAACGGATTTAAAACAGAACAGTAGGCCAGAAAACAATATGTAGTAGAAAATTACATTATTATTACACATTCGCCTCGACTATACCTCAAGCATTCTGACAAAATTACCTTCCATTCATCAACAAACACACCACAGAATATAATTGTAGATGTTAGATTAATACAAGAAAGACTCATGTATATCGTCACTTTACATCAGGTGACTTGTGGTCAAATGCTACCCTGTAAATACATTGTAAAAAAAAAGTATACTAGCTGTGCGCTCATAACATAGGTCCGGTCAGTCCTAACAGATCCACATTTCATTTTGACATTAAAACTCCATAATAGGCTTCGGCCATTACCACAGAATAGATATCCACCATCACCATTCTTGAACCCCAGTGAACTCGGTAATTTTGAGTTTATTGAAGCTAAAAGTGTCAAAAATTAAAAATGCAACTGCAAGTAGGCTAAAAAGTGGGTGTTATTAGCTCCTTCAGTCATATCTGAGGGCTTCGGGCGGCTTGGCCAGTTTCTCATACGAAAAAAGAGAAAGTAAACATAAAATACATAACTTAATAGATCTAAGCAAGAGATAGTACTAAACTCACATCCATACCGCCGACTGACATGACCGGCTGCAGACTGAACATCCACTGCCCGTTGACGGACGTCATCAGCGGCACCGTGTGCACGGTCGTGGGCACATGCCCAACGGTGGGCACGCCCACTTGAGCCAAGGCGGGCGCGGCCACGGAAGCGGACGAGCTCGAGACAGTCGACACGGCTGGTTTTAGCGGAGTTATCACTGTGCTCACAACGTTGTTGTCTGTAAATGAATTAGAATGAAATGAATGAAATGACCTGTCCGAACAAAAGCACGGATAGCGTCGCAATGGCTAATTTTAGGGCTTTTAGCAGTCACAGAGCGGCAACTGCGCACAATCGCTCTAGTTTACTTATTTAGACGAGTAACAGTGACTACTAATAATACGAGTAGTATATCTATAACGATATAAACAGTCGTCGGGTTTTACACGCACAAAACTGCGCCACGGTTCATGTGGTGTCGTTAATTGAATTGTATGAGAATAAGAATATCCTACAATGTGCTAATGGAAAACTTACTTGAAACCTGCACCGAAGGCAGGCGCGGCACGGCCGGCACGATGCGCCGAACAGGCGCCTGCGTCGCGGGCGGCTGGATGGGAATGTATACCATAGAGTTCTTTCCATTCAGCTCCGAGCGGCTGTCATCAGCACGCCGCGGCTGCGGGAACGACTTCTTTGCCCGCGGCCGCGTTTCAACACTCCCCGTATTTGTCATCGTAAACGGCGGGCCCACCACGACACGATTGATTCGCACGTCGCGCAAGCTCTGCGGCTGATTCACTGGCTGCAGGTTGCAAGCGCTCATCAGGTCCATCTTCTCGTTGAGCCTTTCCGCGTCCGCCTCGTCCAGGTCGACCGGCTCGGCTTTGATCTCCACTTCCATGTTGTCGTTAGATCGGCCCGGTGACGTCATCCGAGCGAACGCTCTCACTCCAACTCGGCCGACCACCGGCTCTGTGGTTTCGCGTAGTTTCTGCAACTTGGTGACAGCGTCCTTCATGTTGCGAACGTTATCGGTGCTTGTTGGAGTGAAGATACTCGAGTTTAGATTCGCTTCGATGGTGACCTCTAGGTTCTGTGCCATGCTTGCTGTCGGAGTATTAGTGGTGGCCGATTGTTGTGCGGTTGTGAAGAGGCTGCACACGTTGCTGATGGTCGGCAGGCCGGAGTTGGAATGTCTTCTGCCCCGCGCGAGCACGGCTAGCTTCGTGTCGTCGTCGAATTTCAAACGATCTTTGGCGGTTACGAGGTTATCCACACGTCTCTGCGTCGAGTTGTGCGCAGTCGATTTATTCGCTTCTACATTCGCATCTTTCTTTTTGTTCTCTTTCGGCCTTAGTTCCTTGCCGCTAGCAGAGTCGTTACGTTCGGTTTTCTTAGGGGCAATTTTTATCAGTTTCGGAGAACTAGTGCTGTTTAAGGACCTGGGTCTCGGGTATCTGCGTTTCTGTGATTTGTTTTCTTTTGCCTTATCGCTTGATGAAGATGACTTGTCGGATCTATTTGATTTCCTTCTATGAGGCGTTTTATCTTCCTCTTTAGGAGTGCTGGGTTTAGAGGGGATTTTAGTAGCTGCAAAGATTTTCGGTGTCTGTTTATTTGGCCTCGGCAGTGCAACTAACTTGATAGGAGTTACTCTAAGAGATTCTTTTTCTTCCATTGTACTGCTAGAGGGTTCCTCGTCTTTTGATTTACCTTTTGGAGTATCTGTTTTCTTCTTAGAAGTTGGTGCTGTGGTTTCATCGTCTTTCGTAACTAATTGAGTTTTTTCTTCTTTACTGCTACTCGGTTCCAGATGTTCGGGCTTCTTTTGTGCTGCACTGTCAGTTTTCTTTCTTTGTTCTGTACTATCTTGTCTCTTCTTCTGATTCGTACTGTCCATTTTCTTTTTCTTCTCGCTTACGCTGGATTCTATTACGGTCATGACTGCTTCTTCCAAGTTAGAACGGCGGCGTTTTCTCGTTGCTATCATTTCTAGCGAAGATGGCGACGCGGTTACTACCACAGGCGAAAACAATTTGGCTGCCCTGTTAAGTAAAATAGTTTGACAAAATTCGTAAATATTCATCATAGTAAATAACTTATAGATGATGCAACTAAACTTATAAAACTTAACGCGTAAACTCTTAGTACCTGACTAAGAGTTTACGCGTTAGCGAATCCTGATAAAAATTTAAAATATTTTTAATCTTCTAAAATATCTTTCTATAGTTGCTAGTACATAATAAAACCTCTTTGCGTATTGAAATTGTTATTTCGACAATAATGGATTTTCATTTGAAATTGCCGGCGTGCTAACTGCTAACACGACAGATATGGATTTTCAAGGGACATTTCTGATGTGTTTTTGACTGGTACTAGAAGTTTGATTTATATATGTACATACTTTTCGCCGGTGCTGCTGTTTTCTTTACTGAGTTTTAGTACTTCAGTGCGTGCTGATATGGGTGTATCTTCGTTTTCACTTACATCACTGCAATTCAATGATAACAATTTTTTTGTTGTTGTGTTAGTTACATTTATAACTAACCAATAAGGGGTATTTATTTCACTATAGTCATGCCATTAATGTAAAACAAGAGAAGGAATGTTCTGCCAGATACATAGGTACAAATAATAATGTACAACCGATTTGAAATATGGTACAGCCAGCGAAAAGTTGCTGATCACGACCAATTTCCAAATGTGTACCAGTTTGAACAACTTTGGTGTTAAGAGATGCTTGGAAATCGAAAAGTTGAGTTTGTTCAGCGATTGTCGTTGACCGTACCAACTTTATTAGGTCGCGTCTACGTGTCCAGTTTGAATGATGAATAACTTACCCATCATGTGTACTTTTAGAAGACGTGGATTTACTTTTCACTTTAGGAGTGAAAGGCGATGCGTTTGTTGGTTTTTCCTTCATTGGCGTTTTTATCTCGCCTTCAAATGACGGTATCTGCAAACGAAATCACGAGTTAATCAGGTTTAAAGTCATGCGGTCTGTATCTCGTATTCATCTAGGCTATATTCTCTACCCTTTATATCTGGTTTTACTTTCAAAATGGGCAAGTTATGTGTAAGATAATCACTTACCATCATTTTGAGTTGTTCAGGCAGTTTGCTTGGGTCAAACTGTGTTTTGAACGGAGGGTACACGAATTTCCCATACTTCCGACTAATATTCCGAATGTGCATTTCTGCTTCCTGAAATCAAAAAGTTATAGATCAAATATTTTTTTCCATACACGTTTTTTTTGTTTCGTACCTGAAATCAAAACCAAAACTAAAAATTAGCCTATAAATCTGTTATGATGCAAAGAACTTGACCAGGTAGGATTTTCTTCCTTTTTTTTTACAAGTCAGCTGAGTCAGTGACGATGTGGTCGAAGTGAAAGTGGCGCCACAGTACGCCTGGATTGGAAACTGGCTCTATATTGTGGTTGCCAGAATACACCGGTAGGTGACTAGCGATAGATTCTTAACACGAGGGTAGTTACCTGCATACTATCCAAGATATCCTGTCGCTTGCTTCTAAAATTGTTGGGGTCCTTCTCCGAGAATAAGAAGCAATCCTTAGCGGGCACCCAGGCGCGGTCGTGGGCGCCGAAGAACCTCGCATCGACCAATCCCGAGCCGTTCACAGTCATACCCTTCGCTGGCCAATACGGGAAACCTGGAAATAAAAAAAAATTATTAACCGAGACAAAGTGAACGGCTTTTTAACTCAAAGTAAACCAGCATTCTCAAGCATCCTGTTAAGATAACACTGACTGACTAACTGATCAATAACGAAATCTCAAAAACTGCAAGACCTACGAAGCTGAAATTGGGCATGTATATTTCTTATAGGGTGCGACTGTCGGCTAAAAAAATGTTTTGACATTAAAATTTATCCCCCAAAAGGTTTAAAGTTTGTGTGGAAAAATGACTGCATTCGCGGGGGTTAAGCTACGAGGCAAGTCGGTAGTGTATTAGAAATAATAATAACGCCCACAAAATTACATACATATATCTGACCTCTAACTAAGGTACTAGACTACGTGGATCGGGGATCCACAACCAGACACAGCAAAATACTTGCGCTTGTTTTTCCAATGCACAGTTATTGGTCCTGCAGCAGCAATTGTATCCACAACCTCACTCTTCGCAATCTCATGCCTATCTTTTTTTTTTACTATTTACAGGGTAGCGTGTGACCACAAGTCACCTGATGATAAGTGACGATGTGGTCTAAGATGGCGCCACGCTACACCTGGACTGGAAACTGGCTCTCAAGTGAGGCAAGTGATCTACACGAATAAACATGCCAAAACCATACCTTTCAGCTTAGCCCAGAGCAGTATGTGCGGCGTGGAGCATACATCCGTGAACCACGTGGGTCTCCGCGCGTGCGCCGCCGCGTAGCACTCGGGACACGCCTCGATCTCTCCCATTTCCGCGCGACAAGAACGGACGAGGGCGCGCGCTCCGCCCGTCAGCTTCGATTGCACTACGTATTACACAGGATTGTTAGTTCAGTGTATAATGGAAAACAAAAATACACACTTGTGTTTAATGTACGAGAACAAAAATGCAGTAGCACCTTAGTACGGCTTACGCCAGAAATTAATAATCGATCCTGATCCGTTATCCGCGGTTTTGGATCGCTTGACATATTACTACTAATATGACATATTATGACATGACATATCAATCGAAAATCGCGGATAACGGATCAGGATCGATTATTAATTTCAGGCGTTAGCAGTTCATAGCACTTTATGCCGCGTATATATTATTATCAAATCAAATCAAATCAAATCAAATATTTATTTATTGACATAAAAGTGGGATACAATTATAAATGGGTCCATGGACTCCTGAACTAGTTAAAACTGTATTTCAGGAGCCAAGGCTTCTTCCATCAAATGACAAATAATTATGTCAAACCTAACAATTACATGTACAAGGTAGTTTTATACATAATATATAAAATTTTACAAAATATATATCAAATTTTACAAAACGAATAATAAAAATAAAATAAAATACAAATGAGAGTTAAATCTACAGATGTACATAAATGAGAATGTGAATAGTTAAAAGTTAAATAAAGTAGTATATAATATTAGGAAACAAAAAGAAAACAAATATAAATTCAAGTTTTTATATGCGGAGAGTATAATTGTGAGTGTGTGGTGTGTGTATGTGTGTGTGTGTGTGTGTGTGTGTGTGTGTGTGTGTGTGGGTGGGTGGGTGCGCGTGTGTGTGTGTGTGTGTGGGTGGGTATGGGTGTATGTGTGTTTATGTATGATGGTAAAAACCTCAAAAATAAAAGCCCTGTAAAAGATTTTCTATACCATTATAATCAAACTGTTTAAGCCATACTTGTATATTTTTTTTAATTTCGTTGTTACTCTTCTTTTTGATATTGTGTTGTTTGTTAATTTTGTTATATAAGTGGGGAGCAACAACATTGTATTGTTTTTGAGCAAACCTACTCCTAACTCTAGGAACAGGGCACCGGTCGACACGTTTAGTATTTTCAGGTAAGGATGGCACAGTTGTTTTATGATATCTGCGAATACTCTCATAAATAAACAGTTTTCTTACACTGAGGACACCAGTTCTCTCATAGATATCAGTGGTGGGGTGACTAAAAGGTAGAAATAGTATCACCTTAAGAACAGCACGTTGTGCACGTTCCGCTGTTATGATGTGAGTTTTAGCCGCACTGCCCCATGCACAGATACAATACCTAATGAGGCACTCACACAGAGCCCTATATGTTTGCAAGACTAACTTAGAGTCTGCAACTGTTCTAAGGGTCTTAAATACGTAGATCATTTTTCTGAGTCGTGGGGCCAATGTTTCTATATGAGAGTTCCAGTTGAGCTTCTCATCAATTGTTACTCCAAGGTATTTGATTACGTCAACCCGAGACAATATTGCGCATTTACATTGGGCTGGTCGGGGGTTACTACGATTACATGGATAGGTGTGTATTTTAACATTGATACTCTCTCCTGTGAAACGCGAGTGGGTCTTCCTAAAGCACATATATTTGGTTTTGCTAGTGTTTAGTGAGAGGAGGCTATCTTCAAGCCAGCTGGTTACTTGTGAAAGACAACCCTCAGCTAGCTCCACTACTTTTTGCCAATTTCTTTCATGAAGTAATAGCACGGTATCATCTGCAAACATCAGCAAGTCTAGGCCAGGCAATGTAATACTGCACAGGTCGTTAATATATATCAAAAAAAGAGCAGGACCTAATGTACTACCCTGTGGCACACCGTAGGTGCACACTGCTTCATCGCTCTCGTTGTTTTCAACTCTTACTCGTTGTGTTCTACCCGATAAGTAATCTGAGAACCAGTCGTGAGCTATTCCTCTAACTCCAACGTTCTCCAATCTCGTCAGCAAGATGGGAATGGAAACGGTGTCGAAAGCTTTTTGCAGATCCAAAAAGACAGCAAGACACTTATCTCCTCCATCAAGATATGACGTGATTAGAGACGCGAGCTTTAGTACTGCGTCCTCAGTTGACCTACCTTCCCTAAAGCCGTACTGGTTCTTGTTTAAGAGACCGTTTTTCTCTAGGTACCGCATCATTCTCTTTTTAACTAATTTTTCGAGCACTTTGGATAGAGTCGAAAGAAGAGAAATCGGTCTGTAGTTAGATGGACTACTTTTGTCACCAGCTTTATAAATTGGGCACACAACGGCTCTCTTGAAAGCAGTCGGAAATACTCCATTCTGCATACTTAAATTGCATATATGTGTAATAGGTTCAACGACATACAATACAAACTGCTCTAGTATCTTTGCAGTAATCTTATCCCATCCTGGTGCACTATGTGATTTTAGTCCAAAAATAATGCTTTTTACTTCATGTGGATCCGTAGGAAAGAGAGACATTGAGTCAACTGGTGTGCTTCGTGCTCTTGCGAGTGCAGCCAGCGCATGTTCATTTGTATTCGTCTTTTTTAATGTTTCATTAGCGAGCATGCCACCGACTGATGTGAAATATGTATTTACAGTGTTGAGTGATTGAGTCGCGTTATCTGTTATTTTTAAAAGATCATTAGATGCTATATTATGTCGGGTAAAATTACATACTTCTTTTATTATTTTCCAAGTTTGCTTTATATGACCTTGACTCTTTAACAGTTTTTGTCTATAGTAATCTTGTTTTAAACTTTTAATAATTTTATTACATATATTTCTATATTTTATGTATTTATTTTTTAGTATATCATTATCTGAAGTCTTTTTAGCCTTTAAATGAAGCCTATCTCTCTTTCTTATGCATCTAACAACTCCTCTTGTAATCCAAGGCTTTATGGGCTGGTTTCTTTTTGAGATAGGTTTTATTGCTGTATTATTATTTATAAATGAAAGCATTTTTGTGGTGAATAGTTCAGTTGCCAAGTTAACATCATCAAAGTTAAAAATATCTTGCCAAGACTCCTTTATCAGTAAGGTTTTGATGCCTTCGTAGTCGACTATTAGTTTATTACATGTTGGCGGTTTTTTATTGATTTTAGCATTATTTATACAGAGTAAAATAGGGGAATGATCGGTGAGCTGTTGTTCAAAAACAATTGTTTCAAAGGCACCATGGCATTTAACCATGAAATGGTCAATACAGGTTGTTACTCTAGTTGGACGATTTATTCCCTGCTTTAGCCCGTGCATAGCCATTAATGTCAAATAGTCCTGACAACCAACAGAAAGATTGCTTGCTATGATGTCTAAATTGATTATGTCTGTGAGTGCGACCGGTAACCGCGCTCTTTCAGACTAGTTCATCTATACACGAGCATGGAATTTCTGTCATGCTATTGCTTTTGAGACTGCTACTGGAATTCTGACCCCGACCGTACAGTTACCGACAAAAGTAGTTGATCATACTCAATATTCAAATGTGTACCAGATCAGTAATTTTTGGTGTATAGGATGCTAATGAAAATTGGTCATGTTCAGTGACTTTTGTTTGTTGACCATATCAACTTCAGATATTGGTGTTAAACGTTATGACCAATCCGAATGTAGCGACATAAGTTGCTGAAAATGACTATTTTTCCAGTGTTCCTCCGCATTTTGAACACAAAACTTGTAAGAAAGACAAAAGACTCCCTAACTCACAAACTGTCACCTTCATAGTGGTAATAATGTATCTATATACGGGTGTTTGACCGCTATCACATATGATGGTACG
The DNA here is from genome assembly GCA_931315375.2 of Opisthograptis luteolata. Lineage (NCBI taxonomy): Eukaryota > Metazoa > Arthropoda > Insecta > Lepidoptera > Geometridae > Opisthograptis > Opisthograptis luteolata. Next base: position 9,953,612 of record OV928036.1, on the reverse strand, counting down.
CCAACGATAGCATATCATCAAACCTAGATATAAGGTTTGACTCCTTACCATAATACTACTTAAACATACATTATCAAATCTCAAAGAGTAAAAATAGAACTTATATGTAAAGAAATAGGCAAAGTTCTTTGACGAAAAAGGTATCACATTTTTCTGTAGATTTCAAGCTCGTACACCTCGTCGATCGTGCTGCATTTTGCATTTACGTTTCGGAGTACTTTATAGAAGTCATTCGCACAAGCAGCGTAAAAGAAATGAATATTATTAATATGAACATGAATTTTGAGAGTTAGACACGTTGTGAAAAGAAATACAAATGTGTTAAAATGGACGATTTATTAATGGAGGAGGAGCTCCCCAAATATGGACACGAAATACTATAAGGGCAGTGGAAAGTTTGTGGATGAAATCAGCAAATTAGGTATAACTAGTATGCTAGTAACGTTAAATTAGTAATCACGCATGATATCTGTTCAAATAAAACGTCGACGCCCATGTTTGGAAACGAATCAACTATTTGTTTGAGAAGTGTATATAACAGACATTAATTGTTCGTTGTAGTGTTGCCACACGATTTTTATCTAAAAAAGTCATAACATCGATAGCTCGAAACTTGACAATACAATCGATAGTTTTCGACTATCGATAGTTTCTAAATCAGAAAAGTAAATTCGATACTATCGATAACATCGTTTTCCTGAACATCAACACTATAGAAACACTATGCTATATGTCATTTTAGTAGTAATGTGTCAAACCCTAGTACTAAAATAAAATATTATGACATGACATAATATCGATCCGAAACCGCGGATAACGGATCGGATCGATTATTAATTTCAGGCATATGTCACTCAATCGCTACTCAAGCATTGATTAACACTTGAGCGTCATTTTAAAATACTAGACTCAGTTTCTGAGAAAACCTATTTTCGTAATCGGCCGGTTATCGACAATCGATCGGCAACACTACTTCGTGGTATCCAAGAGGTTTAATAGATAATGGATCGGTCACGATTGAAATATGACTAGAGCTGTGCCAAGTTAAAGGGATGGTGCAGCTACATACCCCAAGCGTTACAACGCCACGCTAGCCGATGTTAATGATGACAGGGTGATAGAATAATAATCGTAAAGAACGTACAAAAAGCCTGCTCACATGTGTTGAATATGATACTGTTATGTAAGATCCATTGCGCGTCCGCAACGAACGCCTCTGTGCTGCCGTAAAGGCCGTCAGCAATGTTTTGCTTCATTTGTTTCAGGTCCATAGGGTGGACGACATATTTGTCGTAGTCGGGGAACGCAGTGCGGTCGACTGGTTGCATGAACGGTTCCACCTGAAAAATTCAAACATTTTATTGTATCGGCTGACCATTGGCTCGGAGGACCTAAAAAGTAAACATTGCCATTCAACAGTTTTGGTACTCTCTGTTATACCAAATGTTAGTGGTTTTAGAAAAATAATATAGATATAGAAAATACATTGAAGATGGTAGGTTAGGTTCAAACTAGTTCAGGAGTCTAAGGACTCATGTAAATGAATCACGCACTTATGTCAATAAATTACATATGTATTTGATTTGATTTTGATTTCGTGTAGAATTCAGATATACCAGATAGATTCAGATTATTATGTTAATTAACAATTTTTTTTTAATATTCAGTTGCCTAAATTGTATGATAATTTATAAAGCAGAAAGTTCCGCATTGTCTATAAATGTAGTCTAGATGACGGGTTTCTTTTTAATAATATTTAAAAAATATGTACCTAGAAAAGATAAGCAATTCCTGTTTGAACTAAGTTCTTTATTTCTATTCTATTTTTTGTGGGAAAGCTGATGCGAACCGGTGACTTCGCTAAAAAGGCTAATTTGCGCACCTGAGCAAATGTTTTATATAAATAATATATTTGGTACATATGCCTATTCACGTAACGTGTTGTGTTGCTCGGTAATACTAAGATAATATTAACGATATCCATACTTTACACTAACTTATTAAAATACCGATTGGCTTAGTTAACGATCTCCGGTAGAACTATGTACCTATATTATACAAGGAGTGCCCCACGGTTTCACCCGCGTGGACTACAGTTTATCGTGTTAAAAAGTATCCTATGTCGTTCCCCAGGGTCCAAACTGTCTCCATACCAAAATGTATCAAGATCAGCGGTTTAAGCGTAAAAAAAATTACAAACATACAAAGAGAGTTCTTTCTCATTTGTGAAATACCATCTTATATCAATAATGACAAATGCGTATTTAATTGCCGTTTAATAAACTAACAAAAAGTACCTAAATGCTTCCTAAATGCTAGATCGCTATAAGCCTATAACACGTTATAGAAGTGTAGAACAAACGAAGATTCGAGAATGCAACACTCACACAAACGCACCCTATTATTTATTCCGACGCGCACAGCACATGCGCTGTTATTATTAGCACAGAGCGAGACGGAGATAGCGACGCTACGGACGCCACTAGAGAGTTCGAGGGAGAAGGAGATAGACGCGGGGGCCGCCCGGCTTACGTAGATAAGTCGCAAGACTCGCAAGGTCAGAGTCCCGCCCGAGGAACGAAGTGGCGCGCGCCGCTGCCGATGCCGCCCCGCCACAGTATGCGCAGCAGTTACTACTACGAACGGGTACTACATTGGTATTAATTTTATTGTACGTGCACGTAGGTATGTCGGCTGTCGCGTGGATAGGCGGTGAAAGTATCGCTCGCCGTCCGTGCTAGACTAAAGCAAATGGCGCATTGACTTGAATTAGGTCTTGTAAAGCTGCTGATTTCCTATTCCAAACAACAGCTAATGAGCTGCCTATGTAACAATTTGTGCTGAAAACATTATATTGTTACAATGTTTATATCGACTGTCTGTTTGTCATCCAATTATTATGCTGTTGCCTCAATCATTTTCGATTATATTTTAGCATACATTTATGAACATTTGTTGTGTATTCAAGCATAGGCGATATCTTTTACGTCTATTACTACAGAATTTCCATCTTCTAGTTTCAATCAGTAAAACTGTCTGTATACAAAATGTTTGCTACACTGCTAAGAGTTTTACTAATGAGCTAGGACCTTGTTTTTAACTTAAATTGCAGCGAAGAGTACATAATATTATATAAATTGTAACGGTCTAGTTATATGAGCCATTTCAGTACTTACTATAAATTTCTAATTTAGAGGTCACTAAATCAATGACTATAAAAGACAACTTTTTTTCTGTTTGTTTTTTCTTACAGGATAGAATCTGAAAACCGCTACAATACCCAATTGATGCGGTTTACAGGTTATGTTACTTAAAATGCAGATATGTTTCATCACGTGACATCAGATTACCCTTGATAACGCGGAAATGCTGGTGATTATAATCGCCGCGCGGGCGGAGCTGACGGCAACAGCTAGTTATTAAATATTAAGACATTAAATCATGTCAAAAATAGCTATGATATCATTACTAGTTGTATCACATGTTCTCATGTATGGATGTAGGCACTTTATAAATCGGCAAAGAACATTGGCCACTTTTCATACTGCCCTGGACCTGAACGCAATATATTTTGTCAATGTCACTTGACAGAGACAATCAATTTGTTAGTACATAGACTAAAAACGTTAGTTTTTGTTCATATTTGGTAAATAATGTTGATTTTAATTACTTAATTTAAGTAGGGCCGACTTCCAAAGCGTGAAACGGAATGAAAAAGACAATGCGGAGTGCGTTCAAAACATCCATGCGTCATGTAAGTTAAAAAATGTCCTAAGGAACTCCGAAGTTAAATAATCAATATCTTTTTTTTCTACACTTTCTTTAAAATACCGTTTGTATAATCTTAAAAGGCAAAAATTTAATTTTTTTATCGTATATAAATCGTTTTCATACGACTTCGGGTCCGTTTTGGCCATTGTTCTTTGAAAATAATGAGTAGAATGTGTAAATTAGCAAGAAATTAAATTAATTAATAATTAAATTACCCCGTTTAAAATCATCATGCGTTCCAGCGCATACTTGAGTAGATCACACAGCATTCCGAGTGACGTCTTCTTCATTGCTTGCGACCTGAAAACAATAATTGATCATTTGAGTAAGCAGTACTTCGATCTAAAATAGTTAGTACGGCGTCGTATTGTCGTCTAAAGAGCAGACATGACGATTCCCGGACGAACAAAATCATCATGCATGGTGGTTTAAGAATGCTTCGGGCGTCAATGAGCCGGTCGACAACAGGGATGCTACACGTTCTGGTAGATATGGCTGAGAATGATGAAGATTACGAGCAGCAAAACAGTCATTTTTGGCACCCTTAACAATAAACCCAGGGAAAGTAACTTTCCGCTCGGATTTTAAAAGTTCTGTTTTTCAACCCTCTCTTTCGTTATAATGGCAGTAGAAAGAGACAGAGGCAGTGTTCTAGAAACTTCTCAGAATGCTTGCAAACAGCTCTGCAAGTCTTTGTGGCTGACATTTTAAGTCTGCAGGCGAAATCTATCGAGCTCTTATGTTTTAATTTATTAGTCGACCTACACACACGTATCCCCCGTATGTGTACTAAATTGAAGAACAGTCTCTCTTCAAATGTTTCAATTTGTAGCCGACAGCTTGCCATTCGTCAAATAAAGACTTGACGCCATCCGATTCTGTCGTGTTTAAGGATTTTCTTTGGAGCCGAATCTTTTAGCCTAGATAAGCTTGCGTCGTTAATATTCCGTAGGTGATTGGAATCGTAAAATTTATACTTATTCAACTTAGAAATTAAACTTCGAGTTTTTATTTGGCATGTTCTTTTAAATGAGAAATGAACTTGAGAGCCAGTCTCAATGCTTTATAAAAAAAACTGCTACATTGGGGTATAAAGAACTGCACCACTAATTTAGTAAGCATTTATAATGGCTTTGAAAATGTGTTTTCCTCATTTTAATTGTGTCAACATATTTACCTGGTATCAGAGCCCTCAGCCTGTAGGATCAGCAGACAGTCAGGACAAACCCAGTTCTTTTCTGAAGGGGTCTTCCGCTCATTGGTTGATACACATTTGTAGTGGTATGATCTTGGGCACACTGTGCACGACAGTGGTGGATGTGCCCTATCATTTTCCTCTTGCTCCACCGTCCAATGGCATCTCCAGCAGTAAGAATCACATCGGAACCTATTTTGCTTCTTGTCATCTTGAATCTGCAACAAAAACATATTGAATGTGTGTATGAAATTACTCAAATATGACACATGAGATAAGTACAGTTTGGCAGCCATCTTGTATTACATGTCAAAAAAGTTGGAGCAAAAAGTTTTGATGTCAATTGTTTTCAGCATACTTACTGCCCGATCAAAAACCTTTTTCTTTTTGGGACCAATTGGTGATGAATTGTTATTACTCAGCACCACACCAGCTTCAGCTTTCTCTTTGCAGCTAGTATTTTTTTCGTCCTCTAACATGGCTTCATCAGAATCCTTCGTAACCTTAGAGGTTACAGAGTTTAAAAACTGCTTACATTTACTGACAAACTCTGGGTTCTGTGATCTCATTGATCTTTTCAATATAGCTCTATCTGATTTCTCACTGCAGTTACTGGCTATGGAATTAGTACTACCCCTCCTATTCCCTCCAAGTTTTTCTGCCTCCAAAGAGACATTCAGACTTGAGTTAGCAGAATCTAATTGTGATCTTGACTTTCTAGTCTTGCTTGTTAACTGTGTACATTCACTTATTATCTTGGACTCCTTTGCAGATTTAATGAGAGATTTCAATTCACGACTGATGCTTTTATTGTGTTCCTTCTCTGAGACATCTATTAAGTTTTGAGAGTCATTCAACAGGTCATCATTAAGGACTTCATCTGCAGGAGGTGCTGCAGTGGCAGTATTATCATCACCATTGACTGTCTTAGAGCTCTCAGTATCTTTAAAGCTAGTATTAATTGTTGGGATGTTACTATTGGCATTAGAACTGTCAGATATAGATGCTTCTGTACTTGGAGTAATTGTAGTTGAGTCCTGCAACTTATCTTCAGTACTAGATTTCTTTTCTGAGCTTTGTTTTGTAGTTTTTTCTATCACCCTTACTTCAGTGTTAGGTGTGTGTGACTTTTCTTTGGTAAGGGTTATTTCATGTAGGTTTTCTTTCTTGCTTGAGTTTTGGTGCAAGTTCTCTGCTTTATTTAAAGGTGTTTCCTGTAATAAACCTTCTTTGTTTAACTTGTTCTGCAACTTGATTTCACTATCAGGTTTTTCCTGTGATATTTTTACAGATTTATCCGGCATGTTGATACTTAGAGATTTATCCTGCATATTGATCACCATACTTGGAGATTTATCCTTCTCATTGGTCAGTTTATTTTGAGATTTATCCTGCATATTGACCATCATACTTGGCGATTTATCCTTCACATTGGTAAGCTTATTGGGAGCTTTATCTTGCATATTGATCACCATACTTGGAGATTTATCCTGCATGTTGGACACTTTACTGGGGGTTTTATTTAGCATTTTGAATACCACACTTGGAGATTTCTCCTGCATGTTAGTATCCTTATTGGTAGATTTATCCTGCACATTGTTCACTTTACTAGGAGATTTATCCTGCATATTAGTCTCCTCGCTGGGAGATTTATCCTGCACATTGTTAACCTGACTGGGAGATTTATCCTGCATGTTAGTCTCCTTACTGGAAGATTTATCCTGCATATTGTTCACCTTACTGGGAGATTTATCCTGCAGATTTGTCACCTTACTGGGAGATTTATCCTGCATATTGGTCACCATACTCTGCGATTTATTGTGAATTCTTGTCAGTTTGATTGGTGACTTAGAAATTAATTTCATATCTTTGAACGGTGATTTATGAACTATTTTGCGAAAATGAGATATTTTGATAGGATTCCTATCAATAATCGTATCCATACTTTTCCCAGCAGATATTTCAATCTCTGCTTTCATTGAGGCATTAGAAGATTCAGGCTGCGGTTTAAGAGGACTTGCCTTATTATTAGTTAAAGATGCCTGAAAGCTTTCATTCAGTATATTTTGGGGTTTAATTGGTGACATTGATGATGATTTTGAAACATTGTTTTCCATGACAGGAACCTTTTTTACTATTTCTTGAGGCAGTGCCTCATTTTGCGAGGTTGTTTCACTACTTGTTGATGCACTACTTATTTTAGAGCCCTGTTCTTGTTCATCTGTGAAGCTGTCCTCCTCTTCTTTGACTTTCTCTACAACTATGACCATCTCCACATCACGGTGGGATCCAGTAACCTCCTGGGTCTCTGGCACATCATCTGTGGTCGAAGACACGTCGGTCTCCATGTGGGCTTCTGAGTTCTCCTCCATCACCTGGGACAAAACAAACATTTGGTATTTATAGCCTGACCTTTTTGTGATGTAAGAAAATGTACTAACTGTAACGTCGGCAACTGCCTACAGTTATCTACTAACAACAGACATCTAAATATTGAAAGAACCGGTCATTACCCAAGCTCTGCCACCCTACCAGCTACATAACTACCTACTTTCAATACAATCATCATTCATCACACAAACACATACAAGAACTTACAGCACGTTTTATTTTTTGCACAGTTCGGCACTACACTTTATTAGAATCACTTGATCTGGTATTGCCTTATTGTAATGTATGTTCTAGACTGCTTTTTTATGAATTACAAGTACTGAATATGAACACAAAAAGTCACACATCGCCATCGCAGTCGCACACAGCAGACAGCAGGCACAGACAAACACAGACAAACAGCTATATAGAAAAAGAATTTGATTCTTTTCTTTCAGTTTCATGTGTTTCATCTGTCTTTCGGCAGATGTCGCCAATAGCCGCCAGACAAAAAGTAAGTAAATCTATGGATTATTGATGGTCACAGTCACAGCCACAGAGCAAAACAAAACAAAAATACCTAAAATGTGAACCAAAGCTTGATTTATAGTGCTAGTGTTATTTTGAATATATCGGATTTTACCGGTTTTAGATATTGTTTGGTTTTTATTTTGTTCGATTAAAATCGACTAAACTGAGTCATCACAACTCGTACCTCCTCTCAACTCGGTAAGTCGTTACTGGAGACTTTTTTGGCGGCAACTGAACTGTCAACATGAAGATTTAGTTTTTATTTCCAAAACTTGTGTTTCTTCGAGTGATAATGTGTAATATTGGTGGATTATTTCGTTAATGTGTACGAGTGTGGGAAATTGAAATAAAGTTGGGAAAGTGACTTTTCTAGTTGCTCCAAAAAAGTCCGTGTAAAGTTTAAGTAAAGCTCCACTACTTTACTTAAACACTATCCTCATCCCATCATCTCATCATCATCATCATCATCATCATCATTTAAACTTGATTCAACTCTCTGAGTTTGAAATATTTTATACTTGACACTGGCAAATACACTTATCGTGTGACGCCATAACAAAGAAAAAAAAAAAAAGAAAAAGTCGTTACTGACATAATTATGTCATCGTCATCTGTGATTACTGTCAATGCTGTCATCTGTCATGTGTCAAGTCCTGTCCTACGAAGAAGAGTTTGAATTATTGCTACTGACTGAATGTTCAGGTTCAGACTTTGTTAATATTTTTGGTCGGATTTATTTGTGCATTTGTAGTTCTAGTCCTAGCCTAATAAATAATGGAATTTATTGAGCTTATTCTCATCAATAAGTTAGACGGAGTGATTTTAAAATACCCTCACCAAGACATTATAGATGGTACTGTTTGCATCACTGGACATCATCTGATTTTAAGTTCCCGAAAAGAGGGTGTAAACGAATTATGGGTTAGTTTCTTTTCTTCTTTTATTTCCCTAAAAATTAGAATAGTAGTGTGTTTGAATAAAAGTGTCTCAAGAAGTAAGTCTATGAGCTATTTAAATGTTTACAGCTACTACACAAGAACATCGACAGTATAGAGAAGAAAGAAAACAAACCAAGCAGTGGCGTGATGCAGGGAGGCTCATTGTTCCTCAAATGCAAGGATCTTAGAATATTTCAGTTAGACATCGCCACTACAACCGAGTTAAATTTAGTTGCTCAAACATTCGAAAATTTGTCCAGTTTACAAGACCCAGGCCTGTTCTATCCATTTTTTTATAGACACATGCACCCTATTGTGGAGAATGGCTACACTTTATACAGGTAAGTCTTCTAGTATATATAGGTATTATAAACACCTAATACCTAGGTACATCTTGATCACTCACTCACCACAAAACCACATGCATAAACTTGAAAGGCGTATTTTACTATGTGTATGTATGTGTGTTTAAAATCTTAGTACAGTAACGGCCGTTCCCAACAACCTATCTATCTTGTGATATACTGGTGATAGAAATATGACACAAGCTCCATAGAAGTAATGTCAAATTTCTATCTCTGTTAGGGCAAACCGTGGATAGGTTGGTTATTGTGAACGGCCGTTAGTGGCATAGAATTATAACAATCATGCAGTATTACTCATTACATGGTGCATGATGCATGATGCTTGGTAGTAGGGCATTTTCTAATGCTCGTCTGGCTAGCTACCACCCTCATGTTAAGAATCTGTCGCCAAGCACCAATCGGTGTGTTCCGGCAGCCTCACTTCAGAGCTAGTCCTCAGTCCAGGTGTAGCGTTGCGCCACCTTCGACCACATCGTCACTTAACATCACGTGACTTGTGGTCAATAGCTACCCTGTAGCTGTAAACGCAAATTTGATTTAATTGCTCTACCATTGTATATCTGTTTCAGCATAGAGGGTGAATTCACAAAAGTATTGGCAACAGAAGAATGGCGAGTGTCGAGGGTCAATCAGAGCTACACAGTATGCTCTAGCTATGGAAAAGCTGTGGTGGTGCCCAAGAGTATAGATGACGAGACCCTTGCAGCAGCCTCTTCATTTAGACAAGGAGGGAGGTTCCCTGTCCTGTCGTATAGGCATAACAATGGGGTAAGGTACTAATGGAGTGCAGTCCCTCTAAATGGGTGTCCAAAGGAGGTCTTAAGGGTTGGCTACACCCCTGGTGTTGCAAATGCCCATAGGTAACAGTGACTGCCTACTATCACGTGGGCCTTCTGGTTGACACTCAAACGCCCGGGTAACTAGAGCGACCCATACGTTTTCCAGTCAAACGCCCCAACTCTCAGTAGGTGACTATAGTCACCCAAAATATGACGGCCGCCGCGCTCCCGTACAAAAACCGTATTTTATCTCTTTCCTTTGTAGGAAAGTTGTGTGAACGATGATGCTTGATGGAGCTGTACTAAATTACGCTTTTTACTGTATATTCAGTTAGGGCATAAGCCACATTACATTACTTAACAAAAACAATGTGGGTTCAAATCCTACAATGAGCTTGAGCTTTTGGTGAAGGAAAACATCGTGATGAAACCATAGCTTGGTGGTAGGGTATTTTCTAGCACTCGCCTGGCTAGCTACCTACCTCATGTTAAGAATCTGTTGCCAATCACCTATTTGTGTGTTCTGGCAGCCTCACTTCAGAGCCAGTTCCCAGTCCAGGTGTAGCGTGGCGTCATCTTAGACCACATTGTCACATAACATCAGGTGACTTGTGGTCAAAGGCTACCCTGTGAGTAGTAAAAAAGAAGAAATAACATAATTGCTCAACCAAGCCAGCACAGGTTTTAGCAAGTTTTTAGATGCAAATGTGTTATTCAATCTGTATCATCATATTTTGTAATTTGAACTGCAATTCGGTATCACAATCCTGTGATAAATGGACACACTGTTTGTATACCTACAATCAATCAATATCATATCAACCACTTAGGTGCTCTAGTCAACTAACTATACATATTAGTAATACATTTATTTGCTTATCATTTCAATAAACTACTTGCCTAACACATTTATATACAAATAAGGAAAATGAAACATTGTCTAGCAAAAATCCCGGCCTAAGAGACTGGAGTATAAACAATTATTTATAACAACACACTCACAAACATAGCTCTGATTTCCCTGTATCTAGATTATCAGAAACTCATCACACCAAATCAAACTAATAACGTGATGATGAAACTATAGTGTGTGCTAATTACAAGAGTGTTGCCAAATTGCCAAGCACCTATCAGTAACACTTGAGCAGCCTCACTTGAGAGCCAGTTCCCAACCCAGGCATTGCAAAAAACATCTTTATTTATTAGGATACCTACTAATATGATCACTTTAAAACGTCAAACTTAAGACTAGCTACGCCTGTTCCTACCTCCTTACGTCGGCAAAAGAACAGGCAAGAAACGCCCGGCAGGTAATTGTTTTGGGCGTGGTCACATTTACAATTTTAATTTTACTACTAATTGATTGAATTGGAGCAAGTTGTAGTGACATACAATCCCAAGCTCTTTTGTCATCTAAATAGTTCGATATTTTCTAATAAGCTAATAAGATTTCTCTTGGTTGGCTGTGCACATTGGGATATGGAAACATGAACATTAACGAGTTATGGGATTACAATCAAAGCAGACCAACTTGGACTATACTTTCACTTAACACCACATGACTAAGGTAAAACGCAATTTAGTAAGGAGTAAAAATGAAGAACATAATTTCAGGCAGTTTTAATGCGAGCTGGCCAACCTCTCTTCGGGCCGAAACACCGTCGATGTCGACCGGACGAGGCCATTCTGAACACGGTGGTCGCCATCGGCACTAAAGGCGCCATTTATGATCTCAGAAGCTCGAATTCTATATCGCAGCAGCAGAGTAAAGGTAATGATATTATTACCTAGGATCTCCAATTTTCATGTTCTATTATTATAAGTTTCTTTAAAGCCACAGTAAATAGGTATCGTAAGTAGAGCGATGGTGGCCGAACGGTTAGGAGTGCGACTTACGAGACGCCAACACCGAGTTCGAATCCTCTCGGCCCCGCACCTATGACTTAATAAGTTATGTGCGGATTTGCCATCGCTCAAAACGGTGAAGGAAAACATCGTGAGGAAACCGGCATGCCCAAGAACTGCAAAATTCCAGGACATGCGACATCTACCAACCCGCACTGGGCCAGCGTGCTAGATTACAGCCCATACTCTCTCTCTCTGAGAGAAGGCCAGAGTCCCAGCAGTGGAAACGTGAAAGGCTGATAATGACAAATAGGTATCTTCGTCACTGGATTAAAACAGAATAATTTACATCCCAGAATATTATATTTTATGTTTTAGTTACAGTAAAATAAAGTTTACACTTATATAATATGTAAATGCAAAGGTATGTATGTTGTTGTGGTTCTTTCAAGCAGCAATGGATCGAATTAAAATTTTTGTATAGATATAGTTTCATCATCATCAGCCTTTCACGTTCCCACTGCTGGGACTCTGGCCTTCTCTCAGAGAGAGAGAGTATGGGCTGTAATCTAAAACGCTGACCCAGTGCGGGTTGGTAGATGTCGCATGCCCTTGAATGTTGCAGTTCTTGGGCATGACGGTTTCCTCACGATGTTTTCCTTCACCGTTTTGAGCGATGCAAATCCGCACATAACTTTTTAAGTCATAGGTGCGGGGCCGAGAGGATTCGAACTCGGTGTCGGCGTCTTGTAGGTCGCACGCCTAACCGTTCGGCCACCATCGCTCTTCTTTAGATGTAGTTTATAGGCCAGATATAGCATATAGCATACTATTTATTCTCGAAAAATGCAGGGTGTTGTGGGAATTTTCACGCGGGTAAAGCTGCAGGGCGCAGTCAGTTCTTATATTAACATCATCACAACTGCTGGCACTCTGGCCTTCTCTCAGAGAGAGAGTGAGAGTACTCATACATGTATGTAGGTGTTAGTGTTCAGTAGTAGGTATTTTAAATACATTAAAAATAATAATAACCTTATATATCTTTGATTTAAGGTGGAGGAACAGAGAGTAACTCAAACTACTCCCAGTGGAAGATATACAACAGATCAATGGATGAGGTTGACAACCAACAACAACTGCTTGAGAGCTATTCCAAACTTATTGAAGGTATTATTGGTTATACTCTTACAATATTTTGCTTGCTAGACAGGCATTTAGTAAGTAGTACTAGTAAGCCTCACTTGAGAGCCAGTTCTCAATCTAGGAATAGCTTGGTGCCATCATCGACCATGACGTGAAAAAAAATCAAAACATAGTGATTACATCATCGCTTTTTGTTAGGGTATCTATGGTCAAACGCTACCCTGTACGCTAGAGGCCGCACTGCGGTTAACCGCGTTGTTTTGTACCTCGAAGATTTTAGTACAGTCAACGACAAAAGTCGCTGAACAAATGCAAATTTTCCGATTCTCTTTATCATCTTAAACACCAACCTTCGACCGAATCATCACTTAACATCATGTGTGTTGTTTTATGGTCAAACGCTACCTTGTAAGTTGTGAGGAAAAAACAAGCATTACTGATCAAATATACGCATTTAGAAAATCCAGTGATCAGCTACTTTTGTCGCTGACTGTACAAGCAAACGCACTAGGGGGTTTATCTCGCGATATATTTGAGGCTGTTGTGTGGGTCCGCTCGCGGCAAAAACCGTAGTTCGACCTTACACTAAGCTGTAAAATAATTAAAATGATTGGTTTCAGCGTGCGTGGACCGCGAGATATCTTGCGACAAGTGGGTGTCGCGCCTCGAATCGTGCGGTTGGCCCGAGAACGTGCGCAATTCACTGCACACCGCTTGTATAGTGGCCCAACATATACACCAAGTAAGCGTTTACACTTAGAACATTACATAAATCAGCTTTAGATGGTTAACATTGTGGAAGTCAATCTGACAGCTGTTTCCCAATAAGTATAGTTTGGGAGCCTCCAAGTCTAGAGTGACTTTTTTGGCGGCAATCGAATTGTCAACGTGAAAATTTTGTTTTTATTTCCAAAACTTGTGTTTCTTCGAGTGATAATGTGTAATATTGGTGGATTATTAACCATTATGTGTTCGTTAATGTGTACGAGTGTGGGAAATTGAAATAAAGTTGTGAAAGTGACTTTTCGAGTTGCTCCAAAAAAGTCCGTGTAAAGTTTAAGTAAAGCGCCACTACTTTACTTAAACACTATCCTCATCCCTTCATCTCATCATCATCATCATCATTAATACTTGATTCAACTCTCTGAGTTTAAAATATTTTATACTTGACACTGGCAAATACACTAATCGTGTGACGCCATAACAAAAAAAAAAAAAGTCTAGAGTGAATAGGTATCTTCTAGGCAAGCATGCTCTATCATCGACCTTGTCATTACTTACCATCAGGTGAGACTGGGGTATACTAATAGTACTGGCTGGTGTGGGCTGCTTGCCTATACTAATAATAAATAAAAGTCTTTCTATACGCTTAATCACCGATAGCGCTGTTTGGTTTTTAACCCCCGACGAAGAAGATGTTATAAGTTTGTTGTATGTGAAATCGTAGCTCCTAAATGGATGAATCTATTTTGATTTAGGTTTTTATTTGAAAGGTGCCTTGATCAAAAGTGTTCCTAGCTATACATCCATGTTTTCTGTACACTATACGAGCTTTCGGTGAAGGAAAACATCGTGATGAAACCATAGCTTGGTGGCAGGGTATTTTCTAGTACTCGCCTGGCTAGCTACCACTCTCTTGTTAAGAATCTGTCGCCAAGCACCTATCGGTGTGTTCCGGCAGCCTCACTTGAGAGCCAGTTCCCAGTCCAGGTGCAGCGTGGCGCCATCTTCGACCACATCGTCACTTAACATCAGGTGACTTGTGGTCAAACGCTACCCTGTAAATAGTAAAAAAAAAATTAAAAAAAAATACATGCACCTCTAACAAACACCGTCTAGTGACTGGTGTTTCTTCTATTCACGTCCGTCTCTAACACACATCCCTCACACACAACCTTCCCTTGTTTTATAAAACCTCGCTGCTGCGATGAGCGAGGCTAATGAAAAAAAAGGAAAGGGGAAATGAAGTGATTCTTTTGGCTTTCAACGAACACATCCCTCGCTACGCATTCTCGCACATCTCTGGTGGACACGCAGTCCAAAACGACCTTAAATGTGTATTTGTTGCAGAAAGCCGAGCCAGTCCTGCTACACGGCACGAGAGGGGAGGACGCGACGCTGCTCGTGTGTTCACTCGTGCAGATCATACTCAACCCCGACTGTAGGACGATACGAGGGTAAGTTGTAATGTGACAAGAAAACTGTTCTTACTGAACAACTGAACTTTTTCCGGGATAAAAGCCTATGTTGTAATCCAGGGTTATAAGTTATCTCCATTCCAAATTTCATCAAAATCGGTTTAGTAGTTATGGTGATACGTGGTAACAAACATTCACACACACAAACAAACTTTCGCATTTATAATATTAGAAGGAAGTAGGATTGATTGAATTTGAGCAAGTTCACTGCAATCCCAAGCTTGTTTGTCATCTAACCCTATAGTACTAAAATTACATATTATGACATGACATATCGATCCAAAACCGCGGATAACGGATCAGGATCGATTATTATTTTCGGGCGTTAATAGTCCGATATTTTATAATAAGCTTTACTAACAAGATTTCTCTTTAAACGGACTTGAAATTTTGCGATCGACAAGTCTTGAATTTCACTTGGGATTTTGTTGAAAACGTGCTCACCTTTGAACAACTTTATGGAGCCTAGTAGTGGGTACAGCAATTGTATCGTTGTTTCTAGTATTAAAATTGCTATAATCTCTTTCTATTTCACCTATGATGTGTGTACAATAAAGCGTGGATCTATCTATCTCCAGGTTACAAGCTCTGATAGAGCGGGAATGGCTCCAAGCCGGGCACCCGTTCGGCGCCCGGCACCGGTGCGGGCCGCACGCGCCGACCGCGCCCCGCGCCGCGCCCACCTTCCTCCTGTTCCTGGACTGCGTCAGGCAGTTCCTGGAGCAGTTCCCGTGCAGCTTCCAGTACCGGCAGGCGTTCCTCATCACGCTTTTTGAGCACTCGTACGCTAGTCAGTTTGGTAAGTTACGATATGCTAACTGCTGCACCCCTTGGTTAAACACGCGTCTTCCCGTTATGCTGCAGGAACCTTTTCCGGGATATAAAGTAGCCTATGTGTTAATCCAGGATGTAAGCTATCTCCATTCCAAATTTCACTCAAATCCTTTCAGTAGTTTATGCGTAAAGTTGACGTTTTAAAGTGATCACAATGTATCCTATTAAATAAAAAAGTTTTGAATTTTGAATTTTTTTGAATAAAAGAGTAACAAACATCCATCCTCACAAATTTTTACATTTATAATATTAATAGGATTATTGCATGTCCTAAAAAAGAAAGCACGTCGTGACGTTGGCATGCGATCCGCAGGTCGTGGGTTCGAATCCTTCAATGAGCTTGAGTTTTCGTTGAATGAAAACATTGTGATGAAACCGTAGCTTGGTAGTAGGACATTTCTATGTAGTGCTCTCCTGGCTAGCTACCAACCTCAAGTTGAGAATCTGTTGCCAAGCATCAGTGTGTTCCGACAGCCACACTTGAGATCCAGTTCCCAATCCAGGTGTAGCGTGGCACCACCTTCGACTACATCGTCACTTATCATCAGGTGACTTGTGGTCAAACAATAACCTGTATAGATAGGAAGTAGAAAAAAAATCTATTAATCATAATTATTTATCTACAGGTACATTCCTATGCGATAACGACCAAGAACGGGAAACGAGAGGCGTGTACGAACAGACCACCAGCCTCTGGTCTTGGTTGAACCAACCAGACGAGCTTACTACTTACATCAACCCACTGTACGAACCCACGCCCAGCGTAATCTGGCCCTCGGTGGCGCCCATGAGCTACGTTATATGGGAAGGTGAGTTCTTGATCGTTTTGAACCAACCAGACTAACTTGCTACCTACATCAACAATCGAATGTCCGAAATGAATATCCTATTATTAGTCGCCAGATGTAGCGTGACGCCACCTTCGACCACATCATCACTCAACACCAGGTGACTTGTGGTCAAACGCTATTCTGAAAGTAGTAAAAAAAAGAACTATCCATGGCTTGTCTATTTTTTGTTGTTTTGTGTTAATCTTAGAAGAAAGACATGTACCGTTGCTACAGTTTGATAGATCTTTTTGTAAGAGTAATAATTCTGTAATACATTGTTTTCATATAATTAACTCTATTGGTTTACTAGTCAGCGTTATTTTTCTGACTTCAACTATCATCATCATATTTCAGCCAATATACACAAAATCTCAATGATTTATACACCTAAATCTTCCTCATGATTTACTCCGTTTATTGGTGAAAACCATATGAAAATCTGTTCGGTAATTTTTGAGTTTACATTGCACTTTGGTTTCATTACTAAACATTGAGTATGCATACTTCCAGAGCTCTACTTACGCTGGCTCGTCGAGCAGCATACAGACAAGCGCGAGGCGCAATACGCGTCAATCCGCGAGCGCGAACATCAACTCAAAACCCAAGCGCAGCAGCTGAGAAGGGAACTATTCGACGTCGCCGCGCAGTACTACGCGACGAAGCAAGAAGAAGAAAAAAGGAAGGAGCTCTTATAAGAATCGTCTAGATTTCGTTTCACACATGTTTGTACTTGAGCAGCTCTGTATCCGTGATATGTAAGTAATACGAGGGGATAAGATCTCTACTAAAGCTGGTTTGACAGTAAGCACAAATGCTTGGCAGTGCAAATGTCTCCTTCCTCTGAAACTGACGGGCAGACGATATGTACCACCGACAAAACTGACATTCCCGGCGCCTTTGTTGGACAAAGGTGACTACTTAAGTCCTTGTGTGGGAACAGGCTGTCTCATGCTTGGTCTACGTTGAGATTAATTAAACTTAAGGTGCGTTAGTGCAGCCTAAATTAAACTTTACAAAAGTCCTGTGCCCAGTTTACGCGTTATGCTAGTAGCTATATTGATGTACTGATTGGCTTCAAAAAACCATTGATGTGCCAAAAAATTGCAACCCGAGTTGTCTTCTAATGTACCATCCTTACACTTATATAAATGCAGAAGTGTGTGTGTTGGTGGTTTGTCCTTCTTTCACGCAGCAACGGATCGACATGATGACATAGGCAATAAGAATCGATATACTTCATTAGTCAAAATCGGTCCATCCTACTTTTTGTGTTTGACTCTAGGTGGTAAAAAAAAATATAAACATATATAGACATATTATTTATTTATGCTTGTAAACTTTTATCCTGTAATGCACGTACTTATTATGGGCTGTGTTACACAAAACTGCGATTCGATACGGCGCGATCGAATTAGATCGGAAGTTCTTGTGGTACATTCGTGCAAGCTCGCAGATATTTGCGATGTGAATTTGTAGTATTGTGTGGGAACCCTATTTTGCAGATTCGAGGCTATTGCCACATTGCCAAATCTTGTTCTTTCTACAAGAACTATCGGCTACCTCTTCAAATAAAATGCACTGAATTTCTCGTCTACTAAACCTTCTATCTACAATTCTACATGGTCGTAAAACACATTTATAACGACGTTATTATATGAGACGTTTAGACATTTTTATGTAAGTATTACAGTTTAGACTACTACTTTAAAATATTTAATTTATATTTCAATGCTGGGCCGGATTAAGAGGTTTGTAGGCCCTGGGGCAAGAAATTAGCGGAGACCTAATTCGTTTTTAAAAAGGTAACACAACGTACATTTCAATACGATTGATTATAATAAATTGCACGTTATTTGCATATTATTATTCCGTATTGGTTAAAAAAATCACTTAGGCTCGTATTCTAATGACGCGTAAGTGATGATCAATAATTGTGTAGCGATTAAGTGACACATTTGTATGAAATGACAGACACAAATCTGTACTTAAGTAGAGATTGTGGCTTGACAGTCATTCTAAAATACCTTCCTTGGAAATTTCTACTGTACCCTCTCTTGTGAAAGCCCCAGGACTTTAGCTCCACCTCAAATCCGACCCTGTCTCAATGTATGACAGTAGTTTAAGATTGCTACGCTGAGTTTATAAAGCTTTAATCGCCTTATGAAGCACTAGTTCGTAAATTAAATAAGTCCCTAAGGATACTCTTTTTCTTCTTTTGATTCTGATACAGTTTTAACCACAATAAAAAACGGATTAACTATACTTTACAAACAGTGTTTACTTGAAAAGGTCCTCTGAAAGGAAATGAAAAAAGTTACAACTTTTTACAAACTTTTTACCTGAAAAGTCCCTAATGACTAATGACCTGAATACCTCTGAAAAGAAAATATAAGAATAATAAAGAGTATTGCCTTAATTACACTTAAAAGAACCTACTACTTTTTCTCTAAAAAGCTATTTGCAGTGCGATTCTAATTCACTCGGAAACTTTTCCGACCATGGATGCGGAAATGTTTGCTTGAGATTTCTATAAACGCGATTCATGAATCTGAATTCGGAAACTGACATTTAATTTGACAAACCAGCTGTTCAATCACGGAAAAGTCTCCGGCACCTATTTGCTCTCGGAAAACGTTTCCCGTGAAGCGAAAGTGACGTCGAATCCGACACGGAATCTTTCCGAGTGAATTAGAATCGCACTACTGAAACGTCAGTGAGGGGAAAATCCTCACTATATCGATTACCTCTTGTTTTATCTACTTGCGTCTTTGTATTCCTATTCGTAAAGCTTTTGGTAAACTTGTATCTGTAGATTAATTAATATCCTTAAGATGCGCTGTGTTGTATAAACAGCATTAACGCACAACAAGGTGGACGTTGGGTGCAAAAAAAATATTTTAATTTTCGTCATATGTCGATGACGTACAGCATATTTTTGCTTGCACTAGTTTATCAGTTTGTGCAGCGTCGACAGATCGCGTGACACACACGCGACCAAATGTGGACTGGCGTGTGATTAGCACTCTTTTCGCGTTTTCGAACTCTTTTGGTTTGGACGATTTTGAACGAAGGACCCGACGTCCAACTTTTGATACGTCAATGTATAACACCAATGAATTAATCTTAGCAAGCCTAATTTTAATGCATAATAATTAGCTGTAAGTATAAATAATCTAAAATATATATATATATTAATCAATAAGACTGCTTTTTGTATAACACATTATTGCCATCTTATCTCATTTAAAATAAAATTCGGAGCATTTATCATCAAGTTATTACGTTGTCACGCCATCTTTTGATAATCGGTATAAAGGAGATAAACTCCAGAAAGAAAAGAGACCATGATTTTGAAATAACTTTCACTGTAAAGCGCCCTGTAAACGATCAAATTTATTTGACAAATTTGTTTGTCAAATTTTACGTTTTCATCAAACATCAACGCAAACTGTCAAACAACAGATCACAAATTTCAAACACGACCATCAATCCAGATTTTCATCAAACGCGACAAACACGTAGATTGTTTGACAAACGTTTCAAATAAAGCTGCAAACTATCAAATAATTTGCCAAACACGTAAAATTTGTAAAACAAATTTGATCGTTTATAGGGCGCTTTAGAAAACAACGCTATCCCTAGGCATACACCATACACACACAAACGCGCGCGCACGCACACACACACACATATACACACATCGTCACTTAACATCGGATGTCTTTTAGCCAAACGCTACCCTGTTAGTAATTAATAATAATAATAAATAGGCTATGTTTTATTGTGATAAAAATCCTGTGGGAACATCCACGCGGGTGAATCCACGGGGAACAGCTGGTTAGCTAATAAATGTGTAGACTAGGAAGGCGCAAATAATGATTTTATTGTATTAATAAGTTTTAAAAGCTAGATGTGTTTACGAATTTGCATTTCCTAAATTATTTGTAATATTGTATTCGTATTTCGTGGGTTGGTATTTTAAAATGACGCTCAAGCGATAAATAAAATCAATACTTATATACTTTTAAGCACAGATTTGAATCTGTCATGTCATACAAATATGTCAATCAAAAAGTTCAAGTTCAAAGTGTTTATTTGCATAAAAACATGGCGCAATACAATAAAAATAATAAGCAGGTCTTAGGCAAAAATTGTCCCATTCACGTGTTTTTTGCTATCATATAGCATACAAATATTTGATTATAAAAATTTTAAGTAAACAATAAAATAATAATACAATTACAATAAAAATAAAATAATTATGGTCACAAGTCACAACCCAAAAAAATTCCGAAGGATAAATTAAGATATAAAAGTCAAAAATTAAGTTAAGATTTGATAACATAATTATTTGACGACCGATGTGGCGCAATGGGTGGATAGCCGACTGCGAAGCGTGACGTCGCGGGCTCGATTCCCGCTACAGGACAAATATTTGTGCAATGAAATAAATAAAGCGCAAGTATTTGTTCTGTGTCTGGGTGTTGTGGATCCCCGATTCTCGTAGTTTCTGATACCCTAGATACAGGGAGACCTAGTTAGGGGTCAGAGCCTATGTATGTGATTGTGCGGGCATTATTATATTTCATTACAATAAAAAAAAACAAATGTCTCAATCGCTAGGTACTCAAGCATTGATCAACACTCGAGTGTCATTCTGGAATGCCAGCCGTATCCTAGACCCTAAGTACCCACTACCCAGTAATGGGCAAAAACCATGATTTGCACGCGGTCGTAAGGGGACCACGCCTGCATAAATATACCTTGTAAGTTATGATTTTGTATTTAATTTTATTTGTATATAACTTGATGTAAATATAGTTAGTGCATTTTAATAATATGTTTATTTGTAGTTAGTTATTTTATACGAATTCAAAACAAGAAGGGCCTTACAACTTAAATCCGTAATATTACATCACTATGATAGTAAAGTAACAATGACTGACAGTGTTTATAAAATCGGCCTATAAATACTTGATTATAATTGTTTGTATTGTTTAATTAAATGAACAATAATAATGTAAAATGTTTCAAATTATAGCTCGAAATGATCTACTTAACTTAATGTAATGTACCAAAACTGTCGTAATAACAAATTAATTAAAATACCGAATTGTATGTGTATGTTATGTGTATCTACCAATTATTTATGTAAAATGTTCGTCAATTTAAAATTATATGAATTTGTTAGTCAATTAAATACTGCACAGCATACATTCTGTTTCATTAAATAGTGTAGTACTACTACTTTTAAATGGTTAGTAGTTTTTGACTGTAACAGACTAACATCAGTTTGCAAAGATATATCATATACCTAATCATATTATGAATGCGAAAGTTTGTGTGTGTGAATGTTTTTTTACCACATATCACCGTTTTTGCTTGTGGGTAGAGTATTTTCTAGTATTCGCCTGGCTAGCTACCACCCTCTTGTTAAGAATCTGTCGCCAAGCACCTATCGGTGTGTTCCGGCAGCCTCACTTGAGAGCCAGTTCCCAGTCCAGGTGTAGCGTGACGCCATCTTCGACCACATCGTCACTTAACATCAGGTGACTTGTGGTCAAACGCTACCCTGTAAATAGTAAAAAAATACTACTAAACCGATTTTGATGAAATTTGGAATAGAAATAGTTCATACCCTGGATTAACACAGGCTACTGTTTATCCCGGAAAAAGGTTCCTAACGGGAAGACGCGGGTGAAACCGCGTGGCGCAACTAGTATATAACTAAATTACCTTCTTGAAAGAAATATGCGATGTTATTATAGTACATACTGTATATTAAAAAGTTAATAAATGAATGATAAAGATAAAGTAGGTACGATGCCCGAGATTATTGAGAACAGCCAAGTAACATAACGTACCTATAGTTTATCAGTACGTAAGTAAATGATTTGACCATGCATTATGTAGATGACTCTGCAAAAGACTTAATACAATTATACAGGTTAGCTATGTAGGTATAGCGGTATAGTTAGTATACCTACCTATTGTAGCTTTATGCACTCAGGGTCAGAAATGTAGGTAGGTAATAATTTCAAATGATACATCTAATATTATGTACCTGTGACATGTCTGGTAAAGAAATGCAACGCATCTCTTTATGTTGATAAAACTTCACACTAATAATATTAATGCGAAGGATTGCTTTTGTGGGTTGTCTCGTCACACAGATGCATAAAAAAACAACCACCGACTTCAAAAAGTAAGGAGCTCCGAGTTTCAAATAACGTTACAACAAGAAGTCAGTGATCTATATGTACTTCGCTTGAAGTCGATTTTCCAGTTTTTAGTATGATGACTTCCGAAACGGTTGAAAACAAAAGGTCCAAAAAGCCTTTCAAGTGGAACTTGTATTTTATTCGGATTTCTTGAAAAAAGTAACTATACTATATTTTTATGACACTACTAGTTGCGCCCCGCGATCTCACCCGCGTCTTCCCGTTTTCCCGCAGGAACCTTTTTCCGGGATAAAAAGTAGTCTATGTGTTAATCCAGGGTAAAGCTATCTGCATTCCAAATTTCATTTAGATCCGTTCAGTAGTTTTTACGTGAAAGAGTCGCAAACACATCCATCCATCCATGCATACTCACAAATTTTCTCGTTTACAATTACAATATTAGGATTATCTACCTCAAAGCAGGTATATACATACTTTAAAATAATTGTCTAAATAGATTTTATTATTTGCTTGAGTTAAGCACGAAGATACCGGCACTAACGAAATTTAAAAAAATCAGAGATCTTTTGGAAGTTTTGGATGGTGAACTTTATGCTTACTTTTTTGGCGGCAATCGAATTGTCAACGTGAAAATTCTGTTTTTATTTCCAAAACTTGTGTTTCTTCGAGTGATAATGTGTAATATTGGTGGATTATTATAACCATTATATGTGTTCGTTAATGTGTACGAGTGTGGGAAATTGAAATAAAGTAGTAAAAGTGACTTTTCGAGTTGCTCCAAAAAACTCCGTGTAAAGTTTAAGTAAAGCGCCACTACTTTACAACACTATCCTCATCCCATCATCTCATCATCATCGTCATCATCATCATTTAAACTTGATTCAATTCTCTGAGTTTGAAATATTTTATACTTGACACTGGCAAATACACTAATCGTGTGACGCCATAACAAAACAAAAAAAAAAACTTTATGCATGCCTACATCGCTGCATGTTCTTTTTGTAGATATACGTTGTTGTGAATGTAGTCCGCGTGCTAGAGATGAACGATAAAAGAGCGTGCCCGACCTCATGCGAGTAAGCCGCCTTTGTACGCCTCGAGTAGAACGGTGTATGAAGGCGCAGATTAGGTCATAGTGACTTGTAGAACTGAGTTCACATAATTTTAAATCTAACTTCTTTTATAGTTCATCAACCTGACGCGTCATAAGTACTTAAAAAGGTCGGAAGCAATTTTCTTCAGAATTGACTTTTAGGTTTTGTAGATTGGCCACCAGTTGCTTCCAACAATATTGGGTAATAAGAAGAAAATAAAGACTAAATTCTCCGAAACCATTTAAATACCAACTTCACCTGCTACGTTCCGGAAATAAGAAGTTCCCACTGGAATTAAAGGATATAAAAAGATTTAACTTCCAATAATGGTGACTAGCGCAGTGCATGGGTACTTTTGTTGAAAATCAAAATTTTGTGTGGCATCACTATAACTTTATAATTATGGATGGTTCTATTCTAGCATAAGCTAGAAGATACATAAGTACATAAGATACATAAGTATCTCATATAGTAAAAAAAAAATTAAAATTAGTAAATTGCTCGTCGTTAAAAGTAGCTAAACTGCCATAGGTAGTATTTAGCTAGAGGTATTCTCCATTACTAAACCTTTATTACCTACTTGAGTTTTGTGGGTTCTTACATTCGTATAAAAAGCATTGGTAGGTGACACTACGATAAATAACTCTCCCTCGTCCATCACTGGGTTATGATTTTATTATTGTAGGGTCACATGAAAGCACAAAGATGCCGTAGGATTACGAGAAATAAGTCTCCATCAGTGGGAAACATTGTGGGTCCACAAGAAAACTGCCTTCTGTGTCATATGCCCATATCATCATGATTTGAAAGTTTAGACTCATGTCATCATCAGCCTTTCACGTTCCCACTGCTGGGACTCTAGCCTTCTCTCAGAGAGAATGGGCCGTAATCTACCACGCTGGCCCAGTGCGGGATGGTAGATGTCGCATGCCCTTGAATGTTGCAGTTCTTGGACATGCCGATTTCCTCGATGTTTTCCTTCACCGTTTCGAGCGATAGCAAATCCGCACATAACAGAACTTATCAAGTCGTAGGTGCGGGGCCGAGAGGATTCAAACTCGGCGTCAGCGCCTTGTAAGTCGCACGGGTTACCGTTCGGCCACCAAAGTTTAGACTGGTTTTTATAAATATGAAAATGTATTTTCCCCACACATAATTAGGATTTAATCATCCCTCGGGCCGCAATGATGGTAATATCAAAACATTCATGCTCCACTGATCCAGATACAGAGAATAATTTGTAGCAATTTATTGAAAAGAGACGGGGATAGCAATTCTAGTGGCGTCGCTTCGTAGTGAAGGGTAGCTATAATTTTCTTATTTACGGGACTAATAGCAACATTGTCCCAAGGTACGCCCGAATTCTGAACGCGTGGAATTTTAGCGCCGAAGTCCAGAATTTGTTATGAAAAAATTATATAATTATATAAACTTGTTTTTTATTTTACTTAATAGGTACAGTGTAGCATTTGACCACAGTCTTAACTGATGTTTGTAAAGACGAGGCTGATGATGAAGCATGCTTGCCAATAAGATTGGACTCTGAAGGAGGCTTCCCAAATATACGAATAAGTAAATAATTAATCTAGGGCCTAGATTCTAGACAAATCTGTGGAAAATAGTGAGTTCACAAATCTAAGCATGCCTTACCACCATAGTGCCAGAGAATCATTTCGAAATGGTCTTTCAAAATGGTGGCTAGCGTCCGCCATGTTAAATTTTCAGCCATTCAATCCTATGACTCCAGATCATTACAAATCAAACGGAGTCTCGTTCCATGAAACACGCTGAATGGCTACCCCAGACATCGGTGGTGCGGTGGCTAGAGCTGTAATGATGCGGTCGGCGTAATGGCGCCCCAGTCGTTCACCCCGTCGAACCCTAGGGTACCAAGGGTCTACTGTCTACTGGTAAACGTAAGCAATGGTAAGTAGAATACGTTTGTTTCTTTGATACACGACTGCTTTGGATTGGATGGACGAATCAAGCTTCTTTAGTGGCGTTTACTACAATAGGAAGTACCTACCTAGTTTGAACAGAAATGGGCTGGTCATCACTTGATAAAAAGATACCATGCTCTCTTAGCTTATTTCACCCCATGGAACACACTTGATTGGTGGTGCTATCCGGCTATCATTGGCCTCTGGTTATTATATTTGCAGCTCACTTACTTGCTGCCTAGTTGTAAGTAGTAGTAAGTTGTAAGCTGTTGTAAGTTGTTGTTGTGTTGTTGTTGTGAAATGTAGCTCTACCTAAGTATAGATACCCGGTTCTTTCTTCTACATGTGGACGACTCGACGATTGTAAACAATGCAAATATACTTTTTTAGCTACATAAACACTTCATGTGAAGGGAGCACATCAAGCAAAGTAACTGCTTACTTGGCGCTGTGCTCACGACCGGAATAAATGACTTCCCATACAGGTTAGCGAGTAACAGAGCAAAGTTCAAAGTTCCCGGTATCTAGCGCATCTATACCACCGGGTATTGTACTGCGCTTTCTCTGCTCGCGACTCGCTTTTATTGTGTGTTCACTGCACAATGTACTTACACTGTACACTGTAGAAATCAAATGGCCTGGAGCACGTTTGTTTTGTATATTCTCTAAAGTAATATACATATTATTCCAATGGAAACCAGTTCCGGTTTTAACTTTTTAACTTTGCTTGGTGGTAGGGTATTTTCTAGCAGGTACTCGCCTGGCTAGTTACCTCCCTCAAGTTAAAAATCTTTCGTCAAGCACCTATTGGTGTGTTCCGGCAACCTCACCTAGGAGCCAGTTCACAATTATGATGTCGCGTGACACCACCTTCAACCACATCGTCACTTAACATAGGTGACTTGTGGCCAAACGCTACCCTATAAATAGTACCTAAATAAATAAATCCTAAAGTAGGTGGGTAACATACCTGAGCGAATCAAGTGGAGTAGATTCACGCCATCGAGGTAGGAATGACAATAGAACTTGTATCATTTAATGAAAATCTGTCACCAAACCTTAGCAGTAAAGTGCGTTGCATGCAATAGTACTCCTCGAGATAGGCGTAGTATTCCTCCCACCTTCGATGGTAGTAGAAAAGAGTACATAAAGATGTTGAACGCTAGCCAATGTTCTTTAAAAAACTCTTGTTTGCTAACTGCCTAAACCATGGTTAGTATTTCTTCTCGAGTCTCGGTAATGATGACAAGACTATAGGTACATATCACTTTCGTTTGTGTCATCTTGTATAGTGCATTTCTCATTCATTGCTAAACTTTTTTAACAATATCTCACTGTATTTCTAAGAAATTTACAAACAATGAGAAAAAGCTGAAGCATAATGAAT
Organism: Opisthograptis luteolata; assembly: GCA_931315375.2. NCBI lineage: Eukaryota > Metazoa > Arthropoda > Insecta > Lepidoptera > Geometridae > Opisthograptis > Opisthograptis luteolata. Next base: position 9,926,210 of record OV928036.1, on the reverse strand, counting down.
CCGAAGCCATCAGTGTGGCAATTTATAGCAAGAATTGAAAGTTTTATATACCTACTTAAACGAGTATATGGTACATTGTTTCCATTCCCCACACGATATATTGTGAAAATGATATAATAAATAACGGCATTGTGTACAACAATAAGGCATGTAATTACCCGGGCGTATGCAAACTGCATGTACTATTTTGTTAAACAGAGTGTAAAAGTCTTTGTGCCGGGTACTTAGCTTAGGAGCTTAAGAACTCATCAGCAGTTAACCATCGTATTCAATTCTACCTCGATTACAACACTCACGATGGCTTGGGGCTTTTGTATGTAATCTTCCTTCTCATATTGGGAGCTTTCCATTAAGTGACACAGCTTGACACGGTGTTGAGCGTTTCTTGTTCCAACTACGACACAGGCAGAGGCGCACGGTCGAACAGAAGAAAAGCTTGAGTTGGAGCGTGTACATAGTGTATCAGTGTTCCATTATTGCATTGACGTTGGCAATCGCTACAAAGATTTATACATACATACGGATTTATTTATTTATTTTTGATAATTACTGAAAATCATGTAACACCAAAATAGCTTAACGAGGAAAAAATAATAGCTAGAAATAACTAAGTATGGATGCGTTCTCTGGCGTTTTACACGAAAATCAAAAGGGCTTTCCAACAAGCACCCGTACACTGTATTCTGTACTGTGACACAGTGTGACACGGTGCTAGTTTTTTGGAAAGCTCCCATTATATCTGTGGTGTGTTGTAGAAATTTGTATACCACTGACGCGACGAGAGAGACGGTTGGTGGACAGGGGGTGAGTGACACGCCTGTTCACGACTGCATTGCCGCTACACTTGTCACACTAAAGTGGTGTTGTTTTATTTAATCCTCACACTTATGTAAATGCGGAAGTACTGAGAGACTGTTTGCTGGTTTGTCCTTTTTTCACAGAGCAATGTTTGGAAGCAATTTTTTGCATAAATATAGTTTATGGGCTAGACTACTGTGGACCTAGATAACTCCAACCTTAACGTTAACATTTTCGAGTAAATAGGTTTTCAGCTTAGCGAGTAGGTCAAAATATGTATAAGGTACCTATTTATATGTTACTTAGAAAGTTTCATAGATGCAAAAGTAATTACAACACGACAAGACAAAAAAAAAGGTAGGTAGGTACGTAACATTTCTGAGAATATTAATGAACCAAAATTTAATATGTTGACGTCATCATTTTACTAACGACATACTGAGTCTGCATTTTATAGAGTATAATATATAGATATTGATATTATTTACTTTAACTTAATTGTTAACTAACTTTCTTCTCTCACTTTTTATTTGCTTTTTTGTAAGTAATGAGTTTTCTATATTTCTCTCCATCTGTATCTGGTCACAAAGCTGGTTTAAACCGATTTTCAGATCTCTCAAATAGTTAAAAATACAAGTGTAAATGCTGCGTAAATTATATGAACAACAATAGAAACCGTGAGAATATTTGGACTAAGGAATAATTTAGTATCTATTGTACAGTATGAGATCACTATAAAGCTGATTATAAGGTAGTTATGTACTTAGGAAGGTATACACAACTCTACCTTTGTATCTACAATACAAGAGTTGTTTAAACCTTCCAAAAATTTAATACCTATGTAAGTAGTAAGTACCTTGCTGTTATTTAATTAGTACGAGTAGGTACATAGCATATTTACTGAAATTTGAAATTGAAAACTATTTCTGAAACCGGGACTTATAAATACTTAGCTATAGTTTTACATAGATATTTAAAATAAGTATAGCTGGCATTTTGTCGACGAAGAATCGGTTATAGTCAGAAACATCTCTATGAGATGAGGTATTAACATTATTAGACATTATACAGAAATCAAAAACACCATGACACGTGGAATCGGGTCAGATCAGCAATCCATGTATCTATACCTAAGCATAAAATGCTCATGCCAATCATATAGAAATATGCCTGATTGGCTCAAATGGTTATAACCGAATCCACGACGAAAGACACAATGAGCTACGAAAACGATTGATTTGATTTGAAACCGTGTCCTAAAGAATTATATAGAATGAGTGGGCCGGTAAACGAAGATCCGTTTATCGGAGTATGCAAGCCCTAGACAATCACCGCACTGAAGTCTGAAGCATTAGGGTGAAACCAAAGGAGCGTAATTTTGTGAGTCGTGAGTCGCAGAATTTCGGTAGCATAAATTCTGCTGCATTCGGTTTCATACAACAAGGCAGTTGGTGCCACACGACGACGTAAAATGAGTTGACAACTCAGTTGAACGTAAAATGAGCGACCGAAAATGCGCGACTCACGACTCACAAAATTACGCTCGTTTGGTTAATCCTTTAATCTGCCTGTGGCAGTCGACTGCTGGACATACATATATGGGTTTCATACGTTACAGTTCCTAAAGTGGCTGCCGTTTTCTCTTTAAGAGAAAAAAACTTGATGAGTCCCTTAATGGTCACTTTGATCAAAAAAGCCTGACATACGTCAACGGTGACGCAGGTGTGTGTTACGGCAGATGATGTAAACTTCTAATTGATTAGGAACGCTCGAAGTGTTCGTTCTCTAGGAATGTTTCCGTTGAATCTAGACACGACACCGACCACATCTAGTTTTTTTATAAACAATTAATCTACGACGGCTCTACATTAAGAATAATAATATAATTGTACAGCTTTACGAAACTCGATTTTTGTTTTTGGATTTTGGTTTCCATAAAAATCAATGATCTGAAACCAATATCTGGTGGAATGTAATTTTATGCTAAGCTGAACACGGAGATGTCTCAAAAATATCAACTATCGCCCGAAATTAATAATATCGATCCTGATCCGTTATCCGCGGTTTTGGATCGATATGTCATTTTAGTAGTAATCTGCCAAGCCCCAGTACTAAAATGTCATATTATGACATGACATATCGATCCAAAACCGCGGATAACGGATCGGATCGATTATTAATTTCGGGTATAACTGATCTGTATTTTTCTGCAGATTAAATAAAAACATGTATTTTATGTGTTCCAGATTGATTAACATCAGACTAGTGATAAGTACGTCTCATCAATCAGTTACATTAAAAATAATAATGAAAGATTAATCAGAGGTTTAGTTGAGACACGTCAGATTCAGATCAAGCAAGTATTAGAAATAGTCATACTATCACACTCATCACATCACACTTCAAACTAATCACTAAGTACATATTATAAATGCGAAAGTTTGTGAGAGAGTATGTGTGCGTGATGTTTGTACATCATCAGGCTGAAAGGCCTCATGGGATTTCAGGTAGGTAACCAGGGTATACCAGAGTACCTGGGACGGCCGAGTGGCCGTCGCCCTGCCGGCCTTCACAGGTATCGCTGGAAAGACTAAATCAAAAAGGATTTGCGCGAGCTCCAGGCGGAGGACTGGCAGGAGGTGGTGCAAGACAGACCGAAGTGGCGTATTTTATTATCGGAAGTCAAGACTCACTTTGGGTCGTTGCGCCATCTCAGTTAGTTAACTGCGGGTTTGATCGCAGGGTGCCGCTTGTATTATACTATACCTACTCGTACTTACAGCGTAACTCCCTCAATTTACCTTTAACTACCTCACGAACTTTCCGGTAATTGAACACACCTTCAAGTACTTGGAGCTTTTTGCGCTCTACGATATGACGTCAATGTTTATTCCGTTACTCTATAAAATCTATCAAGTAGACATACTCTATAGAAAAGTAATTCTGTCTTCAATAGATCAATAGTCAGGTACGGTCAACGACAAAAGTCGCTGAACAATAACACATTTTTTGATCACCTTTATCATCTTATACACCAACCTATGACCGCAACATCATTTAACATCAGGTGTGTTGTGTTGTGGTCAAACTTTACCCTAAAACCCACTTTGTAAAAAACGAACATTACTCATATAGAACACATTTGGAAAATCGAGCATGATCAGCTACTTCTGTCGCTGACTACATCAGTTGTATCTACCCTCTTTGTAGTGACTTGTTGTACCTACAGGGTATTTATTTTATTTGTATAAACCTATAAGTAAATACCTACAACGTTGTTCAATTTCATTTGTCAATATGATTTAACGTTAGTACCAAAGATTTATTGGCTCTTGTTCAATTCAGTTGAGACAGATAAATAATGAAGGTTCCAAAATGTAAGTAGGAGGAAATTAACTTGTTTACAAGCTGCGTAGGTCCAACACGATTCTATGTTATGATAAACTTTTAAAACAGCTATACTTCATTGCCCTTACAAATACATCGTAATAAATGAACAATATTAGTTAAAATCAAACAATGTTAATGTTACTGTACTTGGACTACAGGGTGCGGCGCTAGCCTTTTCTTTTTTTTTTTTTTACAATTTACAGGGTAGCGTTTGACCACAAGTCACCTGATGTTAAGTGACGATGTGGTCTAAGATGGCGCCACGCTACACCTGGACTGGGAACTGGCTCTCAAGTGAGGCTGCCGGAACACACCGATAGGTGCTTGGCGACAGATTCTTAACAAGAGGGTGGTAGCTAGCCAGGCGAGTACTAGAAAATACCACCATTTGACGAACGACCTGTTCGCCTCATAACTCAGACGAATCGTTACTTAAAATCACGTAAAGTTCGTAGCAACGCTGCCTCGCTTCCGTTGTTGTCATGGCGTGTTTTTTTTGAATAGTATGTACCTAAGATTATTTTTATGTAGATATTAACAAAAAATAATTATAGTTACCACCAACTTCTAGAAAAAAAACCGGTCAAGTGCGAGTCGGACTCACGCACGAAGGGTTCCTTACCATTATAAATATAAAAATGACAAAGAAATCGCGTTTGCTGTATGGGAGCCCCCATAAATATTTGTTGTTATAGCAGCAATGGAAATACATCATCTGTGAAAATTTCAACTGTCTAACTATCACGTGAGATACAGCCTGGTGACAGACGGACAAGCCGACAGATGGACGGACAGCGGAGTCTTAGTAATATCCTTTGCGTAAGGAACCCTAACTAACATTCATTATTAATCACAAACAATTTATCACTTGTTGAATAAGTCATACCTTTTCGCGAGTCCAATAATTAAAATAGTTTATTATTCAGATCCGGTTTTGGCGCCCAACTAAATGTTATAAATTGTGGCTGTAGATGTTTTAATACCACGTCGAAATAAATATTGTAAATTTTATCTATTATCAAGGGTACAAAATTATTTTATTCTAAGTGCGACAAAATAGTTTAGCTTAGAGTTTATCACTGATATATAAATGTATCGAGTATAAATGGACTTAATTATGTTTTAACGACCGATAAAATTGACTGATATGATTTAAATATTCAGTTTACCTAATTAAGTGCAATATATGGAGTAGTTCAGGCGCCACAGTTTTAACCTATTAAATTGTTGATAGTAAACGCTACCAGATTTTAAAACAAGTTAATACGCTCGTACAGTAATATACATCAGGAAGGTTAAGGTTTAAAATTATGAGTGGGAGATTAGTTAAGAGCTAGGACACAATTCGATAGAGATGTGGCCTATCAAATTCTCATTTAGAATACATTTGAAGAAGAAATAATCTGTGGCCAAGCACCTATCGTTGTGTTCGACTTCCGGTAGCCCCACTCGAGAGCCAATCGAGGTGTAGCATGGCATCGCCTATACTCAGTAAGAAGTAAAAAATGCATTCAATTATTAAAAATGGCCCTTTTTCTCTGAGAAATTGAGAAATATAAAGAGAGATAGTATGGGCCATAATCAACCACGCTGCCCAGTGATGCGGCTTGGTATGCGGCCTTTGGTTTTTTTTCCTAGACACTTATACGGTCAAAAGAACAAATTATAGAATTAAAAATGTAAAATTTTACACGAATCAAATGTCTTCATTTCCACAAATTCCTAGAAATCTTCAAGCAGTTAATCGAAGCGAATGTTCCAGCCAAGACGCAAGGGTCCAATTTTCACAGGTGATTGCATCGCGTCCAGACTTGGGACACGAGATATCTTTTTCAAGTAAATATAAAGTGAGTATGAAAGTTTGAATGTTTGTCTGTTACTCGACCACACTAAAAAACAAAAAAATGAATACCTACTCTGTAAAAAGATATGAGTTGACTGATCATAATTAAAAAAAAATTAGAATACTTAAAAAAGCAAAAGAAGGTTCGTTTCAGTTTTTCATTACCTAGATAAAATATGATAAGTACTGCAGACAAATTAGGCACATAGACTTCGGAGTAACAAATAAGGTATTATTCCCGGGGAAGACGGCAAAATGGCAAATGTATCCGCAGGGCGCAGCTAGTTAAGTAGATAATAATTTAAAGACCAATTTAAAGAAGGTTGCGAGCCATTTACGGTGACCACCAAGGAGGCTTCTCATGTTCGACACAGGGATTCCGAGAAAAATCAACATGATTATAGAATTACAAGGTGTCGAAACAGTTGCATAAAATTCTCGGTAGGTAGATCTTTATATAAGTCGTTTGGGGATGACGTTTAACAGAATTCAGTTTATGAGTGGACAGCCGCTAGGCCTTATTCTAAACGTTAAACCTTTAGTTGTGAGTATTGGGGTAAACTTAAAAGTTATACAAAACGCCTATTCCTAAAATAACCTCATTCGGCAAGTACAAAACTTGAAAAACCGGTGTAATTTGTACTCATATTTTTAAACCGACCATAAATAATTTTATATCCATCAAAAGAGGCTCGCGTGACAGCGCTGAGCGGGCTTGTGGCGTGGCCAAGGAAATTTGAGCCCATCTCTGGCGTTCATTCGATTCATATTAACGCTCAAGTAATGTAACAAATAAAGGGGAGGTCGATGTCCCATCCCGGAGAGATGCGAACGCATCGCAGCCACGCCCGCTCCTGCTACAAAAGAAATAGTAATATTAGAGCTCGCTCGTCCCCGAGTGTCATTAGCAGCGCGCCAGCGACACAAAGCTCCTCGGTCTCATTCCACGCTCTTACTATTTATCAGGGGCAAAAAGTGCCTTGTCCACAATAATTACGGGACCGGCTTTCGAGAGCGCACGTAATTCGTCATGTTCTGGTCGGCCGCGTCGTTCGTTTCTGAACGCATCCATAATTTGACGTTTCCCGCCAGTGGTCACGAATGGAGCGCGGGAAAAATGACAATTGACATTCTTTTGTTTCATAGTTTTTATATTAAATAGTTGAAACTCTATTTGAATCTGTCTATCTGTCTGCTAGATGTGTAGAATCGAATGAGACAGATAGCACAGAATGGCAGAATAGATTAGTCTTAACTTACCTAACTTCAAAAACAAAACAAAATGACGTGTCCAGAATGTTGAGTAAACCTTCGATCTCGATCACGTAGTATATACGTAGTATATAGTCTACTTAATCTATGGATCACACCACACCAGTTGTAACCATTTTATTACAGCTTTTGCTTACACCACACCACCTTTAAATCTTTTCTAAACATCAATCAAACCGCACATTGTTTCGACCTCCATCCCTTTCTATCTAAAATTGGTAAAAGGTTTGTGGTTTAACGTGGTCGGTGGTAGAACAAATCGGTTATAGTTCGGAAGTGAACCGCGGAGGAAAGCGGGGTCAGTGACCGCTGTAATAGCAATCAACGCTTCGATTGATCAGCTGTCCATTACAATTGCTGACGAACCCTATTTCAGTTCTGTAACAACTAAATTATGAGAGGACCATAAAAACCAGACGTATTGTTTTTCTTTTATTTAGCCGTGCCTGTGGTATTCAAGTGGTTAAATCTTGACTTATTTAGAAAAGAAGCGATGATAGTAGTGGTAGTGGTGACATGTGAGTTGTTTGTGAGTCGAATCCTGCAATGAGTTTGAGCTTTCGGTTAAGGAAACATTGTTACGAAACCATATCTTGATTGTAGGGCATTTTATAGCACTCGCCTGGCTAGCTACAACCCTTCAGCTAATTCTGCCGCTAAGCACCACTGGACCTCTATTTGTGTTCAGGGTTCAGGCGTAACCTAACTACTTACTTAGGTCAATAATTAACCAACATTCCAGTCTTGGAAAAAACCTTGTCTACAACTTAACATATTATTAAGTTGTCCAAACATACACCTACACGAAATCCTTGTATGATTAAAGCCGTTACTTGAGGAAATACAAGTGTTTAATGAAGACCGTAACATATTGCTTTGCATACTCGGAGCATATACCTACGTAGATAGCAAAACGAACCTACGTCATCAGCAGCCTCACTGCTGGATATTGCATTGGATATTACATTCCCACTGCTGGGAAACAGGCCTCCTCTCAGAGAGAAAACGGCAGCCACTTTAGGAACTGTAACGTATGAAACCCATATATGTATGCCCAGCAGTGGACTGACACAGGCAGATTTAGGGTGAAACCAGACGGGCGTAATTTTGTGACTCGTGAGTCGCGTATTTTCGGTCGCTCATTTTACGTTCAACTGAATTGTCAACTCATTTTACATCGTCTTGTGGCACCAACTGCCTTTTTGTATGAAACCGAATGCAGGAGAATTTATGCTACCGAAATTCTGCGACTCACGACTCACAAAATTACGCTCGTTTGGTTTCACCCTAAGGCTGACATTTTAGAATGACGCTAAAGTGTAAACAATGCTTGAGTAGCATTGAGTGACATTGTAATTTGTATGAAATGACAGACTCAAATCTGTGCTTATGTAGAGATATGTACAGAATACCTTCCTAAGACTTGTGATTATTGCAAAAATGTAAGAACTATTGCTTTGCAAGAGCCTATCGGGATTACTTTTAGCGACGTTACTTTTTGAATTGGATTTTTGGGATTAGAATGAGGTACTCCCTCATCTGTGAGGTTACTGTGAGTCGTAAGGTCGTGACCGACGCACACCTTGGAGTGAAATATTGACACGCCAAAATGTACCCTCATATAAACAATAGATGATAACGCTACCGCTGACATTGTTACGCCTAAATACATTTTAATCTTTGCTATTAAAATAGCACAGTTAGAAATAACAGGGAACTGTCGAGTCGCAATCATGTCGTGTGAAAATACAGAACGATAGGGGTCGCCCCTATGTAATCAAACTGCTAATTTATATATACTTTGTATGAACATTTAATCATCGCAATATTATGGCCATATACAAAGTGGGATGTAGAGTCGTAGACACAATAAAACCAACAGAAACAATGATATAAACCCCACAATCACTTATATAGTTATGTCCATCTATGTTGCCTGTTTTGTTGAGAAAAATAAATACATTTATTATTATTATATTATAGTATCTGACTAGGATTCCCTGAGAATATGTGGTATCAGAAACTAGATGGATTATGGATCTACAAAATACCATGGAACAAATATTCGTCCCGAACCGGGAATCAAACCCTCGACCCCGCACTTTGCAGTCGGTTGTTACCCCAATGCACTACATTGGTCGTACAATGAATAAAACACATTAATAAACGCTATATAGTACTTACCTACTACGTTGAACTTCGTCCATTGCCTTGTCGCTTATTTCATAGAGCAACCTAAAGGTGATAACGGTAAGCAAAAACAGAATAAAATAGGCGAACAAAGGGCTTTCCATAAAAATGCCCTTTAATTGTCATAATCTTTCGCTGTTCCCATTTAATTTGGGGTTGGCGCAGTATGTTTTGCGGTGTTTTCATCACACCGCAAAACGTTTTTAGCAAAAATTTGACAGTCTTCTGACCTGACAACAACCCTGACCTTCAACCTGACAACAACCCTTGGGAAAGCTAAGGAAAAAAAAAATACACCCAAAACACTTGAAATAAATAGTATAACGGAACGTAATCAATCAGAGAGATTCGTGTGAAAATCTAGAGCGATGGGGGTACATTAACGAACAAGGGGTGATAACAGCCTTTCCAATCCACCCGCAGGTTTGACGCGTGCGACCGATGCGGGCGGCGCGTGCGCTTGCTCTATTACTTTATTGGATCAAAATGTAAGCACCCTTGATTTGATGTTTGGTGTCGGCTTCATTGATATATTTATGTGGTTGTTTGACTAGTGAATGGCTTTCACTATGTCTAAAGTCAAAACATGCAATGAATTTATGTCCGTCAAATGGAACATTGGATTAGTTAAAGGTTTTCTAATAAAAGACTCATCCTAGTTCTGTCTCACCCACATTGCTTCCGATGAAGCCGAAAATCTATTATTATGTAGAATGAGCATGCAGAGGCTACGCATGTTAGCTGCGTGGATGCATTTCTCTGTCTGAATAATATGTCTATAATACTATGTTCCCAATTCTCACTCCGCATATGCGGCGCACGCGGCCGCTGCCGTGAAGCTACGCCTCTGCATGCCGCATGTATGTGTATAACGCGCGCTGCATTGAGCTACGCTGGCGATGCATCCGAGTAGGCTACGCGTGTATTAGTAACAAGCTACGCATCCGTGCAGGCTACGCATGTGTTCGTGGCGTCATTGAGCCAAACGTATCCGTGCGTAGTGCGGCCCTAGACTGTAGTGGATAATTACGCCTACATTTTCAAAGGTGAAGCTAAGTACACTTCTGTAGCGTGCCCGTGAACGCATCATATGAAATACATATAAAATTGCGATATACTGAGGGGTCAGTTTCAATTGGTATAACCTCAGCATGTACCTACCTCGTTCACAGAATATTGTATGTGAGTGCAGCACTGTTTTTCATGCTATCTACTATGCTCGGACAGATTTTCATCGAGAAAATTGGTTGCAACGGTATCTGGGTTTTATTACAAAGTCTCACAGCACAACGCTCGTCATCATCAGACATAGTACGCGTAAGATAGAAGAAAATGAGATGGATATAATATAAACTCTTTATTTCAATATTTAGACGTAACTTACTTAAAAATAAACGTCACAATGGGTGGTCTATCGCACAAAGCGATCTCTTTCAGAAAACTCAAAAGAAAAAAAAAATTAGACCGATATACTTTATGTTCGGTACCGCTTAAAAACCAAACAAGCAAACTAAACAATCAAAAAATAAGTGGGTACTTTTATCTACAGACGTGAACGAAAATTGACATATAATTCACAATGGTGACGCAGGTTGCCGCCTCGGAAAGTACGCGTTAGCAAACATTAGCACACTTTGGTTATCCTCACTCAACACAACGATCGCCCTGCCAGCATAATAAGTACCGTGATTACACTTACTAAAACATCAACAACTAAGGCATTATTTACCTATCATAGAACCGTTTTATCTCTTGATTTTACCTAATCTAGGTGTATCGTTGCGCCTCCTTCGAGCTCATCTTCACTTAACACACGTGAGATGTGGTCAAACGCGACTCTATGCAATCCACAGAATCTTTGTGGCACTGTGGCAATTTCATAAGTAAATAGTGAAAAACGAACGAGTCTACCGGTGAAACAGTTTGTCATCGACCATATTGCATACCTATAGTACCTAAGTGAGCGAGACAGGATGATGTGATATATGTAATAAAGGAGCAAGACATCCTTAGAGTCCCCACAACTCTTTGCTTAGCTCTAATCCGGAAGATAGGAACTACACTCCGGTAGGAGTAATAGTGTTCTGTGCTACACAGCCATTTGCTGGCAACTTCAGAGCCACAAAGTTCCTTTACTATTACAGTTAAAAATAGTAATTTAGAATTTTAGGAAAACATTACTGTGTCTGGGCAAGTATTTGGTATATCCCCTCTCCAAATTTTTAGATGATAGACCGGCGCCTCTAGCCAAGATGCATTCTGCAATCGTTGGCGCTAATAGAAAACTGACCACGTGACTTAGCGTTGAAATATGTCGAACCAATACTTTTTTCTTGTTTTCTACTAGCGTCAACGATTGTAGAATGCATCTTGGCTATGGGCGCTGTAGACAGGTAGAAACTGTAGCGTCCTGCGGTTATGCAAAAACTCTGCGTTTTCTGCGAATTCTCCATCACCTAAAGTAATCTAACGGTTTTGATGTCCTTCGGTTAAAAATTCGCATTTAGTACATTCGTAGAATTATTTTTATGCATATGAAAATCCTAAAACACTTATTGTTACTTAATTAAATAAATGTTTCAAATCCGTTCCTTCAATAAAAAGTTTATCAACCGTTAATAACTATCTATTGTTACAACAAGTAATTATTATTACATCAATTACATACAAATGCCAACCAACCGTCCGTCCGGCGGGCGTGACGACAAATCGCCATGAACTTTATAATTCATACACCGACGCCGTTGGTCATATTGTTCGCAATGGACAATCGCATACCTCCATTCATGTCTCTATATTATAGAACTCTAGTGATTATACAGTCTATAATCACTAGAGTTCATCGTGTCCTTTATAGTACATGCAGTGGAACTTTGGATACGAGCGCGATATTAAATCGGATTATAATCAGGATTCATACCAATACACAAGTTGCTCATTAGCATGCTGTGATGAAATAACCGCCGGGTCAGTGTAAAGTTGACTTGACGGAAGGTACACTGATATTTTGTTACAGCTAACTATTGTGGCAAAATAAACCATAATATAAGTAACAGAAAGAGGTAAAGTGGAGGGAATATTTAGTATCATTATGCGTATAGAGAAAGAAGGACCTATCAGGGTTTCAGTGAGTAGCAGAAAATCCGAAAAGTGGAACCCTGTTATGAGTAGGTACCACCCCTACGGATCTTGAAAACAGTACCTACGTAATTATGGGGGGGCGATGCTTGAAATACCCCGTAATTCCTATCTTTATTCAAAAATCTCTTCAGTGTAAACATTTCTTTGATCTAATAGGCAGGTATCAGAAAATGTACCTGTCTGCCTATCACACAAGCCTAAACCTATTTACAATCACTTTAACGTACTTATTTCTTTCACAAGACAATTGAGCTGTACAAGTCAAGCTTTTTAAACAGTAAAATGATTTGTTTCATTGTAACTACGGTAAGGATTTGTACAACACAATGTTGAAAGCATTGCCCAGGCTTCTTGACCTGCCACCATTTAAACCTTTGCAAATGTCCTCACTGTTAATGAATCTGTATAGAGATAGACGGGTCTATGTGAACTGGTCGATGTAGAGTCCACTACATGAATAATGTAAATGGTTAAGTACCGTATCGTAATAATAAAAACTAATGATAGATTAAATAGTAAAATGAAATGACAGAGGTTTTATAACGACAAGGTATTAAAGTGTTAACAGTTTGTGAAGTGAAGTAAAATAGACGAAGACGAACGATAGTTGCTATATGCACGTGGGGTTCGAGATAGTAGAACCGGTTCCGAACCCTCGAGCAGCCTTTACGCGATGCTATGGGCCGCCAACGGCCTTTATCGATCCATTCTGTGAACATTTGAATAGGGTTATGCATCATTTTATCGTATAGTAAGCTGTGAATTGAATGTTTTCATTAAATCTATCTATATAAGTATTTAGTGAACGACTACACCATTCATTTGCATAATGACAATGCATAAAACTGTCATAGTTCAATTGCAAAAGTGTCTTGAACTATGCGTTAGCAGTCACAAATCACAAATGTTAAAATAACAACAATTTTCCAGTTACAGTTTCAGAGTGCTACCTGCTGTGGTTTAACCCCAGGGTAATTAATAAACCGTAGATAATACTCCAAATATACCTTCCTCTACCATTGCAACGACATCATCACTAGGTGAGGTCAAAATTAATTAGACATAGAAGTAAAGCTTTATAACTGTGCTAGAGTTCATTGTAGTAACTAAAGCTAGCTAGCTAGCTTCTATAACAGTCAGAAAGCATTTATTGTATGGCTTTTTTAAATCAGCATTTGACGGATCATCCCTTTAGTTCCATCATGATTTTGTTTCAAGAAACTAGGGAGACATTTTTGCCAGTAGTTTTTTTTTTACTTTTCATAGCGTAACGTTTAACCACAAGCCATATGATGTTAAGTACCTACTGGAGTGGCCGTAGATGGCGCCACGATACACCTGAATAGGGAATTAGCTCACAAGTTCTGAGGATTGCTAGGTTCCACTGCTGGAGCTTGGAGCTGGAGTTTAAATATCGTAGTCGTTAAATTTTGATTACGAAACCTATATATTCATCGAAAAATTCTCAAGAGGCCGCTCATCCTCAAACAGAGGTACCTACTAGACAGGAATCCGTCAAGTCACGCCGCGCCACTGCCGCCGCCGGCTGCCTCCGCTCCGAAGTCGAAATTTAATCGAAAACACCCGGAACTAATCGTTTTACAATTATAACGAGAAATGCGGATAGCCAACGGATGCTTCGCTGAGCCCAAGCCGTTGAGGCAACTCAAGAAAATTTAACTAAAAAGTAATAAAATGAACGTGGTTATTTTGCAGGTGAACAAAGGCGTGTGCATCGAATTATTGGTCGATAGATTGATATTTCCTAGAATTTAGTTTCATTGTTTTGCTACAAGCAAAAACATTTAGCTTTATTCAGCAACCGATGTCAAACAGGTCATTTTGTTCTATTATTTATTTTTTGGTATCATACTATACTATGACGAAGAAAATAAATCAAATATGTTCTTATATTTCAACACATTATTCAAAAAGTATAAGCCTCTCTGCTAGTAATTTAATCAACAAAGAAACTGTTATTTTGATGAGCATCGTGCGTACGCGCTGACGTGTCAGCCGGATCTTTCCCGCACTTTTTCGGGTCCTCGTAACGGCCACGATTTTTTACTCACTGGATTGCCAAAACAATTCCGCGTCAATACCAACTTAATTCATGTCAAGTTCTATTGACAAAATTACCATGAAAAAGCTCTCAGGAAACGCTTTCGAAAAAACTTCATAGGGAAAATACCTCCTCGTATGCCTTGAATTTACTTCCACTTCTTTGTCTCTTTGTTTGTTATTTAAGAACTTTTTAATTCACTGGACGAATTTTACATGCATGGTTTTCGGAATTCGACAGCTATACTCTTCTCAACTTAAAACTAAAGGCTATCCGCGGAAAAACGCGGAATCACCCGAAGATCTAAAATGAAAATGTGTAGACCGAGAATCCATTACTGCATCCATTTATGCACGCAGAAGCTACGCAAGTTAGCTGCGTGGGACCATTTCTCTGTTTCCACTGCAGTACGTGCGGCGCGCATGGATATTGACGACGCTTGTCCTCCCTCCCCTCCTACCCACCACCCGCTGCCGCCATGGAGCTACGCCTCCGTGTGCCGCATGTACAGCGTGCGTTGCGTTTAGCTACGTGGCCGACGCATCCGAGTAGGCTACGCATGTGTCAGTGACGTAATCAAGCCACGCATCCATGCGTAGCGTGTCGCGAGTACCTACTCATGAGTCGCAGTGGATAATTCCACCTACATTTTTATACAAAGCGCTATTGTTGTTTACCTTTAACCAGTGTCCGAGCTGACAGCGTTGCCAATGTAATAAAATCATATTATAATAGGTTCATAACTATTTTATTTAAAAATTTGGTCTAATCTACATCAATATTATTATTATAAATAAAATAAATAGTATTCTCATATGTACTAAATTATTCTTTCTTAATCTTCCACGCCGGTGTACTTCCTTCGTAGCTCAACCAGAACGCCCTGGTTCATGTATCGACCAGGCCCGCAGCTTGCGCCCCTCGATCTGCATTATTCGTTAATTTACGATGTGAGACGTTTTTTATTGGATTGATGTTCTTAATTGGTAAAATTACGAATAAAATCTATTACATCTAATAAAACTGCAACTGGATCATGCCCGTACATGAAACATATGTAAAAAAAAACGATCTCTATCTGAGAATAAGATTTTTACCGATATTTAGAGGCCTAAAATTTATATATTATATTTATATCTATTTTTCATGCTGAAACTACTGGAAGAATTGTATGCAACTTGGCGTAGCGATAGTTTTTATACTAACAGATAAGGTATTTTTATCCCAAAAAATAAAAGGATTCCAGCCGGTAGTAGATGAAAGTTATATCAATTTTTGAGGAAAATTGTAACAAAATGTGTTACATTCGATTAATATAACGTCTCAACATCCACGTTTTAAAATGCCCGGAATACTTGAAAAAAATTCAAGCATCTTCAGAGTAATTCTGCCCTGGCTAGAAAATATAGCCTATATATAGATTTTCTTAGTATTATTTGCGCTCACAATTATATTTTACTCTATAACGCTCCATCTTAGTACTCAACATGTTATTTTATTTCTTGCCAAAACAAACAATACAGCAGGATACAGAAACCGTTGCTACCGCCTGCGTCTATTTAAACAAACTATACCTAATGTTATAAATAAACCGTAATTTCAAGTGATTGTCCCCGGTCCAGATTAAAATTGATTTCCAACGGAAATCTATCAATAAGTCAATAACAGTTTCTTGCAGGAGTACCTACCTCTTGATGCCATGTATCAGAGACAGGATGCAAAATACACACAGACCGTAGATAAATACATAGGTTAGCGCTTATCTATACATCCTAGATACGGAAAGTTGTTCTGAACCTTAGCACGTTAAAAATAAAGTCGAAAAATACTGTTAGATTTTCTCACATGCATGCACATTACCATAGGCAGCTAGGTTTTTACTAGCACGGTGCTACAATTTCCTGTCATCAATGCTATAATGTCAGATTAGAGGCTTGTCACAACATAAGGAAATCGCCTACATGATGCTATCAATTTTGCGATCAAACTGAGGATAGAGGCAAACGATGTGGTGGGGAAGGGTGTTTCTAAAATATTGTTGGTAATTTTCTACACGTAGCTCGGTATAAGTACCCTTCGTCCTCTTAGATCCAGTTTTTTTATATAATGTAGTGGTAAACCCCGTTACCAATAGATATTTGCAATACTAGTAACATTTGCAACATATGTCCTAATGAAAATAAAACAATGCTTGCACTTTCAGATATATAATTCAAAATTCAAAATTCAAATTTTGTTTTATTCAATAGGATACATTGTGATCACTTTAAAACGTCAACTTAAAACTAGCTACGCCTGTTCCAACCTCCTTACGCCGGCAAAAGAACAGGCAAGAAACGCTCGGTAGGTAATTTTTTGGTCGCAATCACATTGTCAATTTTATTCTTATTACTAATTGATTGAATTGGAGCAAGTTCACTAAAATACTATACAATACTATAATACAAACAAAATGAGTGATGTCAGGAGTATCCACTCAGATTGGATAGCATTCGCGTCGTCTTTTATTTTTCTTATGTTATTTATTACTTGTAACGAAAACCTTTCTTAGGTTCGGTGACTAGGTAACTAAGAATCAATAAATAATTCCATGTAAGTAGTAAGTATCTCCAAAGATGACACGACTCTGTTAAAGTAGATTTCTTACAAGTCACATAAGTTTAGTATAAGACTTTTGGCTGTTGTTTGAAGACAGCAGATAAACTACTCAACTTTAAAATTAATTGATTTATTCACCATTTTCAGAGACAAGCTTCGTCACTAATTGCTTGGAAAATAGAATGAAAAATCCATGATTACATTGTATTATTTATTGGAGCGCAAATAAGCAGCCACCGTCACGGCGCGAGGTTGATTCGTCAAGGCTTCTTTCTTCTAAAAACCTGAGAAAGCTGCGAGGAAGGGGATGCGAGGGGAAGAGGGGGAGTTAGTGAACGCGGCACTATTACGTGCCTTCGAACGTAATATCGAGAGTACCGTCGTGGCAGTCGTAGTAAATCGGCCGTAACCTGTGTCAGAATGCAGTGCGCCTGCGACGAATGTCTAGGCGCTTTTAAATTGAAGCGATGATGGCTTAGTGGTAGTGACGTCGGCTTACGATCTGTAGGTCATGGGTTTGAATCCTACAATGAGCTTGATCTTTCGGTGAAGGAAAACATCGTGATGAAACCATAGCTTGGTGGTCTGAAAATCTGTCGCCAATCACCTATTGATGTATTTCGGCAACCTCACTTGAGAGCCCGTTCCCAATCCAGGTGTAGAGTGGCGTCATCTTTGACCACATCGTCACTTAACGTGAGGTGACTTGTAGTCAGACGCTACCATGTAAGAAGTAAAAAAAATGTTATTGTTAGAGATGCAACTATCCGTGAACTACATGTTAATGAAAATTCAGAGCTTCTTCAATAGTCATACCAACTAGGAAACTTATACGTTGTGCGAAGGACGCTTACTTGGCTGGTTATTGTACCTACTTTACGGATGTATAGTTCGACCATTCTAAAAATAAACACAATACAATATTTCACCAGTTAATTATCAGTAGGCACTTTATCCCCATAATATTGCAGCAAAAGCCAAGCCTGTAACATAAAAAACCTGTTGTCCCCCACATCGGGATATTAAAAAACGGCATTTATGCACTTCTAAAATTCGTCGTAGCAAGCCTTTGCGGTGAGTCACGAAGTTCGTTGACCCCGTCGGCCATCTTGCGGCTGCGCAGCCCTCGCGAGCCTTTCTTACCCCTACAATGGGGCAGCAAAGTTTATATTATAAATATCATCTAATGACTTGAAATGTCGAATAATGATTATAAAAAGCTTTACTAAAATTATAAGCAAAACATTTAGGAATGATTTCAGTATACATATAAATACTATCATTATAAAGTATAGTCATAGCATTGAGTACGAGTAATTGGCGCTTGAGGCATTGAATATTTCACAAAAGTCCTAATTCTAGGCAGACGGTTATATACAGTATCGTTCGTCACCGTAGCACCACTTTTTTGATGAAAAGAGTTCAACGCGCGGTGCTTACTGCAATACTAAGAAACAAATCGCACAAAACATCCAAACTTACAGTTTCTCGAAAGCTATAATAAATTATTTAAAAGTATCAATTACATTTACTTACAGTGACATTACAGTATAAAAGATTTCCTATGATATTATTTTATTATTAAATTTTCGAACAAAAGACTTCAACGCGCTCAACAATTGAAATTTAATTATTTCTTATATTCTCGTCCAACTCTTTTGTGATTTTATTAAGTTATTATGCAAGTATATTTATGTAGCAGTACTAGTTAACAGAATCATTTTGCTAGGTAAAATAAAATAATGTTAGTGCCAAAAAATACTTCCGTTGTCATTATTTTCTTTTTTGACTGGCAAAAACGTAACATGTTTCTTTAAAAACCTCTTATAACGCAGTACAAGGTACTAGGTAAAAAAATTGTAAGTGGCTAGCCAATTTCATACGCCGCTCCATAAAAATCAACGTAGAAAATCGTCCAACTTATCGCACGGTTTACTTGCATTTTGCCGCCATACCACTTTTATACGTTTATAGCATTGTAAAACGAAACGATTCAACGAAACCTTACGTCATTCCGGCTCTATAAAATTACATTGTTTAACAATCGCTACTCACTGCGATTGTGCGTTCTGTAGTAAAGTAGACGAGGATTGTTAGGAAAATGTGAGTTGATTTGGTTACGTTGATGGAGTTTTAATTTATTCATACATATTGGTGTCGATTGGTGAAGGAAAACATCGTGAGGAAACCGGCATGCCCAAGAACTGCAACATTTTCAAGGGCATGCGACATCTACCAACCCACACTGGGCCAGCGTGGTAGATTATAGCCCATACTCTCCCTCTGAGAGAAGGCGAGAGTCCCAGCAGTGGGAACGTGGAAGGCTGATAATGGTGTCGATTCGGTTTTTCCTGTATGTTTTAATTGTATAATGTTCATGTTTCCATATCCCAATGTGCACAACCTCTTAGTTTTAAATTAGCTCATTTTAGTATAATTTAATTAAATTTAAACGCGGAATAACCGAATTATTTTATAAGAAAATGTATTGACAATAGTACGGGCCTCGAGCCTGTAGTGAAAAACTTAATCAATAAAAAAAAAAAAAAAAAAAACATAACAATGAAATAAAAACAAATAAACCTAAACTAATAACTAAAATACATTATTAAAAAAAGTCCTTATAAGCAAGGTACCGAAGATACTGGCAGCGTTCCCTCTTTGGATGGCTAGACTAATTCTTTGTCCGAGGTAGCTGCCAGCTCTTCGGTCTCCGGTGATGTCGACTAACCTCTTTGTTATTTCCTTATAAAGGCTTAAAGCGCTAGGACCCTACGGACCAAGGAAGTTGAAATTAATTGTGTTTGTGAATGTTTTATCCTACTGAAATTAATCAAATAAATTAGTAATTTTTATCTGTCAGTCACACGAACAACCTTTTTTATATTTTTCATATCAGCATATCTGGCTAATGTTACAAGAAAACTTATTTTACACTAGTTGCGCCCCGCAGTTTCACCCGCGTCTTTCCTTTATCCCGCAGGAACCTATTTCCGGGATTAAAAATAGCCTATGTGTTAATCCAGGGTATAAGCCAAATTTCAGCAAAATCGGTTTAGTAGTTACGGTGATACGTGGTAACAAACATTCTCATACACACACTCTCACACACAAATTTTCGCATTTATAATATTAGTAGGATAAAATTTACTTACTGTGGATGGAAAATCAATACATTTCGTACGTTTTTAACACTGTTTCAAACTCAAAAAACTCAAACTCAAAAATATGTTTATTCAATAGGATACATTGTGATCACTTTAAAACGTCAACTTAAAACTAGCTACGCCTGTTCCAACCTCCTTACGCCGGCAAAAGAACAGGCAAGAAACGCCCGGCAGGTAATTTTTTTGGCGCGATCACATTGACAATTTTATTCTTATTACTAATTGATTGAATTGGAGCAAGTTCACTAAAATCCCAAGCTTTTTTTTGTCATCTAATAGTCCGATATTTTTTATTTAGCTTTACTAATAAGAAGATTTCTCTTGTTTGGTTGTACACATTGGGATATGGGAACATGAATATTAACGAGTTGCAGGATCACAACCAAAGCAGACCAGACCCCACAAGCAGCACCCGTTCACGAGTTGACGCATGTGCCAGCCATCGCTCTCCTCGACCATATGAGAGGGAAGAGGGCGACCCGACACATGACGCCGCTGCAAGCAAAGTCACTTTCGTGAGCATGACTGTTTTGGCTGTTTACCGAAAATGGTTAGAATAGGGGAAATAGGGAGAATAGATAGATAGAAAGAAAGATAGATAGATTAACTACAATCCCAAGCTTGTTTGTCATCTAGATAGTCCGATATTTTATAATAAGCTTTACTAATGAGATTTCTCTTTATACGAATTTGAAATTTTGTTATAGACAAGTCTTGAATTTCACTTGGGATTTTGTTGAAAAAGCGTACACATTGACCTTTGAACGAGTTGCTAACTTTATGGAGCCTAGTGGTGGGTACAGCAATTTTATCTTTGTTTCTAGTATTAAAATTGTGATAATCACTTCTCTTCTCTCAAACATCGTCAAATAGCCTAATAACACGTCGATACTACGTTGCCACATAAGTACTAATTTGCAGATCGTAAAATGTAAACGTGTTTCATAAGTTCATACCTAAATCAAAATTACACATTTTCTTTGTTTGGAATATGCAAAGATTGTTAACACCATCACAGACGTGATGGCTTGAGAGGGCTGATTTTTTTCAGTCCCTGACCCCCCCCCCCCCCATCAGACACGGCAGCTATAATATAGCTCAATGTATTTTGCTATTTTTCTTACGGAAAATGTTCTAGTAAAGCAGCCAAATGAAATATATTCTGAGCTAAAAACTAGAAATGAATCCTGCGCCGCAAAACGATTAGTTCAAGCAATTACGTCGCAGCTTGACTGCTTGAATACCTACTGACGCTAGCCGTCGTCTAATCAACTTGTACCATAATCACATGTTTTTACAAATTCATTTCCGACTGAGAAGTTTCTATCAAGTTTGTTTTTTGAATAATTATGATAAATTTTTTTAATATGTTTTTTACGTCTTTTTCTTAGTAGTTTCGATCACTAGTACGTTGTGGTCGAAGTTGGCTCCACGCTACACCTGGACGGGAGACTGGCTCTCAAATGAGGCTTCCGGAACACACAGATAGATGCTTGGCGACAGATTCTTAACTTGGGTGGGTAGCTAACCAGTCGAGCAATAGAAAATGCTCTACCACCATGCTATGGTTTCATCACGATATTTTCCGCACTAAAAATTCAAGCCCATTGTATGTTCGCTATCACTACCACTGAGCCATTACCGCTTCGAACGTAGGTAAAACTAGTCGTAGAACTGTAACTTCCATAATTACTGTTCCCATCAGTCCAACGCTTCCCTGGAACAGCTAATGATCCCACGTGTTCCCACACTGCGGCTTCCGCGTGATGTGACAACCAACATAAACTTACAATCGTTTTCTGCAATAGAGCCTTTAACTCGGGGCATTAAAGCGAAAGTACCGGTAAAGAGAGCTGGTGTAACTTGGCTTCTGCGTACACGCAGTTCACAAGGAAAGTTCAATTTCAAAACACTGTGGTATGAATTGCCTCCGTGATTAAAAGAGTTCTCAAGACACAGGATCACATTAAAACAAAGTAAACAAACATTTTGGAGAGGATAGCGAGCGAAAAGTAAGTAAATACCTACTAAATGACTACTGATGTGGCGCAATGGGCGAATAGCCGACTGCGTAACGTGAGATTGCGGGTACGAATCCCGCTGCAGTACAAATAACTCAACTACATATTTGTGTATGTCTGGGTGCTGTGTAAACTGTGTATCCCCGATCGACGTAGTATATAATTATGATACCCTAGATACAGGGAATCTTAGTTAGGGGTCTATGTATGTGATTATGTGGGTGTTATATCACTATATATGTAATTATGTTATATATGTATATATAGTCAAAAACATGATATAAAATAGAACAAAAACTAAACACCTACTTGCTTATGTGAAAAGAAATAAAATGTGCTTATGTAGGTCTTGTAGGTACTAAATCGTTTTACCTCTACGTATATTTTACTATATTTTGCTGAATCGCAACACAGTTTCGTCAGCATTGTGTATCGACGAGCTACAGAATACAAATTGAATAGATACAGATAGTATAAAAACAATTGTTTGAAATTTGACAAAATGACTCATTTTGATTTCCGATAATTCGACGAGTCACCAGTTAAACACGCTTAGATCGCATTATTTAGTAAAACAGACACACTCATCAATATCACATTGTATTGAAGTCACAGCTGAGAATGTATTATTTTGTTCGATTAAAAACTGTGTACTCATATATTTTAATAAATGCAATGGGTGGTCTCTTTAAAGCAAAGGCAAAATGTTTAGTACAATAAAGAAAAAGTCATCAAGTTCTTTTAGCAGTTTACTCTACCAACTGTTGCCACGCTGTCTTTTATTCCACTTAGGCTGGCCATACAAGCTGCGACTGCATAGTGAACTACTGCTCCACTGCAACTGCTCGAACGGTTCGTGTATGTAGGTACGTAGAAGTCTGTATGTAGTTCACTATGCAGTCGCAGCTTGAAGCAGTCGACTGCTTCAAGCGGCCCGTGTATGGCCAGCCTTACCAGTTCGAATGTTGACCGTCTTAAAGAGTGGAACAAACAAAGGGACTTATAATAGGTAGATATTAAACCCCCTATTTATTTCCCTTTATTTCGGTTATCCTTCATTGACATGTATTTCAAAAAATATCAAGACTTTACACCAATTATTACTCTTATAAACGTCAAACTAATCCTATAAACGCCAAAGTTTATGAGTGAGTGTATGGCTGTCTGACCGCCCATTATAACGCTGTAAGATCTTTCCTTTCATTTTGTTCTATTTTCTATTGTTATGGTAAGACAATAAAGCGTTAGGTATCTCTCTATCTACGTTTGTAACTTCACGCTGATACGACTCTACAAGTTTTAAAGTGCGAATAGAATAACTTATAAGTGTAAGTGCCCTTAATTAACACAGAGGTTACTTTTTATTCCGAAAAAAGTTTTTAGCGAGATAGCGAAAAAAATTCAGAGCTCAGCCAGAATTCTTGGTAAAAATCTAAAAGAGCAGTGTCTTAACTGTAATTTTTTGGTTGAATGAAGTTGATATTTTTGTTTTCAAAATTTATGTTTTTATCAAACCACGCATCCTTATTTTTATACACAGGAAGTAGATTAGTTATGGGATTTCGAGAAACAGTTTCCCTCGTGGTTTCATTAATGAGACCATGAAAAACAGGGATAAAATCAACCCTTTTTTGGATTTCATCACATTTAAGATTCCTAGTACAATTTATAGCATCACAATAAACACGAAGCGTCATTGCGCCGACGCGCTTCATTCGTTTCCTCCCTAAATAACCAACCATGTAGCTGTCGTGTATTCTGTGAAGGTTCGACGACCCGAGAGGCGGCCTTGCCCTTGACAGCCGAATCCACTGATTCTTCACACCCGTGAGTACGAATTACAGCAATACTAGACACAGCGCGTGACTTCACCTGCGAGAATTATTATATTCCTTCGAAACTTAGGTAATAATAGGTCTGGGGATTTTCAGATTCGGATATATTTAATGCAAACCATACTGTACAAATGTGGTAGATACAAAACGAATACAAGTAGCTGTACATATACCTAGTCTGTTGGACACAGTACAATTAAAAGAAAAAAAGTATAGAAATTACTACCAAAAGGAATTATTTCAAAAAAAAAGTCATTTTGATACTTGATTTTGGAATTAAACCTATTCATCCGTGTTAGAACAGGGCCCGTAGCCAAGATGCATTCTGCAATCGTTGACGCTAGTAGAAAACAAGAAAAAAGTATTGGTTTGACATATTTCTGACCACGTGACTTAGCGTTGAAATATGTCAATCCAATACTTTTTCTTGTTTTCTACTAGCGTCAACGATTGTAGAATGCATCTTGGCTAGAGGCGCTGGTCAGAAAAGACTGTTATTATCTACGCCAATTTCGTAGCAATAGTTACTGAAACAAACAAAAAAATGACTTGCATACCAACGTCAGCACAGACAGACAAACTCTATTCACCTTTCAATAAACTTGATTGTGCTATGTTCACGCATCAGTTCATGGAGTAGAGACTCTCACAAGTTTACATCGTTTGATGTGTTAGAATAACTTATTACCACCAGACTGTAATGGCAGTAACTAGTGATAAAAGTACCTACAGTATATATTTTTAACTTTGACTGTTGTTGTGAAATAGATTTGTGGTTGATTTATAAAGTTAAACAATTTATTGCTGATGTAATTTATTACGTAGGTACCTTAGTGTAAAAGATTTGCGGGAGTTTTATTTTACTACTAGCTGTTCCCCGTGGTTTCACCCACGTGGGCTACAGTTTATCGCGAAATCCTTTCTTAGCGGATGCCTACGTCATAACATCTACCTGCATGCCAAATTTCAGCCCGATCCGTCCAGTGGTTTGGGCTATGCGTTGATAGATCACTATGTCAGTCGTATGGATCGTGATGGAAAATCCATGGGGAATCCCACAAGGCCCTTGTTAGATCAAATAACATTGAGACGTCATTGTTTTCGTCAATGCCCTCCCATTCGTCAGAGCAGAGCATTCATGAATTAATAAGCAAATAAAGGCAAAACATGTTAGTACATATTAACTAACCTTTATCCTTATCCAGTTACAGACAAACAACTAAGAAATCGGCCAACGTTTATAAGGTACTAGCTGCGCGATTTTAATCGCCTAGAGATTTCCATCATCATCAGCAGCTTAGTACGTTTCCGCTGCTGCTGCCCTCAGAGAGCGATCATGAGCCATAATCTACAACTCTGGCTCAGTGCGTCTTGGTAGATGTCGTATACCCTTGAATGTTGTGGTTCTTGGATTATGTCAGTTTCCTCACGATATTTTCCTTCACCGTTTTGAGAGTTGAAAATCTGCACACTATTGATGCGGAGCCAAGATGGGGTTCGAATTTGAACTAGGATTTCGGCGTCTTGGTTGAGGTTCCTACAGGAACTGTAATTTGTTCCCGGGATAGAAAGTAGCGTGTAAGTTGCTTTAGTTATTTATCCACAAATAAAAGAATAGTATCTACATGTTGTTTCGTGTTGCATGAAAAATAGACAAATCACAAACAAACACAATTTCATATATAAAGAGATTATCAAAAAGTCGTGCATCCATCGCCAACCACCGCTAAACGCTTCTACAAAATGTGTAAAGCACGAATTTTCACAGCTCTACAAGCCATCATGAACTCACGAAGAAATAAACTCACTGCCTGTCGTAAAAGTATAGTTATTTTACTTAATTCTTGGTATGCTGTGACATTATTTTGGGGTCGGTTTTAGATGAAACGAGCAGCACAATTTTAACTATATTTTGGTTTTAAAACAATTGATAAAAAAACGAAATATAATTACTGATCTGGCTTGCGGAATCCTTATTAAATATCTCTTTACATACTTTAAAACATGTAACATACTTACATGAGGTATTTGTAACAAACTACACGGAGAAAAAAGTCCTTCCGAAATACCGTTATCTTTCTGAGTCAAAAGGGAAGGACTTGTGATTCAGAAGGAAAACTAATACAAAATAAGGAAGCAAACAGTCTTGGAAGGTAAAGACTCAGAAGGAAAGTCAGATTTTTTTTTCTCAGTGTATTGCATAATGTATTTTTTCAATAATGAATAATAGATGATTAAGATATTATAAAATGGGAGTAAAATTGTCACTATAGGTATTATACCTACTCGCTTTGCCCTTTACCGTAGCCCGATAGAATCAAGTTGGTGGACGTTGTTAATTTGATTGTTCTTCTCGTTTTTTATCATTTTTTTATACACCTGACTGGCTGGGTTGACGTTTGACCACATCTCACCTAATGGAAAGTGACGAGGCGGTTGTGGAGCACGTCTTTCCATGTAGAACTAAATACCTTTTCACTCTCTACTTGAACACACCCACATATTTTTTTCAGAAATTAATTATACTCCTTTTGAATAAAAAATAGTTTTAGAATTTATTCAATATAGACTAACAGAACAGATATTATAAAGTCTATATGCGTGTTATTGTAAAGTCATGAGTGAATATGTACCTAATTCTAGGAAAGCCTGCTTCAGCATCAACCTCGTCATCACGATGAGGCCTCAACAGGTGAGACCGTAGACAAACGCTTACCATATGCGCTAATAAAAAAAAATGTATCGTGCCACAACTTTTGTAGTCGAAAACATAACTACACGTGATTAATGTAAACGAAATCTTTCTGCAGCGGCCACGTATTGGCTATGTTTGCACCAAGATATAGCACCGAGTTGGTTATGAGAGTCACGTTGGTTTCATGCAACTTCCGCCATTTTCCGCTCCGCAAATAAGTCGCTTGAAGCCAAGCTTGGACCCAAAGTTAAAGCCAATGTGTGGCCGCGGCGTCAACAGCGCGGCGTTTACACGTGTAAACTAATTAAATGTTTTAACCGCAATTACACTTCCTTACCTACCCATTAAAATGTCACTTGGAATGCCACTGTTACAGAACAGTGGCACTTCATTATCTAAGTTGTTCACAAACGGAATCGTCTTGCATGAGAACGGGGGATGCAATAGTCAATTTTTAAAATATTATTTTCTAATCTTTTACAGATTTTACACATTTGAAAAGGCTTCCACAGATTTGGATGAGAATGCATCCATAAAAGACTACATAGACAGGATTACAGGTATTCTCTCAGAGAGTGCTAAAATGGTCTATAATCTACCACGCTGGGCCAGTGCACGGGCTTGTGAATGTTAGGTACATGCCAATGGTTAGTGAACATCCCGATTTCTACACAATGTTTTTCTTCACTGTTTTTGAGCGATGGCAAATCCGCACATTACTTATTAAGTCATACAAAATGCACTTTACAAGGCCGACACAGAGTTTAGTATATATATACATAAATAATGATTGGAAGTTAGTATTTTCCTAACTTTGACTGTGTCTATCTGTAGTATTCCCAGACAGACGTTACCTACAAAAAAGCGGGCCTTTTCGACGTTGGGCGTAAGTGGTTAATCTGATCTCGTTTTCATAACTCAAGCGGTTGTTCACTGCCTACAACGCTCGCTCCTTCCACGAATTTAAAATATTTGGTCGTAGCAAAGTTTATGGGAATAATACGTGAGAACATTGCAAGCCTCACGACTGGACGAAACACTTTTTGTAGAATCACAGCAATGCTACGGCTTTAAGTTTCTTTTGGGTAAAATAAAAACGTACTGAACTCGGTAATGTTCTTTGAGCGACCGACGCGACCTACGTCGACAGTCATATCCTCGATCTGTAATAAATATCTTAGAAAGGAAAGTATAATATTTTATGATACAATAGGGTTAAATTTACATCATAATATAGGTAAAAAGGTTAGTCGACATCACAGGAGACCGAAGAGCTGGCAGCTACCTCGGACAAAGAATTAGTCTAGCCATTCAAAGGAGGAACGCTGCCAGTATCTTCGGAATCTTAGGTTTTTTAGTTCATTGTTATAGTATATATTTTTGCTATATTTATTTTATTTTATCCCATCAACACCGGTAAAAAAGTACTTTTCCTAAATCTGAAAGTAGTCATTTAGAGCAATTTTATTAAGTAATAGCCGTTTACATGAATATAATATGAAAAATACACATTATTATCGAAGAAAATTACAGTCGCATCTAAAATGTTACATTATTCTTAGCTATTTTAGACGAAGATGCCTTTTGTGCTCCAGCAAAGACTCTCCAGTTCGCTAACAACTTATTTTTAGTCAATCCGGACTTCGAGATGATCTTTCCAGTCACGATCGGAACGTAACTTAGTACTATAGAATACATAATAGTACAGATACCTGTGCTATAAAATTCACTGGTGAACCTTCTCTTGTTCTAGCGTTTGGTGAGATAATATTGAGGACTCCTTATGAAAGATTATTGAGTCTTTAAGGTGAACGTAGCTATTAATTTTATTTATAAATGGGTTATTGATTTCTAGCAATTACTCAGAATGTTTTCTAGAACATTCCAGTTGGTATTTTAAACTGTGAACTTTTCCATTATTATGTATTTTATTTAATTCAGTTTTGTTTCCTATGGTATCTCGATTAGAATGCTTGTTTGCGGTGAAATCAAAATGGATACTGTTCCTCGCAAAAAAAGGACTAAAATTACAAGAGTCAAGAGTGAATAGGTGTATTTTCTAGGCAATCATGCTCCAGCTTCGACCTCGTCATCACTTACCTACCATGAGGTGAGACTGGACCCAAATGCCTGCATATCTCTTATATAAAAAAAATTACAACTGTAGGTATAAATTAATTACGGACAAGAAACGCTACAGTCACCTTCCCGAGAAGTACAAAATAACATCAAGGGTTTTCTTTTACTTACCTACGTACTTATGTATTTATCTTGTTAGGTACAAATCAGAGCTCATCAAGCTCTCGTAGATAACACGCAGTTGAAGCAGAGACGGGAGGGGCGTAATGTTTTCTAGAAGAAATTACCGCCAGCAACATTTCCGAGAAAGAAATCATTTAAAATTCCCTTCTCGAAGGCGTGAAATGGGAAGACATGTGCATAGCCAGATAGGGTAAAAACAAACACGTACATGGACACCTTCGAAAAGCCCGGTGTCTTCGTCAGTGAAAAAACCCGTTCCAAAATAGCCTCCTATTGCTGGACGACATTGACAAGTTATTACAATTTGTGATTTACTTACCTATAGGTATAAGTACGTACAATTTATCTTGGCAGCTCTGAACATAGGCTCTGTGAACTTTTGAGCATGTACACTCGCGAAGAAAAGTTATATTGCCAGATAAACAAATATACGATCAGAAAACGCATTTCGATAACAGATTTGATAACTCAAACGCAGGCATTATTTACGTATTTATACAATACTAGCTGCGCCCCGCGGTTTTACCCGCGTGGACTACATTTAACTCGATAAAAAATTGATATAAAAAATAGATGTTGGCCGATTCTCAGACCTTCCCGATATGCACACAAAATTTCATCAAGCCGTTTCGGAGGAGTATGGCAACGAAAACTGTGACACGAGAATTTTATATATTAGATAGTTTTTAAACTGTATCATAAAGTTTAAAATAAATAACACTGTAACTAATCACTGTCGCTGATGGGGGAAATCCCAAACATAAACTCGTCGGCCTCTTCCATAACCATGTGAGGTGTGGAAGTTGTGAATGCATCTTTATATATTATATTACATCTTGGTCAAAATTATCTACATTAGTAATAGGTCTTGAACTAGACCTTTTTTTACCAGGCGTGCGGAATATTGAAATTAATCCCAAAACATTGCTCTCCTTTGCGATCCGATGTATTGTGCGTTGAGACACACCAGTTGCGTTAGCAACTCTTATAAACGTTATCTACATCTTTTACGCCTTTGCCTTTCTCGTCTTTCATGTACTGAGTTAAATCATAAACATATTTTCTCGCCTGGCAATTTAAAACACTACTATGCTTTGGCGGCATATTTGGCGAAATAAGTACCCACTAACACTTGAAAATAAGCAATTAAAAGTAACCACTTAAACAAAAAACTTAATATCAATAATAACTATCAACAATAATAACGAAAAATAAACACAACCAAAACCTTTTTGTAACCGACTGTGTGTCAAGACAGAGATAGCGACACGAACACCAAAACAATGCTGAAGTGTGAGTGAGACATAATACCTCGTACCGAGTATTGCCGAACAATCACGAAGTTTGCGAAGTTAACAAAAAGAGATGTGCAATGTGCGTGCGTGTGGGTGTTGTTTAAATCGATTATTATCCGAATCGATTGAAATTAAGTAAGAAAAAAAAATTTTCATTCGATTTTATAATAAATGTTCTCAAACAGTCGTTACTCTAGAAATCTTTATTAGATATCTATAATTTAAGTAAATGACTTTTAGCAGAAAAAACAATATGTTCACATTTCTTTTATAATAAAAGACTTAAGCTCAATTATTAACGATAAAATTTACTTCATAGTAAATTTATTTAGTTAAATATCTTCTATACACTAAAATGGATGAATTCGAAATGTAACTAATCGATTACGATACTTGATCGTCTATAGGATTAATTGGTTTTACGTAAGGAGCGTCTCTAGCCTATATCACCGCCCCGCGCACCCCGCCTCTTGTCACCATTTGGTTCCTAAAATATGCTACTGCGCAGGAATCAGCGCGAACTTCAGAGCTGCCAAGATAAATTGTCCGTACTATACTTTTTTAATTTACTGTCAGTGCTGTACAATTATTTGTTACACATATTGTAGACTTTACAGAACAACCTCGCAGCCAACTACTTATAATGGACTTCCTCTCTCGAAACATATAGGTTAGTCACTTAGCATCGGGTGTCTTGTGGTCAAACGCTACCCTGTAAAAAGTAAAATGAGTAAGTATTAAAAATACGAGACGTGCTAAAGCTTGGATATTTCTATCTATTTAGGTATTTATTTCTCTACTAGTTGCGCTCCGCGGTTTCACCCGCGTCTTTCCGTTATCCCGCAGAAACCCTTTTCCGGGCTAAAAAGTAACTTATGTTGTAATCCAGGGTATAAGCTAACTCCATTTCAAATTTCATTTAGATCCGTTCAGTAGTTTTTGCGTGAAACGGTAACAAACATCTATCCATCCATACTCACAAAAGTTCACGTTTATAATATTAGTACGATAAGTAGGTATGTATATCGTTGTCTAGTCCTCATAACAAAAGTTTCGAGCTTAATTTGGGGCTAGGTCAATTTGTGTGCAATGTTCCCCCGATATTCATTTATTCCATTTGACTTTTCATAGATCCATCGCAGACCAGAAAGCTGGCGACGACAAGGAGAGGAGGGAAGGCGCCGGAGCCCCGACCGCCGCCGCTGGCAACATTCCGCCTCACCGCAGCCTGTGTTTAGCGAGAAGGCTCTCGGCTCGCTTCCCTCGGCTTATTAGCTGGCTGGTGTTGAGTTACATTCGATGAGATGGTTCCAGCTACATAGTTGTCGATAAATGCTTTATTCTAAGAGGAAAAGAAATAAATACTACTTAATTTCGATTCACACAAGTGACTAAAGTGCAACAAAGTGATTCACGTAAGGGCTGAGCTTTTTTATGTTATACGAGTGGCAAACAGCCGTTTGATGGTCAGCGTCGCCTGTGGGCATGTGTAACACAAGGGGCGGCCGACCCATAACAACTCTCTCGCACCTATCTTGATAGACTGCGATTTCTGGTACTGCAGGAAGACTTGTGCTGAAACAGACGCGGTTCTGTAAATCATCAATTACTGTATACTACACGTGAATAATAGATTTAACTCCCATATATTTGTATCAACTACTATTGCACCATCAATGGTTTTTTTTTCCCCGTAAAAGAGTTTGTAACTTGATTATAAAATTATAAGAATTATCTAACAGCAATACCAAAACTGCCGTTCGTTATAGGGACAATACGTTCATGTATCCTACGATGTACGTGCATGCTAAATAACGGTAAGTTCACACCACGCGTGGCTGCTTGTGGCTATAAATCGTGGTTAACAGCCAGTCTATTGGCTTTCAACGCAGAATTACTAAGGACGTGCAAGTATATAAAGGAGTAAGCTACCTACTTATATTTTGCTGTAATAAAACCCCGGTAGAGATAAAACTACTCAGATAAAATAATATTGGAAAACTTATTGCTTTCCGCGGTTTTCTCTCTATCGAGAGACAAGAAGAGACTTTAATCCAGGATTTAAAAAAACAGCTTGTGTTTATACAAAATATATACTAAGTACTTATCTCAATTCCAAATGTCAAAACCATACACGCTCACTCATTCGTAAACTTTCACATTTATAATATGTAATACTAGCTGTTCCCCGCGGTTTCACCCGCGTGGGCTACAGCTTTATGCATGCAAAGTCTCAGCCTGATCGGTTTAAAATTGACAAAGTTTCATACAAACTTTCATCCCCTATTTTATCCCCTTGGGGGTAGAATTAATCAAAATCCTCTTAGCGGATGCCTACGTCATAACATCTACCTGCATGCCAAATTTCAGCCCGATCCGTCCACTGGTTTGAGCTGTGCGTTGATAGATCACTATGTCAGTCACTCAGTCAGTCACCTTTGAGTTATATATATATTTAGATTAGTGTGAAAAGTGTAAATACTTTTAGTTTGGTGAAAAAGCCTACGTTACCAAAACATTGAATGCCACCAAAAAATATATAGGTGCCTACTTACCTACATATTGGAAAACAAAACAAACTGTAATCGAGCAAAGCAATATCTAAGTAGGTATAATGATAGCAACCTACAAATAGGTACCCACACCTCTCTGAAACAAGATCAATGTAATGCAAGAACGCAATGCACTTGAATGGCGAATAGCTCGGTTAATGTCGTGGTATGTTATTTATAAATAACATGTTTCGATATAATATTGCAGTAATTAATTGCAATACATGTTCATAAATCAAATTAATGTGTGTAATTTCGTGATTTGACCTACCGTAAGGTAGATACAGTCACATATAACAAGTTAGTACCTATAGATAGAACTTTCATTGGCTCTTTAGTTATCATCGGCTCAAAGTTTTAGGCTGATAGTGTTCTAGAATCACGCTCAAGTGTTGATTATTACTTGAGTAAATGCAGTGGCGGATTTACCAGCAGGCTGAGTAGGCTGGAGCCTAGAGCGGCACATATTAGGGGCGGCAAATTTGGAGCCACAAACCATTCAACATGTACCTATCTTTCACCAAGGCATACGCTGCGTGGAGTGCGTGGTGGCAGTTCAGTTCGAGAGAGATGTTATTAGAGCGACGGCTCGACAGGGGAAGTCTCATTCTAAATTGCTTTGAAAAAGAAAAGTTGTGTCAATTAACTAAGATATCGAATTACAGAGATTAGTAGGGGCGGCAAAATAATTTGAATAGCCTACGGGCGGCAAATGTGTAAATCCGCCACTGAGTAAATGACTTATTTTTATGAAATTATAGACGGAAATCTACCTATCCCTACTGCAGGCACCAGTTCCTTACAAAACAAGTGCTCAACATAATATTTGTGTTATTTTTACATAATTTTCTTTTAGCTTGTAGGTACCTTTGTAAGGAAAATAAATGCATCAATTATTTATTTATTAATCTGTGCTTATATACTTAATGATTATCACTTAATTCTAAAATACTTTAGAATTAAGATAAGGTGAAAGTAGGTAAAGGAAGGCATCAGTTACAATAATTCGCTACGAAGAAAGCTAAGAAACGCATATGAATTAGTACTTAGGTAGGTACCTATAGTTACTGAAACCATAATCATGTCCACATGTCCACGATGCGTTGTCACACATATCATTGTACTAAGAACAAATTGTCGGCAGGAAACGACGGACACACGCCACTACAATTAAATGGTCAGCAAAGACACCGATAGCGCTGCCTCTGTCATTACTCTAGTCATTATTACGCACACGCAACATGGACCACTTTGTACTTAGATGAGGTACCTACGGGCGAGTCTTCTTACTCAAATAAAAAACTAACGCGTATCTTGTGTAAAGTGTGTCTAAAGTGTATCTTGGCCTCTGAAACGAGAGAGCGCCACTCCAAGCAATTTCAGCAGACAAATATAAGCTATTTTTAATCACACCTTTTGCTCTAGTATTGAAATGGATGCTTAAAGTCCACGATACAGCAATCATAAGTTTGGGCCAGGCAAGAAGCATGTCGCTGTTTTATCTTCTCTTATATAAAAAAATCAATTGCTGTTCGTTAGTCTCGCTAAAACTCGAGAACAGCCGTTCAGCCGAACACCGATTTGGCTAATTTTGGTTTTGCAATATTTGTAGAAGTTCAAGGAAGGTTTAAAATATGACTTATAATGGCGATATCGGTCAGCTAGTTGGTAATAATTGATTCTGTACCAAATTCAAAATTTCATTACAACAAGATTATTCATCAAAGAATAATTGTTGCTTGATAACTTACTCTTGCTTGTTTGTTTTGTGTATTTAATTAGGTTTAAGCGCAAAACGGGTGACGTGTTGGCTCTCCTTGATTTCTGTGCTTTTAGCTATGATAATACCTTTTTCAGTAATTAAACAAACAAGTATCTTCGCACCCATACTTTCGTATCTTTGTAAAAACCAAATTTGTTTTTGAGATCCCACGGCCGGAATTTGATGAGTAATGATAAGTTTGATCTAAGATTTCTAATTTACACACACACACAAGACACGGTTACGGGATAAGGAAGATTAGATATTAAGATTCTTTTGTTATTGAATTGAAGAATAAATGTTTCAGATTGGATGTTAAAATACATAATTATGTAGAGGTGTATTATAAGTATTATATGTTTTCTTATAGTGCTCTTTTTATAGATTTAAGGATAATTTGTTTGGTTAGTCGATGTAAGTTTTTAAAGTTAAAGCAGATGAAACATAAATTCGATATTGTATGCAACCATTACACGAAGAAAAAAGACCTCCCGAAGGAATTTCCTTCCCATTTGACTCAGAAGGAAAACTAAGGTAAAATAACGAAGGAAAAGGTTACATTTTGGAAGGAATTGGTCTTGAAGGTAAGACTCAGAAGGAAAGTCAGATTTTTTTTTCTCAGTGTACCTCTCTAAACCTGCTCTACCTGCTGAGCAAACCTGTAATTATCGCAATGAACTTGTTTACCCTCAATAAGTACTCAAGTTTCAACGGTTCACACTGGAATCGGAGTGCGCATTCATTCCCCTACGTAACTGAACTAAGTACATATAGGAATTTCTAGCATGAGTGCTAAACTTACTCCGTCACAAGTTTTGTAGTTGTTTTACCTCGTTCGAGTACTTTCGTGATGCATCGATCCAGTGCGAGGCGAACTCTCCTGGTGGGCGAAGCTTGTGAGGATTTTCGGAACGACCCAATCACAATACACTACTATTCGTTTTAGTTTGAGAATCTTTAAGTTATTGCTATTAGGGACTTTTGATTTTTCATTTACCTACTAACTACCACCATAACTGACTGGAATTTCGTCAAGTATCCACCAATGACGTAGACACACTCTACTTAGCAGATTTATAATATCTTCGTTGGGTTTTGTACCTCTTACTGTGCCACTAAAATGTAAAATAGCTTTCAATCAAACTTTGATAGCTATTTACAAATGCAATACAAATGCGAGAGTCCATAACTTTTTCAGATACCAGACTAACTTAACCCAACTTACAATGCTAACCCAATTTTCCATTCCAGTGTAAATCAAGATAAATAACTTCCAGATGATATAATTTACAATAAGCATTATCTTATCCTGAAAAAATATCACCTCTAGTACAAACTACAAAGCATACACGAATATTAAAAGTCAAATAACCCAGAGTCCAGCGCTCGAATCAAGTAACTCGACCGATGTGAATAAGCAACCTCTATTGAACAGATGTCGTTGCGTACCCGGTGAGCACCCTGCGTGACGGAGCCGGCGGACGCGGGAAGTCAGCGAAACGACGACAAGTGCTGCCAGGTGTCTCGATTAGCATAGAATGGGCGGCAAAAAGTCGTTGGGGTCACCCCTAAACTAACTCTCTCATGCCGAAACACGTCTCCATTCATGGCTAAAGCGCATTTGGTTAGCTAAAAATTTTTAGGGGAATATCAGGTTCAATAAGAGCGCTGTCTCCAGGAACTTTGAATTTGTGCTTAGATCGGACAGTACGATAAGAATTAGGGGCTGTATGTTTTGTACCAGTTTTATCGATATGCTGCTTCACGCTAATCGCTGCTAAAATATCCAGCGATGGCTGGTGATGGCTTGTGACGACGACACCGACATCGGGCGGCGACACGCATCGTGCTTCTCAAATTGGTTACCAACTAAGTACCAGCGGTTGTTAGGTTGTGCAATATAAAATTGTCGCTTGCATTACACGGCTACCGAACCCCGTGGTGGATTGAATAAGCCAGACCGAGTGCCGACGTTTCCTGGGAGGTGGATTGTGCAAGCGATGCGTTGCATTATTCTCTTTCTTTACTGTGACGGCACAATGGATACCTACCTGGTGATACCTGGTGACGGGTGAGGGGATCCGAACCGTTGCATTCGGTTCAGTTCGTCACGGAATTTTCATTGTTTTAAAAAAGGTAAGTATATATTATTAGGTCAGCTACAAAAGTCGCTAAATATGCGCAATTTTACCTACATGTTTCCTGAGCAAGTGTCGGAAACGCTTGATAAAAATTGGCAGAGATCAACAATTTTGTCGCATACCTATAATATGTATAGATAGATATAAGTAGATAGTATTATAAAAAGTGCAAATATTCCGAATTTCTTTGCAAGTGAACACGTTAATATCCAAGAGTTTAGTATCTATCTTATATACGCCTATGTGCTTTTCTTTTTTAGAATGAGAACCTCCACCTTTTAATAGTCCTAAAAAAGGTTATTTCATTTTGAATAAACCATGGAATAGAAAAAAAAGCATCAGGTAGTTTCGAATGTTTTTATTAAATTTAGATGATTTGCACTTGCGTATGCCATGTTTGGGTAGAGTGGAATCAAAACAGAACATTTGAGCACGAGCTTACAAAATGCAATCGTCTTCTTTTAATTCATCCAGTCACCATCGACTATAATAGAAGTCAGACTGTAGGCATAGGAGTGCCACTCAACACAACATGGAATGCTGAGCACTGTCAAATTGCGTATAGCAGAAGAAGTAATTGTGTGTAAAGTGCCAGTTTGTGACAATTCCCGCGACCACTCGCCAATTAGTGCGATCAATTGGATATCTAGTCCATTCTGTTTGTACCACCTACCTACTTGTATTTCACCATCTATGTGTACCTAGGTAGGTTGGTAGGTACCTGCTATATCTAAGACAGGCTAGAGTCAGATTAACTATTCCAGCTAGTGTATATTGACTTACTTTTTAACCGACTTCAAAAAGGGGAGGTTCTCAATTCGACCGTATATTTTTTTATGTTTGTTACCTGAAATCTGAAATTTGGACTGGGTGTACCTACCGATTTTTTATTTGATACCTAGTGCTTCCCGTATGGTCCCATTTCAATTGCATCCAGCTCTGACAATGGCATCTATGAGAAAACCTTTGAAGTCGGTTTTTTTTCTCAATATTTTACTACTTGGACTTTCGTATGAGCTAAGGGCCAACTCAATTGTCAGTTTTCAGGCCGCTCTAAGGCTTTCAGGCTTCCAAAATGGCTTTACGACTTATACAGCGAAGTATGATAGCGCTTAATTTAAAAAGCCGCTAAACGGTTACCCATCCAAGTGATGGCCGCGCTTGCTACGACCGCGACCGTCCGAACCTTTTATGCCAAGCGCTTCTTACTATTTTGTACGTTAATGTATCACTTTTGTCTTTTATTAGGTACTAGCGGCTCGCCCCGGCTTCGCACGGGTATTTAACAAAAAAAATCATTAAAAATTATACTACACACATTATTAGAGTTTTATTTAGTAAAGATCTCTACTTTTATTGTAATTAGACATCAATATTTATACGATACTAACGTCACTCAATTGTTTTGCCTTCCCGGAACCTCTCTAACTTTTTGGTATGGTATTAAAGTTCAAATTGACTCTACATTTTAGGAAGAAAACGTTTGTATGGGAAAAAGAAAATGGCTGTGGCGGTTTTCCCGGCAATTATTCAGATTTTTCTCGCCGTAAAAACCATTCTTGGGCTTCAACGAACATTTAAAAAAAAGAATTGGCAACATTGGTCCAGGCGTTGTTGAGT
The DNA here is from genome assembly GCA_931315375.2 of Opisthograptis luteolata. NCBI lineage: Eukaryota > Metazoa > Arthropoda > Insecta > Lepidoptera > Geometridae > Opisthograptis > Opisthograptis luteolata. Next base: position 9,887,566 of record OV928036.1, on the reverse strand, counting down.
TATGCGCTTACCAACACATTTTGCGATTCATTTTTATATTATAGATGTGTGAAATATATACTCACTTAGGTTCGTAGGAAAGAAAGTCGAGGCTTTAATGCCTTTGCAGTCTGCAGAAGCGGGTTTCAATTACAACGGTTGCGGTATTTTGTTTTGGACGAGAGATCCAACAAAAACCAGGTTGTCCTACTAAATTCAATAGTAGGTTGGTAGTATAGCTGCATCTACCTTATACGGTAGTCTCTTCTCCACACGGGCGCTCCTTTTGCCGATGTTCCAACCCGCTACGACAAAATCATCTACGTACAGACTCGTTAGAACTTTACCTCTATAAGCCAGGTGTTATCTAAGTTGGTAGGATGTTATTATAATTATTGCCAAGTTAGGGACTGTGCTACTATTGTCTGACGACTTAACTATACTTAGGTACTTATGTATCTCAAGATTGAATGATCGCGTGAATGAATAAACTCGTCTAAGTGGCTTTGTCGCATGTCGGCGACTTGATAAACGGCAAATGATACTCAGCCAACGGCGGACATTGTGCCCCAGTTACGTTAACATGCCGTCGTCCTTCTCAATCGTGAATATTGGCTTGAAAGGCTCATAGCGTAAGGTACTGACAGTCAAATAGGACATAATTACTCAGATACTTATAATATTTATGCGAGAAGTTCGCTCCAACATCAATTATTTTCCTATTAGTAGATACATTCCTAGTTTCCTTCTGCTGAGACTCGTAGACCTTCTAAAGAAAGCGTAATTATATAAAGTTATCATCACCTAGGTAGTACTGGACTTTAAGGAAATCGAACTGATGAACCATTCTGACTTCAGTGTGTCATCAAGATTCTATCTCATAATATAACTATACAATATACATCCTTAATTGCTCGCTAACCCGATAGGAACTTTTCGGCCTTTCTTTCTGTTTAGAGCCACTTCACCATCTCATCACCTTAGCTCCTATATCCTATGCTACAGCTGCAGGGCTGTTCACAAGCCGTCCAAAGAGATCTCACGCCGAACAAGGCGTGGGCCACTCCTTTTGATTTTGCGTACGACCAGCAACAAAATCATTGAACACACCCGATTGTCTTATTTCATTTATTTAGTATCTTGAACGTCAAATATCGCTGATCTCGGACACAATTAAAAAGTAGGGCGTGATCCAAATTTCGTTGACCTGCATTCGGAACGGTGCGATCAGCAACTCTTAACACTTATACTGTATCTACATTTTTGTCATTATTTTAATAATTTGTTTCAAAACTATGTCAGTTGGTTTGGTAGCTATCTAGTCTGCCTACGCTACCTATGTGTAATCATACAAGCTGTTCACCGCGGACCGCGGTGGATTTAGCTGCGTGGACTACAGTATATCACAATAAAAAGTACCTATCCTATGCCCTTCCCCAGGGTTCAAATTATGTCCATACAAAATTTCATCAAGATCGGTTCAATAGCTTTTAAGTTTATCCATCAAATCATCCTTACTTTCCCTTACTTATATTATAAATGCGAAAGTAACTCTGTCTGTCTGTTACGCTTTCACGCCTAAACTATTGAACCGATTTCAATTAAATTTGGTACAGAGATAGTCTAGAGCCTGAGAAAGGACATAGGCTACTTTTTATCGCGATAAACTGTAGCCCACGCGGGTGAAACCGCGGGGAACAGCTAGTTCTCTTTATAAATATTAAAAAAATATAGGAGTACTAGTTGTGCCCTGCGGTTTCACCCGCGTCTTCCCGTTATCCCACAGGAACCTTTTTTCCGGCCTATGCAATAACCCAGGGTATGATCTATATCCATTCCAAATTTCATCAAGATCCATTCAGTAGTTTTTGCGTGAAAGAGTAACAAACATCCATCCATCCATCCATACTCACTAACTTTCACGTTTATATTATTAGTAGGATAGATATTAGTGTAATAGATATCTACTTATTTGTCTGTAGGAATATCGTATCTTATTACATGATATGTAGTATGTAGTATAGGTTAGTATAGGTTAGGTACCATACTAATATACATCCGAACTGCAGTCGCCATGAATCATAATTTGCGAGTAGGCAAGCGTTAAGTTGCGTGGACAGCTGAACGGCGGACTTTGCCCCTTCACGTCGATGCACTGCGCATTATTGATGACTTCAGTCAGGATCACGCACGTGTGCAATAAACACAAGTAGGTACGTACCTACTTACCTAATTATTATCGTACTATTAACGAAATTTTTTTCTTGCAGCATATAAGTAGATGATGATCGAACGGTAACGTGTGATACCGAGTTCGAACCCTCTCGGCCCCGCATTTTGCCCTACTACTGGGGATAGATATTTGATATTACTTCTATGGACCTTGTGTCGAATTTATATCTCCAGTAGAATCAGTAGATATGGTAAACTGGAATAGATACTAGATAGGTTATTTAAATAGGACGTTAGTAAGACACCTACGTGTGGATCTGTCATCGCTCATTAAGGTAAAGAAAAACACCGTGAGGAAAGCGGAATGTCCAAAACTAACATTCAAGGACATGCGACATCTACCAATCCGCACTGGGCTAGCGTGGTAGATAGTATTTTTTTCTTACCACTTACAGGGTAGCGTTTGACCACAAGTTACCTAATGTTAAGTGCTTCAACCAGTGCGTCCTACCTGTAATGACATACGGAGCCGAGTCATGGACACTCACGGCACGACAAGTCCACTGATTCAAAGTTGCTCAGCGCGCTATGGAAAGGGCTATGCTTGGGGTTTCTCTGAGAGATCGATTCAGGAATGAGGTGATTCGTCAGAGAACTAAGGTCACCGATATAGCTCACAGAATTAGCAAGCTGAAGTGGCAGTCGGCTGGTCATATAAGCCGCAGAACCGATAACCGTTGGGGTAGACGTGTTCTTGAGTGGAGACCGCGACTTGGCAGACGTAGTGTAGGACGCCCTGCGACAAGGTGGAGCGACGACTTGCGCTGAGTGGCTGGCAGTAGTTGGATGAGAAGAGCCGAAGACCGGGCTCAGTGGCGTACCTTGGGAGAGGCCTATGTTCAGCAGTGGACTGATACGGGCTGATGATGATGATGATGATGATGAAGTGAGGATGTGGTCAAATTTGGCGCCACGCTACACCTGGACTGGGAACTGGCTCTCAAGTGAGGCTGCCGGAACACACCGATAGGCGACGCATTCTTAACATGAGGGACCCATACCTCTCTCTCTGAGAAAAGGCCAGAGTCCCAGCAGTGGTAACGTAATCGGCTGATGATAATGATAGTATCCCACAGGTAAAAAAATTTGGTAGGAATTAGGTTCTAAACTGAGTACATAAGTAGTACCTACCTACCTACAGACAGTACTTATACCTTTCTAAACTGCCTTCTAAATAAGTTTTGCTTATGGTTTATAGGTAATCTAGGATAATAGTAATCGGCTACTTACACATCGCAATCGAAATTAAAGAGCTATTTTGATGACTTTGACTCTATAACCGCAACATAGTCGCAACATCCCCGAGTGTTTCTTGGTCGTAAACTATAGGGTTGTACTGTTTCGGGAAAAGTATCTGAACTGAATATTTCGAAATGTCCCCTCGTGAGACTTGTTACGCTAACGGCCAGTTTCAATAACCTATCTATCCACGGTTTGCCCTACTAGACATATAAATTTGACATTACTTCTATGGCTCTATAGAAGTAATGTCAAATTTCTGGCCGTAAATTGAGCTGCAGGTTGGCTGACAGTGCCTTATGTTATTATGCCGTCACTCGTAGAAGTAAAGGTCGGTGGTAATAAAAAGAAAACCTATTTTAAAACAAAATCTTCTTAACTGTTGGTAGTCTTTGACCATTACTCAATTTTAGAACAAGCCATCACTTCAGTGCAAAAAAATCTATAAGTTCAAAAAATTACTCATTTCAGGAAAAGCTCAGTGTAGACAACCCTATGCCGTGAGCAATCTCGTACTTGTAGCGTTCTCTGGTTTATGAGCAAATGAAGCAATCCAGCTGCAAATTATTTTCTATCCTTCATTGGAAGATCTCTTGTGGATATTTCACCTCTACTTATTTAAAATATCTTGTGTTTATTGCAAATGCATTATGTATGTGTCACGAGATTCAATTGAATTTTAATGTAGGTAGCCTATCTAACTGTATTTTCCATATTTTACCTTTTTTTGTCTCATCGCCGCGCTGTCTGTAGAATCTCTAATTGACTACCTCTACCTACTTTATACCTTATATACCTGCTTTATATAATTTAAATATCTATACAAGTGTGATTTTTAATTCCGCTTAATCAGCTATGCTATATCCGGCTGGATTGTTTAGGTATTAATAAACTAGGTCCGCCCCTTACGTTGAAATCATACAAGTAATTTTGGAATTTTGCAAAGTATGATTTCATATTTCATTTAAAAAAGTAAATAAAAAGTTCACCATCACTTGCTTTGGAGACAGGCCTTTTCTTCTTCTCTCAAAGTGAGTATGGCATCATGTACCTACCATGCAGACCTAGTGCGGTAGTTGTCATAGTGTCTCTTGAATGTTGTGGCACTTTACTCTTCCGTTTTTATAAATGAAAATGAAAGAATAGACCAAAAACAAGGTACTGGTACCCAATTCACCAATTTTCCTATGGATCTTGAACATCAAATCGTGTTTAGACAAATATCACTATAAATCGTATAAACACGTTTTTTAAAATTGGTTTTGACCAGCTAACTTTTATCGATAACTGTAGGTACATAACCAAAAATAAATAACCAAGTAGGTTATTATAGGTACCTAGTTACATATCTAGCCTAGTTTAAAGGTATGTCTAAGTACTTAATAAGTACTTTGGTAAGTACCTACCTAAAACGCGAAAACTGTGTCCAAACGACATCATAATCAGCACGAAGCGATACGGAGATGATTCTATCGTTGCGAAACGTGATGAAAGCGAAGCCTGCGGCCGCTGTAATTGTAGCCTATCGTAGTAGATATGATTATATTCTGTGGTCTAACCGGAGTATTGGCACAGAATATACTCGTAGATACTAGTAGGTACGGTCAACGACAAAATTCGCTGAACAATAACACATCTTCCGATTTATTTTATCATCTTAAAAACCACCAACCTTCGACTGAATCATAAATTAACATCAGGAGTGTTGTGTTGTTTTCAAACGCTGCCATGATGTTGTAAAAAACAAACAAAAATTACTGATTTATTAGGCATTTGAAAAATCGATTATAGTCAGCTACTTTTGACGCTGACTGTACTAGGTACGTTCTCAAAGTATGTTCAGTGCCACAAAGGTCCGGTGGTCAAAATTGGAACTTATGATCATTGTTTCATCAAGTTTCGAGCTTAATTTGGGGCTAGATCAATTTGGTTGCAATTATCCCCCGATACTTGTTTATTTATTTTATTATTATTTATTTATTGTATTAAGATAGTGAGAAGTTAAAGGCGTAAAGTCGATGACAGCGCGAATCATAACATTCATAACCCTGCTTTTCCTTCGCCGTAAACACGTTCACGTTCACGTTTATTATAATTAGTAGGATTTTTTTCATTTTTGGAAACTGTTTTCCTCTAAAATAATTCACAGATATGGCCTTTAAGAAAACTGAAACAGAGTCACAGCAAAGCCTAAGAAATAAGCACAAATACGTAGGCTGAGTTCGCTTCATACTTTCGTACATCACCTCAGTGAGTTTCATGTTTCAATCGCGCGCCTGCGCCGGCGCCGACACCGCAACATCATCCCAGCGCGAGGAGCCCCGTAATGACAGCGCAGACGCCATTAGCTCGATTACCCGCAGTCACGTACCGCGGCCAGAAATGGATTTGTCTTTGCAATAATGATTGCAGATTGCAGACCGCCTTCAAGAAAATTGGATTCGAGTGAACAGGATCACGGGATAGCTGGATGCTGGATAGCTCGCTGCGTTGATGCCCTTGGGGTGGTCGTTGCACCCTAGTTGGCGAGATTTATATGCAACACTAGCTGCTCCCGCTGGTTTACCTGCGCGGACTACTATAGTTTTATCGATAAAAAGTATGCAATCTTTTTCCAAGGTTTAAACTATCTTCTTACTAAATTTTATCGTTATCTGTTCAGCGGTTTAGACGTACCTAAATAAGAAGGTAAGAAACAAACATAGGATCAACGAACTACTCTAGCATTTTAACATTATATAAAGAACCTATGTTTAGAAATCGCTTTGAGCGATAAGATCACTCTTTCTGACACATTAAGACCTTTTGTTGTTTTAGTTTTAAATTTCTCTGTATTGTGGTGTACCAATAAAATTATGTTTTATCGAAAGAATGTTCAAACATGATAAGTACATTTATGTAAATTAAAGTTAAATGTGTTTTGTTGAAAAAAGGTAACACAGGCAGGCACTTTCGTATTTATGATATTGGTATGCCTTAGAGGTAAAAGAAATAAAAGATTAAAATACACTCACTCATTGAATTTATTAAAACAGAAAACACTTAGGTACATAATATTAATAACTCGAAATATTAAATCACTAATACAAATTCGATAAATACCTAATGTATACTTACATATATATATTTAACAGTACGAACATACTTATTTGCTTCATATTATACCTATTATGAAGCTTTATAAAATTATGACTATATTAAGTATTTATATTATTTTTTTTTTTTTAATTTATATTTAGCACAGTAACACACGCAGAAATAAACCTAACTATTGTAGGTAGGTAGGTACACATATAATTTTTTGTCATGACGAAGCGTGAAACAAAGTATGAAATCTAGATGATCTTATACATAGAATTATGTCTTATAATTCTATGATCTTATATATAAATCTTGTCTTGCAAGTTCTGACGGAAAACGGAACGGTACGGAACTCTGCGCGCAAGTTCGGCTTGCACTTGACGGGTTTTTTTTGCTCAGTCATATAATATTTAGCTCATCATCATCATCAGCCTTAGCTCATCATCATCATGAGCCGGAAGTAGTCCACTGTCCAATATATAGTAGTACAGTCAGCGACAAAAGTAGCTGATCGTTCTCGATTTTCCAAATGTGTTTCAAATCAGTAATTATTATTGTTTTTTTACATTTTACATGGTATCATTTTGACCACAATATAACACACCTGATTTTAGGTGATGATGAGGTCCAAAATTGGTGTATAAGATGATGAGGATAATAGAAAAAAGTGTGATTGTTTAGCGACTTTTGTCGTTGACTGTACGCTAATAAATTAATCAATCAAATCTAAGGTTTTATAAACTAATAACATCACGATTCACGATGTCGAGTAACTTTTAGAATTTAGAGCAAGCAAAGCTGATTTTTCGCTAGACCTAAATACGCCGCTACCATTTCAGATTCTTACCTAGTTTTCCATATTCGCATACACGTGTTACTAAGTGGAAACAAATTCAAATAACTACCTACTGCTACACTATTTCAGTACAAACTGCTACGTAAGCTGCGCCTGTGGCTGAAACAAATTGTTGTGTGTAGCATAACGACTGTGAATCATGGGAGATTGCGTAAAACAACCCAAGTACAATGGCCATGCCTAATAGCAATGTGAACCTCGAAACGCAATAATGACATGACACGGACAATGTGGGTACATGACTTATCTACGTGATGAATCTGTACCTACACACACATTGGTAGGTAAATACTAGAGGAATTCGAATCATCACAAGTATTGTCACAATCACAGTAAATATTTTAATAGTGTTTCAACATAGCATGGTTGAAAAAATGACCACCCATCACACTATGGTTCACATTCAAAATAATATTATCAATTGATAACCAATTAATTGATATTAATTTGATCGTGAGTAGCTTAGTGTTTAGTTGTGTTCGTTTATAACCTACGTTTTCACGCTGAATCGGCTCAACGAATTTAAGGGAAATTCAGAATGGAGGTAGCTTAGAGTAGGTGAATTATGTAGTTGACTACAGTGACCCCTTCCAGCCCCCCAAATGGCAACGGACTGAAGTAATAAAAAAAAAAGGTACCCTGGATTAACACATCATAGAAGACTCTCTTACCTATAGGTATCAGATAGAGATTGTAGTGAACTTGATATATTTCAATCAGCAATAAGAATACATTGTAAATGTGATTGCGCCCAAAAAATTACCTGCCCGGTGTTACTTGCCTGTTCTTTTGACGGCGTAAGGAGGTTGGGGCAGCCATAGCTAGTTTGTTGTCCTACTAAATAAATCTATTTTAACTATGTTTTTTTTTACTCTGAAATGAGGTTCTGCGGTCTGCGGGATAACGGAAAACAGCGGGTAGTTTTTTTCACATCTTACAGGGTAGCGTTTGACCTCATGTCCCCTGATGTTAAGTGACGATGTGGTCGAAGATGGCGCCACGCTACACCTGGACTGCTGCTATAAAAGCTGGGCGCAGCTATGACAAAAAACTATAAATACTAAAATGTAAACTCTATATCCCTCTGCCTTAACATCTGTTTGTTCCCCTTTTATACCTAAACCGCTGAACAGGTGTTGGTGAATTTTTTTATGGAGATAGTTTGAACCCTTGGGAACGATATAGGTAGGTTACTTTTATTGCGATAAACTGTCATTCACGCGAGTTGAACCGCAGGGCACCACTAGTTAGAAATATCACCTTTTAGCTGCGGTTCCGCCCGACGGGCTGCGATTAGAATCACAGCTAAGTTAATTACGTACCATACTCTCTTTGGGGCCTTAGGCACCGCGCAAGTTTAGTCACAGTGTCTTGTGACTTAAGCAACATCTAGCAGTGTTGATATTTATCCTTATTTTCTTAAGAATCGTCCAAACCAGGCGCGGACGTACCTACCTAACTTACTTTTAAGACACTTGTTTCTAGTTGCCTATATTGGACACTATGGCTGGTATTCTAAAATGACGCTCAAGTGTTGATAAATAGGTACCTACCTACTTGAGTAGCGATTGAGTAACATATTTGTATGAAATGAAAGTCTCAAATCTGTGCTAAAGTAGTAATTATCGCTTGAGGGTCATTCTTTACCAGCCATAGACTTACCTGTGTTAGGTGAATAAATGAAAACTAATATTCACCATAGATTAATATATTACTTGACCACTAGGTATTTGCTATTTTAATAAATCAATGCGCTCCTTGGCGCACGTCTGTCGCGCGGGGTGCGGTCGCGCTGTCCGGCCACCGTACCGGCGGGCTACTCCCGGCTGGACCGAATCGCCTTGCCGACTGAGCATTGCTACTGTATCTTGTTTTGCAGCAACTGGCGACACAGGAACCTTTCCTGTGATAGTGTCCTGCATCTTGCACTAAGGTCACCAACATAGCTCACAGAATTAGCAAGCTGAAGTGGCAGTGGGCTGGTCGTATGAGTGAGCCGCAGAACCGATAACCGTTGGGGTAGACGTGTTCTTGAGTGGAGACCGCGACTTGGCAGACGTAGTGTAGGACGCCCTGCGACAAGGTGGAGCGACGACTTGCGCCGAGTGGCTGGCAGTAGTTGGATGAGAAGAGCCGAAGACTGGGCTCAGTGGAATACCTTTGGAGAGACCTATGTCCAGCAGTGGACTAATAGAGGCTGATGATGATGATCCTGCATCGCTACGTTTGAGCGGCCTCTAAAGCTGCCTTTTCAACACAACTGTGCGAGGTAGCTAAGCGGCGCGCGAAGGAAAATCCACCAATAGGATTAGTTCATTTTCCTTAGCCTAGCTCCTCCCCTCAAACCCTATTGGTAGATTTTTGCCTCGCGCACCGCTTAGCTACCTCGCACTCGCACAGCTTTGGTGGAAAGACAGCCTTATAGTCGCAGCAGTGGGACGTATGATAGGCCTATGATGACATTAAATTTGTCTCAGCACTATAAAAATGTCACAGAGCGAAGTAACGTCCTTGAGTTTATATTGAGACTAAAAAACTAATTTTTAGTGTGATTTTTGGGCTACGAAAAACTGACTTGTTCTCAAAAAAGAGTAGGTAGGTAGGTAGGTAGGTACCTACGAAGTCAAATTTTGGAAATTTTGGATTAGAAGATTGTGATCGCTACACGAAGTGGGCGGAACTGCCGACAATGTAATTAAAAGCTATTTAAAACTAAAGGCCAGTCATTTAGGCGAGTCGTATTGAGATGTATCTACATACGAGTATTAACCAAACTTAAAACTACACATTACATTAAAAACCAATACAATACAATATTAAAAATTAGAACACAATCTCTAAGTTTTCCATCTGCAAAATGTGCGATAAAACATGGCATATTATCAATCAGAATAATGTAGCAGATATCGTTACAGTCCATAAAGCCGTCAGACACCTCATAAACCAGATGAGCGCAGTACTGCATACCAACTACACACCAAACTGCGGCATTGACACACGAACTCGGTAATAATCTGTGGCAGTCGTCGTACAAACTGTGTTGGCAGCTGTGGCGGTGCACGTACAAACTGGTACGTATTCTGTGACGCTGACGTACTAGCTGGGGTATCTGTAGGTCTGGAGCATCGACCTCGAACATTTCACACATAAATCTTGCTCAGTTCCCGTCCCCGTAGAGCGGTGTCGAACAAATTACAACTCGGCAGCGTTACCGGACCGAAGCGACCGAGGGCCTATTATAACTAATTGGCGACAATCAACCCGGCTACTGCTTTTGTGTTGAGGATATTTCTAGACGACTTGTGTTCAACGAAATAGTTTAAAAAAATATGTAACAAGTACTAAACCTATCTCATTTATAAGGCTGTGATACTTTTTAAATTTAAATCTAAATGCTTTAGAATTATGTTGTGCAATCAATAACTATGTTTGATACATCAACTCTAAATTCCATGCCAGTCTATTTTAGAAACTCAAAGTTAGACTGGCATGGAATATAGAGTAGGTATTCAAAGTTTGAAAGAAAATACACACTCAATATTTATGACCGATTGTCCACGTTACAAGAAAACCTAAATTCTCTCGCCATTTTGTCTCTCCTGGCAATAGTGGCATGGTGAAGTTAGCAACGGAAGCCTAATTTCAGTAGCGGACCTTCCATAGGGTAGGCTAAGCCCGCACTTAGGGCAGTCTGATATTAAAAGCAGCGAATCGCTGATAAAATTTGGCAAGGAGGATAAAGATGAAGTCCGGAAAAGGATTTAGCATAGGTACTCGAGGGATAATGCTTTCTAATGGTCAGTAAATTTATATAGGTACTCAACTCAATGACGGCGCAAAATTGCTGCTGATACTGCAAAGACTAGGCCAAGACATCCAGTCTATCTCGTCCGTCCTCGTTACATTACATTAATGAACCCATTATAAATTTTTAGATTTGCTCTAATCACATCAACGGCATCAGATAAATTGTATCATACCTATTATATTTTTTGTAGTGGTGTAGGTACCTTTGCCAGATATTCAACCGCCTAGCTTGTGCAATCATTACTGAGTTCCGGATTGAAGGGCAATGTTTCCAGTGAAATTACAGGGCAAGCAACAAAGAGATTCTCTGAGTGACGAGCAGAGTGCGTTGCTGAACAGGATTTTGAACTGTAATGGGTAAGCATGACGCTTAACATCAACCGAGCGGTTTGCTCGACTTGTTCCATACAAAACTTACATTCTCGCCTAGAGGCATCTTGAATCTTCTTTATCTCGTGAAGATAAGACAAAGGCGTCATCTAGAAACATTTTATAACATTTCAGAAAGCAAAATATTCTTCCAAGGGGCATTGTCAATACCCTAAAATTATAAAAACGAAAGAAGAAAAATAAGATTTCTTTGTTCTCACAATGCAGTTGGATAAGGGGAAATGCAAAAAGTGTATGGGAATCCCTTTTGTTGTATTTCAACTGGCATATGGGGTTACCAGTTGTTTATGAATATTGAAGCGCAACGGTCAGGAAATATCTCCCCTCGGTTTCATTCCAACCCTTGTTAGTTCCAAAACTGTCGGTACTTTACGAGCGTTCTGCATTTAGCACAGGAACATGCGTTCGTTTTTAAAATGCACATTGATGTTAAACACTTTGTAATGGCCTCACTACACCTTTAAGGTTTTCAAAATTGAATTCCATATTACTGCTGCTATTGCATCAAACATCTTCCTTCTATTATAAAAATGCATCTGGCTTGCCTAGACCTGTCTTTGACGATTTATTAACCATTTAGTTTTGTGCCTGTTTTGGTTCCTTTGTTATTGTCGTTTCTATAGAATATGCACACATTTTTTATTTCTTAGAATCGAACTGGTATGGGTAGGGTAGGTACTTTATTCTTAAAAATTAACTGACAGTTATACCAGTTTCTTAAACGAAATTTACAAGTTCCCATAAAGCTGTTTTGTTTAGCTTCATCTGAGAGGGCATTGAATATACTTTTCGATATTGTGTTAATGCTTTGCTGAACAAAGTCCAATGCATGGCATTTGACAGCATAATAAATGCCAACGCTACACGTTGAATATAAATGCTCAGGAAAGACATTCAATGTTTCATTTGGTTTTGCAATCTTTAGGGCGTTACCTGCAAATCCGATTCAAAGAGATTATTCTTTTTAAGTAAATTAATGAACTGTTTTGCACTACATCTGAATCCAATTTGAATCAAATCCAAATCCATATTAATCTAGGCGAAAATTTCAATTCATTCGTAGAATTTGGGAGCCGTCTGAGTGCTTGTGCATTACACTAAATCATATTGCCATCTATAGACACAAGCAAGACAAAGACTAGCGCAGTGATGGCAATAGATCAGCTTTTTCCTTTCAGCTTCTTGTATATTCTTTGGTTCAATCGATGCTGCACTTGATCTTCCTTTTAAATAGTGTTTTGTTTGCCCGTTATCCAATTTTAACTAAGTCATCTTCTGGCAACTTCCGAAGCTTAGAATAGATAAAACTGCAACGTTCAGAGCTCTATCTACTCGTTCGCCGCACCGGCACCGGTTACAAAAAGGTGTTGCTGGCTTGTTTGCGGGGCTTTGTTCCGCACACCGCTACAGTGTGTGAGCATTGCACTACGAACAAAGGGAGACCCTCGACCCTCGTTCGCACGGCCCAGCGGCGCACGCGGAAGCGTCATGTTTACACGACAAAAACCAATCCGACGCAAGCAGTGAGCACGCAGAATGCGCATACAATACCATAACTTCAGACTTCATGGGAATAGCCGACTTGTCGCATACTCAGAGTTGTTTATCGCCATTTGTATCGCGAATTGCGATGGCTCCAGAGCAGTTGAGGTCGTCACCCGCCTTTTTTTAACAACTCTTCAAAACTAAAATCACACCTCAGTTCGACACACATGTTTCTTGAGTAGCGAATTGTGAAATATCGCTTCGTCATTCTGCGAATAGGTTACATTCGTGTTGCTAAGCTGTCGAGTCCTTAACTGTAAGTACTATGTATGTAAATTACGGACTACATTTTTGAAGAAAATAGCCCCAATCTGAAAGTCAAGGCGAAATAGATTTCAACATAATATGAAATAAACATGACACGATTCCTGGAACGACGGGAAAACAAGGCCAACATGGATGTTTTCCTCTATACGACTCAAGAAAAACACCATTCACCATGCGACCGCTCTAAGTCCGACCTTTAGCAGTTAATACTGGTTAATTACGACGGCTGTAGGTACTACATAGTAACTTCACGGTACCGGATTATATCACATGCGGCAACCTCTTTATTACACACAAAAAGCTTTGAATTAAACGCTATCTAGTTAATTAATGGTGAGAGACGTCGTAAAAAACGTTCGTAGAAACAAGCATTCTCATTTAGTCCGTAATATTCATGTGATAATTTATTTTTATGAAAATGTTAACCGCCGCGAAATAACTGCTGACCCAAATGTAGTTTTACTTTTGACAAAGCGGCTGCAGGCAGGCAGAACCTTACATAATTATGTTGTTTTTTGTCCGATTCTTTCTACCTGGCAGAGCCGGTGGGTACCTGCCCCACTATACTCGGTACCCGGAACTCTATTAAGCAACTCCACGAGGCATAAAAACACGTAGAAATAACAGACAACCAACTCTCTTGATGGACAGAGAGTAATTTACTCCCGCCGGTCTTTTGTGAAATTGCTTTTGTCGGTTTTGAAACAGCGTCCATTTAGGGGGTCATTATTGAAAGTATTGAAACCCTTTTCAACCGACAATTTTATTCTAGAACGTTTTATAAAAGTTTTAAATCGTCGGAACGGAATTCTCCGATGTGAGACCCAGCGTGTCGTTAAAGAAACACGATCGCGGTGCATACGTCGCTCTAACCGCAAAATGATATTGAAGTCGTAAGTTGAAAGATGAATGTTTATGAAATACGGCAGACTGTTCTTTTTAAATCGCGTGGCAACAACTGAAATGGTTAGAGCTGTTATTATCATCAAGGCTAAATCCGAGAGCATAAAATTAAATGTGGTTTGTAAGTTATAAATTCATCGTTCAAATGTCTCTAACTTAGCTTCTTGTCTTGAAGTTTGATGAATAGATGTGGCCGGCGGAGTAATGCAAATTATAGATAATGGAATGTGATGCATCATTGGATACTTGTATAGGTATTTCATCTTTAAAGATTAATCGCCTAATCAACTTTTTACATTCATTCGTGGAACGAGGAAAATATTGAATTAGGTAGGTGTAGCTTTAGTAACGACACGGATTTTATAGCATGCTTAATACAATAGATTTCGAATTGTTTCTAGTGGTAATCGACTAGATTAAGGGCAGGTAAGCCTGCGACTACGACCGCGTGGGCAATTATTATTATTCGCACCCACACGTCACAACGTCGAATATAGTCTGCGTCGCCGCGTCGTACCTTCGCCTTCGGTTACATTTTTGTTTGTTCCTCCGGAACTAATCTAATTCAAATTTTACTCAAACGTAACTTAGATTTAAAATTAAAACTATTACCTAACTACCACTTACATCTCAATCAAAACCAAATCAGGTTAGGCGAAAAGAAACTAACATTCTAAAAACGGCTTAGATACATGCCATCTGAACAATAAAGGAATTAGACATAAAAAATTCAACGTAAATAATTAACTCTTCAACAGCTTTATGATTGCCAATAGAAGATCGATGTCATGCTCAATTTTGACCTGCGCGAATGTTACTTTATTTGAGGATGACGTCGTTTTGCGTATACTCGCCAGATTACCTGTTGTACTACCTACCATTTTAGGAATCGTTAAGTAATTTTGCGCATAACGATGCCATTTATGCAAATATGAGTAGGTTTTCCGTTTAGCTAGATAACTTGCAAGTTATTTAAGTACTGTAACCTTGGCGAGATGTAGTATATCTCAGATACGATAACTACGTTCAATAATGTGCGAGTAGCTATATACCGAAGTAATTACCATTACAATTGGTTCCAAGTACGGTGTTCGGTGAACTTTAGAAAATGCTAAAGTTGATTAGCAAACGTCGTCGGATACAAGCGTATGTTGTGAAGAGGTAGCGACCGGGTGTGCGGGGCGGGAAGGGGAAGGTTGTCGGCCCCGTGACGTCATCACACTGACCACTCGGGACCGCCACAATGGCCTTTCTCAGAAGGAGCAGATGCGCCTGCGCCGCTATCTGCCGGCGGGCCCCCGCCCCACCGCGTCCCGCCCGCACGTGAGTTAGGGATAACGACTCCTTACAATCTATCCTACACAACTCACCGGATCTTCGGAAAACCTTGAGAGATCATAAAAAATCTTACTCTATGGCGATGACGACAACCACGACAAAAACTCACTCGTGTAACCGGCGCGAAGTGTATCTAAACGACATTTTTTTTTGTGCGGTTCTGGGCCAGGTACCGGCAGGTAGGCCGCCTGGCCGCGTACCTGCGCCAACGTATCATTACAGTAATGATACCCGTCCGCGCTCCGAAGGTAATCGCTGGCTCACGAACGCCGCCGCTTCCCGTCGAATCTCGCAACTTCCATGGATGAGTGTGGATCTAGTCATGATGTGTATAAAACATGCACTAAACCTCCACTCATCGAAAGAAATTGACCTTCCTGCCGACCGTCGCTGCTTCTCGGAACCGGAGCACGTCGCACTGCACGCACTGATCGTTCGCGATGTCACGTCCTACCACCGAACGGTTCGCGACCACGTTGCCGTTTCATATTTTTTGAAGCGTTTTTGAGAAAATGCGCGCGGGCAGAGAGACTGGCGCGTGCGCACGGTCCGCGAGTTCACTACGAAATAAACGGTCGAGATTTGAAATCTGGTAAGTGGGAACGTAGACGCTGCGCGCGCGGCGCGGGCGGGGAGCGGGACGGGTGGCGGCGGCCAATGGGAGCTCTGCGCGCGCAAACCGTGACGTGGAGGGGAGACGCGCGCGGCGACTCGGCGCCGCTTGTGCCTCACGATGTTATCTTCCTCAAGAACGTTATATTCTTTCTTTCCTACTCAGGCGTCCGTTCAACCGACGAGCGAGTACGGCGGAAGTGAAATGAACGCGCGCGTAAACTGCAGCCATGACGCTTGCGAAGCGTTAACTCGCGCACACTGACGCTCACATGAATGAAATATAAATGCAAATTACAATACATACGGTGTAGTTAATATAGAGCGTAACACGTTAAGAGATACAGATATGCGAATTACAAAACAACTAAAACATTAACATATGTACATAATATAACAAATTGCATACTTCTTTTACGAAACGTGTAATTATTGGTATTTTAGCGAATAATGTCAGATAAATATTCACTAATTGCCTTGTTTCATAAGTTTCATTACTTCGATCAAAACCGACAAAATGATATAAGGGAGCAAATTTAACCTTTCTATAAACTTCTCCGAGAACTTAGTCAACAATCGACCTCGAGTGACTAACACAATAGAGCGCATTAAATAAATTAAATTTAAAATTGACTTGGCTATTATATTTAGTCAATAGAAAAATGTTTAAAAAACTTTTGCATACCTTACTGTCCGCCATTTTGACTTATTTCGCGCCATAAATTCGTGGCATTTAGTTTCAACGAATAGCTTTTTTACATGTTAATAAATGAGGAAAAAATCCACCTGTTGTTAGGAGGGCACCATCCCTTATAACAACGCGTTTCTCCCCTGATACTCTGCGTTTCTCGTAGGTCACGTCTACTTTGGCCATGATGCCCTGTCGCCTTGCGGCATACAAGGTTTTGTATGCCTTTAATTTCACGCCAGAAGGGTATAACTAGAGGACTCGAGGACACAACAGAGTGACGAGCGCAGGGCGTTGCCAGTTTGCCGCGCAGGATTTTGAACTGTTGATTGATGAGCAAAATAAACGAACTGTAAAGAGCAAGCGTCTTGCTCGTAAAGTTGCATTAAGCAAATAATCAAAATTACTTATAATTATATTTTAGTGATATCTCCTAATAATTATAGCTTTTTTCATTTCCAAAATATTATACCTACCGTTATATATATAATGGCGCCATCGCATCATCTACAATATCTTCAAAATTTGATTTAGATGTGATTTAGTTGCAAACGTGTAAGATTTTGTCATAAAATGTTTTTTGTTAAACTACTAACCCGACTACAGAAGTCTTAATTAAAAATGCAAATGTTTCAATGGTTAATTTTTTTAATATGTATAAAATGAGGTTAACTTGTGGTATTTTAAACATCTAAAATTATCTCTAAACAAAAGTAGTCACAGTTGTTCAAATTAATGTTGAACTAGTTATTTTACATACTCATTTTGAAACAACGCAAATGGGCTGAATAAACTCAACTGAAAATCAAAATTAGTATAAAATAGATGGCCTATCAGCATCACATATTGCGATTCAGTAATGACCTAATGACCAGTTTCATAACTCATGAAAACATTTTAAATTTCATCATTATCAGCCTTCCACGTTCCCACTGCTGGGACTCTGGCCTTCTCTCAGAGAGAGAGAGTATGGGCTATAATCTACCACGCTGGCCCAGTGCGGGTTGGTAGATGTCGCATGCCCTTGAAAATGTTGCAGTTCTTGAGCATGCCGGTTTCCTCACGATGTTTTCCTTCACCGTTTTGAGCGATGGCAAATCCGCACATAACTTATTAAGTCATAGGTGCGGGGCCGAGAGGATTTGAACTCGGTGTCGGCGTCTTGTAAGTCACACGCCAAACCGTTCGGCCACCATCGCTCTTTAAATTTACTTTATGTATTTTATATTTTGGGGGTGTTGTGGACATTTCTAGATTTAAACTGAATCGCATGCTACTGGAAGGCCCGCTGATCTGCAGACCAGCTTATTATAAAATATCGGACTATTTATATGACAAAAACATACTCTAATTCAATCAATTAGTATTATGAATAAAACTGACAATGTATTCGCGCCAAAAAAATTACCTGCCGGGCGTTTCTTGCCTGTTCTTTTGCCGGCGCAAGGAGGTTGGAACAGGCTTAGCTAGTTTTGACGTTTTAAAGTGATCACAATGTATCCTATATTAAATAAAGTACTATTGACTTAATTTGAACTATTCTTCCCCTATTCACCATACAAATTACTGCGAAATAATAAAAAGACCGGTCAAGTGCGGGTTGAACTCGCGCACCGAGGGCTCCGTATACATTTAACGGTTTTCCTTTTTCCTTTACATGTGCCGTAATACCTTGCTTCTTGCTAAATTTCATGATTCTATGTCAACGGAAAATAAAGGCATTGATACCCGTGTGAAATCGCAAACTATGCGAAAATATTCCATATAAACGATCATATCTGTTGATCGCGTTGACTTACAAGGCCGATTTTTTTACACCTGAAAGAGATTGTAGACCCGATAATTTGATACAAAGGAGACGGCTCATTTCTGCCCCAAGTCGTTTCAAGTTTATGTACTTAACTAGCTGTTCCCTGCGGTTTCACCCGCGTGGGCTACAGTTTATCGCGATAAAAAGTATACTATGTCCTTCCCCGGAGCTAAAATTATCTACATACCAAATTTCATTTAAATCGGTTCAGTAGTATAGGCGCGAAAGCGTATATATTCCGTATACTCCAAAATTATTCCCGCACTTCGGTGCCCCCTCACCGCGTTACCTGCTGTAGGTATCCATTATCCTATTTTAATTCTAGGTTAATTCTTTTTCTGACCACGCGTTTGAATCGTGCTGTTAAAGGTCTTCATGGTCCGCGACCGCACTTTACCTATTTCATAGATTCTCCCTCACCTCGCCGCGTTTCCCGCTGCGCTGGGGTGCGGCGGGTTTATTTTTCTACTACTACTTACATTTTTAAACTCGTGATATCTTTCGAATGGAATGTCCGAATTAAATGATTCAAAAAGTTTTATAAAGGTATTGAAGCACTTTTGAATAAGAAGTAATTTATTTTGATAAGGATTAATACCAAGAGACAAATAAAGAGCCTTTTCTAGAGGCAGCATTAAAAATTAATTTTTTTATATAAAATATCACTTATTGCGGCATAACTATAATAGTTAGACATATGCTCTCGCGGACTTTTTTGTAGATCTTAATGGGACCTACAAACCCATAATACATTGTTTTGTTCTAGTGTCAATAGTTTTTGCAGCGCACGCAATAATAGATTTTCGATTTCACACCTTGGGTTGCAAAATAGCAATTTTCTTACGGATCTCTAATTTTTTTGGAAATAAAATATAGCCTATAGCCTTCCTCGATAAATGGGTTATCTAACACTGAAAGAATTTTTCAAATCGGATCAGTAGTTCCTGAGATTAGCGCGTTCAAACAAACAAACAAACAAACAAACAAACAAACTCTGCAGCTTTATAATATTACTAGCTGTTCCCTGCGGTTTCACCCGCGTGGGCTACAGTTTATCGCGATAAAAAGTATCCTATGTCCTTCCCCGGGGCTCAAATTATCTCTATACCAAATTTCATTTAAATCGGTTCAGTAGTTTAGGCGCGAAAGCGTATATATTCCGTATACTCCAAAATTATTCCCACACTTCGGTGCCCCTCACCGCGTTACCTGCTGTATCCATTATCCTATTTTAATTCAAATTTTTTTGACCGCGTGTTTGAACCTCGCAGCTAAAGGTCTTCCTGGTTCGTAAATTGCGACCGCAGTATTTCATAGAATATTCTCCCGCCTTCGGTCCTCACCGCGTTTCCCGCGGCACTGCGGTGCAGCGGGTTTATTTTTCTACTACTACTTACATTTTTAAACTCGTGATATCTTTCGAAAGGAATGTCCGAATTGAATAATTCAAAAAGTTATATGAAGGGATTGAAACAGTTTTGAATGAGAAGTAATTTATTTTGATAAGGATTAATACCAAGATACAAATAAAGAGCCTTCTTCTAGCGGCGGCATTAAAATTAAATTTTTAAAATAAAAAAACACTTATTGTGGCATAACTATAATAGTTAGACATATGCTCTCGCGGACTTTTTTGTAGATCTTAATGGGACCTACAAACCCATAATACATTGTTTTGTTCTAGTGTCAATAGTTTTTGCAGCGCACGCAATAATAGATTTTCGATTTCACACCTTGGGTTGCAAAATAGCAATTTTCTTACGGATCCCTAATTTTTTTGGAAATAAAATATAGCCTATAGCCTTCCTCGATAAATGGGCTATCGAACACTGGAAGAATTTTTCAAATCGGACCAGTAGTTCCAGAGATTAGCGCGTTCAAACAAACAAACAAACAAACAAACAAACAAACAAACAAACAAACAAACTCTGCAGCTTTATAATATTAGTATAGATTAGCCCCGGAGACCTAGAAAAGTTATTTAATTAAAATAACATATAATTAAATAATGCAAACTGTACAATCGATATTAACGTGCCAAGCGGGTATTGCAAATTGTTGTGATTAAAAAGTACTTTAACACCACTCAAACGCCCCAAACCATGGTTGCCCAAAACTTGACGGCCACCGCGCTTCCGTTCAAATCCGTATTTTATCTGTTTCCTTTGTAGGAAAGTTGCGTGAACGATGACGCTAGATAGAGCTGTACTAAATTAAGCATCTTACTGTATATTCAATTAGGGTATAAGCCAAACAAAACATTAGAAACGAAAAAAATTAAAATGAAAAGGACGAATTTTCTGTCAATTTCTGTCAAGGTTGTCAAGGATATGTCATTGCAATTTGTTACATTGCGTTATTTTCGCGTCTCCTTTCAACTTAATACCTCTCCGCATTATAGAGAAAAAATGTCTAGACGGACAGACAGACAGACAAAAAAGTGATCCTGTAAAGGTGTTCCTTTTTCCGTTTGAGGTATGGACCCTAAAAATGGTATACATATATTCTAATTTCAACTGGAACGACCCACGACCACTGATCGAAGGTTATCAAGGATGATTATTAGCCATGATGATGGTACAGCCCAGGTCCGTCAGCTGCATCACCTCGGCGCCACCATCGAGGAGTCGGTGCGAGCACTCGGCCAGCTTCTCGCTGACGGCGCACTTCTGCTTGTTGGTGAGGTGGCCAGCGGCTACCACTGTCGCGCTCAGCTGTTCCAGCAGTTGGGACGCGGAGTAAGCGTCCATTAGAAACCTAAGACAATATACAGTTACAACATTAATTTAAAAAGGGTAAAAGACCTTTGAGTCTAGCATTATTAGTAAAGCATTATTTTCTATTGTCTTGTTTCTTGTGGTTTTGCAGATTCATGTATTGTCAACGCCATCTATTAGATTAATCGAAACTATTTTTTCAAAATTGTTTTTTTTTAGAGAACCACCCATTCTTCTAGTAATATAGACAATCCACAAAATAACAAAATTCGCCGTCGATGCACACGGCGTTGAAGAGGATATGATGATGAGTTAGAGCAGAGACAGGATATGATTAATCTTGTCTCGCCTACAAGTTAAGTAAAAAATAAAGCATAAAATGGATGAAATACTACTTACTTTTCTACAAATTTTTCCAGCTCACTGTAGTTTTTCACGTTCAAGTATTCATCCACCAGTTTCTCAGGGACTAGCCCTGTCACCTAGAGAAAGGAAATACTTATTACAATACAGTATAAGTATTAATAATTTTTATATATATATATCTATAATTCTATACTAATATATAAAGAGAAAAGATTGATTGCTTGTTTGTTACGGAGAAACTTATAAACTATTGAACCAATCTTGATAAAATTTGGTATGGAGATAGTTTGAACCCTAGAAAAGGACATAGGATACATTTAATTGCAATAAACTATTCATATTTATATATAATACATTTTTTATTAATTTCACTCCAAGTTTCTGTGTTAGAAAGATCCACAAACAATATTGAATTCGTACCTCAATAAGGCCATCAGCAGTTATCTTTCCAAGCAGTCTTTGGCAGCACTGCAGGGCGGTGAGCGCGCGTCGCAGGTCCCCTTCGCAAGTGTCAACTGCCTGATGCAGCACTTCGCCTTCTCCCACATCCACACCCTCCGCTTCACATACCTCACGCAACCTACATTATATAATTTAGATTTCAAACACACATCATGATATACAATAGCTGAGAACCAGAGGTTTAACTCAACTGGACTACAGTTTAAATATGGGTAATAGTTAAGTAAATCAGTTGTAATACTGTCCAGTGCTTACATTAGATTTAGAATCAAAAAAATCCAACTCAAATAACGTATTATGAGACATTTTATATCTTTTGCAATACATACCTCTTAATAACATTATCTCTGGCAAGTGGCTTGAATCTGAACTTAGAGCATCTGCTGGTGATAGGTGGTATGATGCGAGACACATAGTTGCAGATTAGACAGAAGCGAGTAGTGCGTGTCTCACGCTCCATTGTGCGGCGGAGGGCTGCTTGCGCTGCTGTAGTCATGGAATCCGCTTCGTCTAGTATGACCAGCTTGTATGGAGGGCATGGTCTACCACTACAACAAGTATAAAATTACTGTAGCCACTATAAAAATAATATGTTTAAGAAAGTTGCTTTAACTTCTGAGTGGAACCAACTTGAATGCAATAGCGTAGGTGATAGAAATACTTACTCAGGCCTTGTATTGCTTACAGTGAGTTGTGCGAAAGACTTCACTTTATCCCTGACAACTTGAATGCCTCTTTCATCTGAAGCGTTAAGCTCCAAGACTCGGTCACGTGTAATATCACCGAACAACTGCCTAGCAGCTGCCAGGATAGCACTCGTCTTGCCGGTACCGGGTGGTCCGTAGAACAGGAGATGTGGCAAATCACCGCCTGACAAACACTCCCGGAGTACTTGCACCACTTCACCCTGGTCTACGATATCGTCGATAGTTTTTGGCCTGCTAAAATATGGAATAACATGAAATATACGTGAAAAAAGACGACGGCAACGGTTAGCTTAGATGGTACTTACTATTTTTCTACCCATGGGGCCGGTGGTTTCTTCCTGGAAGATTTTACTCCTGATGTAGAAGGTTTATCAGCTGCTGATATTTTGCCTGTTTTGAGAAAAGCTTGCATTTTGAATTGAAATGGAAATGTAAACGATAAACAACGAATTAAATTGGAATGGAACAGCGCAGCGCGCTGCGCGGCAAAATGTTTTAAAAAAGTGACAATGACATTACATTGACAATATTGACAATGATATTATTTACCTTATTGACAATAACATTGACAGCCATCCAAAGGGGGAACGCTGCCAGTATCTTCGGTACCATGCCTAAAGGGACTTCTTTTCATAATGTATTTTAGTTATTAGGTTAGGTTTATTTGTTTTTATTTTATTGTTATAATAGTATATAATTAAATACATTGACAGTTTCATATAATGTCAATTGTTGACATTGACATGATGGCATTCTGCCACTTTCTCATGAAATAAAAATAGTGTCAAGACTGAGTATTGAAAATTGAAAGTGCTGCCTGTCATATGTTTAGAATTAGAATAAAATTATAGAATAGGCCAATAGCCTTATTTATTTACAAAAAATCGAACATGTATTAGTTATTTTACGCTACATATCTTTTTTATGATTTATAAGCGAAGAGTACACAGAAATAGTTCTAAGAACACAATTTATTTTTGAAGACTAATATCATCTAAAATGACTACCAGATCTCAAAAGAAAACATCAACACCAGTGCCTTCGAAATCCGTACCAAAAAGAGTGGAAAACTCCTGGATTTTACTGGCTAAAAGTTAGTTGATTTCCTGGTTGTCTAACACAAGTATAACTAATCAAGGAGTTTTCCTATAAACATTATTGTAAAACTAACCCTGTAGTTACAAACAACCATGCCATTCTGCTATATCGTTGTTTCAGATACCTTGATGGACAACACTAATTTCAGCATAATAACACTGCCACATCCAGCACATGGGAAGCCTGCAACATTCTGTTTGGATGCTACACACAACAAGATTTATGAAGTTGTGACATTCAACGAACCGAATCGATCATGGTTCTTCGGAGATACTGTAAAGTCAGATGGCAGTATTCAAATGATTACACCGATAGATCCAGTATTTTTAGGTTGGTTGAACTTCAAAATTAATCCTAGATGTTATCACTTATCAATCATCCCTTCTGTTCCCATTACCAGGTTTATCACATTTTATAACAAAACGAAGTTGTTTGCTTAGTGCTCATGTTTTGCAGGTATATTCTGCAATCATTTCAGCAGTGTTGTTAGTGTACAAAGGGGAAAGGTTCCTATGTTAGCTTGTTTTTAAATCATTATTGTTTATTGGCTCATTTTTTTTTCAGTGCTACCAAGATTAAAGGCACAATGCGACAATCGGGCAGTTCCATTAGAAGACTTGCTCTCTGAGAAAGGATTTGATAAAATACTAGCTTATATAGGAAATTTGGACAACATTGGTGATATAAAGGTTCAATGCATAATTACTATTTCTATAAAAAACCCTTTTATTTTATTGTGGCATTTGCCACATCAAAAATACTAATCTTTTTAATATTAAAGGGTCCACCTGAGATGAAAGCCTACAAATACAATGAAGACAAGACTCTGACTTGGCTTGCGGAGAAAGTACAAAAAGTGGCCAAAGTTCTTAGATCTAAAAATGTTCATGTTACATCTGGTTCTGTCTCTGCAACATTTGTTACAAGCAACTTAAGTAATGAAAGCATAGATGAAGGTACCTATTCAATTTTAATACATAAGTTCTAATGTTCATTACATTCTCTTAATAATTTATATAAAGTGAAAAGTTTTACCACAAAAAAGATATAATTCATTGTTATAACTTAACAAAGCTCATACAAAAATATTATATAATATAATACTAAAACTAAATGTGTTAATCTAAGATTTTTCTTTCAGAATTTTATCTGAAATATTCTTTTGGTTTGGTCTCAGAGTATCTCCAAGATAATTTAACTAGCAAACTAGAGAAGAAATTTAATTTTCAACCAGATCTAATTGAATCTGTTGGACAAAAACGTAAATCTGAAGCTTCAGATAGCAAAGAATATAACAAGAAATTGAAATGTGATACATCAATAGATGCAAGTGATGAAACCTCATTAGCAGACTTTTCAGAAAATAAGATAAAAGTACACAAGATAAAGCCTCTATCAGCCAAAGAAAAAGCTAGACAGAAAGCTGCAAGTGGAACAAAGACAATATCAGCGTTTTTTGCTAAGAAATGATATAAAAAATATAATGTTTGAGAAATAAAATTCAGTTCATGTTTTCACTTTTCTAACTCCGCTCCTGAAAAAACTGTTCATGTGTGGTGTGTGGTGTGGTTAGCGCACTAGTGGTGCCATCTATCTACAGTTTAGGAACTACGTTTATTCAGCTGTCAGAAAATCCCATTAAAAAATTAAATGACTCTATGATCAACAATGTTTAGTGTGGCAACATTTACAAAATCGTACCCCAAAAAAAGCGTACTACGCTATGCAATAAACTAAACATTGTGATCTAAAAATTATGTGACTATGCTAGATAGATAGTCCGCCCCCTTTCCTTTGTGTGTAGGGGTAGTGGAAGTGACACTACAAATTAATTGTATTGTACATGAATTTTTTTTTGTTACCTTGAAAAATCGGTAATATCCGTAAATTTAATGAAGTGGTAACACTTTGATAGTCGCCATTTATCAAACGTCCATCCGCTTCGGGGACATTCAGTGGATTTATAGTATTACGGACATAATAGAGTAATTTTAGTGAATTTTGGACACTATAGACTCAGTGTAGTGAAACTGATGTGATTATTACTGATATTACCGTGATTAAAGACTTCAGTAAGTGTTCAATATTACAAAAATCGCGGCCAATGTCAGCAGGCGTGTCAGATCAGGTATTTCGCATTTACTGTATTTTTGTGTTGTAATTCTGAGTTAACGTATGTTATGTCGTGTCTAATTTTGTTGTGTTTTCTTTTGTTTCATGTAATCCGGCTTCGTAGCGGATGAAAGGGCAAGGGAACCAAGGTAATGATGGGATCTTTGTGACGTTGCAAAGTGTTTTCTATGAAGAACAGCGTTACCGGTCGGCTTAGCATTCGCCAATCATTCATTACTGCTACGTTACTATGATTAGAACCGCAAAGCCCGCAATCTTTCCCTTTCACTCATTTGAAGCATAAGTGCAAAATAATATTGACTATTTATTATTTATACCATTTAAATCAATTTGCTACCTGTCTGTGCCTACGTTTTGCGTGTAGGCGTTACTTGTAGGTGTACTTTGAGATGTCGGATCACCTGAAATTGGTAATTGACTCCTACACATAATCAATACTCATCTCAGTCTATCTATGATTTTGCCAGACATTGATAGCATTTAGATGTGTCACACAAATGTTCTAGTTCTATGTGTCTGTTGATTTAAAATGTTCCTTAGAAGTAAGTTAAACACCACACTGTAAATAAATCTACTTTTTACATGCATAGTGAACTGTGTCCTGCATTTTTTGCTGGCTATCAGTAACTGGTTATAAGTAAGATGATTATACAATGTTGTTCACAATGAAATGATTGTTATTGTTCATGTTGAAAAAGTAGAGCTTTGAGCATTCCTGCTAATAAGTGTATTTATTGTGTGGCATGTTTTAAGAAGTATGTCCAATGAATTTTTCCTTCTTGTTAAGACACTCTCTCATTAACCATTAACCTCCAACTGTTGACCACAAAAGGTAATTTTTTTCTAAACCCTCATCTTGATAGAGCCTGTGACAGATATGAAATATTAAAATTAATATAATAAGGTGATTAGGCAGAAATGCAACTTTGTATTGTACTGTGAGGGAAAGCCTGGTTATAACTGGATTATTGTCACTGAATTGAGAGTAATAACTTTTATCTAACAAATGCCTTGTTTACTATTGATAATAAGCAACAAAATCAGATGCAGGTTTGCTTATTTCCCTCACAGTGGCCACACTTGCTCTCATACTAATGCTGTGCCCAAAATCTGCAATGCGATCCTATGTTCAGATCAGCTATAAAGTATAGTGACAGCATATGAATGGCAGAGATAAATTACGAGTAGTTTTAGTACCGAAATACTATGAATAAAAACTATAATTATATGACTTTTTATGTCTGTGCGTGTGTTTGTCTGCCTTTTTACTGAAATCTGTCTAGCAAATACTCATACTATCTGATAGTACGGTCAAAGACAAAAGTCCCTGGACAATAGCAAATTTTTCAATTACATTCATTATCTTTAACATCAATCTTAGACTGCATCATTACTATACATATGGTGTGTTTTGTAGGTTGTACAAACAAACAAACAACATTACTGATCTTTATCTGATAATACGCATTTGGATAATTGAGTATGATCAGCTACTTTTGTCGCTGACTGTACAAGTATTGCTAGTTACAATAATTGAATTTTTTACTTCATTTGGTTAGGAGCAGTGTTGCTTGTTGTTACTATAGGTCTACCAGGATCTGATGGCAAAAAAAATTTTTAATAAATATAGCGATTTTCATATGGCAACGAAAAATTTCGAGGAATTGTTTATGGTTTGGCTTCAAATTAGTAGGAATGACAAGTCTTGATACTTTGGTTTATTGCATCTTTCGTGTGAACTGAAGAAGCTTTGTCTCGAATAGGGATCGATAAATGGCGAAAATCTTGTGAACATGTAATAAAAATTGAAAATCAGTTCATAGAACAAGATCGATTGAGATGCAGGAGGAAAGGTTTATCACAAATACTGCGTCTTCCTCTACCGTTGAAGACTTTATTATGGATGTGCAGTATTCGGAACCATTTTCAAGTTCTGATAGCCTTTAATTAATAAATAAACTCATGGACAGAGTAATTGGAGTTTTCATCTAAATTTAGAACCCCACATTCGCCACAGTAAGATTTTCAAAAATTATCCTTGATCATTGGATAAATTTTTATATTTGCATGTATCACACACAGAATCAGCCACTATAGGGAAAAAAGTATCAAAACGTTTTACTCCAATTTCCCCTAGTATTGCTAGCGTCAATTTCTTTTTTCCTTTTTTGCCATCAGATTCTGGTAGACCTATACATATTTGTATTTGCTTCTCTGTGGAAATACTTGTATATATCAGCTACTTTCTTTAAGCTTATTTTATTATTAATTTCAGTGACAAATGCACCGAAAGCCCAACATTTAGAGAGCGGCGGCGACGAGCTAGCTGAGGTGTCATGGCGTCATCACCAGCAACCATCGTACGCGCCACCCATCTCTTCAGCAGGCGATCCTTACAGCGCAGCAGGTTGGTTACATAACACATATATATAGTCATAGTCATTAATTATTTAGTTTTTGGATAAAGTCATCAATTTGTTAACCCTTGTTGATATATGCTAAAAGTACATAATACTAAAAAGGAGCATGTTTTCTTAAGACTTATTGATAGTTTGGAAAAAACTTCATAGTTCAAAATATTTCATAAAAAAAAGTAAATAAGCCCCTAAAAGAAACATCTACTGCTGCTTGCTTTTATATATTATATAATACACTATGAAAATATAACAACTTCTCTGTGGGTCCGCCCATGCAGTGATTAGGTATATTCTCCCAACCAAAAATAACCCGCTCTCAGTCACAACCCTTTTTGGGATATGTTGCTTCAGTTTTTATGTTGTGACTGCTGAGTGAATGTGATCAATTAAGTGTGTTTATTTAACTGAAATAAAGCAAAGAACATTTGAGCACACTGTGACGTCATTGCACCCTTTATGCATACTGAGGCCGTCAATGTCTTATCACCAAACAACACAATATGTTTATTTGGTCATATTGGACAGTCTTACTTGCTGTTTTAACATGATTAGATGAATGTTAGAACAGTTTTTAATATTAAGCTCCTTTTTGGTGTATTCAACATATGTATTTGGAATCTCGTCCAGTAGCTTATTCAATGAATATGTACTTACTGTAATTAATGTATGTACTCTATACATTATCATAAACCCGCACAGTACATCAGTACTACATGGACTATAACACAAAAATTTAATAAAAATGTTGTGTAAGAGTGATATCCATTACTCGTTGCCATTGCTGTCAGTGTTACTATTTCTTCTTCCTAAAAAAAGGAATGCAAAGAAATGATTATTTTCATTACCGAATACTATGGTTATATTGGAAATGTAGTCGCTAGCTGTTGGCGCCAGTATATTTTGTATGCTATAAACATTTGTAGGTGATACTTTGTTAAGTACCTATGTCCTCAGTAACAATTAACATGTGGGAATATTTTGTGCAACAATATTAGTAACACGGAACCAGGAACCATCAATGCCTACAAACAGAATAATTCACACAGAACCTTTTCATTATGTTGAGTTAGATTTAGTGTTTAAGTAATTAATATAACTTCAGGAAGCTTTTGTGTGACATTTTACTAACTAGGAACCAGATACCATAATAGTAGGCTCTATAGCATTTGCCTTGTTTTTTGTCAGCGGAATGAAACAAATGAGATGTCTCATTTTGGGCTAATCATTGTATTTCAAAGCATTTGATACAGGCAGATTGAAAATAGCATCGAAGCAGTTAGCATCCCTGTCAAATATTTGTATGTTACAAATATGCATGTTCTTATACTGTTTTTGAATAGTATTATTGCTCACACCCCTTCTTTAGTTCAATGTGTGTTGAAAAAAAGGAATGTGCTGTGCTTTTCATAAATTTGTTTTCAATCCAACTGTAATATTATAAGATTGGAAATCTTGAATAAAATTGTATGTATATGCTTCCAAAATTAATACAATATTTGCAGATAGTAGCATGGTTTAGTTAATTTCGAATATTAGTTATTATAGCATTCTCTCCGAAGTGTACCATCTTTTGCATCTTGTTGCGTCATTTTCTCTTGTTCTATCAGCCAATATTGGTATTATCCAAGTACAATACGTAGCCCAAACCCTTAAGATAAATGGGATATCTCCTTTGAGGAAAATATTTTCTCCGTCGTTTCAGGTTATTACGGTACAACAGCAGTTCCTTATCAAGCTTTTGGAGTCGGGGATGGGACATGGTCCACCAATGGGACAGACCCGATGACTTTCCTCGGAGGATACAATCCTCACGATTCTTATGGAGTTGAGGGTAGATAGTACCTGCTTATTCAGTAACAAGAGAAAAGATGTTACATTTTTACTATTTCATTACCATAGCTCGTAATGCAGCTTAGCTTTTGCACTTGATAGCAACCAAATGGAAAAGGGAACATCAACTCATCAGTAAATGTTATTTACCAAAAAGGTATAGGATCATTGGGCTTAGAATGTGTCTGTTGCTTTTATTCTGATAACGAGTCTAGTTAAACAAGCGGCAGTCAAAGTCTTAAATTCGCAGGCGCCGCGTAGGAAACTTCGAACATGGCGAAACAATATTGCGATTGCGGTATACTCGATACTATACAAAATAAATGCTCTCGCCCTCGCGTCGTCTCTGGTAGCCGTGGGCGTGGGCTCAAGGCACTTAATGTACTTATGTACCTATATACCAACGCTGTCGCAACTTAGCAGTTTTGGTATAGACTAAGTAAGAGCTTACAGTTTAAACCATAGCATTAACTCTGGTCAAAAACATACGTTTTGACTAATGGTTATTTTTCTATACATTGTAGTCAACTTCGACTATGAATGAAACAACACGCTCTTTTTATAGACGCTATGTCATATCGAAATGGAGCAAATAATCTCAAGAAATATCGATCTATCGTAACACAAGTCTGCCGAGACGAATGATTGAAGTTTTATTTTGTGTACTAATAAGTATATAACTGTTTGCCAATCTAATTTAACTCAAGATCAGCTGCCGCTGTTCAGGTTTAGAGCGGCACTTTATTATTTCGCAAACTCGTTACTCCAATCAACGAGATCCATGGGTATTGTACAGTCGAGAAATAAGTGATTCATTGTCTTGTCACTCTTATGTGTTGGGGCTAGTTTAAAAAGTATAAAAGTTTTTTCTATTCTCAACTGTACTCCTACGATTAGAGCTCCTTCACTGTAATTCATTCGTGTTTTGTGTGCTTTTCACTCCTTAACTATTGCAATAGGTAATAATAAATATCTTTTTAATTGTCATTGCAGGTGTATTCGGACCGTCAACAACCCCGTTCTCTACCGCTGCGTTTGGACAACCGGCGTCCACATTTAACTACTTCCATGGAAATGGCGACTACTCGACTTGGGGTCAGCTGGGTCGCGCCAAGCAGTACGATGACTACTACAGGACCGACGTATACGTGTCAGACGGCCTCAAGGCCGTGGAGGCGAGCGTGCAGGGGCTGTCCCTCGCAGACCACAAGGCGGAAAAGGAGCGCCCCGAACTCAAGGACGTGTCCACAGGATCGCAACCGAAGAAGATGACATGGGCCTCTATAGCGAGCCAGCCGGCCAAGCCGGCGCCCTCCTCGCAGGGTACCGTGTTGAAGAAGAAGGGTCCCGGCATGCCGCCGCCGCCCATTATCCCCGGCAAACACAACATGGACATCGGCGCGTGGGACGCTGGCAAGAGCGCGACCGTAGCGACCGCACCGCCGCTCCCGCAGATGCAGGCGCCCCCCGTGCCAGCACCGCTGCCGCTGCCGACGCAGGCGGCGCAGGTGCCGGCACCCGCGCCCGCCCCCGCGCCGCTGCAGCCGCGCGGGCCACCGCCGCAGGTGTGGGCGCACGCGCCGCGCGTCGCGCCGCCGCACCAGCCGCGCGCGCAGCTCGCGCCGCCCCCCGCGCCCGTGCCTCTACCGACGCCGCCCGCCACGGGCCCCGCGCCGCTGCACCCGCTGCTCGACGAACTGCACGTCAAGAACGACTACAACCCGAAGGAATTCGACATGAGCGCCCCACTAACGCGCTTCTTCGTGATCAAATCGTACTCGGAGGACGACATCCACCGCAGCATCAAGTACGAAATCTGGTGCAGCACCGAGCACGGCAACAAGCGGCTGGACTCAGCGTTCCGCGAGCGCGAGCGCGAGGGCGGCAACGTGTACCTGTTCTTCTCGGTGAACGGCAGTGGCCACTTCTGCGGGATGGCGCGCATGATGAGCGCGGTCGACTACAACTCCAATTCTAGTGTGTGGTTGCAGGACAAGTGGAAGGGACAGTTTCGCGTCAGGTGGATCTACGTTAAAGACGTTCCGAATGTGCAACTGCGTCATATCAAATTAGAGAATAACGAAAATAAGCCCGTGACGAACTCTCGCGACACCCAGGAAGTGCCGCATGCCAGGGGAATGCAAGTGTTGCGTATCATGCATTGTTATTGTCACACGACCTCCATCTTCGACGACTTCACTCACTACGAGAGACGTCAAGAGGAGGAGGACTCGCGTAAAGTTCCCATTCACAACAATCAGGATAACAATCGCGACGATCACGAGAGTGGCGGCGGCCGCGGGTACCGGAACTACCGTGGCGACTTCCGTGACCACCGCGAGGGGCGGGATGGACGCGACGGCCGCGATGGGCGCGATGGTCGCGATAGTCGTGACGTAGGGCGCGACGGTCGCGACCCTCGTGACAACAGGGATCACAGAGATTCGCGTGACAATCGCGATCCGCGTGATAATCGTGACCCTCGGGACCATCGTGACCACCACCGCGACCATCGCGATGAACGTGATAGCCGGGACCCTAATGTTTATCGTGACCGCGAATCTAATTTTAGACCCAACCAGAAGGTGAGTTATATAATTTAGTGAATCTGGTGCGCTCATTTAAGATGCTTAGTAATAATGTTTCATTTTTCAGTTCCGAGACGCCAGAGACGCTTCTCGCGGCCGAGGACGTCCTCGCAACTAATGTGGTCTCGCAGTGTGTGAGAGCAGAGCAAGGACTGGCTTCTCCCCATAGACAACTAGTAGTTGAGTAACTAATTGGTTCCGCATCGCAGCAGCAGCAGCACATGCGTACATCACCATGTGCGAATAAAACAAAGGGACTGACTCCTTTGTCGACGAGACGAGCGGGTGTTGTGTTCCAACCTGAACAATTGTAATGTAACAGGGAGTAATGATTTTAAACAGTGCGTAGCTAAAAAAACTTTCAACAAATTAAAATGTGCTATATATTAATGTTTCGAACTGGAAGTTAATAAAACAGACGCCTAGTGAACAGAACATTAAATAAATACCGTCGTGTGTCGTCGTGAGTGGCGCGACGATGAGTGAAATTGTGGACTTTGTTTCAAATTTGTGGACTGAAATATAGTAATTTTTATAACTAGGAAATTCTGTGGTGAGAGGAGTTGCTCCTTTTATGGATAGGGACTTGTGAAGTTATTATAGTAATGAAATCAATGTAAAACATCATTGTACACTAACTGTGAGAAGTGTTAAAATACACCGCGTCGTCGGTTAATATCAGTGGTGAATATACTTTTATATATAACAAAAAAAATGTAATCATATGAGGTGTGGACATTTTGTATACATTTTTTTAATATCGATTTATATGACTGTTAAAAATTGGTTCTCTCGTGGCATTGAGTTAGTTTTACTTCATTAAAGTTTATCTGTATGTTACTAGTCAAATAACAATATAGCCTAGACTAGACCAACAAGTTATCCTAGGACTTAGGTTGAAGGCCTAACCTAGCGGTTTATTGTATGTCGACTTGTAACAAAGTTTTAATATTATACAGATATAGCAGCACTTAGTACTGTCACGAAGTAAAACTATCCACATGTCTACTAACAATTTACAGCCGATTTTATGATTGTCATCATAGTACTTGATTAGGTATGTAACATTGGACTGTTGATTTTTAACTGTGTACATAAAATGTTATGTAATTCATTGTCTGTACAACAAAGTCATAAATGTTTCATATGTTTAAGTGCAACATCAGTGTGACGAGAGAAATTTGACTACGGAAATTACCAGCATTATATTTGTATGCATGTATTGTTATCCCCACCTTAATTTTGAAGTGCCTTCATAATTTTCAATTAGTAGAACTGAAATCAGTTTTTATTTACGTTGCATAGCTATACTTACAGTGCCACTTAAGGTATTTTTATTCCTAAACTATTTTTAGTTGATACTTTTGCTTGTGTATTCTAGATGTTTTTAAACATATTTAGTTTGTATGTAATTTGCTCATTTAACAAGGAAAGTGTTGGGGTCCTGTTTCAAATGAAGTGTTTCTTTTGAAATTATGTCTTAACTGTTACATACATACAATTATATTAAAACTGATATTGAATTAAAACCTGTCATAGAAATATTTTTAAGGTATTTTTTTATTTGTTTCTCCTCCAAATAAAAGTTGTGGTTGGTGTAACAAATTAGGGCCGCGAGCGAGCGATCCCGGTCTGACAAATGGACTATGCACCGCGAAACGAGCGTAGGTCAAAACTAAGCTTTTTCATTGAACAAACGCGAATAAAAACATGTCATATCATTTCATAGCGTTGATGTCTCAGTGGTAGTGACGACGTCGGCTTGCGATGCGTATGCGTGGGTTCGAATCCTACAATGAGCTTGAGCTTTCAGTGAAGGAAAACATCGTGATGAAACCATAGCTTTGAGGTAGGGTATTTTCTAGTGCTCGCCTGGCTAGCTACTACCCTCAAGTTAAGAATGTCACCAAGCACATATCGGTGTGTTCCGGCAGCCCCACATAAGAGCCAGTTCCCAATCCAGGTGTAGCGTGGCGCCATCTTCGACCATATCGTCACTTAGCATCAGGTGACTTCGAACGCTACCCTATAAGTAAAAAAATAGAATTAGCGCCATCTATCCGTTGTATTTCGATTTTTAGCCGGCAGAAAACTTAATTATGTGACTGGCAATACTAGGACTACATGTTGCCGATCTTTTTACACCTGAAAAGGCCCTAAAATGCTATCGATGGCTTAGATTAGAACGAGGCAATACTATCGATAGTATTGTTGCTCGCATTATGCCGGTCAGGCTGGCGTCCGGCCGCGGCGCGCTAGCGCCCCGGTTCATCTGAGGAAGAATAATGAAGACTGCTTGCACTGAAAATTGCTAGTTTCATAATACGTACTAGCCTACAATCTGTTTAAAGATCAGGTAGTTTTGCGTCCTAGGACAGATATATATATATTCCAAAGAATCTGATTAATTTCAAAAAGTTGAAACCGAAAAGTTGAGCTTTCATTTTGACCACAGATGTTCATTTTGACCATAAAGCCTACTAAAGTCATCTGTATGGCTTTGACAACAGAAATCGCATTGACAAGTGACATTCATTTATGGTTGACACTGGCTGACAATGGCACTTGACAGTATCATGCATGATTCCGATCTATAGATTTGTTGATATCACATTTCGTTTTTTTGCAATTTTTAACAGGGAATAAATGGAAGAGCAATAAATAACATAATATAGTTAAGTCGTGAAAGTGAAGCAATCGGTTGTTTCACGCGATATTATACTTGAGTGATTTTGGTTCGCGTGTAGTGATTTTTCTTGTGTTCTGTGTAATGTTTGTTTTCGTTTATGTGCCTCGAACTCCAGACATCCTGACAGTTGCGCGCGATACTCTCTGCACATCGCAAGCCTGGCAGACGGCAGTTGAGCATTCG
Source organism: Opisthograptis luteolata (assembly GCA_931315375.2). Taxonomy (NCBI): domain Eukaryota; kingdom Metazoa; phylum Arthropoda; class Insecta; order Lepidoptera; family Geometridae; genus Opisthograptis; species Opisthograptis luteolata. The sequence continues at coordinate 9,851,629 of OV928036.1, read as the reverse complement.
GTACGGTCTCCGATGGTAGCATCCGTTTTGCGTCGGCGTAGTTTATTTTCGGCATTACCATAACATACATCGAGTGGAATCAGCAAAACAATGATAACGGACCTCAATGATAATCTAAAATGATAACTATCTGAAATTGATACTATGAATTATGGGCTTTCTTTCTTGGACTCAAGTAAATAAACTGGACAGAATCGGTGACAGTGTTCTGCCGAAGATATATTTACTAAAATGAGACATGCATTCGGTCGAGATGCAAAAAAGTGTATCAGTGCAAGTAGATAGTGATTTCGCTCTGTTGCTGCCAAGCGGTGTCTATGAAATTAAGAAAATGGAGCCAAGATCAAAGCTGAGGAAAGTGATTCTCTTCTGCCTGCTGCTCTCACTGTTTGGCATGGTGGCATTTGGATATTTTTGTCCAGACCAGGTAAGCTTTACTTAAACTTTGATTTCAAGTACCATTTTTACAAAGCTAGCTAAGATCCTATGTTGTCGATACTCCATTGTTGTTGTTATTTACATTCGACAATGCCACTTTCTTTTCCTCATTATAAATCTTGTATTGTTGTAATTTTAAATTATCTACCAATGTAATATTGACATAAACGGTGAACAAAAATATGTATAAATAAAACAACATAGTGCTGAAGTCAAAGATCATTCTTGTTATCTACATCGAGGTAATATACCTACGTACACAGATTTTTATACTTGGTTCACTAACAATATTATTTCTTAGCATCTGTTGGTTTTACCCTGTATCTGTTTATTGTTTTATTGTAAGTTTAATTTTGTTGTTTCTCAAATATATAGTCACTATAGTGGTAAGTACCTACCATAATATTGATTCGAGTAACTTAATAGAGAACCCAGAACTACAGTCAGTACAGTCAGTCTACAGTTTCGTCAGTACTTCCTTAGTTATTTTAAGCTTTTTTATCATTTTCATTTTCTCAAGGAAATCAGTATGAATTTGTTATATTTGCACGAGCTTCATGACTTTTTTTATAATTCTATTATTTTTCGAACATGACTGATCTAAGTAGATAGATTATGTAAAGTTAATTCTTAGATTTTAATGTTTTAGTTTTTGTATAATGGAAATCATTTTGTAGGATTAACTTCTTCATTGTGTCAATGGCTTCTTTTTTGATTTTATAATATTTTCTTCTATTAGATCTTGGTTAGAATTGACCGGAAACACCAGTAAAACCAATACCAATATAATCTCATTTTTCCACAAACACTAACTAATTTTTAAAGTAGCTATTACTTGTAGCTCTATTATTTAATTGTGTTGATAATTTCTGTTATACTCATCTTAAATCACTGTTCCCTTGTTATAAGGAAGACACCAAGATAAAGCTGGAACAATGAGGGAAGCTGCTTACAATGAGGGACTTCCTCTAAAAAGCCATAATTTTTAGCTTGATCTAGGACTTATTTTTAGGGCATAAAATATTAAGACTCACAGTCACTTGTCACAGAATATAGAAAAAGTACATAATAATATTATACATGTACCATATACATAACTTATTTTTATGACCTCGCCACACTTGTATCAATTATCAACATACTTAAATATATTAAAATGATATGTATAGATAAACATGGTTGGTAGTTGGTACTTAAGCAAGTGCATTTATTTACAGCAAATTATATGCATCAGATTATGTGGGTGCGAATTATTCAAGATTGTAAATTGACTGAGAAATAGCAAAGATATTATTGGTAGAAGATTGAAACTTTTAATTCTAATGTATGAAACTCTATAGATAGGCTATACTATACTTAAATAATTACTATACATAAATAATTTGTAACATTAAATTAATAAGCTGCCTTTTCCGGGATAAAAAGTAGCCTGTGTTAATCTAGGGTATAAGCTATCTCCATTTCAAATTTCATCAAAATCGGTTTAGTAGTTACGGTGATATGTGGTAACACACATACACACACAACTTTCGCATTTGTAATATTAGTAGGATAATACATTTCTTTTGTAAAGTGCATATTATCAATCGCCGATCGTAAAAATCGAAGCAACGAGATACTGCGTAGACCTGAAAGGCGATTTCAAGATATTCAAGATACCATAATGGTCGTATATGTAGGCATCAAAGGATAAATAATGGGCTTGCATCTCGACGCGCACACAGCTAACCGCCACATATGGCCAGGGCGAGTTGTCTTGACCAACGAAGGCCGGTTGCTGCGCGCTGAATTGATAATGGACAGGATAACACCTGGCAATATAAACCTACAGTCCTTCTTTGATTACAAACCAGTAAAATTGGAGCTACTGTTCATTTTTGGTACGAAAAGGTTTTGATTCTGTTATAATATTATTCGCCGCCATATTGTACATCTGCATCTATAACTGCAATGGCATTTACACATCCATGATTTTTTACTTTTTAATTCACATTAATGTACCTTGTGTTGATGCTCAAATAAATAAATAAATAAAAAAAAAAAAAAGATCGACAGTGATTTCGACAAGTGAAGCTTGATCTTTGACACTTGAAAACTGCAACAAATGAATGGCTAAGGAAACTCATGTTATGCTAAAACTGACGCATCTAACATGGAGACACGAAAAAAATAACTAGCGAAGAAAACTAAGATGACACTTGCCTAGAAGCTAATAGAATCCTATACATTCTATAGGGTTGTGTATGATCGTTATCTCACTTGATGAATGATAATCTAAGAGCCAAGAGTATGTAAAACTTGCACTCAAATATAGCTAAAACTTTTACTGATAATGATAACTGTTTACCATCTTGAGGTTAAGTAGAGTTTAAGCCTGCGGGTGGAGGCTAGATAGACAAGCGCTAGACGCATCCATCATCCATGTCTCGTCTCTCCTCTTATCTTATGATTGTGATTGCTGAATATCCATAGAGACCTACGTCACGACGTCCGACCACACTACCCCTGACCTATTATAGCTTTATAAAAGTTATATAATATCATTATAATAACCATTTTATGTAGACACTAATGTTAGGACAAATTTGAAATTAATGGTCTTTGTGTTGAAACTTACCTGGAGTCCTGGAGTTCCAACTCTACAGGTTTCAAATCTAAACTGTATTCTACGCGGTGCGCTCGTTAACTATTTACGTAGATAACTGTTTTACGGCAGCTCTTAAGTAACTGCTTACTTAAACGGCTAGCTTTTACATTTTAATTTATGCATACTGAAAAGTCTATCTCTACTCTCGAATAAGCAGGAAGTTGACCACAAAATAATGTGGGGTTTTATACGAATACCTAACCTAGAGGACGGAAGAATTTCTAGCTTATAGGATGTGTCTTATACCCCTTTTGTTGCTTATTGGCAGAAATAGGCATACTTACTGGTAGCGCAGCGAACGTATGTAAGAGGGAAGAGAGATTAGTTTTAGGGATCGTATCCAGTCCTGGATTTATAAATAGGCCGTATAGGCCGCGGCCTATGGGCGGCAGTGTCCTAGGGGCGGCAGATTTCAGAGGACGGTCACTCGGTTTCAGACGATAAAAGTCAAACACGTTCACTGGTTTTATCATGATTTTATATACTTTAAATAAATCCCTATAGAAGAAACTATATAGAATAACCGAAGCTGTTAAAAAGTCCCGTAAAAAATTGTAAATCTTGTTTTTTTACACTCTTTCTTAATGACTAATTCATCCGTTTAATTAACTTTAAGGCATTCTAAATGTAGTAAACTACAAATGGAAAATTATTATTTTAGAAAGGTATGTACATGGGGCGGCGGAAAAAATGGCCTGCACTCATAAAAATTATAAATCCGGCACTGATCGTATCCCCCGTACAAACCTTATTGTTTGCCCGTATCTTTATTTGCGTGTGACAGGGATGATACGTTTGTGTAATTTCCAAATGATTAATTTAATTAGCGTTGAAAACTCCATCTTATTATGCCGTGAAGTCTACAAATACAAATATATTATTGCAGTAAATGTGATTACCTTTGTGCATTGTCGGACCCCCACCAAGAGTAGAAATACCTACATCCCCAGACGAGCTCTTTCACAAAAAGCCCTACTTGTACGAACTCTATTACCAGAGAACCTTCTATGTAAAACGGATACGCTTGTGATGCTATCAAAGTATTATGTTATCATTTATCCCTTTTGCGTCGGGTGCTAAACAAGATCTTGCATGTTTTCTTTTTATGAAAGTGACTCGGATCTGATAGAGCCTCCTTACATACCTTACTTCCCTTACATTGCATTATATTTAGCAACATGCGGTTTTATCCAGTAATGTCAACACGTCAACCAACGTAATTTGAGATTTTGTCTTTGCCGTAATATAATAGCGTTTTCGTGAACTGACATAATCAGGAGTCGTGTTAATGATCACATTGGTTTTCAGAATTTTTGAATCGTATTCTTGTGGGTAACAAGATTCTATTTGTATGGTAGGCCCGATGTATGCTGGATGAGAGCTCTAGCATAGAATATGCTTATTTATGACTACCTTAATACTATGCTCTAGTTTGGACACCGAAATCAGCGTACTCTACTCTATCCTTAAAGTTTACAAGATTTCCAATGCATTGCACTCAATCAAACAATAGTAGGGCATTTTCTTAAACTAAACTAAGTTTGACAGTTCTAAAAGTATTGCTGTCCTTTTCAGACAACTGAAATAAAAAAAAAAGACAGCAATACTTTTAGACCTGTAAAACTTAGCTTAGTTTAATAAAATGCTGTGCGCAACAGAATCGATACCAATATCGCTTATATTTTAGTTCAAAGCGATAAAGTATGCTTGTGCGTACAAGCCGAAGCTTTATTCATTAAGAATTTTCTAGAGGTAGGCATAGGCATTAACTACTGGTAGGACAAAATGGACTAAACGCGTTTTATTCGTTCGTGTACATAATTTTTCCTTGAGTCTGAATGAGGCTGGTTAAAAAGAGCGCCAACCAGCGCCCGCACTATCTAATTTCTGTAGCAGACTTTTTGTGATAAATGACTTGGTGGTGAAACGCTGACACAAGTCTATCGGGGCCGGGGCGGTCTGTCTGGCGCTGACTGTAACTGTATATTAATGGGGTGTTCAGCCCACTTCATTAGACGAACAAACAAGCAGCGAAGAGGGTGCGCCCTTATCTCGTCACCCTCCGACCTCGCGGCCTGAATCCAGCCGTAAGATATTAAAACATTATTTTTTTCGGGATTGGACCCTGTTATTGTGACCGAGGGCATGAAAATAAGGGGCGACACAAAAGAAACAAACCCGAGAAATTGGGTTTTAGTAAAGAGGTTAAAAGGTTCCTTCACTACGGGAAATCCTTGCGCGTCTGCAATTACACTGAAACACTGCGCCGTTTGAGAGTATCCTTTCCGTAATGTTATTTCGTTAACATTGTTTAGAGTTCTTGAAGAAAAACTGGAAGTGCTTCGCGCGGTCGCTGTTAATTTACATTAATTAGTATGCGTCTTATATAATTTTATGCAGGGTAATAGAACTTTACTGTTGGAGAAGGAAGAATGTTGGATTACTTCCTTAATAAGTTATGGCGAATAGTTTTAAAATTATGACCCATTATTTAACATTTTGAGAAAAATAGCATGTCCAAGAACCGTAACATTGGAGGGCATGTGACATCTACCAACCCGCACTGGTCCAGCGTGATAGATTACTGTCCACACTTTCTCAGAGAGAAGGCCTGAGTCCCAGTAGTGGAAAGGTAAGATAATTATCCATTGTGTCTGCGTTTTCACCGGCACCCAACCTTTCAAGCCAGATCAGCAAAGCTGCTTAGTGAAAAGAAACAGTTGTTGGTAGTACCTCCACGGACAAGCCTCTTCACTAAGACCAACTTACCTAACCCTAGGAGCTTTGCTACTACTACTCCTTTAACACCTTAATCTGTCCCTAGTTAATAAACATATCTCGTTCCCTTCCTAACAAGTTGATTTCGATAATCTCAACCGCGTCTGTCTGGCACAGGGGTGGCACAAACTTTCAAAGGTGCTGACGCAGCCCCCCTCTTAACTTGCATATTCTGAGGCGAATGATTCATTGCCATTATGACAAGGGACATTTAGTTTCTAACTCGTGTATTGTTGGTGCCAGTACAGTCAACAACAAAAGTAGCTGATCATACTACTACATTTCCTAAATGTCTTTTAGATCAGTATGTCGTGGGGTTTTTCACATTTTACAAGGTAGCGCTCTGACCACAACATAACACACCTTATTTTAAGTGATGATGTGGTCAAAGGTTGGTGTTTAAGATGATGCTGGTAATCGGAAATTGTGTTAATGTTGAGCTACTTTTGTCGTTGACCTATGCATAGTTGGTTTGGCATTCATTTATGTAGTATTGGGATTCATATCTTATGAGTTACTAGTTGCGCCCCGCGGTTTCACCCGCGTCTTCCCGTTATCTCGCAGGAACCTTTTTCCGGGATAAAAAGTATGTGTTAAAGTATGTGTTATAAGCTATCTCCATTCCAAATTTCATCAAAATCAAAAATCGGTTTAGTGATTACGGTGATACCTGGTAACAAACATTCACACACACACACACACACAAACTTCCGCATTTATAATATTTTATAATATTAGTAGGATTCATAGTTTGTTAATTAATTGAATAACGTAAAATTTGTCGAAATGTCATCTCCTTAGTATTTTCAAAAAAGTATATTAATTTTCTCCACTATAAGTAGATTAGTAGATATTATGACACTCATTTTTTTGCGAGAACCACAGAGTTAGGATTTAAAAATAAATATAATTTAAGAACCTCCATCTTTTTTTCGTCTAGAATTAAAAGAAACTCGCGATATATCCAAATGTACAATAAAAAATATTAAAGAGAGGCAAACTTTGTTGTAGCTTTGTTGCTACGGCTAATCTCCGGAACTACAGATCCGATTTTGAAAATTCTTTCACTGTTAGAAAGCTACACTATCTCATAACGTCATAGGCTATGTTTCATTGCGAGAAACGTTATGTAGGAATCACCACTCGGGTGAACCCGCGGGAGCAGCAAAAGGAGAGTTTGTAGAGCTAGTCAACGAAAAAGTTGCTGAACAATTTGATCTGCCACTTCTGTCGTAGACTGGCATTCATGACGGTTTTTAGTAGGTATACCTACTTGGTTTACTCATAGCGGTTTGCGGTTATGGTTAATAGGGTAACGTTATATGAATTATGAATTACATATTAATAAATTTATTACATTGTAATCAGTTCAGCTTAGGCGCCGGTTATTTTTGGTTTGTGATTATTATTTGGTTGCTCATAATTAAAAAATAACAATTTGCACATTTAAACTATTATTGTGTTTTATTTCATACTAGCTGTACCCCGCGGTTGTACCCACTTGGATCCCTATTACCTTCCCCAGGGCTTAAAACTATCTCCATACCGAATTTCATCAAGATCGGTCCAGCGGTTTAGGCGAGAAAGGCAACGTGCAGACCATGAGAGTTACTTTCGCGTTTATAATATTACGAGCTGTTCCTTGCGGTAACACTCGCGTGGGTTACGGTTTATTTTGATGTGTATTTTCCTTCTTTAGGATCCAAACTATCTCCATATCAAATTTCATTAAAATCGGTCAATCCGTTTAGGGGGAGAAGAATTATTTCGAACACGCACATCGGAATTTTACACATAAAGATAGTAGATGTATAGATTTTTCCGTAAGTATTAATAGCTATGTATAAATCATACCGTATGTAAAAGAAGTCTTGCGCAAAAGTTTGTCTGTACAGCTACTCTGCAGCTTCACCTGTGGTCTGTGGATTTCTCGCGGACCATTTTCATTTTCTCGGGATAAAAAGTACTTCACTTCAGATTAGCTCTCAGTCAAATTTTAATTAAATTGGCTTAGTAGTTCAGTCTTGAGAGAGACATTTTGATTTTCGACTATTCCTTTGGGATTTCCTATTTTTTTTTTTCCTAAGCCGCCCGAGTACATATTTTCTATTTTTAATATAATTTTGTGGTTCGTGCTTAAGAATTTTTTATATTTTATTTTAATAATGCTAAAATAGTGCGCACACAATCACATACATATTATATGTAGGCTTTAACTATCTATCTAGTATCTAGATCGGAGATCCAGAACACCCAGGCACAAAACAAATATTGGGTTAAAAAAAATTTGTTTATTTAAGTAACAACTATTTTTACAGGAAAACGAGACCATTTATTTAGGTCTTTTGAACCGCAAAGTACCTACCATACTTTTATATTTTTAATTGCCTTTTTTCTTAATTACTGCGGAAGTACATAATATGCTGCTTGACAGAAAATGATGAATGGCTAATAATCGTTCTGGTTCAATAATGGTCATTACAAATATTGACTGATGGAACTTATAGACGTTTTTTACGTATATATTATTGTACCACTATACCTTTTAAGGTTACCTTCAAGCTATGATTGATTGCTCACTTTTGTGAAGAAATAATGAGCGTAGGTACTGTTATTTATTTTGCGTTGAGTTTAACAAGATACATTTATTTACTAAGGGCCGGTTTTATAAACGTCCGTAAGTTAAATGTTTTACGATAATGGCTCAGTGGTAGTGACGTCGGCTTGCGATCCGTAGGACGTGGGTTCGAATCCTACAATGAGCTTGAGCTTTCGGTGAAGGAAAACATCGTGATGAAACCATAGCTTGGTGGTAGGGTATTTTCTAGTACTCGCCTGGCTAGCTACCACCCTCTTGTTAAGAATCTGTCGCCAAGCACCTATCGGTGTGTTCCGGCAGCCTCACTTGAGAGCCAGTTCCCAGTCCAGGTGTAGCGTGGCGCCATCTTCGACCACATCGTCACTTAACATCAGGTGACTTGTGGTCAAACGCTACCCTGTAAATAGTAAAAAAAATATATATATATAAATACCAAATTTCGGTAAATTTGATCTTATTGTCAAATTTTCCGTGCTAAAACCGGCCCTAAATGGTAATGTTGATGGTGAGGTAGTTATCCACTTTCAAGGATGTAGGGCAGCCTACATTTTGCGATGGGTTTAGAAATGATTCTGTAAGGGTCTTTTACAATAAATTAAATTATGTTCATCGCAGTAAGAAATATGTCCATTGTTCACACTATCTCCATGCCAAATTTCATTAAGCTCGGTTCAGCGGTTTAAGCGTGAAAAGGTAACAAACGAATAAACAGAATTACTTTCCTATATTCACATCTTTATTGAACATCGTGAGGAAACCGGCATATCCATGAACCATAATATTGAAGAGCATGTGACATCTAACAAACCGAGTAACGACAGAATCACCTTCCATTCATCCGCAAACACATCACAATTTGCTCAAATCAATCTAATCTAACCCAATTCCGCTTGACCTAGAGTTTGTAAATTGCTAGTAACACTTATATTAACAGTTCCTGTAATCCCATTAATCCAGGTTTGCGCCTTGACAGCGCGTGAGAGAGTATCAGAGTCCCTCGCGCTGTCGTACGCCGAAGCTCCAGGCCGGCCGCTTCCAGACCTCATCGCGCAGCCAGGTCTCTCATACGACGAGGTGCTGCACGACGACTTCCGGTTTGACCTGAACGCGCATGACGTCATGGTCTTCCTGCACATACAAAAGACCGGGGGCACGTCTTTTGGAAAGCATCTCGTCATGGATCTAGACTTGAAGGTACGTTTGTTACGAAGAGCATGACTTGTTTGATCTCCTATGCAAGGTGCTGCTCTTTATGTTTGCCATGTTCTTTGCAAAAATACTCGGATGTTTTTTGTTTAATTGAAGGTAGGTCTATCTCTACATTAATTGCTGCTACATACCACTAGTTAGCATACAATTTAAATGAATGAAGACTACAATAAATAATTTAATCAACCTCTGCGTAATATATAAAACTGCCTGATATAAAGATTCGTTTTTACATCACACTAGGCCAGCGTTTGAACACGATCTCACTTGATGGGAAGTGATGATACGGTCGAAGGTCTTCTTCTGGATTAGTAGTTGTCCAAGTGATTCCAGTGTTGTCATTATCAAATATACCTGCTCACTATTATATTATGTCATGGCCTTTGTTTTATATCAACCAATTAGATTTCATAAGTAAAATCCTTCACAACACGATGGCATTATTGTATCCTACGATCATTACGTACAAAACTATTGTATCTTTTCGATATTACATTGCTATGTGTCTAATACTCATCCCAGTTAGGATTAACAATAACTATCACTACCAGGTGTTAGTGATAGGTATTGTTTTGTTATTCCACGAAGCTCTGTAATTCCACTATTCAATTTACGTAGGTACTTATTACCTCTGTACGTAGCCTCCGTTGTCATATCGTCGTTATTGATTTCTTTTCTACAAATAATAACGTATTGCGAAAAGAAGACAGACAAAGTATTTTGCCCCAAATAAAACAAAGCTCGCAATTTAAGGTAAAACATATTTGCGGGGAAATGTAGGTGTTTAGAAACCTGACCACTTGAGTAAATATTAACGAAACCTCACCCAGCCAGAGGCAGGTTGTAACCTTAACGATGTGGGCTTAAAACATAAACCACCTTCGCTTAACGACGCCCACAGTTTAGGTAACCTAGGCAAGGATACACAGTCTCGAGAGAAACTAGCGCTAATCGTCGATTAGGAACAGTCTACAGCATTAATTTTCACCCACGACTGTCAATATTTCACGCCGATCCGTGTTTCGTACCCTACGAGTGCCGAATATTCTGAACAAATGTATTTGCAATCCTTTTAAGTAAATTAGATCTCAGACATTCGGCTTAGCGCAAAGATTGACTGCCGGATTAAGTTTTTGCTCGTTTTAACGAGGTCTCAGTTTGCCAGTCGTGAGAATGGTTGGCTCTCTATCATTTTTAAGGAGGGAAATTCTTCGTGAAAAAGCTAGTCGGGTCGTGTCGTGACTACGTGACGTGACGTGTGAAGGTGTGAGAGGTGACTGAGAGTGGGCTATTAAGGGTGGCGCGTGCAGTGACGCGGCAGAATCGCTGCAAATGGAAGAGCCATTCAGAGAAAATAGCTCGTCACCGTCGCGCCCTGACTTCCTTGATGATTACGCCGGTTCTTTTTAAACTTAACCTTTTTAGCGAATGTTCACTTGTAATTTAATTAGCGGCCGCACGTCCGCGCTAGCTGTAGTAAATATGTGCTTCGAATTTCTCTGACGTTATTATTTTACGTTTGATTTTACATGTGTGTTTGCATAAAGCTCCCTATTGAGATCTCAAAATTGAAATAGTTGTAAACAAAGTTCAGATTAGTATATATATATTTCTGACTGAACCTCAACTCGTAATCTCTCTAATAAGCAATAAGCTTGTCTCTATTTTCTGAACGACATAATTTGAAACTATTGTGCTAACAAACGCGGTTTCGTCGAATATTGTCGACATCGCGTAGTTTAATTAGTTTTGTGGCGGATCCTCAAATATGTAATGCTCTTTGTGAATGAGCCTTTACGTCTTAATTAAATGAAATTTCACTATCCGGTTTCGTAAATTTGTGGCGAAGTCTATCTAGAACTCGGCATGATGAATTTTTAAAATGACTATTCCGGATAGTCATTTATTTATCTTCAGCAGCTTGTATGAGGATTGAGGAACAATATATTAAAACATCTGCCACAAAAAAAAATATTTTTTTGTATCAAAATGTCATTGACTTTTTTGCGTAGGTAGTAGAGATTGTAGTTTTTCATGTAGGAATAAGGCGATATCAATAAAATTGATCTTCAACTAAACTATTGGATGTTTCGAGAAATAGCAGATCTGCGCATCTGGTCATAAGCGTGTCTGCGGAATCAACTAAATATATGGGCAAACTACTTTTCCAATGTAATCACAGGCAGCAATCCGAGGTGTGAATAAATATTTATCAACATTAAAAATGTTGTAACATTAACTTTTGTGACAAAATGCTATTGTTTAACAATTTTTCAAGTTCTGTCGTGTTCTTTGCCGTCTCAGTAAAAAATCAAATGAACAAAGTTTAACAATATAAAAAGCCACGGAAGGTACCTTTTGTCGTTCTGTGTTGTATGTCTTGCATGAGTATTCATGAGATCTTGGATTCTAATTCATTTACCTACGCCACAAGCTCGAATGGTAGGATGTTAATGAAATGTTAAGTTATCTCACTATATTTTATATTTTATATTGTGTTGTTTGTGGCAAGGGTAATCGTTAGGTATTCGGGCATCTCGCTTGCTTGGTGGTTACTCGTTATAAGTGATTTTAAAACTAATGACGTCAGTATACTGCCTACATTCGCCTTACCTTTACACAGTCTTGCTAGTCGCTGATTTTTAATAAAGTTATAGGAGCGGTTCCCTCCTGCTTTGCATCAGGTGGGGAATAATATCGGTTGATGTTTTATCGTAAAAAGTAAGTGTATTAAAAAACCAATACCTAGCGAGAGTACACACAGGCGGTGCGGTATCTCATTGCTATTCCATAGTAATAACAGCGATTTGAATATAAATTGAGACAAGTGGCTTCATTCACGATAGCCCTTAGCTATAAAATTTATCATTTCCGCTCGTGTGTAATGGATTTTTCCATGGCATCTGAATATTATTCGGGGGTGGGAAATGTTTCACCAATTGGATGGGTTCGGAAGGGCTAGGTTATTTAATATCTCGAGGTAGAAATAAATACGCCGGTATAGGTATCCCGTGACATGTACAGCAATATATTATCGTTTCCGCGAATATTATGGGCCATGTCCGTACTTTATTGTACGAATCATCCCGAAAATGGTTGTGTCATAAAAAATGATGTATGTATATGATTTTTTATGATACAATAATTGCTCCAGTTGGAATCGGTGTTATAAATTATAACACACGTGGGCAAGTGGACAGCATTGTGTTTGGGTGCACATCATCTCTCCCACCAAACAGCGTTATGTGATGCACAGCCAAAATCTGACCGCGTGTGTATTTGACACACAAGAGGCTCAGATTTTGGCTGTGTATCAAGTCATTTGGCGACATGGCGTGATAGTGTGTGGTGGGCTTTAAACTCACACCATTTGGAAGTTAACTAAAATTCGCGGAGCGGACGGCCTTAAATTAAATGAAATCAGTATATACCAAGCTAATTAAATAAAAACATTATCAGAGCGAAGGTTGCGGTGAGGGTCAGAGATAAAACAACAGCAATGATTATTCGACGTCTACTCGAGACCTCACGTACGCACTTCCGCGGAACTTTCAATAAAGTCCCTTTATTCGGCTCCTTTCATAAATTGATAAGACGAGCAATAAAAAAAAATAGAACGAAATATTAAAGAGTTATAAAAAACTTACATTTCGGCACATAAAAGAAAAACTTTGTCAATAACTTAGTTGAGGATAATTTATACACTCGTTGGAACTTGTACAACAGTTTCCTGTTTGATGATTTATTGTTTTGTACTATTTAGTCTTATCTAGTATGGTCAAATGCGGACCTATAGACGATAAAAAATCACTATCAAAATTTTGTTTTCTGAGATAGGGGATGTGATAGGGGAAAGAGAAAATATTGGGTCGATAAGGGCTTACGATTAATATCTTAAGTTTGCAGCCTTTCGAAATGACGGGCTGCTGAGATGAAGAAACAAAGACGCTGACAAGTTTCCTTGCTGTACGCACGTTCCAACGCAAATAGAACAAGCGTATTTGCATTATTAATTACATAGTTACATATTGTATGTTCGTTAGGCTGCCCTCGAGAGCCGTGGTTCAGAATACGCAATGTTTGCGAAATAGGTCTCTGTTAGTTTTAAGGTTTAAAACCAGGAGATTCGGAATGCGCCACGTTTCGACCGCAGTGTAAATATTTTAACGCCCGGTTTCGGGAGCCGTTCTGCCTGCCGCCTACAGTAAGCGAACCGTTTTTTTTTCGCTGCTGCAAAGTTTACTTTTAATGCGGTTTTATATTGCTTTTCGTAATTCGCTGAGGCTGAAAGAACAATGGTATTTTCTCATACGATATTTAAACGAATGTATCATTCATATAAACGTTTCAGTAAACTGTAAACCAGCTCTCCAAATAAACTCCAACTAGCTACACCGTTTCCGGAACGGGCGACATTTAAAGATTTACCTCCAACAATGGACAAATGTATTCCGTTACTGACCAAACTTTAATTCTATGTGCATAGCAGACGTTATATGAATTTCTAGTTGCCCAACTGCTTTGTTTCACGGCATTACAATGCGCTGGTACGTGTTCCTCGTCTATTGTTTAAGATCGGGTATTTGTTCTACACGAATAAATTTTAAAGTAAAAACATGTTTATCTGGTAATCGGAGCGACGGATAAAAGCCGTTTTGTCGCCGTGAGATATAGCGATCATGAATGAGATCCTGCGCCCGCCGGTGTATGTGAGACTGTGAGCTGATTGTCCGCTCGGATCGTCCGCGCGAGGCAATACCGATTTCACTGGTAATTTCCGCATACATTGCGATCCCTCTCAAAGAATTCACTCCCAGTGGAGGAAATGAAAATCCCTCTCGTTTAAATCGTACGCTTGTGAACGATATCTTCTTTGAGCAGTTCATATTAAACGTTGCCAATAATTTGGTATCGAATATTTTCTGTGATATGAAAGCACTGTATTTTGTTTACTTATGAACGTGAATTTCATTATGACATTTTTTACAGAGGCCGTGCAACTGTCAACGCGCGCGAAAACGCTGCCATTGTTTTCGACCGCACAGCAACGAAATATGGCTGTTTTCGAGATACTCCACGGGCTGGAAGTGAGTACCGTACCCTCGCCTTTTGTTCCACTAAATAGTTTAAAAATTTAACCCCCGAGCGAGGACAAAAAACGCGACACACCGAGGTAACAGCTTAGGTGGATTGCATTCGTAGTTTTTGTTGGAACATTTTTGTGGAATGACGTATAGTTCCCAAGCTGTGTAAACTGTAACATGTGTCTTATTACCATCTCGTAACTGGCAGCCGCGTCCCTAGGGTGACAAAGAGTTGCGGCCGTTCGTACCGCAATAAATTTATGTCGTCGCGTCGCCGCCGCTGCCGCAATGTAATAATTTGGGAGGCCCAAATTTGAATAATTATTGTTCTAAGCCTACAACGTGCGCTAGGGTCGTTCGATTACATCAGCGGGCGGCCAGCGGGCGCCGTGGATTTGCCCTTGGTCCCGTCCTGTTTCGGGCATGCAAATGTGCCGAATGTACATAAATAATAGTTGATGTGGCTGTACCATGCAAATTGCCTCTCCTGACTATTGTTTGCCGCCCTTGGGGATTATAATACGGCCGTTCGCGCGACGGTCCGACGTGGCGAGCATCGCTGATTGAAAACGAATTTTGATTTGATCACTACACATTGCAGCGATACTAAACATTTGGAGCCTTACTAAACTCGTCTATAGAACAGAAATCGTATTAATCTGCATTGGCTGCCGCCAAATACTCATAGAAATAAATAGCCAAGGGGTAATAGCTTCATTCTATTCGTCGAGTACCCTTAGCTCGTTACATCACCTAGTATTGAACATTATCATGCAAATAGCTTTATTTGTTGAATATACAGACGCGTAAACGACGGAAAATAGGCTCTAGGGTGAAGCATGAAAACTGCAATGATTTTCCTAAGGCATAAGAAAGAGATGGCTGCTCCGTTTATTATTCAATTTTGTTTTCCTCGCGACGGTGAATAACTCTAAAATTGACTCTAGGAAGCGTTGTCGACTCCTGACAGCTTTTATTACTCCGCGCCTCCAAAACAATCATTCTTATATTGTGTACCATTGATTGTATGAATTCGGAGGCGTCTCATTTATATTCTGTGTACCAGAGTCGTAAATTAACTACCTATCACTTAGCGTGGCCGTCGAAATGATTGCCGGTGGTCTTCCTCGTCGGCACGTGATCCCAAGCTCACGACTACGTATTATATTAAATCAAGCTGGCTTCTGGCTTCATTGTTGATTTACCGGAAAAAATAGCTATGTTAAACGAATCAGAACGAAGAAGCCGCAACGTTTCACACCCACTCACAGGGGATGCTCCACATAAGCTCCAATATACGCCGCGTATCTAAACGTATATTCAATTCTGGCTTTGTTATACCTCGTTTCATTCCCTTGGCTAGCTTTTCATATGAAAGAACATCGCTAAATGAAAAATAAATTAGTTTTCTCAAGAACCAGCAGCAGATCTTGAAAAACACCTTTATTCTAGGTACCTAGTTCTTATTACGGATTGGTTTCATGACTCAGAATTAGCTTACACCACAAAACAAACTAACAATTCAGGAGCGTTATTTAAACAGTGGATCTTTCAAGTAATTCTTAGAAAATTTCATTAAATTGATCGCTGAGGCGTCAACGGCCGTTATTGAGCGCGATTGTACTCTATTTGACTTCTTATAAGGCATCGTTCTGTTCATTTGATTAACGTGCTATGTAGCGTCATTGTCGTTGGTAGAAATTGATTGCACGAGAGGTACAAAGGGTCATTTAGCGTACAAGACCGATCCGGTGAGTACGACGGACAAGTAACGATCTATTCAAATACTCGGGGTTCAAAATATTTTATTCATTTTTAGTCTCCCATTCTTATGTTCAATGACACGTAAGTACAGACAATGTCAAGAAGTCATCAGTCGGTAATTGATTTTATGCATAGCTTCACAGTAACTTTGTAGGAGTAATGCACTTAAAAAGCTGTTGGAATTTTCTCATGGTGCGATAGTGGTGGCGTCGCTATCTTGTTGACTGGTAACCATCGTAAGCTATTAATTTGGTCGTTATAGGACCTCCCAAGCGGTTGTCGAGTGGGGGGGTCGCACTGTCATAGCTCTTCCCTTTTTTGACAACTTGTACCTCTTTAAACTGAGATTAGCCCCATTGTGCGTTCTGTTTGTATAGTAACGCGTTTTGGGCAAACACTCCCTAAAAGGTGGGAACTTATTAACCAGTAGGGCCTGCAGGCGGTTATTTTTACTTAATATGGGATAAGTGTCAGATTAAAACTTAGCTCGTTATTCTCGTAAAGTGATCGAAGGCCGTCGTGTTCATTCATCGACCTAATAGTCCCTGATTGGAACTGACTGTGCTCATGCGTAATATTTTCATAATTTGTGTTTGATATGCTGCGTGCTTATGCTTATATTATATTGTCGATCTTGCATTTTAATACCAGTAGTTGTGATTTCATAAATAAATACAAGTTTTCCTGCATTCAGCGGTAATGGTAATTCAAAATGATTCCGGATGTCTATAGGCTTACTTATTTAATGCCATACTAAAATTCCATTAGATAAAAGTGTTCGATGTACCAATATTCAAAACAGCAATCAACATAATCGTGTCTTTTAAAATGAAACCTCCATTTTCATTCCAGCATTCTGTTTCTTCTAAAAGTTCTATGTACCTACTCGTGCAATACTCATAAGACACAATGTCCCACTCAGCTCCAAAGTCTTATCGGCTATCGGTGAAAGCTCTTTAGGAAACAAGTCCAATATTCTGAAAGTCATTTGGCTGAATATCGGCGTCTCGCTGGTAATCCAAACTCAGTCACAATCCCCGGTTTCAATTGCAGCGGGCGGGGCGAGCTAACGAACGAGCTCTCATCCTGTAGTGATGACCGTATAAACATTTAGACTGACAGTCTTGATTTGACAAACTGAAAAACTATGTTACAATTTAGTAGAGTTCAGCGAAGTCTCTGAAAAAGTGTACGACTGGAGTCTTGTATCTCCTTCAATATTACAGAAATATTATAGTTGTCCCTTCCATAAAAGAAATACATTTTCTCAGTGACCAAATCTCGCCACATCTCGGGCTTCACGGATTATACTGTGAAGTGATGAGGATAACATTGAGATTAAGACTGAAAATCTTGGGTTTACTACCGCGGTCCCCATAAACATTTTATGCTTCTCAAATTTGGCGTTTTCCCTTCGGATTGACAAAAAGTCCTTCAATAAGATGTAAAAGTCTAAAAGGGTCGCCAGCAGCCATAATGTGGCGGTGCACATGTCCCTTGGCTGCTGTAACTCCTTGCCATCAGGTATTATGCTGTGTTTGCGTCTCGTAACATTATAAAATTTACTCGCTGACGATAATTGTGTTGTGGCTTCGTTTTACGTGGCCATCCAATTACTTGAAACAGGTCGCTTTCAACAGTAATTCTATTGTTAAGTCATAGCCGGACTTTTTGTTTTTGATAGCTCTCGCTAGACCGACCGCATTCGCTTTTCTAATAAAAAAGTATCATATACATATTATATACTTATGATACGAGTAAAATTCCTTTATTCAATTGTTTTGAATTTGTTTCTCTTTTATGGTAGGTACCTACCTACATGCGACTATGTATGTATACCTACATGCGACTATGTGTGTAATGACATTGTTTCGGAAGTATTTCTCATGTTACAAGCCTATGCCACTAGACAATATAAGCTATTGTATATTGTCACCTCTATAGGCGACAATGCGCGATGTTCATTTGCTTCATAGATTTGAATCTTGATTTCTGTATTAATATTCACAAAACATATTTTACGGCTCAATACATGCTTAACCGGTGATATCTGGCACAATCAGTTTCCGCTGTTGACATGGTTAGCGGTTATCAGGTTATCACTGCATTGAAAATTACCGCATTTATATTTGCAATACCCATCTCCCGTACTTAATAAATCGAGGATTATAACGCTATTCTGTGTACATATTATTACTGCTATGACTAATTTTCTATGAAATAACATTGTTTAAAACTAAGATAGAGTGAACTGCCTCCTTGGCCACTGCTATGGCTTTTCCTAGAGACGTCTACAGTGTATTATTAGTAAAAACAATGTTATGGTCCAATAAAATGTATTTTGGTTCGATTTGAATCTCCCGAGTATCTATCTCGAAAATTGTTGGATCATCACTAGGCCCTGTTATCTGGAGTTTCAATCTGTTACCGCACCGCGATAGTCGCCGGAACGGTTGCCATTTCCGTGTAAATTAGTTGAAGTCACTGTAACATTAAGCACTAGTGCAAAAGAGCGAATCTTAATGAGAAAATAAGAAGAAGCACTAGCTGTTCCAAGAGGTTTATCCCGCGCGGAGATTCCAACAGGATTTTCATCACAACGATGATTCAATTTTCAGAATAGGTAAAATATTTTCAGGTATTACTCGTAACATACAATAAACTTTACCTCTACAATATTAGTTGGAAAAGGAAAATGAAATTGTACAGAGTAGAGAGAAATACTTTTTTCTTACACATCCAATCGAAAATAATAAATCTCGTAGGCTACTTACTAGGTACTCATTTTGCGTCGCTCCGCGGTACCATATTTTCTTTTTGTCTTGAGCACCTTGTTGTTGTGTTGAAACGTCGGGGCAGGGGTTATGTTGCAGCTGCCATGAGTCTGAGGCATTTGTCAAATGGTCACTTAACGAAAAGTGCACACCGAACAGTACTGGAGCACGTGCTCGTTATTCTCAATCAGTATCCATTAGAAAGATGTAGGTGTCGAGGGAGATTTATCACCCGTTGCGGACTCGCGGCAACAGCTTCCGACAGTTCGCGAGGAGGGGACGCCGGACGGCGGTGAGTAGAGATTAGTGGGGACGGATGATTTGAGCGGTGTCTGCGAGATGGACTCGCGAACTAGTTTCGTGTAGTTCGAGTTAGGTTACTAAAAAATATGTGTCTGTCTTTAAGGTACAGTCTTTTATTTATTTATTCAGAAATCCGACAGCGTTACAGAAAAATATTAAGGTATGTGTATGATGTGTGTGGTGAGTGTGTGTTTGTGAGAGAGAGAGTGTATGTGTGTGCTTCGGTCGTGCATGTTAGTTTTTTTAATAATAGTTCAATTTAAATTCAACGTAACTGTAACGTGGACTTCTTTATTTTGTTAATCGTTATGGAATACAACATGACATTTAATTTAATAAAAACTAGATCGCAGAAATTATTATGAATATTATGTCACAACCATAAACCTGTTTTGATTCTTTGTTGTTGTTGTAATCAAACTTTTATGCAAAGCAAAACCAACGTGCACGGTTTGTCAAAGCGGCGGAACCAGTTCGTTATGTAAATTATTATATAAGTCTCGTAAAGCGGTGTAAATACTAAATAGGAACCTAGTCATATATTATACAGTTTTTGTTTTTATAGGGTAAGTGACGATGCAAAATTCTTTCATTTATGTTCAGGAGCATAGAAATTTCGGTAGATACTCAAAACGAAATATTGATAAAGTGTGTATTTTAGAAAATATTCTAGTTGTATAAAAAGCAAACTTCGAGATCGTCTAACAGACTCTGTTTTGCCCTCTATGTGAAGAGATACTGGATAATGTTGAAACTTAAATCAGAAGTACCTACATCTATTTGTAGACGAGAATGACAAACCCTGGACAAATCAAAAAGTTTTCTCCAAAGTTTAATTGCAAGATTGCTAATTTTAATATTATACGTAGCAATGTTTGTCGTCGTATTCACGTCTACTGGAATGCATGAAAAATATAAATTTCGATCGGCAGAGAATAGAGAGTACCTACTGGTCGTGTCTGGAGGAGGCCTTTACCATTTATTGAGAGGGTTCTTGCTTAGCGAAATACAAACCCTAATTATATTATAATTATATTTAAATTAATTATATCAATATTTAAACAAAATCCAATAGTATTTATTATATCCAATGAAACATAAATTCAAAATTTAATAATTGTCCAAATATTATTATGATTGTGTTATAATATTATGAATCGTATGTAATTACAGTACTTGTATATTTTTAGAACACTTTTATTAGTTATTGTTTATTATAAAGTCACCAAAATAGGAAAATAAATTTAAAGTGAATAATTTTAAATGCATT
Source organism: Opisthograptis luteolata (assembly GCA_931315375.2). Classification (NCBI taxonomy): domain Eukaryota; kingdom Metazoa; phylum Arthropoda; class Insecta; order Lepidoptera; family Geometridae; genus Opisthograptis; species Opisthograptis luteolata. The sequence goes on along the minus strand of OV928036.1, from coordinate 9,830,763 downwards.
TGTTATTGTAAGGCTTTTTTATTTTTTATTTTTATTTATTTATTGACGTGGCAATGAGAATTATTGTACATAAATATCATATATGTAGGTGTACCTATGTGTGATCAAAAAATATTTCATCTTTTATAGGTTTTACAACCTTGTGCTGTTGTGACAAAATCTCATTCACTTTGCCTGATTTCGACCTTTCACATCTTACGTCCAGTGGAGTCCGTCGGCACTCGCATCCGCTCTCCAGTTCATTGTTACACGACATATATCTCTTTGAATGCGTACACTCACTATATCTATTTATTTCATCAATAGATTCAGAATATACATATCCATAAGTAAGTACGAAGCTTCTTCACCTGTGCCGAAATAGAAAGAAAATTTTATGTACATCTGAGAGCAGAAATAGAAATGTGAATCGTACCAGCATCCTGTAATATTCATATACCTCACAATATTCTTTATATATATAATATATATATTGTTTACATATCTTGTTTCCTGTATGAGCACTGTCAACATTGAGTCGGTATATATTTATCAAGAGAGTGTCTTCTAGGTTAGTGCTACGATTCTGTCACTGATATGACTGTCAGTGGAGTTGAATACATGCCTATAGAAAGGTTTAAGCTATAACGTGCAGCACCTACAGCAATAATTACGATGAGCCACGCTTAGTTGTTCTGTATCAATAGGTATTGTTATCAACATCATGCCTTTGTCAGTGGGTGGCTAGGTCTACGTCGTCTGATACGCTATTAGCATAGATCTGTTGTTTTCTGCTTCCTGGGTATTTAGCACTTGTTGTATTCCTTATTCTGTGATTTGGTTCAGGTGTTTGTTATTCCTATTTATTTTTAAAACAATGGATGGTCAGTATATTAGTATCTAATCGGTATGAGAGCAGTAGAGACTTGAGTCCAAGTATTTTTTGCATTCCAACAAGAGATTCAAATCTTCGTATCGTTCCCGTGTAACAAGATATGGAAATTGTGTCACGTCCCTATTTTGCATGTTCAGCGTGCCGCCGCGATCCCACTGATGCATCCAGGGTTGCCAGGTTTGGCGTTAGAAAAAACCGGACGTATAAAAAAAGGTTATCATTCAACCCAAACGGTTGTTTCTCTCGAATCGTGTATCGAATCGGAAACAAAATTTTAACCACTGCATAGGAATCTAGCTAGGGGTATAGTGTAAATCCATTTTAACTTGTCTACTAGGTATAGGTCTATAGTGGGGCCTGAATCCCGAACTTGTTAAGGAAAAATGTTAATAATTCTAGAACGAATTTTATTGTTTTGGGTTTTTTGCTGTAGGTTCTAAAAGAAACATGTCTTTCGGTTGCATGGAATAACATGTAAAGCCAGTTATTATGAACCAAATCTTAAAACTGACTTAATGAAAAACTGGTAACCCTTATAACATTCACACAACTCCGGGACGCCTCGGAAACGGCACATTTAAATATCTTTTAATGTTATTTGCACGACAATTTCACGTGTTGCTTCCACGTCTTCCCTTTTAAAATTTTACTTTAAAGCAGTTCCAAATGCATCACTCTCTTATGCAAACAAAGTATAAAAGAACACCAGTGTTTGTATGATATTTGTTTAATTCCCGTATCATCCATCGCCTTTAGTATGTGTTTATATAATGATCCTTTTTTTATATGCACCATAAATGTATGATTGTAGGCATGTATTCGTGTAGAATGTAGAATATATAAAATATACATAGTTTAGTATTCCATTTTCACTACACCTTCAATCTATCGGGTAGAACATACTACATAGCATGAAATGTCCCTTGTACATTAGTTTTGGTCTTGATATTTAAATAAATATTACCTACCTTATCTAAAAGTTCGAAACTTCACCCTCCCATCCCATGAAAATTCATTGAGGTCGAATATTATAATTCAATTTTGTCAATTTCCGCATAATTGATTGATTATCAAGGGAGAAACGGTGAACAATGAGGGTATTCTATTTTGTATCTTTAAAAAAAACATCCAGGCATCACGAGAGTATAACATCCGCCGCGTAAACTAATTACCTAACCTTATGTCAAATCAAATGTCCAGCTATCATAATAAACTGATGCTCGCTGGGAGCAAGAGATCATCAAGATATCTTTATTGCTAAGTATCATAAACAACAACTATATAGAACTATCATGTGAATTAATCGTTCGTTGACCTTTAGGCGCTGCATAGACGCATGACACTACGGAGTTAGGTATTGGAATAAATTAATTGGCTACTTATCAATTCCCTGAAGAAAGAAATCACTGAATTATTTTCTTGAATTCATTCACTGCACTGACTGCATCGATCGTACCTAAAAATAATAAAAAAAAAATTGGTTATTTTCATTTAAATCCCACTTTATGGCTACTCAGACGAAAACTAAACAGTCAATGTACACTTTGAGCAGACATATGCTCAGCGTGTATTTGAATTAATGACCAGTTAGATGGTAGAAAGATTACTTGGCAATGTGCGATGGTACTGACAGAAAGTTATGCTGGGGATTATCTTCAATTAATTCTCGCTAGGAACGTATGGATCTGTATGTCGTTATAATAAATTGTCACTTTAAAACCCGCGTGTTCCGTCGGGCTCCGTGTGATTCGGTCCCAAACAAGGGACGCGGTAACAAGGGTGTGACACCAGCAAACTTAATTTGGATTCTAATCTATTAACGCGGTGTTATCTATTTAAAGCTAAATTATGTTTATCGCGTCTATTAAACTTTATACATAAAATTAACTGAAGTAGAATTAGTTCATTCTATTGGAAAAGTTTTGGCGTTCCCTCTTAAAATAGGCGTGTTTATGGAGTCGTCACGTACACGAAACAAAGTGTGAATTTGTAAGACACAAACTTGAAGTGAAGTTAATCTAATGAAGATTTATGCGTGGCTCGTGATTTAAGCATCAGCTTTTTGAGTGACAATTCCAGCAAATTCCTTGCGAAAATTAACGGCGTCTGTGTAAATTGTGGATACAAAGAAACTTTCGTTATTCGCTACTCGACATGCCGGTTGACTTCAAACTTAACTTGATGATGTTTGTTTTGACTTAACGACTCTAAAGACATGCATGTTTAATGTAATAATTAACCGTGGCTGAGTTTATTTTTAATAAAGATTCATCACTGTGTTTCAGCATGATAATTCTAATGAAATTAGCTTTAGCCCGCATCTTCGCTCGCGTGGATGAGGATTAGACCAGGCTTAAACATTCAAGCTCAATCCCGAGTTTTTTTATCTTACATAATGGGTGAGATTTTGTTGCAACTTGGTCATCATCATAACTCATCTAAACGTACGTACGATAACGTATATGAATGAAAATGATAAAAGACCCTACACCTGGAGGTTGAAGTGCAAGTTAAGCAATTTAATTGTAAAAATCTAATCGAATATGTACATTACTTCTTGCGTTATATTTTAACAAAGGGTCAGACAGACAGTAATTAAAGAAATAGGTTTTGTTGGAACATTTCTGAATTACCTGACAGGGTTTTATGAATATATTTTCAAGGTACAGAATTCGACGTGTACAGTTATAGTGTGGTACAGAAGATATAGATACATAGATTAAGACAGGCAGGATTGCAGCCCTTTGTTATAGCTCTTTGATTTATTGTATCAAAGCAATTTCTCAGGCTCTGCCGCTAGCCAATAGCCGTGCGCTGGGCGACGTGTACAACAATAAATTAACGACAATTGCACTAATTGTGCAGCTAATGGCTTCGCTCACTGACGCATTGTCTAGCTCCGCTATCCGAACATTAATTAACACGCTATCCGGAAATATTTGACGCGTGGGAATGGCATTCGGTATATACTGGCGCTGGTCTCCCCTAACTTCCATCCGCCATCCTGTTGGCACATCGGAACTAATTCCGCGGACGGTATTATTCTTTATTACCTTACGTGATATGAATTTCTCTTTCCGTTACGTTTCAATCAAATCTAACTTTATCGAGAGTCATAAGCACGCACTTCCTTCTTGTGTAATAAATAAATCTGATGTTTATATATTGGTTGGATGGGACCGGGATCGGAGGTCGGGCGGTAACCGAGTAACCGGGTATCAAAGCGCATGTGGCCGATACCGAAATTGCTTCCAATGTATAAAGTTCGCGTGAGGTGCGCCGCCAATCTACGACCGATATAAATCTACAAGGCTGCCGAGTTTGGAATAAATTGCAAACTATAAGGATCCCTCCCACTCGCTGGCCGTCTATCGTCCAGCCGGCCACGTGATTTCAGCAATTTGTCACGTCAACTTTATACTGCCTCTGTCGAACGTTCACCTTTTCTCACTTTATTGGACACCAGTTTTGTTTTATTAGATTGCTTATTATGTGTGAATGTGACTAGCAAATATCACAATGTAATTCTGTATAACTCATCAGCTCATCACATTATGTTGTGGAAAATGTCATAATTAAGTTTTTATCGGCTGATCATGTAGGTATTCATTATTCAATTACAGCAAACATTTGTATTTTGGTATGGGATAAAATATTTTTTCTTGAACATTGTTTTTAGTGTAAAAAAACGAGTTTCTCGCATGCAAAAGAATTGTAAAGTACAATCTTTTTATCTTTGCAAATGGGGCGAAATGAAACTATGTAATATATCCGGGAAGAAATCGCAATTTGAGTGAGTGGGTAGAGTGTAGGATAATGTAAGTCATGAAAAAGACAATTTTATTTTATGGCAGTCATAAAACTAGGTGTTTTAGTGTCCATGTAACGTACTGGGGCTGCTATGTATTCGGGAAATGGAACCGGAGATAGCTTTTCAATTTATTTGATAGGCTATACATCTGTGTAGAGAATAATGACAAAAAATGTGGCCGATCGTTGTGGAGCAATGAGCGAACAGCCGACTGTGATGCTTGAGGTTTGATTCCCTATACGAGGCAAATATTTGTGTTTTGAAAGAAAAAGCTCTATAGTATTTGATCTGTCTGAACTCTCAACTTTGTGGATCTCTCATATGAATGGTATGATATGATAGCTGCCCTAGATACAGGGAATCCTAGTTAGGGCTCAGAGTGATTGCGTGGGCGTTATTTTATTATAATAATGAGATATGCGAAAGGAGGTCATTGTCTAACAGTGGGTGCCATAGAATAAACATCATCACAATTCACAATATGATGTTATTAACACACTTATATATAATTTAAATTATACGGGTTTTTTCATACATATTTAGCATCCCATTTTTGGTTGTCTTATACAAGAGGAACATACAATCCAAGTTTCTCTATGACCAGCGGCTTAAAGTCTACATTTGTACGGTCACTCAGTCAGCCAGTGAGTACAAACTCTTAATACATAATATGCAGACCAAAAGAATGTCTTTACCATTTCCAATTCGAACTTTAATATGAATTTGAAATACATTTTTCATGCGATTTAATTATTATGATATACTAACTGCGACCTGCAGTGACACCCGCTTTTTCCCGTATATTATCCGGCAGGAAACTCTTTTTGTGATAAAAAGTAGCATGTGTAATACTGGGTATAAGCTATCTTCATCCCAAATTATACGTCAAATTTCATGTAACAAACATATTACACAAACTTTCGCATTTAAAACAATAGAGTGATAATGTAGAGAGCTAAAAGAGCGGTTTTAATTTAACGCAAAAAACGATAAAGAAATAACAAAGTAGCACGCAAGTAAGATTCTCAATTTGCATTGTAAATATGACCAGTACTGTCCCCCAAGAATTATGGTATGCATGCATGATGCATTCGAGCCTGATGAATGGCTGCCCGTGAACCTTACGCGGTTCATTGAAACACTCAATTACAACTTTTGTTATTTCAATCTCGTCTCGAGCATTATGCACTCACTGTTCTCTTGTTAACTAAATCATGTTCTTCTGCACTCTATTTGAGTGATTTATTTCAACACCGACTTAAATTTATGTTCTAATTACATCCCATAATAACGTATCTTCGAACATTCCTGTCGGACGCACACTTCAGTGCCTCCGATAGTTAAGGATCTTCGTTATTCTTGGCTATATCCATCTAAAATTTAACTAAAAGGGAAGATGCGTTAATTACCCGCTTACATCGCTCATTTAATAACTGGCGTTATACAACTACACATAAACACATGCTCACATTAACATTTCAAATCTAGTGTAATTAATGCAATAAACAACAAAGATGTAGAAGGACTTTACAAACGCTGAAAGGTGATCGAGATAGCAGATTAGTCGTATCAAACACGAATACCTGTCGGTTTGTGACTATGGCAGGCAAGACTAATTAAGCTCAATGTATGCAGTCCGCGCTCCATAACCCATCTTTCCATTTTGTTTATGTTTATGACGTCCGTATAGGTTAGTTTTAGGGATGTATGTAGCTGATGTTAATTCATTCGCTTCCCGCTACCGACGTGTCCCGGATCTGCCACCCGTCCGTTTCAATATAACGCTTGGGTGATTCAACCACCAAATCAATTGGATACGGTGTCGATTTCAAATGAACCAATTCGTGATTAAGAGCGCTCGTGATTTGCGTACAATGGAAGTCTTTAAGCGGCGTTTGTGTGTAGGTACTTATTTCGTCTGTGTTTTTTTTAAAGTTGCTGTTTACATTGTAAATCTATATAATTGATTGAGTATCACTAGTTTAAATGGCGTTCTTTGACTTTATTGCTGTGACATCATGTGGTTCGGTGCTAAGGAATGTTATTATGTGTTGAAAGACATTGGGGCTGCAGCGCCTGCAGTGGTCTAATTGTTTTGGTTCGAGTGGGACAGCCGGGTTCGCGGCATGTGTTCCCGACACGCGGACCACGCAGTCCCAACGATTAGGGTTGTCTGTACCGAATATGGAATTGCTATTTATTTATTTACATCAACAAATAGAAAGCTTATAGTTAATACCAACTATTTTACATGTGACTTACATATACATAACATGAAACGCAAACTATTCTAAATTGTTAGCAAACAAGTCAATGTTGGCACTCGCGTGTGCGTGGAGGAGCGCATTTGGTGGTGGTGGTGGTGGTTTAGCTAGCATTTCGTATGAGTATGAAATTGGTGTAAATAGAAACGCTTTTTGTTGACCACATTATGTTTATAATCATTTAAACAGTGAATAAGATTCTATATTATAGAGATCTTAGTAGAACTTGAAATGGGTTCCCTCTCTTTTATTCTTCTATACCAATTATAAAATGCAAAGTCCTGGCTCGTTCACTGATATATCAACGCACAGTCTCTACTGCTGGTCCTAGAGACGTAAATTTTGGAGGTCAAAATTCCCACAGGATAGGACAATAAAGATAATTTTCCGCATTTGAAGCTGCGGGGCGGGTCGCTGGTCAGACCATAGAGATAGAAACCTAATCCTACTAATATTATAGACGTAAAAGTGTGAGTAATAGTGAGGATGGATGTATGGATGTTTGTTACTCTTTCACGCAAAAACTACTGAACGGATTTGAATGAAATTTGGATTAGAAAAGTTTCCTGCGGGATAAAGGGAAGACGCGGGTGAAACCGTGGGGCGCAACTAGTGCATCATAAGGCTTAGCTTTTCTCGTAGCTAATTTTGTTTGCATCTACGTTTTACATAGCAACCCTGTAGAATTTTGCCTTCGACGGCGTACAATGTTTGTTTTTCTTGGGGAGCAGTTTGGACTTGTTTGATTTAAGTATAGGACCAGGCGGCCAGTCGGCTGCGGCAACGGCCACTGAACGTCAGCTTTACTATTCATTATGTTTTTCTTCTTTGCCGTGTTTGTCATTCTTATTACAGATGCTATTTATTCTATAAATTCTATCCTATGTATTTAAAGAGGATCCTATGTTAGTTTCCTATGTTTTTAATCCTCCTTAGTGGATTATAAAAAAAATCTGATGCATATTTCAAATGTAAAACAACACCATGAAATTTAGCAGCTTTGGGTCAACATGATACATTTTGAAGATTCAGACAGGTTCTTATGTGAAAATTATAAATGTAGAAAGTTATTTGTCTAAAAGAAAATACAACAAAACTATACGATCATGAAAAATTCACTAGTGGGGTGGTCGGTCGACAAACAGGGTAGCGGCCGGGAATTCCCCAGGCATTTCCAGGATGGCGTGTATAGACTAACGAGCAGCCTTGTAACATGTATAAAGCTACCATTTCTACTCTTTATCCGGTAGAATTCTGTCTTGAAGACTCATGTGAGTGCTGGAGCTTATACAACTGTAGCTTTCCCCCAATTTGATTTAGAAGAGACGGGACTGATGTTGTGGAAATCATACCAGCCACTTTAAAACAATATCGAAATCTGATAACATCCAAAGGATCGCTCACCGATTAAGCTGGAGCTGTCCGCCTCTACGATGAAATACCAGCGTTACAATGAAAACAAAAACGCATCAACATCGACTCATTGCCACCTCCATTCACTTTAGTTCATCCGTCGTGAATAAAGATGATACGTTTACAAATTATGCAGGTGGCGTGAAGTCTCCAAGGTGAAAATGACAGCATGTACATAACTCAGCAGCACGATTTTTCTTCACTGTGCACGAGCTGTCAGTCAGACAGAGACAATTCTCATGTGTAGCTGTCGTACGTAGCACTTAGTATAAACGGTAAAAAAAAGACGCAAATTAACGAATGATGCAGGCCTGCTGTCTCCAGGCCAGGGTGTCAAACTGGCAAAGTGGCTTTTAGCTAAAGATGCGGACTGAATCTGAAGCGAGGACTTGATTGATGATGTCCACTATTCTCGTATCATCCGTGAGTAGAAGTAGATCCGTGAGTAGAAGTAGAAGTAGTAGATACTTTGTGGACAGCATCAAAAACTTCTAATTTTTACAAAACGATTTTTTAGAGATTAGTTTAATTTACTGCATAACTCCGTCGCTCTTGCTAGCAGTTTTTCCTCCGTCGCTCTTGCTAGCAGTTTTTCCTCCAGGCTTGCATGAGTGAATTTGATTAACATTTTGTATCAGTACATTTTCATACAAATTGTAGCAGTGTAAAATTTTCACCAAAAGAAAATTTACGTAAATTATCCCTCATTTTGTGGAGTGAACATTTTTTGTAAAATTGCCGACTTTGAATACATAATTTTGGCGTAATGTTTCCGGTTCCTCCGAACGGAAAATGTCTTTGTTTGGTCGCGGATGCTTATTACGACAGGTCCGGGAAATTCGTTCCGGCATGAAAGCGCCGGACCGTACTTAAGTGGAGAAGCTATTGTGCAGGTCGCCGGCTCGTAGCCACTACAATGCAAAGCACTTTTGTTTTATTACATTTATGTATCAACATCGGTAGCACGCGTTTATTTAATGGCTCGTCCATAGATCTGCGAGATTTTCGGGGAAACTCGCTCCGTTCCGTAAACGACTAGGTACTATTGTGCAGTTACACTCGATTTGTGAAAAAAATTGACTATCATTATTTTTATTTCTAGTATGTACAACAAAAAAAAACTAATCGAACTATTAATTTATCAACTCAACAGACTGTAAGGAATCGGTGGAGCTGAAAATAGCTGTTAAATGGAGCGGGGCTATTAGTATATATTGACTTTGTAAGGGGATGAAATTATAGTCTCTATTTTATATACATGCGCTTATGGACAAGTCTACTTCATTGTATAGATAGGTATATTCTAGTAATTAAATTGAATTTATTGGTCCGAACATTTAGAGCAGCAATCGATCAGGGTTGATTAATTGCCTCCTTATCATCGATCGTGCTAAGTTGAACGTTGTAACCGAATGAATTACACGCTTTCCGGGGCTTGCTACGCATCTGGTGCCAAATACAGATTGAATGGAATTGCCACAATGTAACTGCATGCGGGCCAGTGATCCAGGTTGGTACAGATGGCCTAATTCGACTAACCACACTAACGTACACTCGGGTGTGCTTGTAGTTTGACCAAGATTTTGCCGATATACGGGATAACTGCTAAATGCATTATCTGTATTAAATTTCTTATTTTCAGAGATGCTTAAACTGTGTTAATCAACATTGCCAAAACGTATTGTTTTTCTTTTGCGTATGTTATAGTTTATTGACGTAACATGAAGTAAAATTCACGTAACTTTTTGCTTACTATTTATTACTTATCTAACATATATTTATTTCTATTAAACTAACAGCTAATTAAAATAAGCAGCAAATTAAACTATATTATTATTATTATTTTTTATTATTATTTTACTATTATTTATTTATTTTATTTATTTAGCAGCTAATTGTGAATATGAAAGAGACCTAAATGCTACAGCTTCGATAGCATTAGGAGCTGTGGGCTGGTATATATATATGGCTGGGCTTTCGTTTAGTAGCCTCCGTAACTTTATTTGTTTATTCCTTTCAAATTGTGTTTGGAAGAAAAAAGTTGCTCATGTGTAACTTTGTTTCTGTTAACTTTTTGAAAATGTTATACCATTTCCATTGATCTTTTGCTTCACTCATATACAAAGTCAAAAATAGCTCAATAGTTTCGAGCTGGCTGAGCTCGCGTTTTGTGGTGGTGTGAAGATCTGTTATCCTTTCTTTTGCTTATTTACAAAACAGAAATAGTTCTAAATATAGGCGCTGGCTGCGCATTTCAATTCGCGTGTGTTACATTGTTTCCAGTTTGGTTATGAGATTCGTTACAGACGGGTGTGTATGTGTTTTTTTGTTAGTATAAAAACCCAAATGAAAAAAAAAATAAAAAAAATGAAAAATTGAAAATTAGCTACTTCAACACGAGCCTTCTGGAATTGTGGTGTTCAGTGTTCACTGACTCTCGTTTCGGTGATAATGCCGTGATCGATCAAACGCGCCTCTCTCTGACAACCCGCCGCGCCGGGAACGCTCTCACAGGATGTAAACCAATCACATAACATTATTACCTCATACATATCTTTATGGAATATATTTGTCGCATTACTAATCCTTTATTATATATGCGTATATTGGGAATTTCCATCATGCAGTCCATCCGTCCGACTACAAATTGACTTCAAGCCCCTCGAACGCTTATTAAACAGCAAAATATGATTATGATAATTGTATTCAACTACATACATTAAAGAGTCTGCAACGCACCCACTTAATTAAAATACTCGTGTCAGTAATAAGAATAAGTTTCATTAGCTAATCGATTTGAAACATTGAAATGAATCGTAGGGCAAGTTCATGGGGAGCGCACGCGATGCGTTTGTCAATAAATATGTCGTGTAAACACGCAGTAAATGCAATAATAGCCAGCTTGCGGGTATGTTACCTATTAGCATTCGATAAAGAGAAATAATTACAGGTCGGACCGGTCTCTAGTTAAAAATTAAGTTCTTCTGTGTAGCAGATGCGATCGGCGCGCATCAGGGGACGGCGCGGGCGGGCACCGGCATTGCTTTCCCACGGGCTGATTGAAAAAACAGGTATTGCATAGATATCGCATCTCACCATTATAATAATCAATAAGCGTGGAAATATAGATTTATTCCACGCCCACATTCGAGGACAAAATATTGTTGCGTTTCGACGGCGTCTTTTTGTACAATATGTAGAACTAATTGCTCCGGCTGCTGCCGCCCGCTAGTGTCCGGTTACTTAATCGGGAACGTTTCAAAGACAGATTTAATATTATTACAGTTTTAATTGATACAGAATTACAGATAAGATAGTATCGAATTTCACTTTGTTGTCGTAACTAATTGGACTAGAATGAGTTTTATTGTAAAAAGAACGAAGCGGGCCCATATCTTTGGAAATGCATTTAATCTGATGTTTTCATAGATAGAGTTCAAATATAGGTATGCGTTACGTAACATTGCTGGTACTTCAAGCATTTGATTAAAATTCATTCATATTGATAATGAAGATAACGATTTATACAGTCGGTGGAGTAGTATTTTAATAACTTTACCGATCAGATATCGTCATGAAGTCGTATGCCTTCGTGATATTTATGTCATCCGTTTGGCTTTACGAGTATTCAATTAATGTCTTTCTATTTATAATCCGGCTTACTATTAATAGTCGAACAATCCTCAAGAGTCGTCGAGTATTTTCGAAGTTGTTTTTATTCCCCGAAGCGTTGAGCGCCGCCGTTGATGTTCTTGTCTCGTAGTTGAAATGATTCTTATGTTCTCCGCTTCCTGTAAATATTTGGACAGGCAATCACATTACGCATTCTAAACGCGAAGCCCTTTTATTGTTGTCGTGCTAATTTTAGAGAATGTTATTTCGATAAAAGGACGGTCGTCTGCATAAGCAATCGCGGCGTACTCTCGGCGAGTGCTTCCTACCACGTCTTGTCTGGTGTATTGTGTAGCGCATTGTAAGTTCTCAATTGGACATTAGACCCTCAGGTCACGTTGAAGGGTACATTCAGACGCGAGGAAACGTCACGCGTTTCACTTCCGTCGCTGAGCACTTATGACCATATGCTGTCGACTGTGGGACCAATCGTATCATGGATCATGGTAAGACATGCAAATAAGAAGAAATATATTATACACAATGCCTAGTAATACCTCAGATATGTAGGGGTATCCGCACCTTCGCATGGTCGGATCGGATAAATTCATTAGACAATTAGGCCAATGACATGTTAACTTTGCAAATTGTATGCACATCTGCTTACAAACGGTCTACGTACATTCGCGAGGTCCTGTAGGTTCCTGATTTCCAACGTCATTGCTTTTTATAGTTTTTATATACGTTGTGTTCCCATGAGGATGGTTTTCATATATAAACGTACAGATAGTTAAGTATCTATTTTAAGTCAACACATTTCACTCATGCTTCAGATGTTCGGTGGTGGAGCGTTTTAGTTTTCCACTGGGGATTGGAGGGTCGCCCTTTAGAGGAAGTCATGTTTTACTCGTTGGATATAAGCCGAAGCGTTGATTTCGCCGCTTTTGAAGTTGACAAGGCATGCGTGATTACTCGGTGCCAACGCGCCACCGCGCTCTGTTTGTACTAGGGGAGGCTGGGAGGAAAATGTATCTAAATAATTAGGTTTATAATTAAAACCGCACGTTGGTTATATTTTTAGAAATACATATACAGAACTCTAGGTTTTGTTACATACACGTTTTAAATGCAAATAGTTGAATAGGACAAAATACGGAAAACGGGATTTCGAACTCCGTGTGTAAGGACTGCTGATATGCCAGTTCAGCATCTGGCTGACCGTTTGCTTTATCTTGAGTCACATAAAAAAATGCCACCTGGGTTTGCATTTATCAGACAACAATAGCCCTTGAGAACCCTTTCAATTTGTAGAAGCACAGAATGACCCTCGTCCGTAGTTGGCAGGAAGTGAATAATTTCCTCAATCTCGTGTTGAGTCTGTTGAGATAGTTAGTAAATATGGACTTGGAGCCCTTTCGCGCGATTCGAACAGCTATTGATTGGAGCGGGAACGTGACGGACGGACAAAAGGATGCCGGAGACGACGCGACGAGTCACAATAATGAACCGCGCCCGTGACCTGGTCGCCCTATTGTCCAACCTTAGGCTACATCCATAGCCTTTAAACTTACTTCTCAATCAAACCCTTGACAACATAAAAGACCCCTCCGAGCTCTTCAAATTATTGCCGAGAGGATTATTGTACCAACCCCGTTTCACAATTTAAAAAGATTTTTATTTCAGTAAACACTGCTACTGATGCTTACCCAACAAGCAGAAAATGAAAAATTCACAAACAACCTTTTGGGATTTGTTCGTGAAGCAATTTCTGTTTTAGCTAATAACTTTGCGGGCTTAAGACCAACTTAACAGATTGATGCGAACAGATGAACTAATTATCTTCTGGGGTGAAGAATTGGATTTAGATGGATATTTGATTAATCAGATTAGTTTTATGCGACTGCAAAAATACAATAATTTAATGAACTATTGCCAGTGTGATTGTCAGCAATGTATACGTGTATGAATGGGTCAGTTACATCTTTTTTGTATAACAGATATTTTGGATTAGAAAAAAAGTGTTTTAATAGAGATGCAATGTCACCTGTAAGAAAAAAAAACCGGAAAAATGTCTGACTCCATAAAAGATCTTTCTACGGAGAATCCAGTAGACTAAACATCGAATTTCACTCTTCGTTTCTCAACATACGTCCTTTCCAGGAATGCATTGCGATTGTAGTTCTTCACGTTTGAGTCGCACGCCCTGGCAACCCAGGCGGCCGGCACACGCGCCCGTATCCGATCAAAATTCAGTCCGCACATGCACCAACATCCACATTTTTTCCCATCTCCATTCGACAACTTAAGGCGGAGATTGCGGGATCAAATGGAAAATCGGGGTTAATAAAAACCATTTTTCGCGTAGGTAACTGTAATCGAAAAAATTGATGTAAAAAATATACGCTTATTTCTATCATTAATACAAAGCCGAGCGTCTTACTTTCAAAAAAATATTCTGTGCTCCTTTTTAGTCGCTTCATCCGTTTTTCTTCAATACTATAAATCCATAGACATGGACTTGACATTACGTTCAGTAAATTAAAATACACAGGAGGGTTCTCAAGCAATTTTTTGCGAATAATGCCTTGATTGTTTTTATTGATTTTTAACGATTTCATTACTGGCTTCATTTCATTTAATTGGATTTAGTTACCCCTTCAGTTGCTTGTGGTGTAAGTGCTGTTACACGGGCTTTAACATGTTTAATCGAGGATGTCGAAAAAAACTCATGGCCTTCTCGGTAGCTGCTGCTCCGATCGGCGCTGGCACCCGCATATAAATGTTTTCATAGCCCACCTCTTACAAATTATCGCCTATACGCTACACCTTTAATTGCCTCACACATTTTATTCCCTGTCTGTTGAATGCAATTAGAAAACGCAATGATAACATTGTTTATGGGAAACCATAAAAATAAAACACTACGCTAATGTTTCAACGTTGAACCGGGGGCTTGCGTGATCGGCTCGCATCGCAATAAATACGTTTCATTTTATCATCGCTCATATTATTTGTGTGTTTGATTTATCGAGCATTAAAGTGTTAATTAAGTCCATTAAAAAAAGGAAACGTGACCTTTGTGTTTAAACTACACAATAATTGTTCTATTGTAGTGTGTTGGGCACAGCTCGTCAGTCACGCAAAGCCAGTGCTGTTCAGTTTCCTTTTACGGCGATTGCCGAATGTGTCGCTGGTATTGGCTACTTTATAGTTTCTAGGTGAGATAAACGATAATTTTCCACTACCTTTCGGGTCTATCAGCTAATAAATAATTTTCATATAAATTGCAATTTGTGTTTGACTTATATTTGATTTGTACAAAAATATAAACCAAGTATACCGATCTATTACATGTATGGATGATTTTTGAAATCATTAGCTGAAGAAAAATATTCATTTTAATGTACGTAACATATACACAGTCATATTTAATTATTAGATACAACTCTGGACGTGAGCTTTAGCGGGAAAATGTTTTGTCCGGAATTTTATTTCGGCTAGCCAAAAGATTTTTAATTATACGGTAACCGTATATACCATGAATACGGTATTCAAAACTTTAAGTGGAGCAGCACTACATACGCTACGAAACAATGCTAGTGTTATTGCGCGCTGCGTTGTAACACCACATGACTAGCTGGTTGGCGTATCCGCGGCATTTCCAATAAACCGACAATGGGTTTGATCTAGGTAATTGGTTCGGCTTTATGTAATTAAATCTAGATACCGCCACAACCGCGCACTGATTAGAAGGTATTAATTAACATTATGTTCGAGAACGTTTCGGATTTGTGGTTCAGAAACATCAAAGTGGACTAGTTAAATTGATCCCAAATTGTGGGATCATGAAAGTGATCAGACGCGGAAATGTCTGCTTTGTGTATAATGATGATAAGGATGGAGTCAAAGGGTTTAAGCAAAACTTATTGCCAAAGTTTATCGATTGTTTGATAATTTCAACGCTGAAGGAACGCGTAGGTACCACTAGGTACGCCAAGCAAAGAAAGTTTATCATAGTATTACTAATTAAATAAATTATTCATTATTTCGTTGCTTGTGGCCTTTGTATAATTTTATCATACAAATGACACTCGACTTGTAAACCGAATATTTTATTAAGATACGAGTATTTGGCCACTTTCCCCGCAGCTTCGGCCGCTTGGAAGTTGATATTTTCCCATAGGTACAAACTTTAAGATCCCGTTTAACCTGCTTAGTAATTTACGAAAAATCTTTAAGTACTACCAAAGGGAGCCAAATTTATTGTCTTTAGAAACAGCAGCGGCTGAGGACGACCTTTAAATGTATTTACATTACTAACTAGATTTACAGGGTTAATAGCTAAGGAACATAAAACTTGAAGTGATAATGAGCGCATGCTTTTCAGCATCGATAACGATGTGTAGGCGGTTACTTTTAGACACTCGAGGATGCATTAGACCAGCGCTAGTGGTGAGTGGTTGAGACGGACGAGTCGACCCGCTAGAAATACACCGCACGCTATCAACGAAGTATTTTTGTTCTCTCCATCGACAGGTATGCGTAACGCTCGTAAGCACGCATCCCCACTATTCCTCACACAATAATATAAAATTAACAAATCTTCTAGCGCCAGACGTATTTTAGTGGTTCACAAACTGTTTATTATCTCTTTCGGAGTATCCGGAGGCGCGTAAACTTCGCAACCGCTGTCTGTTTTACGCATTTGATACGTGGAACAGGTATGTTTCGCTACATTTTATGCTCCCATCGTGAAAGTAGCAGTCGGCCGGAAAGTGAGATTAAATTATCTTAATGTTAATGCAGCTGAAAATTTTGGATGGCTACTTGTTAGCGGAATTATACGAATTTCTCAGCATTCACAGATGAAGTTCACGGTAATTTTATTTTACACTTTTGGAAAACAGTCTTAATTTACAAAGTTAATAGAAACGATACATACAAGAAGAAACCCCAACCCGAGTGATTTTGGTGTGCCTTGAAGTGCTTGTGGAAGAACAAGGTTATTCGTAATCCTCCTCTGATATTACCTACTAGCCATTCTTCCACTGCCATTTGGAGAGGCGTTCGGCTACAATATTACTTAGCAGTTTTCGGTTTATTAGGGGTTTAGTGTAATAAAATAATATTCCTTCAAGTGGCATTAATATTTTTATCTGTTTATCTCGTACGATAAATAGTAACTCTACTTCGAGGGTGGGATTCAAAGGAGTGAACGATTCGGGACCAGCGGGCAACTTAACCGCATTATCCGGTATAATCCGGATCATTCCGGATAATGCCGTAGCGTTTTCCTCAGATACTGCTTATCGACGCGAGGAGAAAGACGCCTCCGTTCTGTAAATAATATCCTCTACCAATAGCGCGCGCCGTTTTATTCCATTGACCTTACAGTAACAGCCTTGTTTTGCTCAACTTAACTTTAAGGCGCAGGTTTCCAAAAATGGGGTTATTTAAAGCTATCTTTCTGTGTAATTCTGGTCTAAAAAAAATCTAATAAAAATATATGTTAATCTACTTGATATATAGCAGGACACCTTCAGGCCGAAAAATGCAAAAAATGTATTTATATATTGAAAACAAATGTGCAAAGTCCCCATTTCCTAAAAGTTTAATACTACTTTACTCCTAAACTATATATGTAACAAAGACTTGTTAATACCATCAGCTTATAAAAAAATATAATACCCAGGACACCTTCAGGCCATTTTTTGAAAATACTG
The DNA here is from genome assembly GCA_931315375.2 of Opisthograptis luteolata. NCBI lineage: Eukaryota > Metazoa > Arthropoda > Insecta > Lepidoptera > Geometridae > Opisthograptis > Opisthograptis luteolata. Next base: position 9,813,066 of record OV928036.1, on the reverse strand, counting down.
CTTTAATTATTTTTTGCGAATTTTTTACGTATTTCATACTCGCAAATCGGCACGTACACCCCTCATTCGCCCATAAAGTCAGTGCGGGACGAGCCGCCGTGCTGAACGGACCTGTGCCACTTTTCTCCGCATATTTTTGTAGCTGAAAGTCGTACGATGAACTACCAATAGGCTATGAGTGCATAGTGCCGCGGCGAGTTAATTGCCTACTCTTGCGGTGATGCATAGGGTTGTCACTTTTATTTTTAGTTAAATACTAGCTGACCCGGCGAACTTCTTTCCGCATAAGAGGCAATAAATGAGCAGATTTAGGATTTTAAAATTAATTAACGTTAGTAATAAATAAACTCGCATAAAACAAAAACATATTCAATTCACAACTTCAATATCAACCATAGACAACATTACGTTTAGCTGTCAGTTATGTTTTGTTACACCATGTCAGTTGCATTTTGGTATACCATTTACAACAAATGAATGATTAATTTTATTATTTATGAGTATCATATTTTATCTTATTCCGGACGAAGACAAATGCAAAAAATCAAAGATTATAAAAATCGGTCCAGCCGTTATCGACTTATACCTAAGTGTTGTAACTAACATGCCTTTTTTATAGATTATATTATCTGTGTATTATGACAGCGCAAGGTGTTTAATCATGTAATTTATTAAAATGTTTTACCAATTCATAAATGGGTTGCGTATTAAAGACATTTTAATAATTATAAATTAATAAATACGATTTATTATAAACTATACAAATGAAATAGTCAGTGAGAGCAGCAAATCCGAGCGAGCGAGCAGTGTAGTACATAAATGCGCGCGATCAAACGCGTGGCACAGCCCTACTGAGTCCCAGGCCGGTCCCTGCGTACACGGCGCTCGCTACTCACTCACGCGCACATTCAAATGGCGCGGCAGTGACTACTAGCCGTGCCCCGCGGCTTCGCCCGCGTGGGAATTGATGTGTTGTACAAACTTTAGAACGCCATTGCACAACCTCTAGGGGTTTTCTTAAATATAAAAAATACGTATTTAATTATTTACTTTATAGTTTATTTGTACCTACTTTTAAGAAAATCCACATAAGGAATAAAAAAAAGTCATACAAACTTTAAAACTCTATGGCACACCCCGTAGAAGTAATACATATCAAAAAATAAAAATGCGTTTTCAATGATTTACTTTAAGGTTTATTTGTACCTATTTTTGAGTCAATCGAACCAAGGAATGACATTTTTCATACAAACTTATCTACCTTATTTAACCCCTTTCAGAGTTGACTTTTCAAAATTAGATTAGCTTAATATGTGTTAGTCCAATACCTAAACTGTCTACATTCTAAATTTCATCAGTCAAATTCGGTTCAGTAGTTACGTGGTAACAAACATTCACACACACACAAACTTTCGCATTTATAATATTATAGTAGGATGTTGCTACTGTGTATATATGTAGATACGGCGGGCTCGATTAGTAGAGGTACCGCGCCGCGCCGCATGGCGAGAGCGTCGCTTCGGGCGCGTTGGCCGCAGATCGCGTAATTTTGGTGAGGGGATGCGCGGAGTGCGCGGAGCAGTTTCACTTGATCAAGCAAGGTCAACGACGTTATGGAGGCTCTTAATAATATTTTCTGTGTTATCTATGCACTGTTATAATAAAGAGGTGTTGTTAGTGAATCGCTGAGTTCACTTACAACACCAAAGTTGTGTTATTTTATAGAGTTAAATATCATTCTGCTAGTTTGTTTCGCCATTATCCTGGCCAAAATGTATAGAGATAAGAAGTTGCGCTTATGTTATTTTGCTTTGATTGTATTATTATATTTTTAATGTTAATTTTTTATCGTTTTTATGAAAAGCGTAGCATTTAATAATCAGAAAAACAACCTACGTTATCACAATGTTATTGTGGTTGATAAGCTAAAGTTTATAATATACCTATTAACTAAAAAAAACACTTTAAAAACGCACTCAAAAATATAAAATAATTAAATCGACTTGTATTAGTTACGATATAATGGTTAATTAAAAAAGTGTGGAGCGCTTTTTGGTTGTGTGTACTTTTATTTACACAGTAAAAGAAGCGCTCCACACTTTTTTAATTAACCATTATATCGTAACTAATACAAGTCGATTTAATTATTTTATATTTTTGAGTGCGTTTTTAAAGTGTTTTTTTTAGTTTTTTAAACTATATATTTTTATTTTTTTACTTTTTAGTCTTTTGTTACCAAGTCCAATCTATTTGACTCATCAAGACGAATCATATGAGCCCAAACACGAGAGGTTTACTAGTAGCCACTGCAGAGATCCCCTACCCACCTTCCGGTTGCATCATCAGACCCTCGTCACCAAGTTCAATCTAGTGGACTCATCAAGCCGAATCATATGAGTCCAAACACGAGGGGATTACTAGTAGCCACTGCAGAGATCCCCTACCCACCTTCCGGTTGCATCATCAGACCCTCGTCACCAAGTTCAATCTATTGGACTCATCAAGACGAATCATATGAGCCCAAACACGAGGGGTTTACTAGTAGCCACTGCAGAGATGCCCTACCCACCTTCCGGTTGCATCATCAGACCCTCGTCACCAAGTTCAATATATTGGGCTCACCAAGACGAATCATATGAGCTCAAACACGAGGGGTTTACTAGTAGCCACTGCAGAGATGCCCTATCCACCTTCCGGCTGCATCTTCAGATCAGGTCGATGATACCAAATTATTGCATTGTCACCGAGATTACATACACATACAAAGTTTCAAGTCGATACGACAATTAGAAGTAGGTGAAAATTGACTTCTAAGATTTGATTACATTGTTAGTTAGTTAGTTAGTTAGTTACAAGTCAAGCTAATAAAAGTGTTTTAAAAATCGACGCTGTATGACTATGTATGTTACAAAATGTTTCAAATCGAGATTCAAACTGCATATTTCGACCTTTCCCACATGCCAACAAGATAAATATTTCGGCTTATACAACAAAACGATGCGTACTGAAACCATAACAATATCACAAGAGCTACATTTCATCAAAGATGTGGTAATTAGGCTCTCAGCAGTAGTAATCCGACAATTACCACAACGAAGGTTTTCATTAAAAGTAAAAAGGGTCGGTCGGAGCGAAAGAGGCGTAATTTCCTTCTCGTGCAGAAGCCGCGCTAATACGTCCGAGGGAGGACGGCGCGGACGGCGGAATCCTTTACGGTTGTTAAATTAGCCTACACTGGTTGCGCAGTAACTGCTCACTAAGCTGTGCAAGTGATTATGAATCTTTTTGCTGAAGTAATGAGCATCTAAATAAAAAATAATCTTCCAAACTAAGCAAGAGTGAAACTTTTAGTTGTATTGGGTACGTCAATGTTAGAAGTTCCTTTAGTGGTGGCGAGGTTTATCCTTCAGTTTTCGGCGCTGAAATTATCTGGATTTTGCCTAGAAATATCTAATGCTTTTAATGTTTATTTATTTGAAAAATGTTTTTGTCTCCTTTCTTTATCAGTTATTAATACAGTTCCTCTTACAAAACTGTTTGTTTTCTATGCTATTATAAAATTACCACAACCAATTCTGTACCTATATTGAAGATATTTTTGTAAAACCAACTCTGATGGACTATTTAGATCAACAGAACACAAATCTTCGATTATTAGAATTCTTGTCTGTTTGTTTGTATGTTTACCTATAGACTAGAAGTCTAGAACCATTAACAGATCTTAATGCGGTTCTCAGCTATTGATAGACAAAAAATCTGATGTGCGTTACATTGCGCAGTGAGACTGTGACATCTCAATGTTGAGATATCTTTACATAAGCGTAGAATAGGAAGCCATGCGGGAGAAGTGAATTCATTTTAACATTTTTCGCTTTCGCGAGTATCAGCTGAATTCGACACCGAGTACCGGGATAGGACGGCCAAGCGTTATGGACATTGGTGTTTCAAGATGTTCACGGTGAAAATGTATGCAGTAACATGAAACATATTTTTCTATAGTCAACGCGAACGAAATCGCAACCAATAGATATCCCTATAGACTCCAAAACGGCGAAGACAGATTTTGGTGAAATTTTCAAGTGATCTTCAGAATAGCCCAGCGGGTGTGATCCTGTAAAGTTTGGTAGCGTAGGTACGGAACAACAAATTTGTGCGTATTTTCCTAAAATTAGATTATTAATTCTATTTTTCGTTTTAGTTTAATTTCTACTACCCGTGTAAAGCCAGGGCGGCCCGCTATTGTTCTTTAAAAAAAATCTAAGATCATTTTTATCTTATTGGGCAATTCAACACATATTTTTGTGCTCATGTGGTCTCTTTAGTATTACAAAACATTAATTGTTAATTATTTCTCTTCGTATGATCCAAATAACTTCTTATATCCGGCTGAAATTAGCACATGACATAGATTTTATACATTCCTTATTGGTTTCATACCACAATATAAAGTTACCAACTGTAATTCGAATTACTATTTGTTAATTATTGTGAAAAACTGTGTACGCAGGTGTTTTAGAAGTTGGTGGTTTGAATATTACTAACCTACTTATAGAAATGTAATTCATCGATACCTAAACGTTAAAGGGATTATATTGAATTGTCTTTTCTGTAAATGGCATTGCCGTAGAGCAGTATACGGATTAACAGATTAAATTCACGGTGGGGATGAAGCCGTCAGTCAGCTGCTACTCATAAGTAAATCCGATTACGGATATGAGGCTTATTTGGTTTGCTTTAGTTAATCAGCCCCGGATCTAGGGGGGGGGGGGGGGGGGGGAGCAACTGGGGCACCCGCCCCGAGCGGCAGTTTCAGAGGCGCCAAAATCATTATACGAGTATGATTAAAAAGCGCCTAGTACAAATTTATTAAAGGGTTCTTGCTGTCCCATTCACAAAAAAATGCCAACGAGTAAATGTTTGTGAGTTTTATTATCTCAAATGCTGGAGAAAAGGGGCGCCACTATCAAGTTTCTGCCCCCGTTCGAATAAATTGTAGATCTGGGGCTGTAGGTAATAGCTACATTATATCTATATTTTTCATTAAATTTATAGTCCAGAGTATTTGTTTTGGAATATCTTTGTGTAAATAACATCTTGTTATTTGCAAACTTTTGAAATTATTGCTCAACAAACTTTCCCTTTGTATTTGTTGGCTGGTTGTAGTGACACTTGAGCCTGTTAATATTTTATGTAGTTGAATAATTCATTTGGACGAAAGGTTTGAGGGGATTTAAAGTGATCCAGAATAATGGTTGTCAATGAGATGTTTCACTGCAACTTTTTTCCGATAGGTTTGCCCATCTCTATATATTTTTTAATCCTACTAATATTATAAAAACGTGAAAGTTTGTGATGGATGGATGGAGGGATGGATGGGTGGACGTTTGTTACTCTTTCACGCAAAAACTACTAAACGGATCTGAATGAAATTTAGAATGGAGGTAGCTTATACTCTGGATTAACACATAGGATACTTTTTATCCCGAAAAAAGGTTCCTGCAGGGAACCTTTTTTAACGGGAAGACGCATGTGAAACCTCGGGGCGCAACTAGTAACTAAATGAAATTACTAGTCTTAGTGCTCTTTTCTTATGTCTAAAACTTCGCATTGATATAATCCTTACGTAATTAAGAAAATATGACGAGTGCTGAAATCTAAACTCGTGAGAACTATCCCCTATGTGCTTGACGCTTATTAAACGCCTGCCATGATATGACGTAATACTCTGTCTCAAAGGAACATAGCACATTTATTAGCGAATAGACCACCCGCGAAACATCTTCTCAAAGTAGGTAAGAAAATAGTTCCCACTAAACTTGTGCACCGAACTGCGACGCTAACGCAAACGGAACAATTTTGTTTTTACACTGAGTAAAAAGAAAATTGAAAATAAACTTGGTGATTTTATTCGTGGGAAAAATTGAAAAACTAGTCGCTTCTATAGTTCCGCTTGGTTAGCATTTTACCAGCTTTGTCTTCGCAAATCTGTGCCATGATTTAGCTTCTTGCGATAATTCTTTACGAAACAACGTCTTGCATGACAGACTCGATATGTTTGTAAATTTACTTACAATATTCAATAACACAATATTGTAATAACATATTAAAATTCTGCTGGCTTAGCACTTTTCTAAGGAAATAGCATCACGTCAACGAACCTGAAACGTCTGACACCTGCCGACCCAGCTCTATTATTATGTCACCTTTAATGTAATAGTCTCGTCAGCAGCTTCGGCAAATGTCGAGAGTCGTTAGGAAGAAATAATAGTAAAAAAGACCTTTTATCAAACTGCCAAGGATATATTTTCTATCGTGAATCGGCTGACACCAATCGATCGATCGCGATTGTCGGGACCACCGGGTTTTTGTTCAATAGATAATGATCGCACTCATTTCATTTCCTATAATGCGGGGTGTTTAAGTGGTCTATGATGATTGCTATATAAAAAGCATGCGTTGTGTGAGTTTGTACACTTGCATTATAAATATGATACGCATCTTCTACAAATATTACGTTGTGATTATGAAAACGATTCTAAGGAAAACCGTTCCTGTAATTAAATATGTTTAATCAACGGCGAGCGCGCCATCTCTTTCATTTTCCGCGTTATGCTGCCCGGTATTTTATTTTCCTGCCTACTTAATTAATGGTCGATATAAAATCTCTGGTTACGTTGCTTTTTTTATCAAAATCCGGTGTCTGTGGCATTCGTGTCCGCTTGTAATTCTTTTACCAAATTACAAAATGTCATTGACTAATGTCTAATATTTTCCAATTTAGTGTTGTGCGGAATGTAGTGTTCGTTGCTAGGTCTGTCGGTGAATGAACCTTGTTCGTTGAGTGAGAACAGAGGAGACGTCGTTTCGTGGCTCATGTTTGTTCGGTCACGACACGGGAAGTGGCGTGCTGCCAACAAGCTCGGGAGCGTCCTTCGTGCACCAAGGGCGTTATCGCCGCTTGTACGTACATTCCACTCTCTAATTGACTTTATCATTTGTGAATTTACTATTAGATGGAATGTAGAGTGCGTCGCTATGTCTGTCAGTGAATGAGCATCGCGGAGAAAATGAGAATTGTTTCGTGGCCGTGTGTGCTCGGTGACAAGTAGTCCAACACAACACGGGAGGTGGCGTGGTGCCAAGCTGCAGTGGTGCGTCCTTCGGCCACCAGGGCCTTTATCATCGCTAGCTCTAGGACATACCACTCACTAATGGACAGATACATTTGTCAACGGCATGCGAAGCTTAGAATTAGAAGCGTGTGCTTTTGTTTGCGTTTCCTTTTTGTCGTCATCTTTCCGCTTTCAATATTTGATTTGATTGTAGCTCGTAGCTGTTGAGTGAACTCTCTCAAATAATATAACGTTACCAACCCTTTGCACATTTTGAGACAAACACACGACAATTTTGCAAAAATAGGCTAAATGATGCGACACAAGATGTGGTTTCCAGCCAGAAAAAACCGACGTAGTCGTCGGATCGGACATGTCATAATTTATGATCTCGTCTATTAACCCAGCCAGTGGCTATAAACCAGATGGCGCGTATTGTTACCGCAGATTCTACCGCATTAGAATAAATATAATACGAAATTAGAATAAAATTCTAATTAAGCCATACTATATATGCCATATACCTATTGTTTTATATCGCCTCGACAGAAATAATGTTCCTCAGAATTTATTCGCTACATTTTGGTACGAGGCTCTTTCCAGCACAGAAATTAGAATAATAAAGTATTAATTGCGGGCAATAAAATGTAACTGGTTCGTGATGGTTTAGGCTGGCTGCCAGTCGCTGCGCCCGCTGCGATAACACGTAAAGATTATAAACGCCCGTTTGCTATAAAACCGGGTGACTCCCGCGCGTCGCGCCGTGCTGTCTGCAGGAACATAACACCTTTTAATTATATCTACGGCAAATGAGTGGACAATCCGATTATGTTACTTGCGATAACGGGGTTGCGTTATGTCATCTGTGCCGCCGTGGGCGCTACTACGCTGCTCCCGTATCAGATAGCTGGCGTGAATGGCGTGATAGTCATTATCAGCATACTCGCGCGCAGATCGTATATATAAATGTCAATTATTACAAGTAGCACTCAACGCATATGCGCGGTGTCGAGCTTATATCGATTATGCATCCAATATCATACAACGGCGGCGTGCCAAGTGCCAACACGCTATCTACGGTTATTGTTGTTATTAATCCCACTAATTTATGCATCGATAGAGTAAAGTTGTACCTCTATTAGCAGTTAAGTTTTGATACGGTTTGGCAATGATGCTACGCGGCATTGAGCAACGGAAACATGATCATTGAGTGCTATCATATGAGAATAGGTTCGATTGAGTGTGTTGAAGCCTGACCGACCTATCTGAGACTTCATGCTTCGCTTAACGCAGAATTTCTGTCTTCGGTGAACATGTTTTCTATCTCGTTGAAGAGTTATTTTATACTATTTCGGAATATGTGGCGTGCAATTTCTACCCGTTTAGTGAAAACTTTATTGTAAATATAAAGAAAAATAGTCGAGCACCTCTTGGGAGATGGCTTTGTGTGTGCTCTAGATTTTGCTACGCCCGCTTCGCGTCGAGCTGCGTCGCGGTAGCTTTAGAAAACGGTTTACTTTACAAACTATTGTGTTATAATTTTGTAAAGTAAGCTCCTAGCGAGCTTTGAAATTCTAATCTCGAGTTTACAATGTGCATGCATAAACAAGGTGACTGGAAGCGCCTTGTATTAAAAAATAAATATCCCCTCCAGGCTGCTTGCCAAAACCACGATTGGAATTCCGATAAGAATGTGGCGCGATCGAGGGATTTATGTTTGACCTCTGAATGGAGCCACACTTGTTTCTCTTGAAAGAGCCTGCGGCTGCAGTGAGAGTGGGTACTGTTTTGTGAGCGACCCTCTTTGGTTACTTACGGCCAATATTAATAACCTATCCACGGTTTGTCCGATTTGTCCTACCAGAGATTTGACATAAGCTCCGTAGAAGTCATGTCAAATTTCGAACCGTGGATAGATAAGTTACGAGTATCAATTTCCAGTATTATCTATTTGGCTGCTGACTTAGAACTTCAACATAAAACAATGAGGCAAGACCTTCGTAGTCGAGACAGCGTTGTTTACCTATAACCTGCCTGCTACCTGGTTGTTTTATCTGTCGCCAAGCACCTATCGGTGTGTTCCGGCAGCCTCACTTGAGAGCCAGTTCCCAGTCCAGGTGTACACGGAGAAAAAAGACCTTCCGAAATTCCGATTTCCTTCTGAGTCAAAAGGGAAGGACTTGTGATTCAGAAGGAAAACTAAGGTAAAATAAGGAAGGAATCGGTCTTGGTAGGTAAGACTCAAAAGGAAAATCTGAATTTTTTTCTCAGTGTAGCGTGGCGCCATCTTCGACCACATCGTCACTTAACATCAGGTGACTTGTGATCAAACGCTACCCTGTAAATAGTAAAAAAAAAAATATAAAAAAATGTAAGTTTTGTAAATGAAATTTTTATTTGATCAATTTTTATTTCTTATTTTCTTATTGGCAAACTTAAGTTATGGTGAATATGTAGTATGTTATGTACCCGATATTATAGACAAAGAACATAGATTTAGTAATAAAGAAATAATATCTGTTATATTGTACTTTAACATACATTTAATTACAACTACATACGTATGTATACTTAACTGTTTCTCAAGGATGTTTGCGTTCTACATATATTACAATGAAACACATTGGTGCACATGTACAACGGACATAAGTAATGACAAAGACACAAGTTCTCACTCAAATGTCTTTCTTAAGATTATTTTAATATTTTATCTTTGTTTTTTGTCTACAGATGTGGTCTTCACGCGGATTTCACGGAGCTGACGGCATGCGTTGGTGGTGAGCTGGACAGGCACGAGGGTTCCGCAGTCCACAGGCGATACTTCTACATTACACTGCTTCGGGAGCCAGTGTCCAGGTTTGTTGAAGTAACCATGGCATTTGTCACCGCGTATTTATAAAATGTACCTTTACCAGCGCTATGTCTATAGTCACATACCTTGTTTGTGTGATGGCAAGTTTCCCCATTACAGTGTTACGCGACCTAGAATTTACAGTTCAAAATCCTTTGCGGCAACACATTGCTTTCGTCTCCATTAGTTTTTTTAACTTTGACTATCGCCCTGCTGGGCGATAGGCCTTCCCCATTTCTTTTCAAGCATCTTGATCCCCTGCAACCTCAGACTACCGCTCAACAGTTTTACACATTATATATATTCTTCAACAACTGGGAACTTCTTTACTTTAAAATTTACCCCAATTTAGCAAGTCGTAACTAGGCAATCAAAAATTACATGGTTCACACTGAAACGTTGAAGAAGAATAATATTTTGATAGAAAACGGTTAGCGATAGAGCTTGCGTGTTATGAAAAAACCTATTCGCTGAATGAAAATTCCTTGATTTATTCTGGATTATAATCCATAAAAGTGTTTTTGCAACATCCAAGTTCCAACTCTGAGTACAAAATAAATACGCTCAGTCTAAAGTCAATACTAGATTGACCTGTATCTACAACTGTGAAAATAAAAACTGAAATTGGATATTTTTCGCAAATAATAAATTCCCTCTAGACGGACATTTCTTGCGTGACAACTCGTACAAAAACACCCTTATTCCAAATAAGGGTTGACGTGCAGTGGGGGTAGGAAATGGAAAAAATAGAAAAACATGTTTACTGAAAGTGCCAGTCCGTTTCACGTCTTATTGGCTGGGAAAATATTAGTATTAATTTCGACAGTAGGTATTGGAAACTGTTGGTTCTAGAAAAATTGAATTTGATTTTAGAAAATAATAATTTCAGCGTGTGTGACTTAAACTAAAGCAGAAAATTATCTGGCTAGCTACCACCCTCTTGTTAAGAATATGTCGCCAAGCACCTATCGGTGTGTTCCGGCAGCCTCACTTGAGAGCCAGTTGCCAGTCCAGGTGTAGCGTGGCGCCATCTTCGACCACATCGTCCCTTAACATCAGGTGACATGCGGTCAAACGCTAACCTGTAAATAGTAAAAAAAAAAAGATGATAATGTTCACTGAGATTATTTTGGCCATCGCATCGCTCTATGTAGGTAAGCATTTATGTTTCACCCTAATAAGCTTGCAATTAGTAAAGGCCTTTAAAATTTAAATAACTTCTCATACCTACAGCAGGTAATTTATGTCTGCGGTGGCAATTGAAATCAACTTATTACGCTCCACTTGTATTCAAATGGTTTAAATTAGTAATAAGTTGACTTAGTGGGATGTCGACTCGTAATAATTTATGATACCTGGCAAATCTCATCGTATCGGATAACAAGATTAACGTAACACGTTTTAAATTTGTAATTCCGCTAAAAGCCAGCTAGGAGAACATTTATTATCGTGTTAGTATAATTAGGTTAATAGGTTATAGGAATGCAATCGATCACGGCGTTATGTAAATATGTTTTTAGAGTGACGAATATGTGAGACGGACATTCCCAAAACTGGTTTTGCTTAAGAAATTCGTACATCCAATATTTATAGTTAATGATAAATAGAGATAATAGTGTTCATACTAAAGTGATGGATAACACTTACCTACTTACGCCCGGTTTCAATAACCGATCTATCCACGATTTACCCTACTGGAGATGGAAATTTGGCATAAGCTCCATAGAAGTAATGTCAAATATATGTCAAACCGTGGATAGATCGGTTATTGAAACCGGCCGATAAATGCGTAATTTTTTGCATAGAGATAGTTTACAGCTTTACCTTCCTATGTATTTTATATGCGGCGAGAGTAGTACAGTGTTACGATAATATGATGATTGATGGTATAAACCTCATCAAAATATGTTTTTCTATAAAATATTTATTCACCAGTTCAAGTGCCGAGTTTGATTCCGAGTTAAAGTTTTACAAACGCGAAAATGTCATAAACCATTAACATGAAGCATCCGCTCCAAGTTGTTGAACCAAAAATGTTGCCAAAACTCAACATTTGAATTAGGTTGCATTGCCAAATACCTCCTAGTAATGTTGGAATAACTACGCTCTCAAAGTTTCTGGCTTACCTAAAAGCGACTGTCTAACTCTCTCACAGTTAATGTTTAACGCGTTTGGTTCCCTGTCAACATACTTATGTCTCGGAGTGCAAGTTCTAGTAATGTTCAGTACACGGAGAAAAAAGTCCTTCCGAAATACAGAAGGAATTTCCTTCCCTTTTGACTGAGAAGGAAAGCTAAGGTAAAATAAGGAAGGAAACGGTTACATTTCGGAAGGAATCGGTCTGGGAAGGTAAGATTTAGAAGGAAGGTCAGGAATTTTTTCTCAGTATACCCCTAGTAGGTACAAATTTGAAAACTATAAAAGTATTCGTAAACGACAAAGTTACCGCCAACTTGTCAAAGTGGCAACTCTAGCTGCCTAAATTCAAAAAGTAACTCAAAAACTTTGTTGGAAATTCAATACAACGATTTGTAATAACCCGTATTACCGATTTTAGTTCTTACAAGTTTCGATTAGGCGAGCTAAAAAAAAATATTGGAAAAAAACGAAATTTTTATCATCATCATCATCATCAGCCGGAAGAAATCCACTGCTGAACATAGGCCTCCCCCCTTGAACGCCACCATGAACGAAATGAATTTTTTATAGTTTTTGTAAGCTATCAAAATCTGTACTAGGGGTATAGAACTTCTTTTTGAAACGTTTATATAGATCAAAGAAATCCTCAAAGAAATCGAAACTATAAGGAAATAATGGAAAAGTTTTCCGACAGCTGACAAACGTGGTTCCTATACCATGCATGGACAGATTGCCCATTGTTCAAACGCACCTGTAAGAAAAAACGTCGCCCCTCTGTCTGCATCGGAGATTAAAAATTTAGTCCACAAATTTTGTACGTTTCACATTTTACTATTCTATTTTCTGTGATGTAAATTAGAAGTACCTTTCATGAAAATAAACGAGCAATCACTTCCCGCAGGTATCTGTCGGAGTTCAAGCACGTGAAGCGAGGCGCCACGTGGAAAGGCTCCCGACACTGGTGTCAAGGTCGCACGGCCTCAGGTAAATAACTAAAATATAAATCCTAATAAAAAGTAGGCATTTGAGATGATACTGACGAGAGGCGCAGTTTTGAATCTTGGCCGTGGCAAACATTTGTATGATAAGCCTAAATTGTTTGTTTTCGGGAGCTTGAGTGTGTGTGGTGTGTTGATGCGTCCATGTCTAGAAATGTAATCTTCTTTCGTATAAGAAGGGGAAAGATGTTTGGCCACTTGGTACGTTATGACGAATTATAAAAACCATCTAAAGATGGAGACTGACATGAGCATTAATTTGTTGTGAGCACGTTACATGTCGAATATTCGGTATGTCAGTACAGGGAAAGCATACTGAATATTCGACTTATAACGTGCTCACATCGAGCGAATGCTCGTGTCAGTCCTCACCTTTAGAAGAAAAAGTAGAAGGGAAGAGAGGGAGAACTACACAGAAGAACAGACATAGGCCAAGTCAAAGAAAGGATTGTCATCATCATACCAAGAGGTAAAAAGATGGCTGAGGACAAAACGAGATAGAAAGTGTTCAATCGATAAAAGCTCTGTTCTGTTCTCGGTCTCAAAAGAAGAAGAATGAGCTAGTTGGCCAACTATTGTCGGAGTTAGCAAGCTGCCTGGAGGCCTCCGACAATTCCGCAAGGGCTTTATAACCGCGACTGAGAGATAGCACAGAATAGATATAGTACTAACTACTACCGACAGCAGCTCATAGCGTGCCTTCAGAACCACGGTAGCGCTTTGTTGAAAATACCACTAAACGGTCACGCAGCCAACTGATTGCTGACTGGTTGATCTGTTACGACCATCACCACCAGGTACGCCCAGAGCGAAAACAATTAATGAAATTGTTTATATTGACACTTATGGTATAAATAATGAGAGAATACTTAGCCAGAACTAATAATAAATAAAATAAATTTGTCAAATTTGCATCAAAGCCATTGGCGTAAAGAAGTAACAAACATACGCAATTCACTCGCAAACTTTCGCTATAGTAATGTTAGTGTGAAGTGATCTTCTTAGCTTGTATGATAGCGCGCATTAAGAAGAAAATTAACGAATATTACGTCTCTATCTCTACCCCTTTCTAAAACTACCACAATGCTTATTGTTAAGACCAGTCTCTAGTTGGTATAAATAATGCAAAGAGCATGTTTAGATACAAGGACGGATTCAGGATTTATTATTGGAAGGGGCACAAAATTCAGACAAGTAAGGAGTTTTCTCTTTAGTTATGTCATTAGGGTCAATTCTTTATCAGTGACATACATTTACTATAAAACTACCTATATACAAGACACCATTTATTTTTACCTCTTACAGGGTAGCTTTTGACCACAAATCACCTGATGTAAAGGGAATATTTGGTCGAAGGTCACCACGCTACGTCTGCCGGAAAACTCCGATAGGTGGTTGACGACAGATTTTTAGCTTGAGGGTAGTAGTAGGCGAGCACTTGAAAATGCCCTACCACCAAGCTATGGTTTCATTGCGATATTTTAATTCACCGAAAGCCAAACTCATTTTTTTATTAGCAATAGGCAAGCATTTTTTCCAGTCTCCCTCCTAGAACCGCCCTTGTATATTACTTACAGTTGAAGGTAAACATTTACCTGTACATACGTAACATTACATAACAGTCCCGTTTCTTTAGACCGCGCATAGAAGCTCATTATGACTATGACTGACCAGCGCAAATTCAAAGCCTTATAACGACCACTTTTCGTATAACATTATTAGTATTAAATAGTTGAACAAAGTACCTCCATACAATCATTGTTTTTACCATTTTCTCAGAAGTAGAAAAGCAGCTTCTAACTTCCAAGTAGATAGTTCAATTGAGCAAACCCATACTAATATTATAAACGCGAAAGTACTCTCCACAGATTTTGAGGAACCATAAGTAGGTAGTTACTAGTAGTCCGAACTGTTAGGTTTTACTTTAAAAATATATTAAGAAAATTACTTGCCTATTCCCTCACAAAAAAGGCACCAACACCACACTACACCTATTTTTACGTTACCAAAGAATTTTGTCCGCAAGAATTCCACCTCATACAAAGATCAACCATTAACGATAAGAGCCAGTGATGAATTAGTTTCTGATATATTTGCGATGGAAACAAAAAAGCTAATGACATTAAAATTAAAACTCTCGCATGACCGTTTTAAGTTAAATTGGATTTATTATTTCTAAAAGCATTAATAATATGGATCGTAGTAAAAAATATACATTTCAAGCGATTTAATTACTTTTTGTAAATTCGAATGTTATTATTACATTGTTTTCATGTTATTTGTACAACAAATGATCAATAAATAATATGGTTTTGTCAAACCATTCGTAAACAAGCAGGGCATTGCAGGGGTTTCAGGACTCAGTCACCACACATGATTGAGCGATAATAGTGTTGGCCACTACCTCAAACGAAAGAAGAAAATTTGACCGACTCGACACTTGCTAAACTGTCTCTTATAAAAAAAGATGTTAGTTATTTCATAACCAGTTTACCTAAACACTAGAAATCGGCCTCATTGTTTGTATAATCAAAAGTACACGGCTACCCGTCTCATACTCCCACATGGATCGAGAGCCCCGTTTGATCTCGAGCTCCAGTTCTCTCGACTTTATTAGATTCTTCTGGTAACTGGGTGTACAATTTCCAATAACTTTTAAGCTTCGCGGAAATCGCGATGAAACGCGATCCAAAGTTTATTACACTTTTCTCCTTTAGAGTATGATAGGTGAGATCTTGAACTATTCGAGTGAATTAGCAATACGCTCTGTCAACAACAAGTAACATACCTAGATACAACGTTAGGGGCGGAAACTTTAGACTGCTCTGTGCCAATATTAGTAACATCGTTGTAACTGACGTTTTCGCTGTGTTGTCTGAAGTTCTTGACATAAAGAAAGCAAAGATGCGTGACTTGGTTCGGTTCACTCCTCCGACAGCTTAGCCATTCGCATTATTTGTTACAAATTACGAACATGAAAAATATATTTTCACCGTTGCGTCATCGCGTGACTACAGTTTTTTCCATTGGAAACCGATTACCGGTACGGTAATTTTAGTTCCTTTAGCTGAATCAATGTTTGTAATAGTTTGTATGTTCATAGAGCGATAAATTTTATTATAATTGCTCAAAGATAAATATTGGTCGTCGACAATGTGTTTACCGTATGAATATTAATTAAAATAGTACCTACGTATTTTGTAAAACAAATATTTATACATTGAAGCAGAAAAATATTTTTTCCGTTTTTGTATAGGCATACATATTCGTTGTTTCTTCTGCCTTATATTTTAAGATACAGGAAAAGGTATTATTCTATTATTAAGTAGGCTGGTTCTTTTAGTTTAGCTTGAATTTGTCCTCTGACTGATGCTAAGGCATTGCTAGCTTTCACTGATTGTTTCATCTTAGTACTAAAGGTTTGCCATCCGCAATTGATGCTACTGACCCAGCAAATCTGTGATAAGACTTTCTCAAGGTTCCAAACAAACTCGCACAACTTAAAAGGACAGCTACCTTCATGTATGTATGCTTGTGTGCAGCTGCCGAGGTGCCAGCTTGCTACACGGGCGAGACGTGGCGCGGCGTGTCGCTCGAGGAGTTCACATCGTGCCCGTGGAACCTGGCTAACAACCGGCAGACGCGCATGCTGGCAGACCTGGCGCTGGTGGGCTGCTACAACGGCACCCTGCGGCACCGCTCGGCTGACACCGAACGCGTTCTGCTAGCCTCCGCCAAACGCAACCTGGCTGCTATGGCCTACTTCGGACTCACTGAGTATCAGAAGGTGAGTACAACTTACGTAGAGACGTAGATCTAATTACCACTTGTTGTCTATTTATTATCTTCTGTAGGTACTATTGAAAGTCAACTATTTATCAGTTAGTATTATCGGACTCTGAATTGAGGTGTAATCGCTCAGGATACAGAGGAGTGGCGCTCTCTCGTTTCGGAGGCTAAGACATACTTTGAATTTGGGTCGCTGATCTATCGGAGTTAGTTATTAACCGCATGTCGCGGTCGCCGCATGTATGTGGTTTTATTGTCGTTGGACTGATTTCTTGTAGGCGATGGATCCCATTAGATTAGTTTATCCCATGATTTTTCTCTATGCAATACGCATGACGTGTCTGTCGGCATCGCTATTTATCAGGAGTCCATCTAAAAGTCTAATCTGAAAAATATAATGCTACATCATTTAATCTTGTTCTTTAGTTTTAATTTTGGCAAAAAGTACAATATGCACAAACATATAAGGTCCATAAAATATTTACCTTAAATAAATAAGGATAATAAATAGACATTGACAGAAATTGAATCATACGATGTTGCGTCCCTTCCCTGTAGCAGCGGTAACTTGCCCTTTGGACCAAAAATCAGTAGCAAGGCATGGAATCCGTAGCGCGTAGGACTTGAAGTTCTTAATCAGGCACATATAGATATTGACACGTCGTATAACTTAATACCCACTTGAAAGTCTTTGAGCACTACCATATTATGGAGAATACAGTAAAGTAGTCATCCCAGGAAGGACAGATCGGTAGATCCGTCAGGTGAAGTTATCTCTGTAACAGACTACCTTCTAAGCGACTGATTTCAAATACAGTATGTAAATGATAAAATAAATATATGCGTAAAGTAAACTCACATTCCCAGGAAAATTCAATTTAAATAACGATACGTAAGTTCAAAAAGTTGAATATTTCCAATAAGTTTGCCGACTCCGAAAGCCTATAAAGCTACAAATTAGTATCTAGATATTATTCGCCATAAGATATGGTAAGTGGACAATTTCGTTTCAAGGGAACCTTGGGAGAGTCGGCGAGTGCCTTTACTTGCTTAATATATGGCCTAAGTAAATCTCTAGACATTAACATTTCACTGATCGGGTATTGACCCTGCAGATAAGCTGTGCCATTATTTGCAGTGGAATCATTGTTCGTATCTGCGGCGCCATTTGTCGGCGACCCGTCCGCTCCAGTGGCAGCCACCACTCTTTGTTCTATGAATATTCATGGGACAGGATAATCAATAACCGTGTCTAAGTTTACGTCCATTTGAGAGAATGAGTTTTGTCGTTTGGAGAGTTATCTCATTGGCAATCACACAGCTGTTTCAAAAGGTGCTTAGATATTGTATAGACACCATTGCGTCGGTATATATATGCGAACTATGATGCTAAATATATGGTTCAAATAGATGCGTCGTTGGCAACTGATTACTCTTGTTGTTTTTCCTATTGATACCACCACGCTTAAACGCACCTATATGTATTGTTACTTAGCGCAGGGTTCAATCACACATTATGTAATGAATGTTAGTCTTTCGAATTATAATCTAGAAATGTCGAAACCTTATGTACTGTAAAAATCACATTGTGGTCAGGGCTCGTCTATCGCCGACGTTTGGATTTGTCTGCTTTAAGTGCCTTCCGGACTCTAAGCGCCATCCCGCCGGCGCGGCGGGCGCCGCCTAAAGTTCGAAATGGGAGTCATGATCTTCGGTGACCAGAAGTTTAGATTTATACAATACCATGCGTAAAGAACTATTTCAAAATAATATCCTGGCTTCCTTCTGATGTAATATGACATAGTTGAACAGTGTATGATGTAATTGCATTCCTGTATCCAAACCGCTCATTACTCGGGTCCCGGCTGCCGGCCGAATGAACCGAATTAGTATTCTCGTCCCGCGCCTCGCAGCTATCTATCCACTTAGTCTGTATAGGCAGTATTATTTGCTGTGGGGTGACTTACGGCGGCGACGTGAAGTGTAAATAAAGCCATAACAAACTGGAGACACGTTCGATGCAAGGTCAGATGGTGAGCTTTGCAGAAATGGGACTTCTGTTTACCCCTCAGTTAACTGCGACGTGAGAAATGCACGGTTCATATATCAGAAGCGAGGACTAAATTAAGGTTACTAACTTGTGTTGCAATACTAAAGTCAATGTTGCTGAATTGGAAATTATGGTAACTTCTGTTGCTACTTTAC
Organism: Opisthograptis luteolata; assembly: GCA_931315375.2. Taxonomy (NCBI): domain Eukaryota; kingdom Metazoa; phylum Arthropoda; class Insecta; order Lepidoptera; family Geometridae; genus Opisthograptis; species Opisthograptis luteolata. Next base: position 9,793,972 of record OV928036.1, on the reverse strand, counting down.
GAACTTGTGTATACCTAGTACCTACGTACCAACGCGGTGGCAATTCTTGACTATGGTTACAAAGTACAAAAAAGCAATACGGTAATGGTTGTAATTTCATTGTAACATCGGAATCGAGCTCATTCGAGGCAATTCAAGTCGCGGCGTAACACTGATATTATAATACCTGCCAAAAAATATAGTGTTTTATGACCAGCTATACTGCTATTCCAAAACTAATTTGAGGGTCTTTACTAGTCACTACTCAAGCCTTAGTTAGTCTAGGGATGTAATTGTATTTTAACCCTTCATTATCCGTGTCCCGACTCCGGTCGAGCAAAGCAAATCAGTATTCTCGGGTCGCGCCTCAAAAGATATCCATCCACTTAGCCCTTGGGGTGAATCTCGATGATATGTAGAGACTCCCAACTAAGGTAAACAGCCTTAATCCCCGGACACCACTTGACACGTCCGTTTTGCCTTCGCTCGTTGTAATTTTTTGTTCGATGCCGCTTTTGTCACTTGTTTATTTGTGTTGGAAGCTATATTTTTACCTGACTGAGAAAGAAGTAGGGTTATGTTTTTCGAGTGTATGTATGTATATTTCTTTAGCACGGCCTGTAGCCTAAATGGCTTGACGAATTTTAACATATGAGGTGTCATTAGATTCGTCTTTGTTGTGGCAGTGACATAGGGCACTTTATTTTGGCGCAGTCAGTCGGGTTTTTTGTTCCTTATGTAATGTATAATCTTGTTTCGTGGTAAATTTGGGGTTTCTTTACCAATAAATTCTTGAATTAATAAACTCTATCGAAAAGTACCTTTCAGTGTGTTCCGGCAGCCTAAGTTCCCAGCCCAGGCGTAGCGCAACGCCACCTACGACCACATCGTCACTTAACACCATGATTTAAAGTATAATTAGTTATCATCCTTCCTGCATGCTCTATGTATATAGCTCTACAAGTGTTAACCCAAAACCGTGTTTCACAGATATCCCAGTACGTGTTTGAGGAGACGTTCAACCTCCTGTTCGCGGTGCCGTTCACGCAGCACAACGTGACGGTGTCGGGATCGACGCTTGCGGCGCTGACGCCGGCGCAGGTCGCGCTCATCAAGCGGCTCAACTCGCTCGACCTGGAGCTCTACGACTTCGCCAAGAACCTCATGTTCAAACGGTGAGTGTGCGCCACTGCTGAACTGTTTTAGAGGCAATGATAGATAGATATAGATAGATGGATAGATAACGCTTTATTGTTTCACCACAAGAACAGAAAAATAGAACAACATAAAAGGAGAGATCTTAGAGCTAGTGATAGTTCAGTAATGATGATAGTTCAGTCTTCGGTGGTAGTGTTGTCAACCCTCAGGAGTTGAGCTGTAATCGCTTCAAAATCAAATGTGACGTCATTGGGGAAATTCCGTCTGTCAATTTTGCCATTTCTCATTAGACACGAGCGAATCACGGGAGAAGTTGTCGGATGGCGAGAACGGTTGCAAGATCGCCTGTTCTTACTCCACGACCCAAAACAGGAAGAAAGTTGATGGGCTGCGGAACCATTCCTGTCATGTAGTAAAACCTGAGAGTAATATTCAAAGAGCGTAAAATGGTTTCTGTTCAGCAAACGAAAGTAGTAGGTAGTGATGTCGACACTTGCCTAGACTGCTTGCTGAACAAGCAGAATATAAGGTAGAAACTGCTACGTATTCATGTTGACTTTTATTTTGTTTAATCCGGCCATTTAATGCGGAAGCAGACGTTCAGTACAATTGGCTTAAGAGTCGCAATCCAATTTGAAAACAAGCTGAGCCGAGCTATTTAATATTTTATTGTACTTATCAATTTTGTTAATGTACACGAACTAGTACACGAATGCAGTATTTTGTAATGTTTATCACTTTGCTTACTAACCTTGTACTAAATGTAGGTATTTCGATACGTAACTAAACTTGGTAACAGATGAGGTTATCGATAAACCATTTATTTATATAGTTTTCAGTGGTTTTTTTACAATATTTCCTCTTATTTTGTTATTCTTTGTTGCATAGGCGACAAGACCCAAACTTAGCGATAACGTACCGCCGTGAAGGTATATAGATACATTTTCCCCTAGCCATGTCTTCTTTGTTCTAATATCGATGATGGGGTACACCTAAACGTGACCCGCCTTATCCCCATTCCCCACCCTAAACTAACCTTCCCCATTACAGAACTGTGTTAAGCTATTTGTTCACTAATAAAACGTGCGTGACCTCCGAAAACGGCTTAGCGTTAGCTTATCAAGTGTCGATCTACTATTTCACGTCTCGCGTTTGCCCTAATAAGGCTTAGAAAGCCGCGCTTTTTCCCAAACACACTGTTTTGGCGACCTCGTGATTATAGTTGGGGAGATACGACCCAAATTTTTTGTCAACCTTTTTCTGTTGGCGTATGACATTAAAAGCTTCGAAAAGAGGGCAAATAACGATCAGAACATCTGTTGTCATAGAAGGGTAAAGTCAGCAGTACCATTGGGCAAAACTCTCACACCCATTTATCAGAAAGTAGAAAGTTGCTAAGAATTAATTATTAGGTGGCCTGAGGTTGCGGGGGATCGTGATATCTGGTAAGAAATGGGGGAGACCTTTGGCCAGCAGAGGGACAGTACAGTATATGTTAAAAAGAAATCTACTTTTCATTCGCTCTACAAAATGATTTGTATTTGTACTTTCAAGATCTGAACTCAAAGAAACCAAAAGTCTGAAACGAGACCTCCTCAACTATACGTCCCAGCTATTTTGTGGCCTCGCCTGATATGTCGCCGCGACCTCGCGTTGAGGGGAAACGATTGGATTTCTAATCAGGGTGAATATCAGAGCTATGCGAACCGTTTTGCGGGCGCGCTCGTTTCCACTCCGCACTTTTTCCTGATGGCCCATAACCTTTGTAAGAGTCTAAGAGTTCGGGTGGTACTACAATAGGAGTAGCAAGCAGTTAATAGACCTTTTCCTAGGTAGAGTGCAGAATTACCGGGTACAAGGTAGATAAACCCTTTCTATTTAGCGATATAAGTATCGTTTTCACGTGTATATTAAATGTATTCGATTTCGAACTACTATAGCAACTTCCACGCGTATTACATTTTAGATCACATTCGTTTTCCAATTTTCCATTTGGCGAGGCAGCAGTCAAAGGAATAGCCACGAAAAAAACATATCAAATACATATTAGATCTGTGAGTTACGAGTAGTTTACTAGACAAGATTAAATGTATGAATGTGATAGACGTTATTATTGTGTAGACGTTATTATTATTATTTGTTTTCTACAACCTATAGCGATGATGGCTTAGTGGTAGTGACGTCGGCTTGCGATCCGTAGGACGTGGGTTTGAATCCTACAATGAGCTTGAGCTTTCGGTGAAGGAAAACATCGTGATGAAACCATAGCTTGGTAGTAGGGTATTTTCTAGTACTCGCCTGGCTAGCTACCACCCTCTTGTTAAGAATCTGTCGCCAAGCACCTATCGGTGTGTTCTGGCAGCCACACTTGAGAGCCAGTTCCCAGTCAAGGTGTAGCGTGGCGCCATCTTCGACCACATCGTCACTTAACATCAGGTGACTTGTGGTCAAACACTACCCTATAAATAATAAAAAAAAACCTTCAAATGGAAATTTTATGTATGTAGAAAGGCAAAATGTAGGGAAACGACACACGTATTTTGTTTGAATTGTTACACTGCCCCTAATGAAGTGACAACACGTGTTCCCCTAACTGTTAGGGTCATCCAATATTATTGTACTGATATAAGGGTGTAGTGTTCGGTGTTGTTAATTGAACTACTTTGTCGTACAACGAAAACAAATTAAAAACGTAAGTCTTCGCACAGTTCTAATTGTCAATAGTTTTTTTTTGTAAAAATATAGCATTTGTTCACGCAAATGCTACCACACGCTTTCGCCCAAGATGCATTTGACCCTTGACTTCTTGTTCTTGCCGATGCCGATGGACAAATAATCTCCTACCATTCTGGTTTGGAAACTGGTTATTTAAATTGTACTAAAGCAAATTTTTATTTACAATTTCAAATGCCACCAACAAACTGCCTTGCAAATTGAAGATTAAACTTTAAACAAGTTCCGGGAACAAGCTTATAGTGCAAACAAAAATGATCTAATAAGCTGTTGAATTAATATCTATTTAGCATTTCGTGATTACGAACACCAATTTAATGGTACCTGTTTTCCTTATATGTATAATCAAGTGACCTAATAGGCTTTTTAATGTGACTTAATCGACGAAATGGTTGCGTTCGTGTTTGTGCTAATAGCAAGCTGTAAGCGCCGTTTGGTACACCGCTGTTCCGCCACTAGCCTATACTTGATACAAATTAAGCGTGACATAACAATCTGATTGATTATGGTACCGCATTACTTAGTTCACGACGCTATAGTCCAGTAGGTACGTATAAGCGGGTAGCATAAGATCTCATATGCCTACGATCACGTGTGCCATTTTTTTTTTGGCAACATGTTGCCTGCAATGCTCCCATTACCGGCCTCGTTGTTCTGTTCACTAGTATCGTCGACATAATTGTTGAACTATGAGAATAATAATGACGTTTCTTGCCTGTTCTTTTGCCGGCGTAAGGAGGTTGGAACAGGCGTAGCTAGTTTTAAGTTGACGTTTTAAAGTGATCAGTGTATCCTATTGAATAAAAATTATTTGAATTTTGATTTTGACTTTAAACAAAATATTGAAATCGAAACTGTCCACCGGAACACTCTTACTACTGCACTGCTGACGGTAAATTGCGTTCGTCAACGCGTCTTGATATCTGAAAAGAAATTTAATTCATGACTTAAAACTAATTTATCGATCTCGGATCATTCCTGAAACTACTTTTAAACTTTAGCTTATTGTGATATCTCAAAAACAATTCTCTTCCTCAGGTTCGAGGCGTTAAAGAAACGCGACACCGACTTCGCATACCGATGGAAGCACCTCGGAGAGGTGTCCCGGACCGGCGTCACAGAGTTCGATTGGGATAGTAACCTGGAAGACGCTACCACCGAGAAGAATCGAGGCAAGTAGGCGCCGCGGCAGTGTGCTATGACGTCATTACTCTAGTGTAAACACTAGTCATGAAACCACTCGAGTGTAGTTCGGGTTTAGTTTACAGCTACGGGAAGTTAGAAAAACACAGCTGTGTTTTCCGATTGCTATTTGTTTTTCAACTAAGTGATGATTCGAGTAGGTTGGTTCCTTGACGATGCCACAACGGTCTAGCAGTGGGTAATTAACGGTTGTTATGTCACGCATAATTTAGTTTTACAAATTCGTTTGCGCCGCTGCGATTTGCGCGTGGCATCAATTCCGTAAACGCGCAATGTTACCTGCTTTTTTCTTCGTTTTCGTTTATGACGTAGGAATGAAGCATTATTAGAAAAAAATTGAATTATTTCTTGTGATTAATGACAGTAACGATTTCCTTGTAAACATCGGGTCTTGCACTGGCTCTGTTTAAATAACTTCCTGTAGGTTTCAGACTTGCAACCTAAAAAAACAAGTATTTTTGTCTAAAAAAGGCGGAACTATGTAAATAATATAAAACTATTCGTGTAAGTGAAAATGTGGTCGAAACATAATAATTGAGTGTAGACTGTACAAATAATGAATTTATTTGAGAGAAAGTAAATTGCATTTATAAAATGTATTCGTCCTGTTGAAGTTGTAATATCATGCGCTAGTAGCGGATAATGATGTTGGCTTTTTTATTTTAGTTTAGAAATCAGCAGCTTTTTATACCGGTTTGTTATTATAATTTTAGTTATTAAGTGTTATGTGAAATGTTTCCAAAAATCACTTTTCATGCTAAAGTATCAATGAAATACATACAGAAATAAATGTGGCATACCGACACTATCTAACACAGTATCTGTGTAGTTTCAAAATAATATGCGTCTACTCTTTTGCCAGCAGCTAGACTCAGTCACAAATAGCTTGACTTGGCAGCTACATTATTATGTAAAACAGTTAAATTGTTAAATTAACCTCCTAAATCACAGAAGACATATATTTTTACGCAAATTCTTTGCAAAAGAAAAAACGTTTTTGTAGGTCAGACTGCATAGTAATCTTGCTTTTGTTTCCCATAAGAATAGAAGGTAATGTTGGACCGTTGCTGAATGGAAGCTGATTGCTAGGGAGGAACGCAGATAGTGTAGAGCAAGAAAAAAACAAGGGTGGATACAGGTACAGAGTCGCCCAAAGAGGTTCTTCTTTCGATAGTTTTAGCAACAGTCTAACTTTCACAAGTATTTAACGGCAAGGAGTATCGTATTTATTTTTGATGCTCACGATATGAATCATAACCACAACTCTTCGATCAAAGGGATAAATTGTTTGAACAATACATCTTTTGTAAATATTATTTTAAGCCATATCGCCAGAACAAAAGCTTGCGAGCTGGTATATTCTAAAACCTTACGTGAATATTTATTTATATAAAATATCATCAATCTTGAAACATTGGAAAGTGATATTTATCAAATTCTCAGAAAAAAATACCAAAGAATTTTTGTATTCATTTTGACTATGAAAAATTATCTTTTAACAATAATATCAAAAAGGAATGGGAAATGGTTTTTTTCTCTACTACAACATAGTTTATACAAATAATATCTAATAGTAACAAATCCGAAAATAAATATCGATTTTTATATAGGTTTGTCCCATGCATCCCATGTTTCACAATATAAAAGGAAACTGAACTGACAATCAGCGCTGAAAGTTCTAATTCTGCCTTCTGGCGTGCCATGTCTTTAGCCGGCAACTATTTTGAATTAAGCAAAATTACTAAACAGACCGAGAAAGAGGGACGTTCGAACTTCCAACTACAGAAATAAACCACTTAGCATATTCCAACGGGGGATAGAACCTGACCCAGACAACCTAGAAATTAAACGAGACGACGTCACTAACTAGACTCGATGCGTCATAGATTTAGAACCGGTTGTTCAATACCTGAAATAAAAGGAAACTGCGATGCTTGCAACTTGAGACTAGTCAAATGCGAAGGTTCTATTTGTCACTGGCAGTTATTTTATTAATGTGAAATTAAAGTTTTAAAACCCCCGAATAATTGGACCGATTTTCATCAAACATAGCTAAAATCCACCGCAAGGAAACTGTCTTTCCAATGAAAAAAAACCGCATCGAAATCGGTCCATCCGTTTGAGAGCTGGGATTCCACAAACACACACACACACAGACAGACAGACATCGACGTCAAACTTATAACACCCCATATTTGCGTCGGGTGTTAATAAAAAAGAACATTCATTAGCAAAAAGTAATTTCTGCTAATGCAGTTTTGTGGTTATTCGTTGTATCATAAAACCTAATCACTTACTGTAACTCAATAGACTCAACTATTATATTACGTGCAAGCAAACATTGCATACAATATCCAAATAAACAATGCTCCGCAAATAATATACGGTTTTTAGTATTTCCATTACAATTTAAAATCAGCTGATTGTACCCACTTGAAGACTCAACTGTGTTGGGATCAAAACGCAGATGCATGAAACGATTGTGTTCTTTACGTTGTTTATTATTATTATTTAGTTGTATTTTGTTTTAACGGTCGAATGAAGTGTGTGCTCGAGATTTAAAGTGTGAATTTGTTAGAATAATGGACGCAATGAAAGCGCGAATTCGACGAGCGAGTATAGCGCGGCTCTATGTACTCGTACATGTACCTACATTTCTACATAATATTCTAAGACATGAAATTTAAAAATTGAAACAAAAAAACTTGTCAGTTTGTTTTTAAATTGGACAACCATCTATAGATTTAGAAGAGCAACGCGTATTTATTGTGAAATTGCTGTGTAAATTCAAAGTAAAATTTAGAACAAAGAGCGCCCGCTTACCCCTGTCTCCTTTCTTCGCGCGTTCATTGTGTACGCGGTAACATAAGCTTGTAAAAACGTTGTCAAGTTAAAAGTGTATGCCTACTCGTAATATATTTATACTACCTATATTGTTCTAATCACAGTGCATGTTGCAATGCAGCTAATTAGTTATATTTGAGAGGTTATTGTAAATACTCATAGCGTTAAATCCTCTTTTGTTTTTATACCTTAAATTTCAGTCTAAAATACCTATGAGCCATAAAAGGAGTTTGCTGAAATGTACCTAGTTCTTAAGCTCATACTACGTGACAATGGCAGACTAGTAGGTAGATACAATATTGGTTACTGATCTTTGTTTTATAATTATCGTTAAACCGGCATTATTTCTCTTATAAGTACATGATTTACTTTAAAGAGAGAATAATAATTTAAACTCTGATTATACCAAAGGGGTAAAAGCTTACTTTAATCCTTTTTGGTTATATCTATGCTTAAACTATTTGAAACTCTCGGCGCGGAGTTGTGCGACGCCCGGTCCCGTCCCTAACAATATCTCAATGAATTCCTCTAACTTTTGTTAGAATTTTTCCAGTTTATTTATATACACGTTTCGTATGCCGCTGGTTTCGATGCATTTATTACCTTTGAAGAATTTTGCCACAAACAAAATCATTTTTATGTACGGAAATAATATCGAGATTTTTTCATTAACTGTTGTAAAAAAACAAAAATATCATGGATACTTTATTAATGTATTTTCACTTAGATAGTCGAATGTATGTTTTGCGGGTTAACTTTATTTTTACCGGTAACTTGGAAAATATTCTTTTTTGTATAGGATACAGACTATCTAGTATTTGAGCACTAGCTCACATGGTATTGTGACCTATCTCCATAATTTACTACTTTCGTATATTACAAAAAGGAGTGACAGTAGCATGTTAACCTACCTGTTATCGTAGTATTCAGAACCTTAATATTATATTACAAATTGGAGAAAACAACATTTGACAATAAAAATTGTACTCTCAAATTCACTGGCTTATTCGATCTATACCTAGCGTTTATTTGTGGTCTAGGTTTGTGCAAATTAGTTTTGAATGTTAAAAAGGAGCGAAAAGACATTGTAATCTTAAACATTGCAAATCTAAAGATATACGAGCAAGTGTTAGCCCAAGTAAATATATTTACTCGCATGTTAGTTTATCGATATTATAATAAATAGTTGTAAATATCGATAATGTATATTTTTCTGTGTGTAAAGTAACGCTAAGCCCTGTGATATAAAAATTCTACTGCACCCAAATGTTTGCTGTAATTTTCTTATTTTATTTCGATACACCGATAAATTGTCAGTACGTTTCTAATGATTGCTTTTAGTTACTGTAAATATGAATAATGACAAAAGTGTTGTAATAAATGTTATATTGATCGTGTGAATGGTTGAACGATGGGTGCAAGGCCATAAGCTAATATAGCCATTTAGAACACGTAATTATTGTGGTGACATGATAATAAATAGATACATTAGGGGGACGCTAGACGCTCAATTTATCGTCATATTGCATGGTTTATTCGATAATTATCGCTGTATGAAACATAATCATATCACGATTATTATAATTTACCATCTAGCGTTCGCTTTTCTATAATAATGTAACGTACCATAGCACACCACCTGTACAGTTCACGTTGTCTAGTACCAAAATTAGTGTTTAGTTTTTAAGTTCCAGACTGAACCAAAATATAGTACTTTATTATATTGTGTTAACGATCACCAGTAAAAACAAACGAGCGAAACTAACCAGTTGGTTTTATTTCATCCTAACTAGAGATATTTACGACAGCATTAATCGCCTGTAACGCAATACTCGTGGTATATATGAAAGCTAAGGGAGCAAAACATGTGTGCTTAGAGAGAAATATGACGGAAATAGTTAAAGGGCCAATTAAGTGCTGAGATCACGCACAAGAAATCACGGTTGATTTTTCTAGGTATGTGGTAGCTATTAAAACAGACGTAGTTTATGAGTGTCGAGTACTGGGCGCGCAGGAAGCTTGAGCAGTCGAATTTGCATTTATGTCATTAGGGCGCATCCGCCGAACGTTGGTGGGAGCGGCCGCGGCCGGGAAGTTGTTCGAGTGGACGTGCGTCGACCCTAGTCTTTACTAATTGGGTCTATTGCGCAGCTCATTTCATCTATGTTTTTGAAGTTGCATAAAGCTGACCATCGCTATAAGCTTCAATGCTTTGCTGTAACAACGAATCTAGCAGCACAAAGTTGAAGCGAAAACTTGTGTTTCTTCTAGAGTCTAGACTCTAGAGAGTAAGTATGAAGCGCGCCTAGTGTAACCAACATAATTCTCTGACATCCCTAATTCTTGGTCTACCCTGGCTCATAAAATATGGCCACATATTATCTATGTAAATGGTACGTAAAGTGCTCGTGCCTGCCCCTCGGTGACATTCATCATCAGAGTTACGAGCGCACTCTCGAGCAGTAACTGTCACGATGAATAAAGCATCATTGACAACGGAGATATAGGTCAGATGGACGCACACGACACGGCTAGATCCGCACTCCTCTGCTCTATTGGAATAAATTGATGTTGCAATTTATAGAGCTATAAAACGACACAAACTTATGATAACGGGATACCCTTATGCGTAGGTATTTGCGTATTATTTTCGATCATTTGAACTGAGTTGCAACGGTAGCAGAACAACACGTGCGTCTTATAGGTGCCGATGCAGAGTTCGAACCCGCACCGACGACTTATCTGTGCCGATTTGCCATCGCTCCAAACGGTGATGGAAAATATCCTGAAGATACCAGCATGTCTATGAACCACAATATTCAAGGGCATACGACATCTACCAGTCGGCACTGGACCAGCTTGGTAGATTATGGCCTATATTCTATACTAGCTGTTCCCTGCGGTTTCACCCGCGTGGGCTACAGTTTTTTGCGATAAAAAGTATCCTATGTCCTTCCTCGGGGCTCAAATTATCTCTATACCAAATTTCATTTAAATCGGTTCAGTAGTTTAGGCGCGAAAGCGTATAGGTATATTCCGTATACTCCAAAATTATTCCCGCACTTCAATGCCCCCTCACCACGTTACCTGCTGTAGGTACCCATTATCCTATTTTAATTCTAAGTTAATTTTTCTTGGACCGCGCAGTTAAAGGTCTTCCTAGTCCGCGACCGCACTTTACCTATTTTATAGATTCTCCCCTTACTTCACCGCGTTTCCCGCTGCGCTGCGGTGCGGCGGTTTTATTTTTCTACTACTACTTACATTTTTAAACTCGTGATATCTTTCGAATGGAATGTCCGAATTGAATGATTCAAAAAGTTATATGAAGGCATTGAAGCAGTTTTGAATAAGAAGTAATTTATTTTGATAAGGATTAATACCAAGATACAAATAAAGAGCCTTTTCTAGCGGTGGCATTAAAAATTAAAATTTTAAAACAAAAGATCACTTATTGTGGCATAACTATAATAGTTAGACATATGCTCTCGCGGACTTTTTTGTAGATCTTAATGAGACCTACAAACCCGTAGTACATTGTTTTGGTCTAGTGTCAATAGTTTTTGCAGCGCACGCAAAAATAGATTTTCGATTTCACACCTTGGGTTGCAAAATAGCAATTTTCTTACGGATCCCTAATTTTTTTGGAAATAAAATATAGCCTATAGCCTTCCTCGATAAATGGGCTATCCAACACTGAAAGAATTTTTCAAATCGGACCAGTAGTTCCTGAGATTAGCGCGTTCAAACAAACAAACAAACAAACAAACAAACAAACAAACTCTGCAGCTTTATAATATTAGTATAGATATGAGAAATCACCTGCGTACTGGGACACTGCTGGCAGTAGGTGCGTTAATTATTATAAACTGATGATGATAATTTGAACTGAGTAATCGAGAAACAAAATCCTTAGTGAATTATGAGTTAATTATACTGCAGGGAGTCTCGCAACATGAAATAAAGCTCGAACGTTGGATTCGCCACATATATGGGGAATCTCACATTCGCCTCATTGCTTCACCACAAAAACAGCAGGAAATAAAACAAAGAAAAGGAAAAACCTTAGAACTAGTGTTATATTGGGCATTCTTATCACCTACGGTGATTTCTATCCACCTTTGGATGCACAGTAGATACTGATTACTGACATTGAAGTTAAAATGTCTATAACGGAATCATTCATATATTTCTATAGGAGCTTTTATTGTGCATTATTTACAGGAACCCTAAAGTTTTATGATACGTTGATGACACTCAAAGTGTCTCCATCCGTAAGATAGCATCATGTTCAAAGGTGCTATAAAACGGTCTTGGAAACAAGGTGCAAGGGAGCCCAAGGAAAAAGGGAAGTGAGTATAGTCTATGAAATTATACTAAGTGCTTCATTTGTGTTGAGGTGTCATAATTTGTTTAACCCTCAAGATTCCAGAAAACCTTTTGTTTGTTGTATACATTTACTAGACTTCCTGGTCTAGATAGCAAGACCAACTGAATTAAAAAATAGGCACATTGTAAGGCCTCTATCAAAGTGAAACGCGAGAGCGGACGTGGTGCTGAGTAATTTTATCAATAGATAACGTTGCGTCGTCGTCGCAAACGTACATATTTATGACGCAGCACGTCTACTAATGTACATAAAACCTATACGCCCCGCTGCGCTCTGTGCACATGTCTGGTCTGTTATATTCCTGAGAAGCAAAAAAGAGAGTTCTTCATGGCCCACTCGCGCATATTCTTTTCGTGTGGCAAAAGCGGTTTCCACTAATTTGGCCATCGTCGGAAGTTTGTCACACATCACGCTGAAACAGATTTGATTGAAATTGGGATAGCTTATACTTACCCTAGATTAACACATAGAAAATAAGAAATAAGTTCCTGAAAATAGGGGAAAATCGCGGGGCGCAGCTCTAGTATAATTCAAATTTGGAAAGCCACAAATCGATTACCTCCATTAACGACATCCTCAACACCCTTTACTGTCTCCATCCGTCAGATAGCATCAAACTGCATAGTAAAGCGGTCCCGTTTCCCGTAAGTGTTGTTCGGCGAGTCCCGTGTCGCACCAAGTCTGAGCGACATGACACGTCTAGAGTTACCCGGATGAGAAGTTAACGTGAAAAACTTCTTTTCGTAGAAAAGACGATATTCTTGAAACCTACAATTATAATGATTTTAAAGAAATTATTTTGTTATTTTACACAAACGACCGTGCGCATTTACTCTATAATTTTATACACTTATGTAGAGCTTTTAAGAATTACTTATAGAATGACGAAGATGTTCTTCTCATTAACTCAATTAGTAGATATCTTAAACAAAACAATAGTACTTACAGAAATTGGTACAAAATTAATTTAGCGAGAGCCTCGCGGGCGTCCTACTCAAAACGAAAGTTCTGAACAAGCGCGAAACATTACCGGTTTGTTAAAACGATCCGTTGTTTTGAGGAATTTGAAGGAATCTCGTTTGAGATAAAGAGGTTTGTTTCGGTGCGAATGAGCGGTGCCTCGGATGAGAGAAAATTTACTGTTTTGAAGTTTTACAAAGAGTGGGCGGAGTTTAAAAAGCTTTCAAAACAAGTCCGCGAGCACACCCCCGCACTTTGCTTTATCGTTCTATTTCTTGTGTAATCGCCATTGTAATCCTTATTGCGGCTACCACTTATCTTGCGGAGGCAGACAACTTATAGTTATTATACGGGTAGACATAAGGGTACGATTATTGTGGTCGCCATTGTTTTGTTACTGATATAGGGTTGTTGTCAAAGTTGCTTTAATGTACTCCCATTCGGCCTGTATTGTGTCAGCGGCAAACATTGCCCCGTTTAGCAATAACTGTTAACATTCGCCCCATAAAAGTTTGAGACAAAAGAGCCATTTTGGGCAGATCGTAATTCAAAAAGTTACAAGAAAAGGGGTGATTGACAGTAATTTATGAGAAAAGTTTTATCTTGAAAAATTAAGCCATCGAAGTGCTTCCGATAAGAGAAGGCTTTACCACCGAGTTTAACGGCTATAGCTGGAGGTACAATCGTTTTTTATTCGTTTGGTTGGTTTTACCGGGCTTAAAAAACGGTTGCGTTTCTATAAATGTATGAATGCTGACGGTTAGATTCATTAATCCCATGCAACGGTCCGCGGTACGGCGAACAAAGGGATATTGTTTAGAGGACGGACGGGAAGGGCCATCGACACAGCAATAAACTGCGATCGGGGCTCAGCAATAGTCCGTGACAACGAACCGATACAGGCAAACAGAGAATTCGCTCGATAGATGTTATTGCTCCTCTTCTTTTTTTGTTTCAATAGAAAAACTTTTCTCTCGATTGCGTGAACCCGTGCAGTTTCATTACGTTTTCCTTGACTGAGATCGACTTTTGGGCAATTGAATAGAATGTTATTTCTTCAGGGAGGAATCAACGAAGAAAAAGTCGATGTTGCTTTGATCCGTGTTCTTTTAGCTAAGGTTCCCAAATAGTTTTTGTTTTGACTTCATATAATTGAGTTTGCTGTTAACTTTTTGTCACTGTAGGTATTTCCATTTTATGAGCCAGAAACTAAACGGATTCTCTTTGTAGCGTTAAAACATTGTAGTTTAGTTTTATTGGCTCACACGTTACCTACGCGGTCGTATTTTAAAAATGCACATGCGGTGCCATTTCTCCGCAAAGCAGGCTGGTTTCTCTGACCTCTCTCACATCACAGGTCACAGGTCGTTGCTTCTTTCTATCCGTATACATAGGTAGGTATAATATGTGCATGATGTTACTTACTGTGGCCGATTCCACATTGGTGGGGTACTAGCAACCCTTCGTCGTCTCGCGCTTATCGGTCTGAAATGCAGGGGTTGTTAGGGTTTCTCCGGAATCCGGATATTCCTGTTGAGTGTATTGGTTTTGGTTTATAATGACTGCCGAAAGGGTTGACATAAATTGTTTAAGGCGTGAGGATAGATAATGAAAAAATATTGTTCCTTTTATTAAATACGATGACATCGCGGCAGTGCGGTCAGCATTCCACATTTTTCGTATACTACTGCAATTCAATCAATTTTTGTCATCGTTGTCGATTTTATTCCACTTGTAAAGTGATGTGAAATGACATTGCACTTTGCTTGGTTGTAAAATCATTATACCTACGAAGTTTGATAGTTAAGGTGAAAGTGATTTTGTACAAACCAGGGCGTTATGATGGTACCGTGGTACCAAACAGTGACAAACTGAGGGAAATTTCATCCATTGTAAGCAAGTTTCGTCGGGAGAAGATAGGTATGTACTGGATTTTTAATATCTTTTTGCAATCATAATAATAACTAGGTACACTTATTGACACAAAAAAACAACCTAAGTACATAAAATAACAGAAAACTGCGTATAAAATCTCACTAAGTAGAGCGTGAAAGTATAAGTATTGCAGTTCACGAACCTTGCATAGGTAAGTAGGTACCTAATTAAATTTTTCATCCTAAGCAGAAACCGCAACCTCTTGCCAAACGAATCTTGGCTCCAATTCCTACGTAATTAACACAGTCGTGCAGTGCAGACGGTAGCCCTATTAACCCTTTGCAAAGTGTGTGCTGCCTCTGTGATGCAGTCAGGAACGACTTGTAGATATGTCGGGAACTTGCCAAGTGGTGGAGTATGACCGGGATAGACCTAGGTAATAAGTATCTATATGTACGACTAGCTAAGGTGTACCACTCAGGTGTACCTAAAAGTACCTAAACAAAACATTTTTTTGGTACTTTCAGAACAGCGTTTGACCACAAGTCCCCTGGTGTTAAGTGACGATTTGGTCGAAAGTGGCGTCATGTTACACCTGGTTCAGATACTGGCCTTCGAGTGAGATTGCCGGAACACACCGATAGGTGCTTGGTGACAAATTCTTACCTTGAGGGTACTAGCTAGCCAGGTGAGTATTAGAAAATACCCTAACACCAGGCTACGGTTTTCCTTCACCGAAAGCTCAAGCTAAGATTCGAACCCACGACGGGTCGCTTCACTAACACTAAGCCATTAACGCTTCGAAAACCTTGCCTTATAAAGCTTCAACAATATTCCATCGTGTAAATCAAATTATTTGTGTTAGATATAATGTTGCACAATGTTTACTCTATTTATTTCCAAAATTGGAAAAAAAGTCTTTCGTTGGTTTTATTTATTTTCTATGACAGCAACTTCCCTACCTATATAGCTGTCGTCTCTACGTAAGTAAATATCAGGTAACAGCCCTCTCTTACCCTTCAAAAAGTCTGTCGTGTATTCTATAATGACTCGCAGAAGTGCAGGGTGTAAAGAGACCGGTAGAGAAACGTGTCCGGAACTATCGCCCGGACACGTTGAGTGGAGTAGAAGTAGAGGACCCTTACAACTGGGGAATTGTGGAAAGGAGACTGTTTATAGGTATGGGGGAAAACTACAAGTACCTAGGTGGTAGGTATTTCTGAAAGTGTATTGAAAGCTTCCTTTGAAATTAGAGAGTTACGTACACGCTGTTCCCCGCAGTTGCACCCACGTGGGCACGTTTATCGCGATAAAAATTAGCCTATATCCTTTCTCAGGCTTTACACTATCTATGTGGGTAATTTCATTTAAATCGGTTTACCTAGTAGTAATTTAGGCGTGAAAGACAGACAGACAGAGTTAATTATGCATTTATAATGTGAAAAGTAGGGATAGTAAAGTTCGTTTATGGACTGAATGTCTTCTAAATTAATATTTGAATAGCAAAACGCGGAAGACATTTACGTAAAAACTACTAATAAGTGTATTTATATAGCATTAAAATAAAATCTAACAATGTTGTTACGCCACGGGCTAGTGCTAACAAACCATAGATTATAATAACAAACTCAAAAGTTGTAATGCATCGCTCATAGCACAGATAACATCTACGATTTATAATGAGTGTTCGTATCGGATAGCATGCATAATTACGTACTATGTCCATCACCATAGCGGGGACCACCCACCTTGGCCACAAGGCATGACCAGGCCTGACAACGTACGGGAGGCCTAATTCATATTTTGTAATAATTAGAATAAAATACTTACATACGCCGATTAGTTATGCCCGATTAAAAATGATACAAATTAATTTCAGACGTTGAGCTTCATTTCGTAGACAATTACAACAGGCCTCGAGGTCTACTAAATGTTTAAATATTTAAACTAAGTAAATCAATATCAAAATTACCTATTTAAAAGAAAGATAGCACACCCTTTTCGACGATAACATTAATCCATGTAAATTTCAATTTCAATGTTGACGAATTGCTTTCTTACAAGCTATTTTTACCACAGATAATTTAAAGTCTATTACGAAATCCACGTTTTTACGAGGAAATAACGGCAGTAAAACGCATCGAACAAGGCATTAAAATGCCCACCTTTTATGGAGTCCATTATCGGGAAATCTACAACATTTATCCCTTCAGATGTCTACGAGTTACCTATTTCAATGAGACGGGTATTAGTTACGCATCAACGTCACCATTCTCACCGATTACAAAGTGCTAAATAACCAATAATGTGTTCACAGATTGGATAGTTCGCGGCTTCGGCTGTATTGTCGCTGTGATGCTGCTGTAAAGAACGTAAAGATAACTAGAGGGCATGCCCTAGAGGCGCCGGCCGCGGCCGTGCTGTCCGTATTGTACACGGATACCCGCTGTGGCAATATTTATTTATTTTTATCGAGAGCCGCTGTCGATAAGTGTCAATAAATTTTAAGCAGGTGTTTATATCGGAAACTCGAGATAACAACGCTTCTAAACGGAAATAAAGAGGAAAGCTCAGAAATGTAATGTAATGCTTAGATACCGCTGCGCTGGTTGCGCGGTGAGAACAATTTTATAGCAGTAAGTTTGGATGACACGTTTTATTTGTTTCGTTTCTTTTAAACTGTTGATGGCGTTTTAATTTTATGTCTACAAGCATTAAATTCTAGTAATAAGTAGAGTTTGAAGTCCACGTAAAACGTATTTCATTGTAAAAATTAGTTAGTTACAAGTCAAGCTAATAAAAGAATTTCTTTAATCAATTTAAAAAGAAATAACACAAGTAAAAACACTTATCTAAACCTTAAAATGTAAAATAAAACTACCTATCAAACTAAACAAACTACTTAATCTAATAAACCACTACCAGTTGGCAACGTTCCCAAAATGCTGGCCGCATTGCCGCGTTGAACGGCAATGCTTATTCGTTGCGCAAAATAACGACCAGCATTTTGGTCACGGGTAGCATCGACCAGTCGCTTTGATATATCATTATATATCGATTTTGCTCCCGGTCCCCACGGTCCAAGCGTTTCGACCCCAAAAGGCTCAAATATGTATCCACTGTCGAGATTACCATATTTGCGCCTTTTGAGGCCCTCTGCAGATTCAGCCGCCGCTAATAAAAGTGTTTTAATAATCTTATAAATATGATTTCCATTATTTTTACGGTTTATAATAACAGAACATAAAAAAGTAACCTTTTTACTTATCTGCTAGGTACTAAGTTTTCCTGTCCTTATGTAAGACAAGCATTGTATGATATGATAATAGCCGAAGATATCAGAAAATATTCCAGCCTTAATAGTTATCACGTAGTAGGCATTTAAACAAAGATAAGATTAGGCTGAGCATTTAGTTTATGAACACTTCAAAGTTCACGTGAACTTTAGAGATTTCATATAATTTATGAACTTTTACCAAGAATTGTTTGATGACCGTAAAAACCAGTCCAAATTTCTTGTATTTAGTCGGGCTCGTGGTATTTAAAACATCAAACTGCCGCCTAAAGTCCATTGCACAGTCTACTAACATTGGTCTCGAAACGTTTTAGTATCTAAGTAGCCACTTTAGCCTTAGCCGGCTGGCTTTAGTCCGCTTCAATGTGGCCAGGACCATAAAGACATTCCCGAACTGAGCCATTTGTTTCCCAAATGGAGATAGATTTCTAATAAAACAAATAAACACCGCTGGCAATGGCTGGTATGTTTTCTCGGTGCAACTTCTTTTTACAGCGCGATTGTCCCGTGATTTTTAAGTTTTAAAAGGTTTAAGAGGTAAGTTATTTCCTTTATACCTGATACCTGAGACACGATGCTTAAGACGGCGTTCAGTACCACTGTACCTACCACTATAACCACTGTTAACCGATAGGTATGAATTAGGTATTATGAGTTTCAGGACGCGTAAGTAAGATTAAGAATACATATATAGGTTGTAAATCATGCAGGTGTTCATACCTCAGGCCCTCAGGCGCTTTACAAGACTTGTGGAACGTGACCGCGCGACCCACTCGTAAAGCTGTACATTCGGGGACCAAACACTGTGAATGGGGAATACATGAACGGGTGTCGTAAAACCTTGTGAGGTGAACCAGCAAAACCTTTTGGAATATTCTACGGCGCCGGCGGCTGTTTGTTCAGTCAACTCATGAATAAACGCTAGGAAGTTCGCGAACTTTACGAGCATCGATAGGACTTTCTACCCTTCGTTGTCTGGTCGTGCCAATGGATCTTCGGTTCTGACGATAATGAAATGAAACTTAAAGGGTAGGTAGGTAGGTACTGTCATCAAATACACAAAAAGAAGTGTAGAAAGAAATAAGTACTAATGCTTAAAGTTGTTGCAATTAAAGTTATAATTAAATTACCTGTTAGTCTTCATAGGTTAGGATTTATGATCAATCTACAAATAAGTAACGACTTCATATTTAAAAAAAAAAACTTATCTCTAATGTCAATATAAATATTTTGTTTTTTCAGCATTTTAAATGGAACTTCCCATGACAGGCTACAACGCTACATCATGCTATGCTATCCCAATGCACCAAACTGGCTCCCACGCTGCAAAAATGCAAATAACGTGATGGAGTGCAAATGAGGGCCCATGCGGCGCCTGCCAACGAGCACCGCCCGTCACCGGCTCGTATCCGGGACGCATCAGTCTGCCCGTCCCGTCCGACTGTCGTCCGGCATACATACCTCGTGTCGTATGCCGTATATCAACTGCCATGCACGCTCATTCTGTCTGCGTTTCGTTTGTAACGTGACGCGTCGTAATAATCGCTGCTAGGTAATTAACAATTTGTACGATGTTGACAGGTATCCAGATTATTTCAGAGTAAATTAAAATAAGAATTAATCAACACATTCAAATTGTTCAAATCAAAGAATTTTGTTACTCAGCAGCCGGCATGCTTATCAATATAAATGTACCTACCCAATGGCAAAAACTTAAGCATTGAGTGCCCTCGTTGCAGCATTAACTTGTTCGGTCGTTCGATTGGTACCGACAGCAACTACTAAATGGTTTTGTAGAGATCTGCAGATCTAACAAACTAGGTTAGGCATTTGCTTCTCTCTATTTCAATTTTTTCAATTCATTTATTCACCATAATAACATGTGTCGTTACTCTAGGCAAGTCAGTTGTACAATATTTTCTCAACGATATTCGAATTACATAATAATAATAGGTAAGTCAACATTCTCATTAGTCGTCATAAAAATAATAATAATAATAATTGAACATTACATTAATAAAATTAATTGGTTCATGCACAAAATAAAATTAACGATTTACTACCGTTGGTCCTCAAACAAAAATGAACCCTCACCCAAACGGATCGTCATAAGTATACGGAGAAAAAAGACCTTCCGAAATACCGTTTTCCTTCTGAGTCAAAAGGGAAGGACTTGTGATTCAGAAGGAAAACTGAGGTAAAATAAGGAAGGAATTGGTCTTGGAAGGTAAGACTCAGAAGGAAAGTCAGAATTTTTTTCTCAGTGTAGGTGACTGGGTTACATACTGATCTTCTGCAGCTCCACTATGAATTCAAATTCATTAAGACCTTATAATAATGGTAGGTAGGTACAAAACACATATCTTAGAGGTAACATATTAATTACATTATAATGACTGGTTGAAGTCAGTCTTTTGTAGGAAATAGTGGGCACATATTGTGGCTATCTGGGTGCTGCCGCAACTGTATGGTGTAGGCTGCGTGGGTGGCGTCCCGTTTCTTTGCGGTTACGGTTACGCTCAAATCGAAGCATTGGTTGACCGCTGCTCATCTTTTTGTATTTTAATTTGTTACAAATTTTTTGTTGCACATCTTTATGTATATTTAATTAAATTATCTTTACGTACTCACCTTTATTTAAATATATCACTGTGACTATTTCTTTGTTTCTTTGTTTTTTGTCGTTCACTTCCGTCTCTAGATACGTTTTGGAAACCAGCGCGGGTTATGAAAACCACTCTTTCTTTAGTTGTCTTGGTTTTTGTTAGTAGAATAAATGTTTCATTTATGTCTTAATTTTCATTATTTCACTATCAGCACCGCGTAGCATTTGCAAAACTGAACGCTTGATCCTTAAATCACTCGCCAAGCTTGAACTTCCCCAGCAATGTGCTACGTTCATGAAATATTTTGTAGCCTTTCTCAAAAACAGTTCTTCTCTCGTCCAGGCTCTTAATTAATTTGATTTGAACATTTCGCGATGCAGGCCCTTCAGCAGCAAACATATAAACGAAGAATTACTGGAATAAATGTTCGTAACGAAGTTATAATGGGTGTTTGGGGCACGGCGGAGCAATTAAAGCGCCCATTAGAAGGGTTGCTACGAACGAACTGATGGGATTTGTTGAAGGGACTCAATGTGTCGACGTACCTACGTGTTATTTTATTTTCAACTAATTGCGCCTAGCGGCTTCGCCTGCAGTTGCCCCGATTTCCTATCATTATTTTATTTCAACTAACAAAATAATAGTCTCCTGCAAAACTGCTATCGACAATGATTTTTAACCCCTGGCCCAAAAAGAAGGGTGTTATAAGTTTGACGTCGATGTCTGTCTGTCTGTCTGTGGCATCGTATGCGGTTTTTTTTCATATAAAAGCCAGTTTCCTTGCGGAGTCGGTTCTTAGCTTTGCCGGCGTAAGGAGGTTGGAACAGGCGTAGCTAGTTTTAAGATTGACGTTTTAAAGTGATCACAAAGTATCCAATTGAATAAATAACTATTGACTATTTTTTGATGAAAATCGGTCCAAGAAGTCGGGTTTTTCTTTTAATTTTAAATTTATAGTTATTAATTACATACCTAGGTAATTAAGAAATTGCATTAAAATAACTAAGTAAGTATTTATGTTGCGTAAAATATAAATCCATAGCTAGTTACATAAAACATTCAATTCCGAGCAAGTCATTTCGTTTGAACAAGTAATAAATCTCAAGTGCCCCAAACACATGGACTCCGGAATTCTCACGAAGTTTTAAAATGTTAGCGGGAAGCTGGCATACTTCTCGCAGCTCTAGCAAAAAGATTTTCTTACAGTAAGTACCAAGGTACCTACTACCTAGGTAAAGTGCACCAAGATTTTTATAGGTTGTCTCTTCTGCGGGTGTCTTCTGGAATCTGGATGCGTACCATTATAGTAATATCAGTTACCATGGCAGGTAATTGATTTTTCTTAAGTGAAAGTTTTTATTACTCGTACTGGTTAATTTTGCAAGAATCTTAAAACTTGTCAAGAAAATCCTTTAACTCAAGTTATTGTCCACTCAGTTTTTTTATGTAGTGTAGGTAGGTATGTCAATTCCGGATAGACTTTTGTTTTATAACATTTATTGCAGTAAAGCTTGAAACATGCATCTCCTAACGTAGGTGTATTTATACCTAATGGTAGTAGTAAATACTCAGCTTAACTTCCACGGCGTTCTAATTACACATGCTTTATTTATAACGTACCTAACTCAGGGCGTAGTTATTGCTCAGAGAGAACGCTAGGGGCTTTGATATGCAATATACGAGAACGGTCGCGCATATTATTTATATAAAGTCGGGAATTGTTTGTCTACGAATCGAGCAGCACCTTTGCAGGGTTGGAGGTAGGAGAGGGCCAAACATACTCTTGCCTCTAACTCGAGTTTATTTTCATCGAAATATCTTGAGCTTTCGCTGTTAAGAAAGACATAGTGGTGATACTACAGCTTGGTAGTAGGGCATTTAGTGCTTGCCTGGCTAGCTATCACCGCCAATTGCAGTCGCCAGGCACATGTTCCGGCAGCCCCTCATGAAAGCCAGTTCCCAATCTAGGTGTAGCGTGGCACCGACCGACTTTGACCACATCGTGACTCGTGGTCAAACGCTATGATGTAAAAAAAAACAAAATAAAAAGACCTTAACTAGGAAGGTAGTAAAAAAAATAATTAAGTAAATATGAAATTATTATGTTCATTTCAACACTCCTGCTAGCCACAAATTGCTTTGGCAGTCGTAAACGCGAGAACGAATTTTGATTAATCTTGTAGCCTACGAGGACTTGGAAATCAGGACCTACGAGATGCCTACGAGTCGTAAGTTCTGATTTCCACTTCCCTCTTAAAAGAACAACGCACCTTTACAGCCTTTTACAGCCCTTTGTGTGTATGCCTAGAGGGAGTCAGAGGGACAGACCCGCCCGGTGAAGCTATAAAGACCGGCGGCGGAGACCAACAGCAATAGTCAGTTCAAAAATAAGGGGGCAGACAGCTGAAAGCCTCTTTCTCTTGCAGTACAACGCAGACAAGGGTGTCCGGAGGCCTAATGCGATTATTATGCGCCCCGCTCACTAATGAGGCTTCCAACAACAGCCTACTTAGCGAATACATTTTCACAAAGACCACTTGAGCTCTCAGACGTTTCTTTGTCTTATTATTTTCTTACAAATTTGCGTTGAAAATTCAAAGCAACGTTAATAGAGATTGGAAGCTACTTTAGGCACTTTCACATGTGCAAAACAAACTACATGATATACGCCTAGATAGATAGAACATAAAAAATATATATTTCTCAGTACACAACGCTATGGGGGATGCACAGGAGGCAGTCATCAAAAGCAAAGCGATAGCTAAGTATTTGCTGTAAGCTGTAAGCCAATCCATAAAAACACACGTCACTTGCTATCTGTCTGTTATCTTTTCACGACATCAAAATGACTAATGCCCGAAATTAATAATCGATCCGATCCGTAATCCACGGATTTGGATCGATATGTCATGTCATTATATATGTATATGTCATTTTAGTACTAGGGACTAGGGCTTGACAGATTACTACTGAAATGACATATTATGAAATGACATATCGATCCAAAACCGCGGATAACGGATCAGGATCGTTTATTAATTTCGGGCGTTAACCGATCTTAGTGAAATTTGGTAGGGACGTAATTTGGACCCTGCGGAGGACTTTTTGTCGGATAAACTGTAGTCCACCTAAGTGAAACGCTAGGAAAAATCGTCTCTCCTATGTTTAAGTATCCATAGCTAATTCCTTTTCCTTTCTTAACCTGAATTTGCTGCAAATAGTTCTATTTCCGTTTAATTGAAAACAGAAAAGTAAAGTATCATCCAGTAGGTACGGAGGGTTAGGTAAACACGGCTTGGAAGCTCAATCTCTCGTCGTGTTTTGATTACCAACACCGCCGTTGGAGCACGTACAATGTTTAGTCCGGTGCTAATTTGGTACGGGTGCCTGCCTGCTTACACAATAGAGTGGTTATGGCGAAGAAAGATGTAATAATTGGGTCAATTTCTCAAGTAGAAACATTTCATGGTGTGGCAGAAAACTTTAGCTCAAAATGCTGATACGTATGTAGTGAGTGTAAATTTATTTGAGGAGAAATGTAGCCTCTATATAGGGTAAGTAATAAACATAGAATATAAACATTATTATTATCAGTCTAATTTTATCAACGCTGTGACTCGTCACCTATATACGTTGTCTAAATTAAAATCCAATTACTGTCATTTATAGAACCCGCGCCCCGCGATTTTACTCGCGTCTTCCCGTTATCCCGCAGCAAACTTTTTCCAGGATGAAAAGTAACATATGTTTTAATCCGTTCAGTAGTTTTTGCGTGAAAGAGTAACAGACATCTATACTCACAAAACTTTCACGCTTTAGCATTTAGGCACTGATATAGAGAGATACGAGGAAATCGATCCCGTAGTTTTTGAGCTTATTCGTTACAAATTCGTCACTTGAGAGCCAGTTCCCAGTCCAGGTGTAGCGTGGCGCCATCCTCGACCACATCGTCACTTAACATCAGGTGACTTGTGGTCAAACGCTACCCTGTAAATGGTAAAAAAAAAAAAAAGTGTAATCGTGGGGAAGTACTACTACCATACTTATTTTTAAAGGTCGGCAACGCATCGGCAACTCCCCTGGTGTTGCAGATGTCCATAGGCGACGGTGACCGCTTTCCATCAGGCGGGCCGTCAGCTTGTTTGCTAATCTATTACATAAAAAAAAAAAAAAAACAAAACATACAATAATAGGTACAAATCTTTCCTCTTTAAAATATTATCCAAAGTGTAGATTTCGTGCTTTCATCGATACCTTTACCAGTAACCGCATCATCACTTGCCATCTGGTGAAATACTTGTCAAACGCTAGTCAGACAAATATAAAGAAATCTCGACAATCGGGCACGGTTTAACATCAACAGACAGCGTTTCCATCGGCGCCGGCGCAATGTTCCCGAAGCATGCAAGCACTTGGCCCGTCAGGAAGCGAGTCTGGTTTACGAGAGCTGAATCGTAAACAAGCGAGTTCATTGCAAACCAAGTGAATGATAAATGCTCAACAATATGACTGCAAATACCTATTTAGAGAAAAAAACAAAATGGGTAGTGTTTTTATTTTGATAATTAAGTTTCCTTATATGTAAATAAATTATTTCCGTGACTTATAGAATTCTAAATTAAGTATCTACTTACTTTAAATATCTAAATTAGTTGCTTGTTTATTACTTAGTCTGTATTTGAATTACACAAATTATTATTATTATTCTGGCAAATTGAAAGTTACGGTCCCTGAGAAAACTGGGAAACGATCGGTATAAAGATACAGTCAGCTATAAAAGTTGATCATATTAGTTTTCAAGATTCAAAGTTTTCGCTCGGAAAAAATTGGAAAATTGTGAGTACTACGAAATTGTAATTGGAAAAGAGTGACTTTAGTTTCTGACTATACTCAAAAACACAAAAAGGTAGAGATTAAGTGGAATCTCTATGCAATATTTCAAAGTGGATATTTCTTAGAAGTAATTATGCTGTTATACCAGAACAGAGCAATATCTATTTCTAGACATTCATAACTTTAATGATCTAGGTTAAATTTTATTTCTCTGTTAGGTACGCTAAACCTCTCAATCTAAACATAGAGTTCATCCGCGTGCTTTTGTTGACTACGGGCTGGTTTTTTGACTTGTCGTCAATGTTAATAATAACTAGTTAGGTATAGTCAAAAATACACGAAAGACTACACTGAGAAAAAAAAATCGTCTTTCCTTCTGAGTCTTTACCTTCCAAGACCGATTCGTTCATTATTTTACCTTAGTTTGCCTTCTAAATCACAATATAAATCCTTCCCTAAAACGGTATTTCGGAAGGTCTTTTTTCTCCGTGTAGTGGACGATGCGACGTATGAATTCAGCAATGAATATATAAGGGAAGAAGTCAATTAGAAGCCTTTTTTAAAGCTTGCAGTTGAAGTAGTAAGTCTTCAGGGTTACTGACCGCATCGATCAAGTACGTAGGTACACGCATGCCCTTCTTTAATCAGCGTTATAACATCGCGGAAAGTTGTTATAAATTAACAATTACTGTGCTTAGAACAGATTTCATTAAGCGGGTGTGCCAAGTCCACCGCCATATGTTGAACTACGCTTACACACGCGAACTTTGAATATGTCACCTGCGATTTGTGAAATGTGGGAATTTTATAGAATTCCTAGGCAACATATATTTTATATAAGATTTAATCAAGGAGCAAGTCCTTGTGGAGGAGTGTTGTTGTTTGGACCCACTTCGTCACACTATCGCTCGTCTCGAGCATCATTCGCTTGTAGGATTTTAAGACCTCCTATGTATCTAACTTCGCACATACCTATTGGTCAGCTATTTACTATTGTAAAAAGTTCGGACACTGGATTTTCGAATGCTTTGTCCGAGCGTTTTGTAGAATGACCGCATTATTCACATTCCCGGTAACAATAATTAAAACAAGCAATTATCAAGTCCTTCAATCAAGATACAGTCAAGTGCTCGCTGAAAATAAATTTTATGGGAAACTCTAGGGTTTTCCAATAACTGCAATGCAACCCCAATTTGATGACTAAGTATATATATACCTACGCTACGGCTTAATTATACGGAAGTATATTTTTTTGTATCAGTTCAGCTGTCCTTGAAAACTTCCTTAATAATGAATAGTTTCCTTTCCTAATAATGCAGAGGCTGATTTTGGTAATACCTAAAGAAGTAGGTACTATAATTATTTCATATAAGTCAAGTTACAAAATAGATAAATTGTTAACAAACGTTTTTATTTCTTAAAGTCATTGCACGACTTCACACGAACAACTACACCAATCTTTCTATCAGCAAACCCCTCAAGTTAATACTAAAGTTCAGAGCGCGAGGAGGTCCGCTTTGGTGGCGGTGGCGGAATCGGGTCCCTATAGTGCTTAGAGTAGATGTCGTCCCAGAAGCGAGCGCGGCGCTCCAGCAAGGAGCCCTGCAGGGTGATCTCATTGCTCAGCGACATGTGCGGCGACCAGTCCTTTACCACCGCCGGCCATTGGGGCAGCGACGAGCCTTCTGGCACTGGCTTGCTGAAATATGCAACAAAAGTTGAAAGGATAACCCTAGTTACATACGGCAGCTATAATATAGGTAGGTACATTATTGCAAGACATAGCTCCACATAGTTCAATATGTTTTGCTGTAAGAAACTGCAGGAGACCTATAGGTATGTAGTTACGAGAATAATATCGTATATTATAGCTGTCGCGATTTGGGTAAGAACTGAGCTGAGAGTCAGCTCACAATTCAGATAGCGTAGCACCACCATCGACCACATCGTCACTTTACATAAGATTATATCTGTTGTATCTGTGGTCAACTGGTACCCTGTAAGATGGGAAAAAGTAAAAGAACTTTACGTCCCAACAGTGATCTTTTTTCCCGACTTACTCCTAAAATCTCCCTTTCTAAAAAGAACCCTCAAATCTCTACGTAGTACGTTCACAGATGCCTGCATTTTGCTCTACAAACAATACAATTTTAATTTAAAACATCGTGCAATTCGGTTAGAATTATCGTGACGAGTTTTATCGGGAAAATACGAGGCGCATCAGATAGTTTTTGATAAACACTTACCCAGTTTTAATGAAATTACCCCATAGTTTTCTTACAATAGCAGACATTTTCAAAAATTCTGCAGTAGGTTCGAATTTAGGTGTGTATCCCGGCATGGCATCATATATTGCTGCGCTCTGAGCGCAGTGGTTAGCTCCTTTAACGTTAGTATGAGGCACAAAAGGGGTGTTATCGTCAACAAACGAGAAATCATACAGGTATATTTGGTTGTGACCGGCTTCTAAGTGATAACTTACAGTTCTCAACATTGGATATGCAAATACAACATCTGTAAAATAATCAACATAGCCGATAATGTTATCATCCCCTACGGGTTTGTCTCCAAAATAAAACTCTTTAATTTGTTTCGCTACTTCTTCTCTTTGCTGTTCAGATTCGAATTTCAAATCAGCCGGTAGAAAATCTGAAAACTTTTCATTCATCTTGTGTTTCCACGATTCAAAAAAGTCAATTCTAATGAGACCTTCCATGTTAGAAAATCCATACAGTAGAGGCAATTTTTTGTAATTTCCTGATTTTAATATTTCAACAGGAGACTTATCCAGGAACACTTCGCCCTTCGTTGCCCGCTCTACACAAGGCGAGGGCCCAAATGTCGAGTCTGTTTTATCAAAAAATGGCATACTATTCAGGTTTTCAAATGAAACCGTTTTAAAGAAATCTTCCAATGCATCCAAATCATCCACATTAGTGAAGTTCAATTCCTTTGCAAACCGTTTTGCGTTTTCGAGTGGATCAGATTGAATCGTCCATTGTGCAATGCTGGCACCGCTTTCAGGTATAACCTTGTTGAATAAACCTTCAGCCGATTTCGACAACATAAGTAAGTCTACGGAAGCCGCGCCTGCGCTCATTCCTTGGATTGTGATATCATCGGGGTTCCCGCCAAAGCTGGCTATGTTCTTCTTTACCCATCGCAAAGCAGCTACTTGATCCTTCATGCCAGCATTTCCAGGAACATCTTCTGTACCAAGACATAGAAACCCGTGAGCACCAAGTCGGTAGTTAAACGTTACCAAAACTATATTGTTTTCGGCCACGTATTTGCCCAGTGTCACCATGTCACCGTTTCCTAGTTGGAAAGCTCCTCCATGGACAAGAACCACAACTGGCAAGTTTTTTTCTTTAACGTCAGTGACGTAGACACTGGCTATGAGGCAGTCTTCCTGCTGCCTTACTTCTGGAACCTCAAACATTTTCAAAACTACTTGAGGGCAAACGATGGTCCTGCTGACTGCTTCTAGTGTATGCATCCATGTTGGAGGTGGAAGTGGAGCCTGAAAAGATTTTAATTATTCATAATTAGATCTATACCGAAACCGACATGCCCAAGAACTGCAACATTCA
This sequence comes from Opisthograptis luteolata, assembly GCA_931315375.2. NCBI lineage: Eukaryota > Metazoa > Arthropoda > Insecta > Lepidoptera > Geometridae > Opisthograptis > Opisthograptis luteolata. The sequence goes on along the minus strand of OV928036.1, from coordinate 9,764,503 downwards.
AGGGCATGCGACATCTACCAACCCGCACTGGGCCAGCGTGGTAGATTACAGCCCATACTCTCTCCCTGAGAGAAGGCCAGAGTCCCAGCAGTGGGAACGTGAAAGACTGATAATGAAAGAATAATTAATGCAATATCGACTCATTAACAATGTGAAGTTTCTACACATCTGTTAATAGATAATTTACTTATACAAATAGTTAATCCAGTTGTTATACAAATAATAATAATAAATATCGGGGACCATTGGCAGTGGGAACGTGAAAGGCTGATAATGATGATGATGAGATCTATAACAATCGACTCTATTAAATAAGTAGGAACCACATTAGTTCGTCTAACAGCTAAAATTTGTTTCATCGCAATAGTTATAACCGCTGTTTTTCAAAAAATCGTTGAATGAAAAAGTGACCAAGGTACAACAGGTTCCCCTAAGAACCTAAAATAAGACAGGTCAGTATAAACTGGACCATGGTCCATCTGATGGTAAGCGTGGCACTGCGACCGTCAGCTTGATGATTTTTTTTAAATGGTAAGCATTTCACGGGCACCCAATCCTTCAAACCAGAATACTATTAATGTTCTATACATTACTAAAATGATATAATGTAATACATTTATATTCAAGTTATCTTTGTGGAATGTGAAAATATAAGCTATTTAAATATGTATGTAGGTAGGTACTTAATATAAATAAAGAGACCTTTTATAATGCTAATATAAATAAAACATGGCTTAGTCATTTGAAAAAGTGTACTTTTCCATCAGTGAAATAATTTTCAGAATCGGATCAGTAGTGCTACCAGAGAATTACCTCCTATAAATAAACAAACTCGCATACAAATTAACAATAATTTACAATTTACTTACAAAGAACTCTTTACTTTAGTAAATTATCAATTATTATCAGCGTCATTATCATAACCTACTTTGTGGTAGAGAATTATTTAACAGTGGTAAACACTTCTTGTTTGTAAATGATATAATTCACTAGGTGTTTCCCCACGGTTTCACTCACAGTAGCCGTGTATTTTCCCAGATATAAAGTAGCCTATCCCTCCCCGGTCTCAAACTATCTCTGTACAAAAAAATCACGGTTGCTTCATTGCTGCGTGAAAGAGGGACAAAGTAACAAACGCACTTTTGCATTTATATGATGTGTGAGGAGCGAAGGTCGTAACAATTAACTCACCTTGAACCTGTTCGGGCCAGTAGGCACGCTGGCGTAAGGTATGCTTTGAAAATGAAAAATTCCGGAATCCGGGTCCTTGTACCCGCGAACCGATCCCTGCGCGATGTTGACAACGGTTGAGTCTCGCACATCCGCCTCCGCCGCGGCCGCGTAAACCACGCCACACAAACAAATCAACGTGCTCCTCCACATAGCGACTACACTATACTGAGCTACGCGATGTTTTGATGACATAATGATGGGTTGATGAGAATAAAACAAGTATTACGGACTCATTATATGGTTATGACAGCGACTCTACCTGCGCAGCGATCATAGATTAGATTGGAATCTCCTAATCTTCGTAATTAGTTTACGTGCGATTTCATTCTCGTAATCAACACTGTTTCAGCCTAAATGTATTTTAAAAAGGTAAAGTTTTAAAACCCAAAGAGAAAACCCAAGATTCTCAAAACTTCTCTTGTTTATCGTCGTAAAAACCACCCAGCGGCAACCGTTTTGGCGTGAACGAAAGACTAACAAACATATACATAAATGTTTCACTTATAATGGTACAAAATTTGCTGGTGCAGCGTGACTTTGCGGAAATCTATAATTTTAGTACTTTGGTAGGTACTCAAGAAAAAAATATACATATGTAGATTATGTAGCTATTGTCACTTCTATAAGCCTGCTATATTGCATCAGATCAGACGAATGGAACTAGTCAAGGCAAAGATAATTGCCTTGGTTCGTAGACCGACACTCGCTTGGGAGATTTTTTGTGATTATGATTTGAGTAGGTAGAAACACTAACGTCCTTAGTACGTACTACGAACGTATATTTTTTTGCCGAAATTCATTATTAATGTAGGAACTTTGGTACTTGAGAAAAAAAACAAATATTTAGGTTTTCCTGCTATATGTCAGGCTATATGTAACTAGTTCACAATGTGAGAATATAATAGAATATGGGAAGAATGAAATGTATGTGAAGTTCACATGTGAACTTCACATACATTTCATTCTTCCCATATTCTATTCATTAACTGTGACATAAATAACGTGCCTTTAATTAATATTATTGATTTGTTTATTTTATTGGATTTTGACATGTGTAGGTATTAATAATAACTCTGATTTAATTAATGTACCTAATTGGTGTTTTGCCGTATCAGTTAATTGAATATAAATAATTATCATTTCATCAAGGTAATAGGGATGCTTGCAGCGTGAATCTACACTCACTTGGGCGATTGTTTTTAATTATTATCTAGGATAGGTAAGTAATAAAATATTTATTTATTTATTCAATTAATACGGCTAAGCCAATTAAATTAATTTCATCGCAGTTTAACCAAACTAAATAAGAATCACAAGCAATGCACAATGTACAATAATAAAATCATAGTTATTATTAAAAATAAAAAAGAAATAAAAAAACTTAGTACATAACAATAATAATAATAAGTATCTAGGTACTACCAAAATAGTCGTACCTACTTCACACGTAGTTGGTAGTTATTACTTTTTACACCAATACTAAATCAAAAGAAAATTTGCTTGCAGAATCCGACAACCTGTTGTCGATAAAAGTTTCGAGTGGTTACCACGAAATAGAAGACGCAGTGTAGGATGAGGTATACCTATCTTTATATAGACCTACGATCTGATAAAAGTTGCAGGAAACCTTTACATGCAAACGGCTATCAATACTGCAACCGCACATTCGTGGTTGTGTTTCTTGCAGCTGCTGATGGTGATAATAATTATGTTAATTTATAGGTTTGTTATCTACTTATTAATGTTCATCGAAGACGGTAGACGCGATTGGAAAAACATTAACAAACCAGATAAGGGTAAATTATTCTTCTTTTTTGTTTCCTAATGAGTACCTAATAATACCATTTCTATGGAATATATTAGTATATAATTGTAGTAGATTCCATTTTCTTAAATTAATAATACTAATTACAGTTCGGAGTGTGGTTTTGGGGGTGGCGTGGGTGGAGGCATTGGCACCCGGTAGTATTTCGAGTAGATTTCGTCCCAGAACTGCGCTCGTTCTTGCATTAGAGAACCTCGTAACTCCACTTTGACGCCCAACGACATGTGCGGAGACCGGTCCACGCCCACCGCTGGCCATTTGGGCAACGGTGAGCCTTCTGGCACAGGTTTACTGTAAGCAATTAGATTTTTAGTAAAAAAAAAATTGGTTGTCTGTAAAGTCGGTTTACTGACGATAGTTGAACGTGACAACGTCGATTGGCCGATTGTGCTTCTTTGTCGCTCGTTCCGCGCTCTCGCTTGCACTTCAAGCCTTACATTGAACGCCTCAGAGTGAGGTAACGCCGCAGAGCGAGAAAACGCCGCAGAGCGAGATAACGCCGCATGAGTCATGTTTTTTCGTGCGTGCAGCCGGCTCTATCGATTATAAGACGTCTATAAGACGTTGTCACGTCAAAAAAAAAGTCCTTCCGAAACCACTTGTCCATTGTAAAAGTAGTAAGAGTTCGGGAAAATAAATAAAGAAGTTCATAACCTGCAGTCAAGACGTTTTAGATAGTAAGCAAAGGAAAGAAGAAGTAAGATTTTCTATAAAGAGTTACAATCAATAAATACTTAGTCCAACCTCAAAATCTGTGATAGTAGGTAGGTAGCAGAATGTTACATGCGAATATGAATAGCTTACCTAGTTGTAATGAAGTTGTACCACATCTCCTGCAATAGGCCTTGCATGTTTTTGTACTCTTCTGATACGTTCACGTTTCCTGGGTTTATAAACTTTCTTCCGTCTAGGACATGCGCCGTCTGAGCGCAATGATTCGCTCCACGCACCTTGGTATGAGGCACGAGTGGAGTATCCTCATCCACAAACGAGTATTCATAAAGATATATTTGATCATGGCCTGCCTCCACATGCAGCTTTATTGACAGTAATGTAGGATACGCAAATTGAATGTCAGTAAAGAAATCAATATAGCCCAAAATAGTATTTTCATCAATCGGCTTGTCGCCAAAATAAAATTTCTTTACAAGGTTTGCCACTTTCTCTTTTTCTATTTCGGTTTCAAACTGCAAATCCGCTGGTAAAAAATCAGTAAACTTTTCATTCATTTTCTGTTTCCAATCTTGAAAGTTTGGTGTTTGGAATATGCCTTCCATGTTATCAAAGCCGAATAACATAGGCAACTTTTTGTACTTTCCATTTCTTAAAATGTTGACGGGAGCATCGTGGAGAAATACTTCAGAAGCGCCAGTATCTCGTTCCACGCAAGGTGTCAAGCCAAACGTAGAATTGGGATAGAATATGCCTGAGTTCTGCAAAAACATATCGATAGGAGCATCTTTGAAGAATTTTTCTAAAGCGTAAATATTGTCACTATCGGTAAAACCGAATTGACTGGCAAAATTTTTGGCGTTTTCTAGAGGATCGATTTGCAAAGCAATGACACCAACACTAGCTCCACTTTCCGGAATGACATTGTTAAACAATCCTTTTGTAGTTTTCGATAGCATCAAAAGATCAACAGACACCGACCCAGCGCTTCCACCTGCGATGGTCACGTCATCGGGGTTTCCACCGAAACTTGCGATATTCCTTTTCACCCAACGCAATAAAGCTAGCTGGTCCTTCAAACCAGCATTTCCTGGTGTGTCTTTAGTGCCCAGACATAGAAAACCATTGATACCAAGTCGATAATTAAACGTGACAGCGATAATCTTCTTGTTTTTTACAAAGTTGATTGGTGGAATCATGTCTCCATATCCGATCTGGAAAGCTCCTCCATGTACATAGACTACGACGGAGAGATTTTTGTCTTCTGTATCAGGTACATAGACACTTGTAAGGAGGCAGTCCTCCTGCATCAGTTTAGTGCCTACGAATGGGTTTGAAATTTGCGGACACACAATGCCTTTATCGACTGCGTCTAGTGGCTGAAGCCATGCCGGTCCCGGCAGAGATTCCTGAAAAAATAATTAGGTAAGTAGTAGGTACATCGAAATAATGTCTATCCTTCTCATTAATATTATCAATGCTTATTTAGTAATTTGTGTGCCAATATCACAGTCGCTTGATAGTACGGTGGATATCATGTGTTGGACATTGTTATAAATCGTATATCATAACAGTTGTACCTACCTAACCGTCTAGATTAGATAATTTCTCGGATATCATATAATTTTTTGAAAGTTACATTCATACAATATGCAGACATTCTACAGATCACATAGAAGGCTACTGTTCCTAAAGACACATAGCTAGAATTCTGTCACGACATCTGATATGTCTTACCTTAAACCTTTGCGATCCAACAGGTGCAGTAGCGTATGGTATACTATAGAAGGTGAATACTCCCGTGTCAGGGTCCCTGCGCCCGCGCACAGCGCCTTGCGCAGTTTTCACTACACGAACATCTCTACCACCATTCTCCCCAGAGTCAGACGTCGCAAAGTGCACAGGGGCTACGACTAGGCACAACAACACGTACCTCCACATTCTACGGAACGCTGTCACTGACTGAACGTAGTCATGAACTGACCAACCACAGATGTACAAATAGCCACAGGTAGCTGTGTAATATTATCATACTAAACTTGTGTATCACTTTTATTAGTTTTATTAAGCAAAAGAAGTCAACGGTCCAAACATTTGCCATGGCTTATCTATCGGAATATTGTTCCACGAATATTTTATTTTTATCTAAATGCAAACTTTTGTCATTGATATCTCAAAAAGATAAGGTAAATTCCCGCAGTCAGAGTTAAAATATTAAAGTTTTTTTTAGCACGTAATTCTAAAGAGTACCTACCTATGTTTCTTCTAGTTCTAAAGTTCCTAGCTTTATACGATCTTGCATTACACATATGCGCAAAAGTGCTGTTTTATCAGAATGTAAAGGTGAATTGAATTTTCAGAAGCTTTAACACGTTGCAAGTGCACGGGACAATAACGATGAAGTGACGCCCGGCGTTACCGTGTTCACTGAAATTTCAGATTCATCGTGTTAAATGGCGCGGGAAAAACCACCTGAGCACTCCGATGGTATTACATCTGCATCGACGGCGCATCATGTAGGATAACGTGAGCATCAGCAAAAACGACGCGCACTACGCGAGCTTTTGTTTTTTATTGGTGGAAGAAAGAGTTCTGCAAATCATTTATATTATGGTTCCGTTTAATTTTGATGAAAGAAACATTGACGAAAAAGCGTAGGCGTATTGGTTAAAAATAACTATAACTGTATGACTTGAATCAGTTTATAAAATATAAATATCTCGGGACTTTACTCACAAATTGACCTAGTCCCAAATTTAGCTCGAAACTTGTGATAAGGGCACTAGACAACGATATAACATGCTTTAACATAGATACCTACTATAAAACTGATGAATCTACGAGTACTAATAAAACACTAGAAAATTTAACTCTGTAGATAGCCTGACGAACATTAGAAAATGACCGACTACCAAGCTATAGTTTCCTTTTCCGAAAACTCAAAGTTACAGGATTTGAACTCACGACCAAAGCAAAAAATAATAATTTCCATATTGACTCTTGTAATGTATCTACAGACAGTCATTAGTAGATAAAGATAAGATCCTTAATCAAGTAGTAAGTACCGCTGCCTCGTTAGGTACTCTTAAAACGTTCTTGCACATCGCCTAAATGCCTTCCACTAAACGTCTTCCACTAAAAGTCTACTCCGAATCGAAATCTTAAAAGGGTCGTGGAAAATTGTGCAATGAACAGTGAAATGAGTTCTGGATTCTTGCTGCTGAGGTCGGCATTCGGAGAATTTTGATTTATTGCTCTGATCCGGTCAGCCCAGTGATGTTATTTACTAAGGAATATTAAGCATTTAGGTTGTATTCAGCGGATTTATTTAAGACATCATCTATGGAGACATAATTATATCAATATTTCTTATGTGATATACCTACATCTTTTTCAGTAGAAATATCGGCTTTCGAAAAACGATTTCAATCTAGCATGAACAAGACCCTACTTTTACAACCTACCCTCAATCTCAATACTTCTGGTTTGTGACAGCACCATGAACGGACATTAGCAGAATTGTGAAAATAATAATTGTCTCAATTCTAACTAATTATTTATTACTCGCTGAAGCCATAATTATATATGTACTCAGAAGTCAACTCATGTCAAATTGCAAAACCCTTTTTACCGTCGCGTCGTATAATACTATAAAATAGGCCACTCAACACACAATGGTACGAGTATAAGCATATAGTGAAAAAGCGGGACTGCAGCAGACCGATGAATTTTCAATTTTCCGCGTGTCCGTCACATTCATCACGAGTGTTTTCATTGCGCGCGTCAAAATTACTTATCGTCGCAATAAGCCTACATCACTGACACAAACAAAAAACCACCTAACGACCCTGTTTGAACAGTTTTAGCGGAAAACAGCGAACACGCTCGTGAATCACATTTACGAGCTTCGTATACCGTGCGAATCTTGGCTTAAGGTACCTCCTACCTGTGTGATCAGCTCGTATTGTAGGAATACCTCGTATAGTATACTTATGCATGATGTAAAGGTCGTGCCTAACCTTTTTAAGAGTTAGATACTAGACTGAAATCTGCACTAAGAAAAACAAAAGCGTAACACAATATATTACAAGAAAACTTTAGTGACTTATGCAAGCTCCAACAGCCTACCTACTCAACATTAATGGATATAGAATACGCACGACACCGTTTTTAATAGTAGGTACCTATGTAATTAAGTTTTGTGTCGCCACTCTGTCAAATATACTGTACCTTCATACCTATTTAAATTTATCCACTGAAAAAAGGCACATCACACGGTAAGCATAATGGTAGTACAAAACAATGCAGGAGTTTGAGGCGTACCTATAAAGGCAGGCTAAAGCTCTTTGAAAGCATTGATGTATCCAAAGTTTATCTAAAATAGGTCAAAAATAAATCGTGTTCAATGTGAACTTTTAAGGTGGTCATTAAAATTAGGTGTTGAAACAGGATATTTACCATGTTTGAGTTCTCGATATTTCTCGGTATAGTCGCAAGCACCATGATCACGAAAGTACTAAACTTTGTGCGGGTATAGGATTGATGATATTGTAACGTATCTATCTATAACTGCTCGTTATTCGTAAATATCCCGTTACAACACTCAATTCTCATGTTCAATGAGTACAAATCTTTACGCAAAATATTTGTTTATGCAAATATTACATATTTACTTATAAATAAACTTAGCTGCGTAATGGAGCAAGTGAGGTGTAGCGAGATAATGCGACCGTGTCCACCTGATGACCTGACAAGCCGCGGGCAGTACCGCCGCCCGCTCGCCCTGCCGCTGCGCTCCCGCACCGATGCACAACTGGGACACAAGCACAAGGGCGACATACCTACGATTATATTCACATAGAAACCAGCCAGAAACTCTCCACTACATCACAATACAGGATACAATATAGGTAAGTTACCTACATATTTTTTTGTAGCACAACGCCCTCTGTATCACATAACATAGGAGCTCTCTCTTAACACCTAATTAGGATTCCTTGTATCTATGCATCAAAAACAACGACACCAAACAATTACTTGTGTATTTTTTCGACCTTAGTAAAAATATTTGCACCGCAGCAGGAATGGAACTCGCAACCTCAAGATATAAGATTCGCCCTGTTTGCCCATTGCGCCATTTCGGTAGTCGTTGGCTATAAGATTTTTTATCTATATATATTTTATTTTCTAGCGATGATGGCTCAGTGGTAGTGACGTCGGCTTGCGATCCGTAGGACGTGGGTTCGAATCCTGCAATGAGCTTGAGCTTTCGGTGAAGGAAAACATCGTGATGAAACCATAGCTTGGTGGTAGGGTATTTTCTATTACTCGCCTGGCTAGCTACCACCCTCTTGTTAAGAATCTGTCGCCAAGCACCTATCGGTGTGTTCCGGTAGCCTCACTGGAGAGCCAGTTCTCAGTCCAGGTGTAGCGTGGCGCCATCTTCGACCACATTGTCACTTAACATCAGGTGACTTGTGGTCAAACGCTACCCTGTAAATAGTAAAAAAAAAAGAAAGGATTTCGCGATAAACTGTAGGCCACGCGGGTGAAACCGCGGGGAACAGCTAGTTAAGACTTATAAAACAGTGCAGTGCCTAATTTGGGAGAACCTTTGTCCTATGTGACTGAAACCGGCTGATGATGATGATAGAACAGCGAGCAGTAGATATAGAGTAGTGAGTAGGTAGGAGGTGTTTTATAAAAAATAATCCACGAATGAATTTAGTAGAACCAAATGTAGGTACTAAAGGCATAATATAGAAATTATACTGAAACTGTTTACACGAAGTAGAGTCTAAGTACTAGATGTACGATAACGGCCGTAGCAGCCACGTAGCCCCGAAGGGTAGCCGTCGCGTCGACTCGTAAAACTTACGTTCTAACCCAGTTTATTATTATTTACGTTATAATTTAATAACAGCTCCGAGTTATTCGTGTAAGGACTATAAAGCAAAAGGCCGAGGCCTAATCTAATTTAGATCTGCATCACTTTACAAGCTGAACATTGAGGCAAAATATACAACCGTTATTTATTATTATTATTTACCGTTATTTATTCCGTGGGGTCCTAGCGCTTTAAGCCTTTTAAAGGAAATAACAAAAAGGTTAGTCGACATCACCGGAGACCGAAGAGCTGGCAGCTACCTCGGACAAAGAATTAGTCTAGCCATCCAAAGGGGGAACGCTGCCAGTATCTTCGGTACCTTGCCTATAGGGACTTCTTTTAATAATGTATTTTAGTTATTAGTTTAGGTTTATTTGTCTTTATTTCTTTGTTATGGTATATTATTTTTAGTTTGAAGTAATAAATATGTAATTAATACCGTTATTTTCCACGTAACTATTATATCTTCATTATACCTACATGTAGCAAAGGGTTTTCCTTGCGAAAATGGAAAGTTATATGAAAGTTCTACCTCTTTTTAATAGTTTCAACCGTTTTCCTAGTACTCTACAAATAACATGTATCATTAAATTAAAAATACAATACTCAGCTATTTTTTTTATGCAAATATTGTCTTGTTTATTTTAGCGATCATTTTACATTTTCGTCACTTTCAAATCGGCTTCAGGGTCGAGATTGGCAGTCACTTGCAGGGTTACTACCCGTGGCTTCAAAAATAAGTTCTGAATTCCTCCGAATCTGTTATCCTAAAGAATTCTCAAAGCACAGCAGCAACAATAATCAGTTAGAACTGAGCCTGATTGAAAGTCGAAACTTTAGTCTTTACCTATTCGAATGAAAGATCGTCTTACTTTTGTTAAGTGAAAGGCAAATATCGCCAGCTAGTTTTATAAGAAAATTTGCTAACAATGTAGGAAAGGAATAGTTCCCAGGAAGAAAGTACTTACCTACATTTTTGGCTGATTGAATAATATTGTATCTCTATGGAATGAAATCCATTCTCATTTCATAGGATGAATATTTTTTATTTATTTTATTTATTTATTTATTAAGAAACTCAACAGCGTAATACAATTATATTGCTTATAGAATACTTAACATTGTAAGGCCAATTAAAGAGTTTCACATTATTATTATTAGAACATGGCACAAAATGAAAAAAAAGAAAGAAAGAAAGAAAACTTTAAAACACATTTCCTGTATCTAGGTATATATGTAGTTGCTGACGCAGAGAAAATGTTTCATTAGCGACTGGCAGCGGCTGCGGCGCTACGTCTGCTATTAATATTCATTTGTATACTAATTAATTAAACACGGTTCATACGATACTCTTTTCACAAAGCACCGTAGAGTAGGTACTAAGAGCATACTTTATCATCGCTCCATTACGTTCCCACGGCTGGGCATTAAACCTTACATCCTCTCTGCTGGGTATGATCCACGCTGACCCGGCTTAGCGGGAGTTGATGGACGCCACATGCCTTTGAGTTTTGTGGTTCTTTTCTTGAATATTATACTTTATTGAAACGTTAAGATTGTACTGCTCACGCGTTTGTACTGTTTGTGTTTGCTGAGACAATGTATAATATTAAAGTAAGTAGGTAGGTCGTAAATTTGTAAAACTGATTTGCCGCAAGCACAGAATATATAAACCACTAGCTGTTCCCCGCGTTTTATCGCGATAAAAAGTATCCTATGACCTACCCCAGAGTTCAAATTTCTAAAATAAATGTAGCCTAATTTACTCCTTATAACATTAGCTATCTGCGAATTAAAGTCTCGTCAAAAACGGTCGAGCCATTTTAGAGATTAACCGGAACAAACAGACAGACAACAAAAAATTTAACAATTGTTTTTTTATGTAAATACCGTATAAGCTGTTGTGTTGTTGTTGCCGTATAAGTTGTTGTTGTTGTTGAGTTTGAAATCACAAACGGACACGTCAATTTTATTTATTTGTATAGATAAGTAAGTAGTTTTCAAGTTTGTAATGTTTCATAGGGCTACGAGCGTAGCGCTACGAGCCTACGTTACATTTAGGTAACTGTTTCACCTCTAATTGTATCTCCTGGCAGTTTAACCCTCCTGCAGCGCCCCATATGGGTGGATGCTGGGAACGACTAATTCGCTCAGTTAAGGCAGCACTGAGAGCTACGTTAAAGGAGCGCGTGCCCAAGGAAGAAATTTTGATAACTTTTTTAGCTGAAGTAGAAATGACGATAAATTCCAGGCCACTGACATATGTCAGCTCGGATCCCGATGATCCAGTCGCGCTTACCCCTAACCATTTATTGATAGGAACTGCGTCCGGTGGGTCGACGTTGGGGTCGTTTGATATAAAGAAAGTTTCAACTAAAAGCAAAACTCCATACCCCGTCTAATTCTTTTGCTGGATAACTACAAAGTACAAAGCTCTACCTGGTAAGGAAAGTACGAGGAAGCAGGTTAGATATCTATCTATGTAAAATGTTTTTTCACCTTGATTGAAACTTATATACTACTAGCTGCACCCCGCGGTTTCACCTGCGTGGTCTAGGTCTATAAAATTATTCAATAAATAAAATAAAAAATCTGGATAGGACCACTCTTATCACCTATGGGTATAAAAAATAGCCTACGACCTATTCTTAGACCTACCAAATACATATACCTACGCAAAAAAAATTAACATAAAAATCGGTAAAACCGTTTTGGAGGAGTTCGGTAACAAGCATTGTGACATGTGACACGAGAATTTTACTAACCGACTTCCAAAAAAGGAGGTTCTTAATTCGGATGTTTGTATTTTTTTATGTATGTTCGGGCATAACTCCGTCAAATATAGCTTGGTGGTAGGGTATTTTCTAGTACTCGCCTGGCTAGCTACCACCCTCTTGTTAAGAATCTGTCGCCAAGCACCTATCAGTGTTCCGGCAGCCCCACTTGAGAGCCAGTTCCCAGTCCAGGTGTAGCGTGGCGCCATCTTCGACCACATCGTCACTTAACATCAGGTGACTTGTGGACAAACACTACCCTGTTAATAGTAAATATATATATATGTATATATATATAAACGGTTTTGCAAGATTGTTTTTTTTACATAGATTTGTCTGTTCGCCTAGTGTTAAGCCGCCTATCTATCAGCTACTTTCGTAACTGTTATTATGTATTAGGTACTAATACACAATGACGTAGTGCGATGCTCACAGAGGCATAAGCTCTCACTACAATGCAATGCTCAATGGCCTGCGAAGACGATAGCCGCGCCATTTGTTCGGCCTGTTATACCTAGCTAGATACATGGATTGGGATAAGAGGTAATGGGGTAGGCACAACGACATAGCGAACTTTCGATTACGATAGGTTTGAGTTACGTTTCCTTTCTGCTATAACGGCTACTGAATGAATTCACGGCCGATTTCAATAACCTATCTATAGTATCTATCCACGGTTTGCCCTGCCCTACTGGAGATAAAAATTTGACACAAAAGCAAACTACAAAGAAGTAATGATAGATCATCATCATCACGTTCCCACTGCTGGGACTCTGGCCTTCTCTTAGAGAGAGAGTATGGGCCGTAATCTACCACGCTGGCCCAGTGCGGGTTGGTAGATGTCGCGTGCCCTTGAATGTTGCTGTTCTTGGACATGCCGGTTTCCTCACGATGTTTTCCTTCACCGTTTTGAGCGATGGCAAATCTGCACATAACTTATAAAGTCATAGGTGCGGGGCCAAGAGGATTCGAACTCGGTGTCGGCGCCTTGTAAGTCGCACGCGTTACCGTTCGGCCACCATCGCTCGCAATGATAGATAGGTTGTTGAAACTGGTTGCAAATGAATTCAGTTACAGCAGAAAAGAAACGTAACTCAAACCTGTCGTAATCGAATCCAATGTTTGTTACCACGTATCACCGTAACTACTAAATCGATTTTGATGAAATTTGGAATGGACATAGCTTATTATACCCTTTCTTTTTTTACATAGGGAAATCTTACATAGGCTACCACCGCGGACTGGGGAGCCGGGTGGTTATGTCAGACTCCTATACTGACTAGAAACACCATGATAAGCAGTCCATTGCCATCACCCTCACCCCCATCCAGTGCCGGATTAACCACGTAGCAAGACTAGCAATTGCCACGGGCCCCGCTTATTTTAACCCACTCATCTCTGCCTGAGCACAATTTTTTGAGTGAAGTTATTAAGATGTATTGTGGTATATTGAATGTACTTGTTTGACAGAAACGTGAAACGTTACAACTTTTCCTACTTTATACTTAAGAACCCATAGTAGATTAATGGCTCTATGAAAGAAATTGCTACGGGCCAAGTCGGGCACTGCCCCATCCCTTCACCTAATGCAATAAAATTGTTTATCATCGTAAAACCTACCTCAAAAATAGACGACACGTAAGCTGAGTATCGCTTGCAGACAATAGGGACTCATTGAAATATGTTATGAATACATACACAACATGTTGTTATAGGGAAATTTCTCCAGGGTTTATCGAGATGTCCCTTCCATTGTCCTTTATATCGACTTTAAAACAATGGCGAGCTTCAGCCTTGTAGCACATATAGTAAGGAGGTTTGAAAGACAAAAGGAAAGCTTATTTTTATAGCTTATGTCTTATTTTACTGCCCGGGTTTATGTTTCTATGTATTAATATATTAATTGTCTAAGATAAAAGTCAAAACAGTTGTTAAGCCGCTTGATATAATTTATTAAGTCATAAGCTGTTAAATATTCTTTACATAAGACAAAACACATATTTCATATCTTAAAATATAATCAGAGATCAATATGTTTATTTGTACACTTAATTAGTTGAATCCCAGTTTTTATACATACATAATTACAAAGTGTGATTATATTACAATTTAAAATAAGCAAGATAAATCAGTTACATTAAAAATAAACTTTGCATAGGTAGTAAAAACTTGTGTTCTGTTTGTAATTAATTAATTAATTATGACTACATTTTTATATCATTTTATACTGTGGTGTGTATGCTACTACTGTTTGATAAATAACTATTGTGATGTAATAAAGAATAAAAGCGATGGTGGCCGAACGGTTAGGCGTGCTTACAAAGCGCCGACACCGAGTTCGAATTCTCTCGGCCCGCACTTCTCCTTCTTCGCCTTCTCTCGGACTTAATAAGTTATGTGCGGATTTGCCATCGCTCAAAAAACGGTGAAGGAAAACATCGTGAGGCAACCGGCATGCCCAAGAACTGCAACATTCAAGAGCATGCGACATCTACCAACCCGCACTGAGCCAGCGTGGTAGATTACAGCCCATACTCTCTCTCTGAGAGAAGGCCAGAGTCCCAGCAGTGGGAACGTGAAAGACTGATAATGAAAGAATAATTAATGCAATATTGACTCATTAACAATGTGAAGTTTCTACACATCTGTTAATAGATAATTTACTTATACAAATAGTTAATCCAGTTGTTATACAAATAATAATAATAAATATCGGGGACCATTGCACACAAATTGACCTAGCCCCAAATTAAGCTCGAAACTTGTGTTATGGGTACTAGACAACGATATACATACTTATATGGATAGAAATATCCAAGACTCAGGAACAAATATTCGTGCTCATCACACATATATTTACCCGTACCGGGATTCGAACCCGGGACCGCTAGCGTCCAAGGCAGGGTCACTACCAGCTCGGCTGCTGCGTCGTCAGAAAGAGATATTTATATCTACTAATTTAATATGATTAATAGTAAGCTCTTTAGTCTGTTGTATACTAGCTGCGCCCCGTGGCTTCGCCAGTGTCCCAACCTTTTTAGACACCAACTTTGAGAGGGTAATTTTATTTTTTATTGACATTCATTTTCAGAGTATAGACATGATCAGTATATACCACATATTTACGTTTATTACAAAAATGGGGTACATAATATGAACTAGCTTATTACATGCATTTTCATTATTTCGAGTGAACATTGATATAACTTGAAAGACTAAGCTTTCTTAACATTATCAATCATTCATTCATTACACAAACAGACAAACAAAATTTTACATTTAATGCCTATAGATATTTGATCAACAGATCCATTATAATTATAATAGTGTCTTTAATAAAATACATATATATTAGAAACCACATTTAAACTGCTACTTTGATATTGTCATGACACCTACCTCTAAATATAACGTGGCAGATTCTGGAATGTCTTTAGTTAAATGTTAAGAAGAGGATATTTAAAAGGTACATAATTAAGTACCTTTACAATACTAGATGCAGTATTAATCTGGTTTCAATTCAGACATTCAAAGATTACAGACTTTAAGATCAAAAATAGATTTTCACACACAGTCTCAATTGTTCTCCGTAGCCTTTAAAGTTCGCATAGCACTCTATACACTTCATTGTCCACAAGTTTATGTACATTGCTCATTCGTTATTTGTTAGAGAAGCGATTGTTCCACCATGATTTTTTCGTAACCCGCAGGCGGAGGGAAGAGGAAATTGTCCAAAATTATATCTAGTATGGCTCCATCGTCAACTGAAACAATTAGTAGTAAGTTAAGGTCGATTTCCCAGATTTGCTTACATAGTTTATTAGTTACAAGTGAAGCTAATAGAAGATGTTGAAATTCTTAAAGATCAAGACCACAGTTACGTTTTCATTTGCATCTCACAGGGTAGCATTTGACCAAAAGTCACCTCATGTTAAGTGATGATGAGGTCAAAGGTGGCGCCACACTTCACCTGGATTTGAAACTAGTTACACCGTTTTTTACAGTTTATAGAGTAAGTAGCATTTGATCACAAGTCGCCTGATGTAAAATGATGATGTAGTCAAAGATAGCGTCTTACTACAATTGGACAACAAACTGGCTCTCAAGTGAGGCTGCCGGAACACAATGATATGTTTTTGACATCAGATTCTGTACTTGAGGATGGTAGCAAGCAAGACGAGCACTAGAGAGTTCCCACCATCAAGCTCATCACATTTTTTAATCCTTGCAGTGCACTATCACAGGAAGCACAACAAATGAGTTAGCTTATAAACTTTCTAACTCACCGTACAGCGCAGGATAAACCGTCCCCCTAATATTCCTCACTGGGATCTCCATGCTCTTCCCGTTCAAGAAGAAGTTCAGCTCGACATGGTCATATGCCACTCCGATAGTGTCACCCTCTACCGGCATCACCGCTGCTATACTCAGCTCCATATCACTCTCTGGCTTTTCATTCTCATGGGTAGGAGATTCGGTGGAGACCAGTAAGTCAGCAGTGGGAGATTCCCGTGGAGCCGGTGACAACTGGTACAGCTCAACGTTGGAATGCCGCACTGTGCCGTCACTGTTGAGGCACCATGAATGTTTGTCCATTCCACCTGTAATTAAGACAAAGAGAATTTAATCATAATCATCATCGCTAAAGGAAGTCTGGGACACAAGCCAACTCTCAGAGAGAGAGTATGAGCCATAATTTACCATGCTGGCCTAGTGCAAGGTGTTGTATGCTGTTGTATGCCCTTGAATGTTGTGGTTTTTAAACTTGCCAGTTTCTCTTTTGCCGTTTTGAGCAGAGCTAAGACAGAGTTTGAACTCTGTATTGCTGTCCTTTTTAATGCAAAGCTAATGAATTATGTTTCCCATAGAACAGCAAATGAAATTTTAAATGTGTATTGAGCTGTGTAGATAATCATAATGAAATATATGAATGCACCATACATACGTGTAGAGAAATAATCACAAAGTCAAAGTCAATTTTTATTTATTCAATAGGATACATTGTGATCACTTTAAAACGTCAAACTTAAAACTAGCTACGCCTGTTCCAACCTCCTTACGCCGGCAAAAGAACACAAAACACAAATCAACCTTCCCACACAACTATACTTAGGTACACATATACAACACTTGTGATGTTATACTATCAATTTGTGGACCAACCAAACAAGAATGAAAAGAAAGAGGACATCGTGACGCGTGATCATAATGTTCAAATACTCGTAACTTCATATCATAGAGAAAATATGTAGAAGCATCTATTTTGATCAAAATAAGAAATGTAGCATCAAAATGATTTAAAAAAATCTATTGCCCATGAAAAATGCTAAACACCTCAATTGTAATTCATATCATAATGCATAGACATGCACAATGTATGATTCAATTCCATTGTTGATTATCAACATAGACATAAGTTACATAACCAATCTTGACCCTTGACCATTTAGATCAACAAACATTTTACATATTCTATTCACAGACATTGTTGAAGGTCATAAAGCGTGATTCAGTTTTGCGATTATGTGACCGACCATGGTAGAGAGCAATTGCTGGTTACGCGATAAATTCACATGACTCGCAGCCTCTACCAAGGTAGCTGGGACTTGTACATGTTACTGTTTGCACACTGGAAAAACCAGATTTATAATTTTGTTTAACTTGGTTCAGGTTGTGGTACCAGTGTGTTCTATTCAACAGCAAAATGTCGATTTCAAATGGTAAATGGTACCAAGAAATCAATCTCAATAAGTTTTTTACTGTTTAGAAAGTTGTAGCAGTACCTTACGCCTGAGTATCCATTCGCAAAAAACAATAAGTACTTATGGTTTTAAGTAATCAATGGTTGTTATGTTTTATTTTACTTCAGGTTAGCGTTTGACCACATTTGACCTGATGTTAAGTGACGATGTGGTTGAAGGTGGAGCAACAATACATCTGGATTGGGAACTGACTGTCAAAGTTGCCAGAACACACCAACAGGTGTTTGGTGACAGATTCTTAACTAAAGGAAGGTAGCTAGGCAGGTGAGCAGTTGAAAATGCCTTACCACCTAGCTATGGTTTCATCACATAGTTTTCGTGCTAGAGAATCGGAATGCTGGAATACCAATGATGCATAGAACAAAGTAGCACAATAAATGTAAGGATTAGGGGACTATAATTGCTGCACTGGGAGATTCAATAACCTAGAGCTATAGCTAAGCTATTGATTTTTGTAATAAATGTGGTTATTTACCGTGAACACTGTTAAGATCTGTCTCTCTAGTAGCAAGTCCAACAGCCCAAACCCCACCTTGCTGCAGTTTCACCTCGAAATATGCCTTGTTCTGTACGAGTGGTGCATTTCCAAGTGCACAACCTGAGCCACAAACTCGCTGACCACCTTTTATTATCACCATTTCGTGTCCTGAAAATAGTCCGTCAAAAACATTATAAACCTCGTGACATTGGATGCATTGTTATTACAATATTGTCAAGTCTATGTCAATATTGGTGTCTTGCCTCAAGGGCAATAATATATCACTTGAATACCACAAATCCAAACATCTTGTTCTTTATTTGTTTTGAGCATGAACTGTGCAGATAACTATGGACCCCATGGTCCTCACTGAATAAGAAATTTAAGTCTTAATTGCAATACTTTGATTAGTCACCAAACTTATTGATAGTACAAGTAAAATAGATAGGCACGTCCCACGCAAGTTTGTGACAAAAATAAGCACTTGAGTATTTGAAAACCTTTTACTACTTATCAATTAATATAAAGCAAAAGAAAAAATACCGCAAATAAATTATTTATTAAAACAGGTTTATTTGTAATGTAAATACGTTTACGCACCCATGTGTAGAGTATCCAATTGCACAGGATTTTCTTTGATTCGTATCGGCACACTTGGTGTGAGAGTAAATCCATTCATACAACTTTTAAGACAGCAAAACATTTTGACTTCTAACCGCTTACAAACAATTTTTTAAATCAATGATTTCTGAAGATTTTTACAACTCTTTGATATGAGAAATAATTTTGCATTCAATTCAGTTAACTTCAGTTGAAGTTTGATTTGACATTTTGACATACGACATGACGGTGACATGACGTTGACTTTTTAAAACACTTTTTTTGTTTATCCCTTAGGCTGGCTATAATCATAACGACCATACCGCCTCACCTGACATTGGCTTTTTTAGATCGTAGGTAAATAAAATATATTTTAAAATCATGTTTGAAATACGTACTAAAAATATATTTTTTATATGTCTAAAAGAAATGAAATTGTGTTTGACTGTTTGATTTGATAGTAACAAACAACTAACAATAGTTGGTCACCTTGGTATGCGCAAGTTAACTACTTTTGTAAGGGTAGTTTCTACCTAATAACGAAAAAAAATTAAAAGTAACCCGGAAAATTAGGTAAAACTGAAAGACTTATTTTAAGGGAATTGTGTATGAATATGAACTCAACTCATTTTTCCTACCCGTTTTTTTCCAAAACCCTTGTGTCTTGCCAGTGCTTTTTTCTTCCTTCTTCGATATTTGGGAGTTTCGGAATCGTCGTAATCACTCGTCTCAACCAATGAGTCTCGTTCGACCCAAAACCTACTCAACAATATAAATATAAATATAGCTTAAAAAACTAAAAAAAAACACTTTAAAAACGCACTGAAAAATATAAAATAATTAAATTGACTTGAGTTACGATATAATGGTTAATTCAAAAAGTGTGGAGCGCTTTTTGGTTGCGTGTACTTTTATTTACCCAGTAAAAGAAGCGCTCCACACTTTTTGAATTAACCATTATATCGTAACTCAAGTCAATTTAATTATTTTATATTTTTCAGTGCGTTTTTAAAGTGTTTTTTTTTAGTTTTTTAAACTATATATTATTATTTTTTTACTTTTTAGTCGTTTGTTACCAAGTCCAATCTATTTGACTCATCAAGACGAATCATATGAGCCCAAACTCGAGGGGTTTACTAGAAGCCACTGCAGAGATGCCCTACCCACCTTCCGGCTGCATCATCAGATCAGGTCGATGATACCAAATTATTGCATTGTCACCGAGATTACATACACATACAAAATTTCAAGTCGATACGATAATTAGAAATAGGTGAAAATTGACTTCTAAGATTTGATTACATTGTTAGTTAGTTAGTTAGTTAGTTAGTTAGTTAGTTAGTTAGTTAGTTAGTTAGTTAGTTAGTTAGTTAGTTACAAGTCAAGCTAATAAAAGTGTTTTAAAAATGAATCGCAAAATGTGTTGGTAAGCGCATAACTCAACAACGCCTGGACCAATTTTGCTAATTCTTTTTTTAAATGTTCGAGTCCAAAAATGTTATTTATGGCGAGAAAATTCGAATAATTTCCGGGAAACCCCCAAAAAAAAGACCTTTTCTTTTTCCCATACAAACGTTTTCTGACTAAAATGTAGAGTCAATTTGAACTTTAATACCATACCATAAAGTTCAAGTGTTAGAGGAGAGGTTCCGGGAAGGCAAAACAATTGAGTGGCGCATGGCGTTAGTATCGTATAAATGTTGAAGTCAATAAAATTAAAGATCCTTACTAAAACTCCAATAATGTGTGTATTATATTTTTTAATTATTTTTGTTAAATACCCGTGCGAAGCCAGGGCGGACCGCTAGTCAATAATAAAATTTCTCCCAACGCCGTCAGATGAGATCCTGTTGCTAAAGAGGTAGGTAGGTACTTAGGTACCCTCTTACCGTCTATGCCTACTACCTTAATTTTTTTCATTTCAAACAGAAAATGGAAGAGAAGGAGGGTGAAAATTTCAATATAATTTATTGCTTTCTGTTCATCGTATAGAGAATAGAGCTAGCTCACGAAAATCGATCCTCGACACGGCATACAGATTGCGACTACATTCTCACTTTTCTGCATTTTCTAGGATAGGTACCCATAGGTAAATATTTCTCGATGTGTACCTATGCATGTATTGTAGGTAGGTATCTTTATCGGTGTTAATTAATTATCATCCAAATAAAGTCATTAAGTACACATTTATTATATTCTTCTAGACGCAAACATAAAAGGAAGGATGGATTTGCGCGAGCTCCAGGTGGAGGACTGGCAGGAGGTGGCGCAGGACAGACCGAAGTGGCGTCTTTTGTTATCGGAGGCCAAGACTCACTTTGGGTCGTTGCGCCATCTCAGTTAGTTTTTATTAGATGCAAACATAACTGTAGGTAGGTAGGTACACTTATGTGCTATGTGATGTGTATACCTTGGTATTGGTACTTAGCTACATAAAATATTAAAGCAAATGTTTGCAATAATATAATGCTTAATTAACACCGGAATATAAACCTATTTTCCAACATAGTTCAAATATGAAACTAGGTAAGTAAATTCATATTGATTTTGTGTTCAAACAATATTCTATTTGTCCATTAATTTAGTGCTAATATTTATCGCTTTAATTAAATTGTGCAAGCTCATTTACCTTGAATTTTTATTGGATTCCATGTTCAATCCTTCTACTCTACTTTGTGTAATATATATAGGTAGTTATACTAGCTGCGCCCTGCGGTTTTACCGGCGTGGACTAAAATGTATCGCGACAACAAGTATTATACCTTTGAGTTGTCTGGAAGAGATCGCAGTTAGCGATAAGACCACCCGTTGTGCCACTTACCATTAAGTTTTATTGTTGTTCTAGTTATAATTTTCCTTGTATTGTGGTGTGCCAATAAAGAGTTAAACTACCTATCTATCTATCTATATTTTTGTCTATACTTAGACCAGACTAACTCCATACCAAAACTTTATAAAAATCAGTCAATCTGTTTAGAAAGAAGAATTACGAAGTTACAAACACCGGATTTTTATCTAGGTAGGTAGGTATAGGTATATATATATTTTACTTTCCTTAATGGCTCATATGTGAATGAAAACGTAGGCGTCGGAGTTACTGTCCATTATTATTCAAAACCTAGTGTTCTCATTTAGGATGCCTGTTACACGTCATTATAAAAAATAAAATAAAATAGGACGCGAAGTTGATCTACAATTTATATAAACGTCGCCTGGCTAGCTACCACCCTCTTGTTAAGAATCTGTCGCCAAGCACCTATCGGTGTGTTCCGGCAGGCTCACTTGAGAGCCAGTTCCCAGTCCAGGTGTAGCGTGGCGCCATCATCGACCACATCGTCACTTAACATCAGATGACTTGTAGTCAAACGCTACCCTGTAAATAGTAAAAAAAAAAAACGTAAAGTTTGTACTATATTATTTTGTACCTATGTTTGTTTTTTCGACCACATAATCACTTTCCATTAGGTGGGTCCTACCTAACTAAAATTACCAGCATAGAAGGAGGTAGAGAAACCTTGTGATACCCTACGAAGTATTTCTATGGGCAATGGGCCTTTTAAATTTTATGTTTCTAGTCGGTCTAACCATCAAAAGGTCAGCGCTCTATGATATTTACCTATTTTAACATTTTTTACCGTTGCCTTAAAACCGGTCCTTTTATCTTCAAAAAAGGCAGCTTATTCTAGACTTCAAGTACCTGTAGGATATGGATGGTCTACCACTACTAAAAAAGTTGATTGCGAGTAGAAATTTTTCGCTGGATATCAAAAACGGTTTAATAGTTTTGAGATAGGTTGTTTTGATACGCCTTTTCATCTTCATACTCTGTTCCCAATGCTGTGACACAAACCATTTCTCATAAGAACGTTTGGGCCACAATATACCACGATGGCCCAGTGCTAGATACTAGATGTCGTGTGTCCATGAATGTTACGGTTCTTGGACATGCTGGTTTCCTCACGATTTTTTCCTTCACCGTTTTGAGCGATGGAAACTTGGAAACTAACCTAACTAAAAGCATAACAATATTGCATTTTATTTGTGTGCTTCAGTGTTGTTAATACATACCTATCTATTTTAATATTTATTTAATAATAGGCGAGCAGCTTGAGGCTGATGTGCATACGAGTAGGTATATATATCATGCTATGTTGAAATAAGCGATATCCAAAACTTCAGTGCGATATGTCCTCTGAGGTATGTATGTACTAAGAAATGACTGTTTTTTTCCGCAACCAGCTGTCCTTCTGGTTTTTGAAAGACTTTACGGATCTATCAGCCACCACCTCCTCAGGCAAACTGTTCCAGTTGTGGACGAATCTGTACCAAACTTCGTGTATAAATATCAGAACAAACAATATAAAAAATTTCTATCGGCTAGTCGTTTACATTACAAAGTTAACAGGCATGCAAACTCCTAACAATGGACACTTTCGTTACAAAAGGGAAAAATGCAAAGTATGTTGGTGTTGGCGTATAATACAATAATTTCACAAACGGGCATACGCACCGCACCGCGCCGACATACTTACAAGAGCTGTTTGCTTATTACGAAAAAAGCACACAGGAAATATTAAAATAGACTCATTATTGTCATCAAGAAAGTTTATGTTTTTTATAATTGTGCCTACCTATCTAAGTACTTAAATACCGTACAAACAATATCTAAGTACATATGTGTCACTTAATAGTTTTATTGAGGAAAATAGCCTGGGGCTGGAGGTCTTCCAAGTATCTTTCAAAGTGTTTTAGACTTTCTAGTAACAATGTTAAAGTTTATCCTAGATAGTTATGTAGCATAAACAGAATACATGTAATTATTGCGTGTTATGATGTAGAAAGACTCCGCCTCCTGTGTCGGACAGTCAGACTTGGATCTCGCATTCAAGCTCTTACATCTATTTGATGCTCGTGGTGCTTCTAATGTACAACTGAACATATTTCAATATAATATTTACTTGTTACCGTCCACGTAGTGCAATTTAAGCACACTAACGCGGTAACAATTATTAAAAATGATAACTCCTCTCAAGTTGATGGTAATTTATATTTTATTGTGATGTTTGCTAAAAATGAAAGTTTGATTACTCATCGAATTCCATAATTATTATCACTGTTCAATCATAAAGCTATGTTTATTTAAAAAATATTTAAATTTGCCACTGACGGTTCATCGTTGATCAATTATCATCCCGTGTCATGTGGTACATTTTTAGTGGTAAAGGCTCGTTTCACTTTGACGTTGTGACACGTAGCCTGCTTGGCCTGGAACCTTCTGTTTCTGGTGATCTAACCCCGCGAAGTTAGGGTGCGCACCGGATGAGCAATACATCCTCCTTATATAAAACGTTGCGCCTGCGCGCACGCATCAGTTTGTGACGGACCGGCATAAACACCACTAGGTGAGCTGAACTCTTTCTTACGTAATTAAGTGATATATTTAAATACGCAAAGTGAATTTTACATCCTTTAAATTAATTATTGGTTATTGGCTTTTTATGACTTAAGAATTTACAAGAAATATGGGTAAAACTGTTTTTTTTTGTTATAGTCCACACGGTCGTGAAAACTACTTATTTTTTATTTATTTTTATTTGTACCCCACCCTAACAGAAATTTGTGCAAGTGTAAATGTATCATAGAATTTAACAGTTTTAAAGTTATGTAAATTGAATCTTATTTATTGGGTAGTATGTGGTGCTAAATTATAAACGAACGCTTTAATTATGCACTTAGAAATCATACTTTACACAAGCACTTGCACTTATTGCATCTAAAGAAAGCTCAAAGTTTTATAATATTCAACATGATCAATTTAACATGCAAAAGAGTTATAAAAGAAAATATAAATAATTGAGTTGGGAACCTCCTTTTTTCGACGGGTTAATATATACAACGCTTTTTATTCCACTACTACTCGCGTAAATTAAGTTGTGAATGGAACGCGCAATAATTTATGAGTGATAGAGTGCGTAGATATTCAAATAAATTCATTGAAACTGGTTTGATTCGATGATAGAAGTTTTAAGTCATTATTTACATAATGTAGGAATGTATAATCTCCATGGGGTCTACCGACGTCTAATCGACCGCAAAGATCGTGGGAGGAATGAACTTCTTTGTGCCGGGGACAAGGTCGCTTTCTATCCACGAGACCGGTCGTGAAGATGATCCAGGGAGAGTTTGTTAAAGTTTGTAAACATGCTCTCTTCCTGTCCCGATAAAATGGGAACCTACCTCTTGTTCTACTAACAATCATTCGTTCAATACGATAGTTTCTGTGTTAGATTGCATTAGATATCACTTAAAATTAACTTTTATACTTAGTTCAAATCGTATGAAAACTTTTCACGATACCATACAAGCAATCAAATGTTATAACTAACTCACCTAAAAAATTAAAAAAAAAGTTAAATTTAACCGCATCGGTATGAGAAAAAATATAAAAATTACAACGTTTACTGAGAAATATGAACATAGTTAAATGTAATTTTAAATTATCAGGGACAAAAGGTAATGCAACAATTAGAGAATAATAGAGCACCTATGTCTTAATCTAATTTAAAAAACTGTTATTGAAACTAAGACCGATACTCTTACATATTTTTAATGTGTTTGAAATATGTTTTTTTGTATTTATGAAATTTACATGGCCCTCGATTTATTAGTACCTACTAGTTCCAGACGTAAACATTATTCTCCATCAGGCATAATATTTTAACTGCAACATAAACATTCTTTTCACTATTGTGTATTCTTAGAATAGTACAGGTAATACAGGTATATAAAAATAAATAGGTGATATTGAATAAATTAGTACTTATTGAATCTGGCCAAGGTTCATGACCTTTGATTTGATGATTTTTGTAACTGTTTATTCATTCGACGTAATTTTGAATTCGTGTTCAAAATTACGTCTTAAAATATATGATATTTAGTTATTAAAAATACATGAAATATATTAGAACAACTACTATTTTATCACAGGTATGAGACTTTTCTATACTCGTATATATGGTGGATATAATTCGTAGTCCGGATGTAATGAGCATATTTTCCTTTGTTATAATATAGAATCAATAGTAAAACAGATTAATATTTATTTGCACAATAAACACAGAATAATGTTCAAAATATATTTCGGTATCCTACTAACGGTAACGGTATCCTATATTATACATGCGAAAGTTTGTGTGTGCTTGAATGTTTGTTACCACGTATCACCGTAACTACTAAACCGATTTGGATGAAATTTTGCAATGGAGATAGCTTATATCCTGGATTAATACATAGGCGTACATCCCAGGATAACGGGAAGACGCGAGTGAAACCGCAGGGTGCAACTAATTAATTTATAATACCTAATTATAAGTTATTATTATAAGTTATTGCACTTATTAACTTACTATACCTACCATCAATATATATTTATATTTCTATATACATATTCGTTATAAGTACTCTCTGTAACCACCATATCTATAGTGATGATGGCTCAGTGGTAGTGACGTCGACTTGCGATCCGTAGGACATGGGTTCGAATCCTACAATGAGCTTGAGCTTTCGGTGATGGAAAACATCGTGATGAAACCATAGCTTGGTGGTAGGGTATTTTCTAGTACTCGCCTGGCTAGCTACCACAAGAATCTGTCGCCAAGCACCCATCGGTGTGTTCCGGCAGCCTCACTTGAGAGCCAGTTCCCAGTCCAGGTGTAGCGTGGCGCCATCTTTGACCACATCGTCACTTAACATCAGGTGACTTGTGTGTGGCCAAAGGCTACCCTGTAAATAGTAAAAAAAAAACACCGCCTCTGATCCAATTCTAAAAGTGTTTACACTGATAAGTTACATCATTGACTATATTTTACTGTAATAAAATCCTGTGGGAGTCTACACGGGTGAAACTGCGGGGCACAACTAGTATTTAATGTAATCTCAATTTTAAATATTGGTCTACATAATTATACGGAAAAAAATAGTTTTTGCTTGAATCATTATGTGTATGAAAATTTATTAAATAATATTTCCGTATTCCAAAAATTTGTATGTAGTAGTACCTAGTCTATTAATATGTTATTATATTGTTACTATCAGTATTCCTCGGTTATTGCCATGTTTTACCCAAATACAAGTATGTGGTAATCTATCTTATGTATAAAAATCAATTACTGTTCGTTAGTCTCGCTCAAACTCGAGAAAGGCTGGACCGATTTGGATAATTTTGATCTTAAATTTTTGTGGAAGTTCAGGGAAGGTTTAAAAGGTGACTTTTATTGGCGATACGAAGTTCGCCGGGTCAGCTAGTAGGGTATATTAGATTAATATGTATAATCTATCTCCTTACCGTACTAAACTTCACTCTAACCCGTTAAGCCGTTTCAGCGTGAAAAAAAAGTAACAAAACATACCCCACTCACTCATTAACTTTTGCATTTAAAATATTAAGGGCCTCTTTCATCACCCTAATAACAAGACAGCTTTACTCGAAGTTCCCCGTAACTAGCTCTACGATTTTCATGATATCCGAGTAGCTCTACGGCCGGTTTCAATAACCGATCTATCCACGGTTTGACATCAATTTGACATTACTTCTATGGAGCTTATGTCAAATTTTCATCTCCAAAAGTCAAAAGTCAATTTTTATTTATTCAATAGGATACATTGTGATCACTTTAAAACGTCAAACTTAAAACTAGCTACGCCTGTTCCAACCTCCTTACGGCAAAAGAACAGGCAAGAAACGCCCGGCAGGTAATTTTTTTGGCGCGATCACATTGACAATTTTATTCTTATTACTAATTGATTGGATTGGAGCAAGTTCACTAAAATCCCAAGCTTTTTTTGTCATCTAATGGTCCGATATTTTTTAATTAGCTTTACTAATAAGATTTCTCTTGTTTGGTTGTACACATTGGGATATGGGAACATGAATATTAATGAGTTGCGGGATCACAACCAAAGCAGACCAGACCCCACAAGCAGCACCCGTTCACGAGTTGACGCATGTGCCAGCCATCGCTCTCCTCGACCATAGAACACTCCAGTAGGGCAAATTGTGGATAGATTATGTAATAAATCAGTTATTATAACCGGCCGCTAGCCGGCACATAATCAAGCCTGTTACTTACGTGCTACATGATCTGCCGATTAGTGGGATTATTAGACGAGTAAGGAAACAGAGAAACAGTAATTGTAATGTGATCTAATAAATATAGATATGTTAAATATTCGCACTATTCGTATGGATCGAAAATCTAAAGTTAACCGGATGACATTTAGGGAAAAAGTGGGTGAAAGTGGATGTCGGAAGGCCTCACCACTCCCCAATAATGAAAAGGTATTCACCCACTTTCCTCGCCGGTATGACGTGGTGATGACTTCACTGGCAACTAGGTAATTACGATATTCCAATGATACCAGGTAGGTAGGTATGGTAAATTCCTTATTTGGAAGTAAACAAATGATGCCTTAGAGAAAATGTTTACGATATTTGAGGATTTAATGTACTAGGTATACATAAAGAAGTTGAAGTTATTTCGGATGATTTAGTAATTTAGATTTACGATCATTCCGATTTCTCTAAAGTTCAATCGCTGGAAAAAAGCTACCTATACCTAGAATTATTTAAACACGTCTTTATTCCAATGATCGTTCACCTAGCATTATTGTAGAGTAGAAGTATCTAGGTAACATTTTAGTATAGAATAGACTAGAATATTTATCTTATTTCCATATCCTACTCGTAGAAGGTAATCATGAAAAATACACAATTTTAAAGCTATAATGGCTCAGTGGTTGTGACATCGACTTGCGATTCGCAGTTCGTGGGTTCGAATCCAACAATGAGCTTGAGCTTTCGGTGAAGGAAAACATCGTGATGAAGCCATAGCTGTAGAGCATTTACTAGTAGGTACTCACTTGGCTAGCACTCAAGTTAAGAATCTGTCGCCAAGCACCTATCGGTGTGTTTTGGCAGGCCCACTTGAGCGCCCGTTCCCAGTCCAGGTGTAGCGTGGCGCCATCTTCGACCACATCGTCACTTAACATCAGGTGACATGTGTGGTCAAACAATACTCAGTCAGTATAAGTAGTACTTGCACTACTTACGATAAGTTCCCCAGGTTCTAAATATGTGTATCTAAATAGTTACACCCCGCAAGATTTCCCCTTATCCCACATTTTCCGTAACCTGTGTAAATTCAGGATCTAAGAGCTATATCTATTCTAAATTTCAAGTTCTTAATATGTGTTATATTGTTTCAGAAAATGAACCACCTGAGCGCATTGTTGGTGGCGGCGGTGGTGGCGGCGGCGGCGGCACAGTTCCCTAACGGGCGCATCTTGGAGCCCCCGGTGCCTTCTCTCTGCGTACAGCGGAACATCCACGAGAGATACGCAGACAGTGAGTACCGTAATCTCATTACATCCACGATTTCAGAAGAAAGTTCTAGGGGGAAAATAAAATCTCTTTAAATCCATAGTGGATTTAATGCAAACTTGTTTTGCCAAACTTATTTTGTCTACTGCCCACTTTGAGAATAAATTATTTTTATTTTTATAAATTATCCTATTTTCTTCTCGGTCTCGCCCCCTCTAGGCTTGCAGCGCCCACAAGGGGGCGTTATCGCCCACTTTGGGAAGGGCTGATCATTAGATAAGCCTTAGAGAGACACAAGTTGTACAAGACCCTAGCGTGCATCCACCGTTGTGGGCACAGTAGGTATGCTCACACCCTAATGGTAACGTTTTCTGACAGCTGAAGAAATTAAGTTTTTAAACCATAGATGGCGCTGACGAGACACGTTTTTTTTTTCGCATTTATTCAATGAAAAATGTAAAGAATTGATACAAGGTCTTGGGCCTGAGGCCTCATGGCATAGGCGTCATTTTATAACGTCTCTTTTGTAAAAATGCAATGTATCAACCGTGAGCGAGTCTATAATCTGACTCGCACTTTGCTGATTTTGGGGCTGCCGTGACCACAACCTTGTTTAAGGGCTGGATCAGCGCCTGTATACAAAAAATATAGTTTTATTGCAGGCCCAGTAGTAACAATAACCATGGTAGGTTAAGTGCCTACTGTTATGATAACAAAGACTAAATAAAATAGAAATAGTTAAAAGTAAACATGTTGTTGGTGAATAAACTTAGGTACCTACCTACTTATTAAAGCAATAGCATAGAATAGAAATTAGTAGGTAAAACATAGTATGCTTGAGATCAGCTAAATAAAAACTCAATACTCGATTAGTTATTGCAGTCATTAGACCTTAGTGGTTAAAATTAGCAATCATTATTATGGACACTAATAGGGTACAGCAATGTAGGAGTGGACCGATCCATACTAGTCATTTTGTAAAGATCATGTAAAGCATAGGTACTTATTTTAACTTAATCTACTTATAATGTCCCTACATTCGTGTAATCTTGTGATTTCAAGGTGGCTTAAAACTCTTAGAAGCATCTCTAAAGAAAACAAAATGCGGCTGTTTCTATCTAATCCTTTGTTCCTTCCAAGAAAGATAAGATTTGGTTGACTCAAAAATGTTGATACATTTATCGTGTTCTCGTGTCCTGTTAGATATGACCTTTTTTACCGGTTTCTGAATTCTTTGTAATAGATTATGACATGACAAATATTTTTATGTTAGGTAAGTATTTATTTGACAACATTATCATGCAAATAACTAGGATTTATTGATGATTTTAGGTATGATTTTAACTCAACTCACAGTTTTTGTAAACTGCGTAGGTATCTTGTTTGTTTATATTTTTTATATCAATAAGTTTTATTCAAAATAAGTAAGTAATCTAAAATACTTAGATAGCTTCGTTCTATTTATGCATACATTGCTGGTAAATATATGAAAATATTAGACACTAGAATCCCGCCCCGGCTTAAAAAAACATTATCTGTTTTCACATCCTTATTCAAATATCACGAATATTAAAAAGAAAATAAGCTAACTCGATTCAGCCATTCTCTAGTCATACGCTTACCAACGAACAACATTTAATTTTTATGCCTGTTTAAAAAAAGCTTTACTATCTGGCATTTCTTGCCCGCTCCATTTTTTTACTTGCTAGTGACTCATTGTGCTACATTTGGTATGTTTGTATTTGATAAATTATTTTACTCACACTCGCACGGCCCGGATAGCTCAGTCGGTAGAGCATTGGACTTTTAATCCAAGGGTCCAGGGTTCAAGTCCCTGTTCGGGCGACCTTACATTTTTACCATTGATTATTTATAATTTAATTGATAACAGGGCAGTTAAAATATGTAAGGTCACGCTTAGGATTTTGATATTTGAGAGATTTAAGTTTTATTTTGATCCTAAATTTAAAATCAGGCGCCTACCGGAGTCTTTTACCTATTGCTAAACATTTCCAAAAATTTCTAAATTTCTTTTAATTTTAAGAAGGTACTGTGCCTTTCAAATAAAAATCGGTTCATCCGTTAGAGGAGGAAGTAGGTACGATGTCACAGACAGAGAACAGACACACACATAGACACGACAAACTTATAACACACTCCGTCTATATTGCGTCGGGGGTTAATGAAACGCAATACGAGACGCTACTAGGCCCATACTTACATAATTATTAAGCTTTAGCCACAATAAAATACGACGACTTTCTATGATTGCAACGAAATAAATAATTACCCACAGTATGAGTATGACTCCCGGCCCCTATTGTGCCACTTTCTGCTCACACTGGCTTAACAAAAACTAGTGATGCTATGCTATTACTGCGTTCTTTCTCTACAGTATCGAAAGGCGTCATTTCCCATCGGTTCCCACGTGGTACTGTCGCCTACCACACAATATTACGCTTTTATGACGACTGCAGCTATTTACAATACCTTCCTAGTTTCCTAGGGAAAGAAAGTCGTAACTTTCCCTCCTAGGATTACTGCAAGTTGTCTGCTAACATTTTTATGGCACGTAATTGTTTGTTGGCTTGGCTAGGTGTATGTTTAACTAGATAAAGATGATGCATAATTGCATACGCTACCTAAACCGCAGAGTACTTAGGTAGCAGTGCCCCGTATCTGAATCATATCGACGGCCGCAAACACAAAAAACGGCTATCTACAAAATCAGGATATTCAGGAGAGCGTTTGTAATAACTTCTACAAGAACATAATATAGGGGAAGTTGAATCTACTGCAATGTGAGTAAGGGTGAGTTCCCAATGTGTCGTGACGATACACATAATCGTTATGTCTAAAGAGTCTTGGTTATGGTGTATAACTATAATACAGCACAGAAATTGACCTGTATCTAACCTGTAGTCCACGAATTTTTTGTTATGCGACAGATTTTTGTAGACAATGGAAACAAACGACAGTCGTCAACGATGGTGAAAATCGTCACGACGCAGTTGATAAGGGAACACAACCTGACTCAGGTACAAGAAACAGAATGTCGTTGCATGCAACCTGAACCAGAATGTCGTTGCGTATTTACCTACACTGCAACTGTAGATCTACATAACATCATCTCATACACTTTTGTCTTTTAACAGACAAAGGTTACTTCTTCTCGTGGCGGGACCCAGCGCTTCGTGGTGTTGAAGAAGACTGGCTGAGTGCAAGGAACTACTGCCGGCAACGATGCATGGATCTCGTCTCTTTGGAGACCAGCGACGAGAACGAATGGGTGAAGGCTCGCATCGTTCAGGACAAGGTAAGGAACCTAGCTTAATCTAGCTGATATACTCCTACAAACTGCTTGATGAGAGCCAAAAATATTATTCTTTACAATACCTGCCCAATAGTGCCAAACCAACTGCTTTTTTCACAGTTAAGAAGGTAAGTACATTGTATCTACACAGTTGGCTAGACTTTTTCTTCCGGCATAACACCTCTTGAACGTAAAACGAGGAGCGTAATACAATACTTGTATAATTTAATTTCTAGTCACACAATAAAAATTAATAGTTACGTCTTAATTTTGGTCTAGGATTTAATAAGTGACTCTTAAATATTAATCTGAATTTATTGAATGTAGTTAATAGATATATTTGAATATTTAATATTCATATTGATTAGTAAGCAGACGACAATGGCAATATGCAGCTCAATGGGTGGTTTAAATATAATATGTTTTTAAATTAACATACCCGCTTGGAATTTAACAAAAAGCATTAGTATAGAATTACAACATAAATTACCTGCACTACCGGTATTTTATTCTTTACTAAACCTAATATAGCATCTATATCATATTATTGTACTAGAAACTTTGTGTTTAACGTAATATACTATAATACTAATATGTCATGTATATGGTAGGTACCTACCTCCTAAATTCACTATAGTTAGGTATATAGGAACCTACTTATTATTTTCTTTTTTATCGGAAAAGTTGATCTTATAATATAGGAAATAATATACATACCTAATTACTTACTCATACTTTAAGATCCATGTAATTATAGTTTATGTAGTTTTAAAGCACGCGTAATTCAGTACATAAATAGGTAGGTTAGGTTATACTCCATTCACACAGCTCGCTGCTACAGTATTGCTAATGACTTAGTAATGAATAGTAATGGCATAACAAAAATATCCTCGTAAAAGCCTTTTTCGAAGCAACATCGAGTAGAAATAGAAAGCGACGTGTTTGTTAACATTCATACAAATTCTAAAACCGTTGCTTTTCGTAACGCGCTGCCAGAATGGTTATTGTATAGACAGAGCGTCGTTGTTACTAGATTACATTAGAATTTTACAGGATCCTTGGTAAAATACTTTTTGTATTACCTAACACTAATGAGTAATACATGCTTAAGTACATTAGATTACGGAGATTTCGAGAGGATTGTCGCCATCTTTGTTATGGCTAAACAAAGCAGATACATATTTGCGCCTAGGGATTTTTTTTTCAGTAAGTGTAGGTAAAAGTAAATCAAATTTTCGATATTATGAATAGCATAATCTACTGTTGGACCATAGAGGGAACGAACAAATACACATTTTTTTAAAACTAAGTATACCTAGGTGCTTAGATTACTACTTAGACCGCAGACAGTGATGTTTTCTAAACGACAGCGATAATTAAATTTAATTGCTTGAAATAAAGTCTGATTTTACGTTTATTTACTAACGCAAATAACGTAACTGTTAATGGCATAGACAGTGGCGATGTTTATGACACATCAATGTCTAAGAAACCAAGAAAACCATAATACCTTTTGGCAGGTAAATCCTACTAATATTGTAAACGTGAAAGTTTGTGAGTATGGATGGATGGATGTTTGTTACTCTTTCACGCAAAAACTATTGAATGGATCTGAATGAAATTTGTACCCTGGATTAATACATAAGCCGGAAAAAGGTTCCTGCGGGATAACGTGAAGACGCGGGTGAAACCGCGGGGCGCAACTAGTAATAAAAAGAAACACAATTGGTGTCAAGAAGTTAATATCTACGTACCTACATCAACATATTTAAAGGATTATGAAGTATACAACCAACATATTTTGTAAGATGTTGAGTTTGTTGTAGACGTAGAGCTAGTGTGAGAAGGTACCTATGGGTTTCACTACTGAATAATCGGAAATATCTCGTGGGAAATCACGTTCTTACGGCCTGTTTGGAGGAAATCAGAGATCGGCATTAATCTCGCGCCGATGGTAAATTCTTAATGATTTATCATTCATTATCGGCCGTAAATAAAATTGATGGGTTGCCCGTGACTCTACTGTTTAATCCTACAGGTAGGACCAGTATTTTTCTTCTAATAAAATGCTACTGTGAATCAGTACATAATACGAACCTTTGATACTTAGTACCTACTCGTAGAACTAAGTTTACCGTAGGGCAACTTTGAATACTAACGGCCGTTCTCCATAACCGATCTATCCACGGTTTGCCCTACTGGAGATAGAAATTTGACATAAGCTCCATAGAAGTAATGTCAAATTTGCCTATCTCTAAGTAGAGCAAACCATGGATAGATCGGTTGTTGGGAACTGCCGTAAGACTACCAAGCAGTAGAGAGTAATCTTCGCATGAAAACATAGGCTAAGTTCAAGTGTTCTATGAAGTACTTATATATTTTAAGTCGTATTATACTTACATACAGCTACTTTCTTTACCGCATTTATTGGCCCATTCATTTCTTGTTTTACATAGATAAAAAAGTAATAAGCCATTCCTCATGCGTTAAGGCGTACTTAGGATTCCTAACTTTCCAATTGATATTCAACTTGTCGCCGAAAGACAATTGACTCACGAACGCGGACGCGGATACTTGAAAAAAAAGCTGAAATACTCTTGAGTGATCTTAATTTAAGATTAGGAGAAAAACATATTCAATCAAATATTTTTAACTTTACATTATTTTTTAAATATAAATACGTGTATCTACAGATCCTCTGCAGCCTCCGCTATTGTAAATGTCAGGAAGATATCCAAAGAAAAAAAATTACCTATTTACCACCTATTTTCAGCTTGAATTTGTAATCTCCGCCCTATTACCATGGAATGATCATCTCGGCAGTACCTCCCGAGTTTGGTACCAAGTCGGTACCAAGCTGGTCATAAGCTACTTGACTACGCGCGGCGTATTGTTATGGTAGCTAACGATTGTAATGAAGAGGTATTGCCGTGTTACCAGTTAACAGTCACATATAAAAACACATATAAACTTGGATAAGTAGGTAGGGCTTAATTGTGACAAATTGAGAGAACTGCCTATCATTCTATCTTCACGCCATTGTGCATCGGGTAGTTTCGCCTTATTTGCTTGGTTAATGGTTTTCGCTTTTTTAACAAGGCAACTTTGCTATTGTTAGTTTTTCTTCAGCAAGTAATTTGTCATGGTTGGTACTATCAGTTGATTACGCAGACTTAGGTAGGTAGGTAGTGTAGGTTCCTTTTACCTTCCAGTCCAGACTGATTTAATAGGTACCTAGTACTTATTTTAGTCTTATTCTAGACATCATCATCAGCCGGAAGACGTCCACTGCTGAATGTAGAACTCCCCCTTAGAACGTCACAATAAAGATAATTGCATCCAACTCGTAATAGTTCTCTCTGTGACTTTTTGTGTGACTTTGAGCATATTCAAAAGGGTCACAGTATCTATGCACGCAAAGCTCTAATTATTCGATCGTTACATCATCTCTATTTTCTTTTTCAAGGTGAAGTACATCTGGACTTCAGGCCGCCTTTGCGACTTTAAGGGATGCAACCGCCCCGATCTGCTCCCTAACGAGGTCAACGGCTGGTTCTGGACAGCTGAGCTGCAGAAGCTGGCTCCTACAACCAACCGCCAGCAGAACGACTGGTCCGAAGGCGGTGGCATCGGCAAAGCCCAGCCTGACAACAGGGTAAGTGTTCTACGGAGTGAAGACTCCCTGTACTATAGCGTCGATTGACAGGAACACTATTCAGTGCTACGTGACGGTTTCCGCGTAGGGAACACACAATGGCTCATCGTAAGAAAGCATGGCATTACGAAACGGTCACATGCAGTGATGCAACGTGCCAATTCCGCGATCAGTTAAGTAATGTTTGTCATAAACCAGACTCGGAGCATCAGCTGACGGATATCACGCAATGAAAACGAAAGCGATGTGAATATTTATGGGCCTGCGAAATATTCGCCGAAGGGCGTACCCGCATGCATGTCGCATACACTTTCTACAAACAGGCGTCGTGTCGCGAGCTGTATAACAAAAGCTCATCTTTATTCGGCGTGCGTCGGCGCGTTGTTTGCGCGACTTTCCCCGTGTTACCTCGTGTACACTACGTACGGTACATACCTACACCCATACGCGTAACCCTGGCGGCCGCGGCCGTGGTCGTCGGTTGGCATCCACTACGCAAAGCAAACTTATTTTGCGTTCAAGGCCCCCGCGTGTATCATGCGGTTAACACATTGATGTAACAACATAAGTATCTCTGACCGATGACATTATTTGCGAGTTTTGTGACCCATTCATGATAATTTCTGTGCTCACGATGTGTATAGGGTACAAGGTCTCTAGTTTTTATAAAATGCCCATTTCCGCCCATTCAGGCCATTAAGACTTCACTGGTTCGGGTTGCGCTTAAGATGCTAATGGCTCTTTAGGATATGATTGATGATCGTGGTTCTAATTATCGTTTGCGTAATAAAAGAATTACCTATTAGCAGCCATGCAAGTAGTTGCATTTACCTCCTGCACTTTGGATTACCTACTCGTGTTTACTCCTAAACATAGTCCATCCATGCATGCTGGTCATGATAGTCGGATTTCTTTTGACATACATGTACCTAAGTCTTATTTAGACTTTAACCCAGGTGGAAACTACCCTTTGAATCTCGGGCCTTGGTCTATTTTGCCCAAACAGTTAGGTAAATCATCGAGCTACTGGTAAGAGAAAACGGAATAAACACTTCTTCTTCTAGAAGAGCGCTAAATATTATTTCGCTTCACCAGGAGCTGATCCAAGGCGGCGCTGCTGAGCACTGCGTTGCAATCCTGAACAACTTCTACAACGACGGCGTGCACTGGCACGACGTGGCCTGCCACCACCGCAAGCCGTTCGTGTGCGAAGAAAACGACGCCCTACTCAAATACGTGCGCTACACAAACCCCAACCTGAGAGTTTAATTTAAACAGCTTTATCTAATACGTTATTTATAAAACTTTTTAGTCAGGATGGATGAGAGCAGTACGTCATCTGAAATATTTTGATAATCATTTGTGTCAAAGGGCTCCCACACAAAACTGCGATGCAATGCGGCGCGATGCGAATCAGATCGAAGGTTCTTGTGGTGCATTCGTGCGACATCGCAGATATTTGCGATGCGGCACGAATTCGCAGTTTTGTGTGAGAGACCTATATCCTTTGACCCTACCATTAGGAGATAAGGACCTATTAGTCCCCATGCTCCTACCAGTAAGATGAAACTGGTAGAGGCAACAGGAAACATTCGTTGATTGCACTGGGCAGTCACAATTCATCCAATCGAGAGCCTATATCTATTAATCTAATTATCCATGTGCTACGGAAAGATCTCAGCAATAGATGACCAACTGTCCTCACCCATTGCTCATAGTAAAAAAAATAAGTTATAATGGAGTATGCTACATCCAAATATTACCAGTACAATATGCTACAACCACTGCCAAAAGCTAGCACGTAATAGCGGAATTTATCTGGACCTAGCAGTAGACATACCTCATAATGATATTTATTGTTTTGTTTTATTGTATGTAGTCATTGTAATTGTTGCAGCTCTGAAGATTGTAATTTCGTGTTACATTAAGTGTTTAAGATCTGTCAATAAAGACTGCTTTAAATTATGATGTTGTTTTCTTATCAATATCATCATACCCATCTATATACCTACCTGTACTCTGTACACAACCTCGTTAGATCATTGGCCAGACGCATGATTGATCTTTTGAGAATTGATTATCTTCTTACAGCCATTCCCAATAACTGATCTATCCATGGTATGCCCTAAGAGAGATAGAAATCCGACATTACTTCTATGGAGCTTGTGTCAAATTTCTATCAAATCAAACAAAGGCAAACCGTGAATAGACCGTGGGTTATTGGGAACTGCCGATAGTCCTACAGCTTTGCAAACAACTTGCCCTATTTGATTCCTGTTATCTAATCTTATCACTATAAAACAAAATAATTTTTGATAAAAACAATATAAGATATATTTCATCAGCTAACAATTAATTTCATCATTCACTGGCGAAGTTCGCTCAAAACTCATACAACTGGTTTGCATTAAAGACAGTATTTATGGCTACTTGGTTGAGTAAACTTCACCAAACTATTCATGAACTTAAAATTAGCAAACAGGTCTATTAACATGATAGAATATTATAACATAACTTTGAAGCGATATCTGAACGTCTTAGGCGATGCTTTCTTGGTCATTACAAACCAGAGACAGATGTTGCAGAAGTACACAAGGGACAGAAGCATTGTGATGTGAGAGATACGGCAGAGGCGAAGGAAACATTGTTTTAGGCCAGGACTGAAATAGATGTTAGTATAATTAAACAAATTATGTATGCCACAATTTAAATTGAATATTACTAATCTATACTAATATTATAAATGCGTAAGTAACTCTCACTCTCCTTTTTTTTTTTTTTTACTATTTACAGAGTAGCGTTTGACCACAAGTCGCCTGATGTTAAATGACGATGCGGTTGCTACACCTGGACTGGGAACTGGCTCTCAAGTGAGGCTGCCGGAACACACCGATAGTTGTTTGGCGACAGATTCTTAACGAGAGGGTGGTAGCTAGCCAGGAGAGTACTAGAAAAAAAAAAAAAATACCCTACCACCAAGCTTTTTTTTTTACTTGTTCACACCTACACTGCAAAAACGGATCTTAATGAAAATTGGTATGGAGACAGCACCTGGGGAACGACATAGCGTCGGCTAGCAAACAACACCGCACAAGTCAAAATTTTGTGGTATTGACATTTTAATGCCATTAGATGCAGTTTTGATGTGCGCTTCTATGAACCTGTCAGTTCCAAGCATTCTTACTAAATAGAAGCCATTAATTAAAAATTGTTACACACACAAGCCAATAATTTACATAAAAAACATACAAGTAACACAGGTTTATATCTCTCCTGCAAAATTTGACTGGCGCTGTGTTGTTAGCTAGCGGACGATAGGGAATCTGCAGGGCAGAGCTAATGCACAAAACAAAAGTAACAGGTTTTACTACCGTTCTGGTCTTGAGAGAAAGTTGCAATGGAAAAATGCTGCTTTTAAACATTGAATTAAGTCATTGTTGAATGCTTACTCTCTATATGAAAAATCTTCCACATCAACAATAAGAGACTCATGTGACCTTTCAGGTTCAGGAAGATTAGAGAAGTCCTTGTCAAATTGCTCCTGCAGACAGCAGATGCGCTCCATAATGAATAGCAAAAGGATCGCCCAGAAATACTCAAATTCGAACACCATTTCCGTCATTTTTTCCCTTCTACCATTATGATATGATATCCAAACTTTGTTTTCACTGGTGGATTTGTATAGACAGGGCTTGTAACAGAAGATATAGGCAAGGCGAATGCAGCATCTTGGAATGGCCCCACCATGGAACCCCGGGTCATCCACCCTAGGTCTCCACCTTGCCGTGCCTTATCCTCACTATATGCGGCCGCTACATCTGGGAATTTCTGCCCAGCTTTCAATTTTTCCAATGCTTCCAAACATTTTGACTGCTTTTCGCACAGTATGTGACGGACCTTGACAGCTGTCCCGCCTTTTTTCTCTTTGGCAGCGGATTCTATATTCAAAATACATTTGTATAAAAAGGATGTGTGGAAATAAATAAAACTGTAGCAAATAAAGTAGATATGAACATAACCAAACCTTTCGTATCTCCGCCGGATTTAGTCGCTGTAGTTTTAGCAGTACCTCCACCTTTCCCACCTTTTGCGGGTTCTTTTTTAGGTGGCATTGCTTTACTTTGTAGTCCTTTTTTGTTCATTTAAATTTTATTTTTACTTGAAAGAAGACATACACGAACACCAAATCATCTGACCGCACAAAAATGATAAACAAAATGTTTCTTATCAAAAATAGTACTTAAACTTAAAGCATTAGAGTTGAAAATGAGTAAACTAGTTAAATTTCAACTGTTGAAGTGACATTATAAATTTTCTTCAGCGTTCCCTAAATATGGCAGGCTGAAGTCATAACGACTATACCGCCTCATCTGACATGATAAAAATAATGTGTCTGGCTGGGCACTGGTGTCATTAAAATCAGGCAAGAGTCAAGAGCAAAGAGTTATATAGTTGCCAATAGTTGCTGTTGTTTTTTTTTAACTTTTTTAAGCCATGTTTATAAACATTTT
The DNA here is from genome assembly GCA_931315375.2 of Opisthograptis luteolata. Taxonomy (NCBI): domain Eukaryota; kingdom Metazoa; phylum Arthropoda; class Insecta; order Lepidoptera; family Geometridae; genus Opisthograptis; species Opisthograptis luteolata. The sequence goes on along the minus strand of OV928036.1, from coordinate 9,723,415 downwards.
ATTGGACTTTTTTGGCGGCAATTGAGTTGTCAACGTGAAAATTTTGTTTTTATTTCCAAAACTTGTGTTTCTTCGAGTGATAATGTGTAATATTGGTGGATTATTAACCATTATGTGTTCGTTAATGTGTACGAGTGTGGGAAATTGAAATAAAGTTGTGAAAGTGACTTTTCAAGTTGCTCCAAAAAAGTCCGTGTAAAGTTTAAGTAAAGCACCACTACTTTACCTAAACACTATCCTCATCCCATCATCTCATCATCATCATCACCATCATCATTTAAACTTGATTCAACTCTCTGAGTTTGAAATCTTTTATACTTGACACTGGCAAATACACTAATCGTGTGACGCCATAACAAAACAAAAAAAAAAAAAAACATTTTATAACATTTTCTCATTGAACATGTTTTAACTTTATGCACCAGTGCTACCATGTATGAAATAGTAATAAAACCGGTAATTTCCGCAAATAAATTAGTGATCACAATAATCGACTAAAATTGTAATCCTTAACTTCTATTATTTATCGATTACAATAAAAAAAGTCAACTAGCAACGTCACTATTTATTGTTGCTCTTTGCTTGCTTGACTAGATTTTTGTATTATTTTACCAATAAAATTAAGTTTATTTTATTTACGTTATTTTTTAATTAACTGTATATACTCCATAACATGAGTGGTCACGGTAGCCTTTAAATGAAAGGTAAGAAATTGAAGTTTTGAAAAGAATGTGCGCTAAACAATAGTTCTAACGTATTGACCTAGCATAAAATGTTTTGTGTTGCGAAACAGATATTTCCCTGTATCCCGAAACGATGGGGATTATGTACGAGAAACGGCCTCTCAAAAGGCCTAGATTGGGTCCTCCAGATGTGTACCCACAGGAGCCACGACAAAAAGAAGATGAGCTCACATCTACGAACGTAAAGCAGGGCTTCTCCACGACACCACATTCAGGCGATGAGTTTGGAAGTGCCAGAAACTTCAATTACTCTGCCGCCAAAGTGAGTAAATAGTTCAAAGATTAACTAAACCATTTCAAAATCCCTAAAAAAGTTAATGATGTGTTGCAAGTGACCCTAAATGGTGATTCAAATTGTTCTCTCACAGATTGGACAATTCTTTTCTGGAATTCTATCTAAGAAAGAAGAGCTAAACACACTGCCTGATTGTGGCCGGAAACGGCAGCAAGTGAACCCCAAAGACAACTTCTGGCAAGCTACAGCTCGTACCAAACCTCAGATTGAAACTTGGTTTAAGGATTTGGCAGGTAAAGTTCATAGAAAAAAGTGTTTTAAAATGGTACACCCTTATAGGTAAAATATAAATAGGTTTGGAATGCTCTAATTTACTATTTGTTTGAGGACTGGAAAAACCAGATACTTCTTTTGATAAGTAACTTGAATTTGGGTCCAGAGGTTAACCTGTGACATCATAAAAAAAGATTGATTTACAGAACAATGTTAAACTAGACATATTATTAGTAAAAAAATACTGATTAAAATGTACCCATGTGGATCTCTATACAATGGTAAGTGTAAGTGGACAATCATTTGAGAACTGGTAAACCCAGACATATTGTTAATACTATATACTGTAAATTAATTTAGGTGCATGATCTCTCAGGTGTATAATCATCTTTAATCCAGTACGCTGTAAATTTGTCAAAACCAAAATTGTGTTTCAAAGATGTGTCAATGCATTCCAGGAAACAAACCTCTCTCCCAACTAGCAAAAAAAGCTCCAAACTTTAATAAAAAAGAAGAAATATTTATAACACTGACTGAGTTTCAAGTGTCCATGCCAAGAGCAGCTTGGTTCATAAAACTGAGCTCGGCTTACACTGTGGCAGTGTCAGAAGCTAAAATAAAGAAGAGGCAACTCCTGGACCCTACTACAGGTGAGAAATTGGTTTTTATTTATCTCTTAATCACTCTGCCTACATATCATAAAGACATACATTAGAAAACAAAGGGTTTTTAAGACTTTCATTAATGTTTAAGTATTTTCTAGAGTTGCCTAGGCAGGTGACAGCATTGTCACTCAATATCAGGTGACTTGTGGTCAAAAGCTACTCCTGTAATGTGCAAATGAAAGTAATACATCGCAAAATCTTTGGACTGTATGTGGCTAGGTTTCCCTTATCATAGCCAATGATGACTTTAATTATTATCATTCATTGAATCAACCTACAAAAGAGTATGCATATTTTCTTTAACACTTTCTCGTGGGTTATTTTTCATACCTTGGACAATGTTATAGATTGTTGATTATTTTATGTTTCTTGTACAGTCAGAGACAAAAGTTTTAGATCATTAATGTTTGGATTTTTCTTACAACTTACAAGGTAGTGTTTGGTCACAACACAACACACCTGATGTTAAGTGAAGATGCGGTCAAAGGTTGGTGATTAAGATGGTGAAGGTAATAAAAAAATCTGTTATTGTTCAGGGACTTTTGTCGCTGACTGTACTATCTGCCTGTTGTAATAACAATAAATAAATCTATAAGAACTGCAAAAAGCCTTTGGTGGATTTCTTACTAAGTATGTATGTATATAAATGTGTAATTTTTAAATTCCAGAATGGACAACCACATTGATAAAATTTCTCAAGGATCAAATACCAAAACTATCAGAACATTACCAAAGCGCTGTACCTGGAAACATATCTGATAAAACTCCACCATCCCAGTCAGGTTTGTGACTTTATGATGAGAATAAAGATAATATCATACTTTGTTAATTGTTACAATTAAGAACAGCAAAAAGTCTATTAATAAAAACATAATGTAGTTGTAACCAATGACTATACTGATGAATTAACCTACCTAGTCTCTTGATAGTGGTTACACATGAGAGTTACTTATTATAATGTTTGTAGGTCAAGGCACACCAAACCACAACTCTTCTGGGAACCCATCAGGAGGATCAACTCCAAACAGCACTGTGCCTACCTCCATGCATTCCCCGGGCAATTCTAGCGGTATGTATTATCATATTTTCATAATATACAGTCTCCGATGAAGGTATTAATATTCACCTAGCATTTTTAAGAAACTAAACAACATAAATGTATAAAACCAAACAGTTACAATATACTTGAGTTCAGTGAGTGCTTTAATTTTTATTAAACAGTATTATTGACGACGCGGTAGCCGAGTTGGTAGTGTCCCTGCCTGCGAAGCTAGCGGTCCCGGGTTCGAATCCCGGTAAGGGCAAATATATGTGTGATGAGCACGAATATTTGTTCCTGAGTCTTGGATATTTCTATCTATATAAGTATTTATTTCTCTATATAAGTATGTATATCGTTGTCTAGTACCCATAACACAAGTTTCGAGCTTAATTTGGGGCTAGGTCAATTTGTGTGCAATTGTCCCCGATATTTATTTATTTATTTATTTATTAACACACTGAACTCTATATTAATTTTCCGCATACATAGTTCTAGGAGCAGCTGCAGAGAGCACTGATTGGCGTCAAGCTCTCAAGTTCTGGAACTACTGCTGCCGGCTCGCCAAGTACATGCTGGACGAGGGGCTGCTAGACAGGCATGACTTCCTCACCTGGATCATTGAACTGCTGGACAAGAGGGCACCTGATGATGGACTATTGAGGTTAGTGAAATACACAGTGCCAAGGTCATGACATACTTGACAAGTGGCTATAGGGCACATATCCTATAGTATTCTGTTATCAGATCTTCACAAGTATGATATTTAACTGAATTGGATTTTATCGGCATTAGCGACGACGTGGTCGAAGGGGATGCCATGCTAATCCTGGAATCGAAACTCACCGAATGGGGCTTGGTGTCAGATTCTTAAATTGAGGCTACCAATAGAAAATTCCCTACAACAAAGTCATGGTTGTATCTCATGTTTTTCTTCATTGAAAGATCAAGCTCATTGCAGAAATTCGAACTCACACCCCCTGAGCTAATATCGTTTCAAGAACTTAGCATACAAAGCATGTTACAAACTTCATTATATGTTAACTTTATCCTTTTTCTACTGCCACAGGTTATTTCTACCTCTAGCAATCCAACACATGGGAGAGTTTGTCTGCTGCGAAGGTCTGTCGCGACGACTGGCGACCTCCTGCGCCAAGAAAGCAGCGGCAATATGTTCAGTGCTGTCCGATACTACTCTTAGAACACTGAACCAACCCGCTGCGTTTGTGAAGACTGAAAGGACCGAAGGTAAGATTCCACCGTTTTTGACTTATGTATGTTTGTACTCACATCACGTTTATGAGTAAGTTTTTATGTATTAAATATGTTTTAAATATCAATTAGTCACATAAATAGCTCTGACACCTAACTAGGATTCCCTGTATCTAGTATACTTGTCAGAAATAACACAGATCGGGGATCGATGACACCCAGCCACGGAGCAAATACTTGAGCCTTTTTTTCAAGGATATATATTTGCTTTGTATCAATAATCGAATACGAGAACTCACGCTTTGCAGTCGACTATTCGCACATTGCGCCACACAGGTCTTCGTGAAATTGACGTAAACTTGAAGCGTCACGCTTACCTATTACAGTTCAGTGACGTGTAGAATTTTGTTCTTAAACCCTACGCGGCAACGCACTGCCCTGAGATATTAGATGTTAAGTCTATTTTTGCTCTGCAATGTTACTTCATTATTTATTTACCACCTCTTTCTAGAACCACTGGTTCCACCCACATCGCCAGCGTCGGAAACTGCCAACGGCGACGTCAAACCGAACATATCCCAAATCAAGCGTTCTTCCACCCCCGCCGACCAAAACCAAGGCACGCCCAATCCGAACCACTCAATCGGCACTCCGAACCCAAATCACTCCATAGGTACCCCCAATCCCAACCACTCTCTAGGAACCCCTAATCCGCAGCAACCCATGGAGGTTCAAGTGAAAGAAGAACCTAACGCGTCGCCCGCCCGAGATGTCAAGACGAATGTGACGACGGTGTTGAATGCGGCATTGAATCCGGTGCAAACCGGTTTTGCGGAGATTTTGAACTGCTCGTACCATAGAGACGTGATCATGCAGCTGGCGACGATACTGCAGGTTAAGTAGTTTTCAAAATTAACTTTAACTATGCTTACACACACTCTGATTATAAAGCATGATGAATAGTTGATGTTTCACTATTCAATTGATTTTTCTTGCTTATTGAGTCATCTTGTCTATCGTTGGGTTATTTAGACATAATTTTTTAACATCCTTTTTTATGTACAATGTTATTTTGATTTACGATATCAACTAGCAAATACATATATCGATTTTTACATACATATATCGATTTTTCTTCCTTATTGAGTCATCTTGTCTATCGTTGGGTTATTTAGACATAATTTTTTAACATCCTTTTTTATGTACAATGTTATTTTGATTTACGATATCAACTAGCAAATACATATTAACAACAAGTGCTATGGTCCCCCGACACAAAGACGGTATTTTATAATACCTATTACCAATCGTTCTCCTTTTGTACTTGCTTTTCTATAATAGTTATGTATATCGTTTTCTTCACACCTTAACCTTGCAGTCCCCCATACATGTCATGATATGTCTAACTACATTACTTGACACAGATATTAAAAAAGGCTATATTACTTTGCCCTGAAAAAGCAGCCCACATGCACATTTCTCGCACTACCATTCTCTTCTGGGCTCCTCCCAAGAACCTACTAACTTTCTTTGGTGTCTTTCATACGTTTTTCACGAAAGAGTATTATTTAACAAGATATTCTCTTCACAGATAACCTGTATTGAGTGCCCCACGGCATTGGTATGGTCTGGCTGTGGGTCTTCATTGCAAGGTTCCCCGTTGGATTTGTTACCGCTGCCTCCCTCTGCGCTACCCATGCCCCACATGGAGTCCTTGGTCACGGAACAACATAGAAGAATGGTATGGATGGTTATATAACATAGTTACCAAACTATACTATATGTGTAGTTGAAAATGATTTAGTGTAATTTGTACGTTTCAGGTATACGAAGCGGAACTAGAAATAGCTGCCAGAAGTAAAAAAGCTGAAAGCAAATGGTGTACAGACAAATGGCAGACCAGCTCACAAGGTACATACTTACTATTTGAACTTTTTTCCATATTCCTTCTTGAGTGAGGTGACATTAGGGATGAAAGATTTTGAATTTTAACAGTAATGCAATTGTTCTCCTTTTTCAGCACGTGTGCTAGCCGTATTAGAAGCATTAGACCGGCACTGCTTCGATCGGGTAGACACTAGCAACAATCTGGACACGCTGTATAAGGAAGTGTTCGCTAACTGCACGCCGCCGTCCAAAGATAACGTCGATACCAAAGATCCGGTTAGTATAAGATATCTCGTTCCGCTTCTACAATCATATTTAATTCATTTTAATTTATTTATTCCAGTCCAGGTGTAGCGTGGCGCCATCTTCGACCACATCGTCATTTAACATCAGGTGACTTGTGGTCAAACGCTACCCTGTAAATAATAAAAAAAAAAAAAATTTAAAAGTTGTCAAGTCTTGTATAACACTAGCTGTTTCCCGCGGTTTGATCCGCGTGGGCTAGAGTTTATCGCGATAAAAAGTAGCCTATGTCCTTTCTCAGACTCTAGACTATCTCTGTACCAAATTTCATTTAAATGTGTTCAGTAGTTTAGGCGTGAAAAACTGACAAGAGTTACTTTCGCGTTTATAATATTAGCAGCGATTAATAGTCGAGTCCTCTTGAAAACTTGTATACCACTAAATTGTAAAACTCTTTTTTGGGTAAATAATTGTTTTTAATTATTTTTTTGGCCTCCTGACTTTTCAACGTCTATGTGTGCGTGCAGGAGTGGGCGTGTTCGTACGCTGTGGTTCGCGTTCTGTGCGAGTGGGCGGTGTGCGGTGCACGCTGGGGCGAGCACCGCGCGCAGGCCGCCGCCGCGCTGCTGGACATGCGCCACCAGCACCTGCAGCACGAGCACCATGCGCAAGGTACGTGCAGGCACGTAGGTACAGGCAGCTGTACTCGCACGGCAGCTGTTCAGAAAGCTGTGCAGGCAGCTAGCTACAATCCCTCGCAGGTAAAGGCAGTCAGCTGCATAGGCACGCAAGTTCAGGCAGCTGTGCAGGCAGCTAACTGCTCAGGCACATATAGGTGCAGTCAGCGTCAAAAGTAGCTGAAAAATACCCAATTTTCAGATTGTTCAAGTGCTTTTTTTGTGTGGTAGGTAACTTTATTGTGATAGTAATTACAGCCAAATATATTCAGAGAAACAAATAAATATAACTTCCATCTTATACATTTATTAGAAGCGGAAGCAAACAAATTATATGTATGTATACTTTCTCCCATTCAGGTTCAGATGACAAAGAATCTATCAGTTCTGGTACCGGGATGTACAACGGGCCACCCATCTTCCAAACTCTACTATTGCGTTTCCTTGATAACGACGCTCCAGTTTTAGGTAAATATAGTACAAAAATGCGTATCTCCTTTAAATCTTAACCTCTTTATATAAAAAAAGCCACCATTCTATAATTCTGTGACATAGTTCTTGAATTGTTAAGATCCACTGCTACATCTGTAACCAGTTCATCATAAAGTCTTACAGTTCCTATTGTTCCAAAATACAAAGAAAAAAAATGTGATAAATTACCTAAATCCGGCTCAAAGGACCATTTAAAAAATAAAAGTACCCTGTAAAAAATAAAAGTAAGTTAAATGTAAATCTATAGATGTGTCTTCAGTGACCCTAACAGTAGATCTCAGTTAGTTTTCAAAAATATCAATGTTTACAATTTTCTTATAGATACGAGTACATACTATTTAATTAGATGTCGATTATTATCGATTCCCCATTATGATGTTGTTTCATTTACCTTAGATGAAAGTCCAAATGCTGCACCGGGCAACAGGCAACAGTTCGCGAACTTAGTACACCTGTTTGGTGAGCTAATTCGACGGGACGTGTTCTCGCATGACGCTTACATGTGCACGCTTATTTCAAGAGGTATGTAACTGATGCTTTATTCGATTAGATATAAAAACAAAAAAAGATGACTCATGCAAATTCTCTGAGTGAAGTCCACGATTGCTCGGACTAACAAACAGTATTTTGATAATGATAATTTTAATGATTCAGGAGATTTGATATCACCTACCGAGCCAACTTCCACCGGCGGCCCGCACTCAGTGGCGCCACCCGCGAACAGCACCGGAACTAACCACAATATGGACGATGATATCTTCGCCGGCATCGATCTCAAATCTAAAATGGAGGCAAGTATCAACTAACGCTTTAACAAAACAAGCTATGTTGTGAATACCTAATAAAATATTTGAAATTAGTTACTTCTTCTTTCGTAACAGCTAACTCCAACTCTATTATAGGAGATTTCAGTCAGGCTTCCGACACGGCTTTACAACTGATAGAGCCAGTAACGACAGCGTAACATCCCCTCTAAAGCATGGTGTGCAGTTTGAAAGTGTCACTTGACTGTCACCCATCCAAATGACGTGTTGAATGTTGTTAAGGTGGTTGCTTGCGGTCAGCTTAGCACGCCAGCGTCAATAGATGGCGTTGTTGTTCTAATATAACGCATTTTATTTTATTATGAATAAACAGGTGCTTATTATTCTATAGTAATATGTTTACCGCTAATGGCGTAATATGTTTAATGTATCCAACTATATTTCAAATGTGTTTTAGTTTTTTAAACACTTTTATTTGTGCCAAACAATATCGCGGTAGTGATGTATGGCAGCAGAACTACTCACTCACACATACATACAATGGTCTTGTTGTATACGAAACTATTTGCTAATTTCGTCCTTCCAATTACTGTATATGTTAGACCAGTGGTCGAAACTCTCAGTAGTTCTTTACTAATAACGAGGTTCCGAGTTCGATCCCAGCCTCAGGTTTTTTTGTAATTTTCTTTGATATTATTTAAATTTAATAATCACGCTAATATTACAAAGCGAATTTTTTTGTGTGAGTTGTTTTTTGTTTATTTGTTCGTCAATCTTCTCGTCGCAACGCCTGAACGGATTTGGATGAAATTTAGAATGGAGATAGCTTATACACTGTATTACTTATACTCTCTACTCTCATATCAATAAAGACATTGGCTATTGTAATATTTTATTATGAAACAATCAGGATTATTTATTATATAGTATCAAAATAAAAAACAGTAAATCACCAATAGTCTTTTTATTTAAACATTCTTAAAATTTTCAATAATTCATAATAAAAAGCCCTGCTGGTCGCACAATTTTTTCATGAACAATGTTCTGGCCTACTTATTGTGTTGGTCATATGCCATGTCATTGGTCAGAATATTGTTTTTATACAAAATGCTCTTGATGTGGTCGTGGCAGGGTGTTGTCGCTTTTCGTTTACATTTATCTGCAACAAAGATATAATTAAGGTATATTCTAATTTGTATCACAACCTGGCCATACGAAAACCACGGATTCATGTCTACTAAACACTACTAAAAAACAAACATGACTTTGAAAAACTAACCATTCCAAATTGGCCGTGAGCCTGTCGCATCTATATGTACTAATAACGAGTAAGTGTATAGTGTAAACATCATTTTCATGTTGCCCTATGGTCAGATGTTCGATTTCTTTTATTTCCTCCGTTGTTTTTTGGAAGTCTCGAAGTTTTGAGAAACATGCTTCTTTCAAATCTGTTTCCACAATTGGTTCATTTGGCTCTTGTGTCTTTGGGCCATAATTGTGATCAGGTTTGGCCTTGGGGGTAAAAAGCCGTCTTCGGATGTATGTTTTTCGCCTTGCGTGGGATTTCTCTTTTTGAGCAATGTATTTTTTTAAGGTGTGCTGTATGATTTTTCCAGGCACTTTCATGCCACTTATGACCAGTTCAGTGTTCTTTTTTTTGTTATTGCGTCACACGTTTAGTGTATTTAGATTGAACCTTTCCCCAGAAATAAATATGCTCAAGACGCTCATGAAGTTTTTTACTACATTATAATAGTTGTATCATTTGATAGCCGATGGCATTTCGACAAGACTGCGTCGTTTTGACAAGTTTTGGAAATAAAACAAAACTTTCATGTTGACAGTTCAATTGAAGCCATTTGCCGCGAAACACATCTAATCGTATGCTTGGTGTACGACACTGTCACCATTCACTCACACACTGACAAAATTAACTAATAATTTCAATCATATTTATGATAATAATCTACTATTTTATTCAGAAAATTATGATTTACCGCAAATAAAGTTCAAAATAAATGCCAGTAGCTATGATTTCAGTGTAAAATTATGCTCCATTTGTCCATAAATGGAAATATTAATTTGTATGAAAATCGAACCACCTTAAACCTGGTTAATCTTTTGGCCGACCGAACCAGCTATGCCACGGGCGCTATTCACGACTTAGGCCGGTTTGCCGCTTTTGTAGACACGTTTAATCGAACCACATTAATTTCGTAGGAGAACGTCAGGATGGATTTAGATGACTCCAAAATAGACGATGATCTAGACAAGCTGTTGCAGCACATCAAAGAGGACCAACAAAACTCTATGGATGCCCCGGACAGTCCAAAAGACCCTGGGGAACCTTCACATAGGTAAGAATTATAACAAAGTTTGGATGTCACTTTTTTGCCAGTTATATAAAGTGACACACTCCATTGCTGTATTTTCATTTTGCAGTGTCAACTCACCAATGATGGGACCAAGTAGCATGGGCATTCCTGGCATGCCTTCAATGGCAATGGGACCAATGTCTGTACCAGGTAACAATTGTTTTTAATTTTCATCTTACTGGGTAACATTTGACAACAATTCACTTGATGTTAAGTGTCGCTACACTACGCCTGGATTGAGAACTAGCTCTTAAATTAGGGTGTCCCATGGAATTCAATAACATTACACCTACACAATCATATACATAGCTTTCACCTAAGTAGAATTCCCTGTATCTATGATATCGAAAACTACGTGGATTGAGGATCCACAACACCCAGACACGGAACAAATGCTTACGCTTAATTATCTATGTAAAAATATTTTTCCGGCAATAAGTGAACGTGCGTTATGAAGGAAAATAAAAGAACGTTTTAGACCTAGCTTTTCGCTGTCAGTTCTCCTTTTCTTGCCACTTGTAATATTTCAAATATCTACTTAACACTGGTCGAAAACACAAACCGTACGAAGCAATAAACAAAAAAGAAACCTCAAAACGTTTCCGTCTCTCAGGTATACGCACAACGAGCGCGGGCCCGTCTAGCGCGTGCGGTATTCCGTCCGCGTCGGTGTCCCGCCACTACCACTACACGATGCACTTCCCACTCCCCCCCGCGGAGCCGGACCACCCCCCGCATGACGCCAATCAACGCCACATACTACTGTACGGCGTCGGACGCCCGAGGGATGACGCCAAGCACGCTGTCAAGAAGATGACTAAAGGTAAAGTGTGCGTAATACTCTAGCCGTAGAGAAATTGTTAAAGCATAAAAACCTTAACCTGCGATAAATGTACAAGACATAATTAAGTAAAAAAAATGCTCTCTATGAAATTTTATTTTTTTGTATACTCTTCTCTGGCTCTTACATTATTGAAGGAAGAAACTTACTTTTTACAGAGATCTGCAAGTTATTTTCCAAGAAATTCTCAATCGATGTTGCCGAAGGTGGAAAAATAAAGAAACATTCACGAAGCGAATTCAACTTTGAGGCTGTAACTGCAAAATTTCAGGTAATAAAACCGTCAAAAATTCTTTAATAACTCGTTATTTTTTCTTTTCTTTCAGTGTGTATCCAATTTGTTCATCCAGTAATGACCATAGGTGTCTTTTCTGGTAGAGTACCGTAATATAATACATTTAGTAGCGAAAAATTATGCTACTAGTTTCTAACCAAAATATGTAGTTGCCTGTGACTTCGAACTACTGAAAGGCGATTAATATAAGAAGGGCTATCAGCTTTTCCCTTACATGTGATTCTTTTTTTGTTGCTCGAGCTTTACATGTCTCTTTATTGTGGTGTACAGTCAGCGACAAAACTAGCTGATTTTCCAAATGTGTTTTAAATTAGCAATTTTAGGTTTTTTTTTAATTTACAAGGTAGCGTTTTGACCACAACACAACACACCTGATTTTAAGTGATGATATGGTCAAAGGTTAAGATGATGACGGTAATCGGAAAACGTCTTATTAGTAAAGCTAATTAAAAAATATCGGACCATTAGACAAAAAAAAATCTTGGGATTTTAGTGAACTTGCTCCAATTTAGTCAATTAGTAATAAGATTAAAATTGCCAATGTGATCGCGCCAAAAAAAAAATTACCTGCCGGGCGTTTCTTGCCTGTTCTTTTGCCGGCGTAAGGAGGTTGGAACAGGCGTAGCTAGTTTTAAGTTTGACGTTTTAAAGTGATCACAATGTATCCTATTGAATAAAGAAAAATTGACTTGACTTGTGTTATTGTATAGTGACTTTTGTCGGTGACTGTACCAAGAAATAGTTAATCCATCTATCAAGTGTGGCGTATGTGTTGTGTGTGTGCAGGCGATGTCGATGTACGAGCAGGGCGCGGTGTCGTGGGCGGTGGGCGGCGCGGTGTGCGAGGCGCTGGCCGCGTACGCCGCGGGCGCCACCACCTACCTGCCGCAAGCCGAGCACGTGGCCTTCGCGCTGGACCTCATGGAGATCGCGCTCAACGTGCACGGACTCATTGAGACCTGCATACAAGTACGTTGAAGGGAGAATGTGATACAATTTAAATAAAAATAAAATTTTAAAAAGCCCCCGATATTTTGGACCGATTTTCATCAAACATTGCTAAAAATGCACCATTTTGGAAATGATACTCTGGACTGATATTAACCAAATATAGCTAAGAACCACCGCAACGACTGGCTTTCAAATGAAAAAAACCGCATTTATAAATCGGTCTATCCGTTTGAAAGCTACGTTGCCACAGACAGACACACACACACAGACAGACAGACAGACATCGACGTCAAACTTATAACACCCCTCTTTTTGCGTCGGGGCTAATAATACTGGTAGTTTTTACTAGAAAAGTAACTTTTAACAACTTTGTTTCAATTTCCTACACTCCTACACTAATTATAGGCTAAAAATCCACCAATATACACACACGTTATCACTCTGAAGAAGCACAAGTTTTGGAAATAACAATGAAATTTTCATGTTGATAGTAAAATTGCCCCCAGAATGACATGTATTACTAGTACTTGTAGCTGATTTTTGCTCATAAACATAAAAACTTTCCCTTTTAGATCCTGAAGGAGCTATCAGAAGTGGAAACGGCGTTGTCAAGCCGCGGTGCGCCGAGCAGTGGACTGGCGGCGCCGCACGCTTACGCTTCTGCGCTGGCGCTTTACACAGTCGGCGCCCTTAGAAGATATCATTCATGCCTTTTACGTAAGCATATAATATATAATTAATAATTATATACCGATGTGTAATAATATAATGTAGGGTCACAAATTAGATTTATCACGCGGCGCTTTAGATACCGCACCGAGTGGTTACCTAAGTTACGAAACTCGCGATCTTAACATTTTTACTCTAGATAGTTGATTTAGTACAGTCAAAGACAAAAGTCGCTGAACAATCACACTTTTTTCTATGATCCTCATCATCTTATACACCAATTTTTGACCTCATCATCACCTAAAATCAGGTATGTTATGTTGTGGTCAAAATGATACCATGTAAAATGTGAAAAAAACAATAATAATTACTGATTTGAAACACATTTGGAAAATCGAGAACGATCAGCCACTTTTGTCGCTGACTGTACCTATTATTTATGAGCCATTGGTACGGTAACTCACCCCCTACGATAAATGTTATTGCAATATAAAGAAGCTAAATATTTGATCTTCTTAAAGATAAATATACATTTAATTTGCATAAAACATGAGTAGTTAGTACAAACAAGTGATGTAGGTACAATGATGCTATAGTAATAAAGTAGCATCATGTTTTGCCGATATTGTCGTACAAAATTAAAGAGTGCTGTCACCATGAAATAAGATGGAATCTGAATGGAATTTAATAGGGTTTTATTGCTACCTAATCACGTATATAGAATTTCATCTATGTATTGAAAGTTAATAAGCTAAAAGATCCGCCAAAAAAGTAACGGATACGGATTCGGATCTTTCTTTACGGATATGCTTAAGGCTATTATTATATACATATATAGGTTTAAAGAATGATATTAGACTATTATTAGGCTTATTATTTACGGCGTCCTTAAGGGTCGGCAACGCATCGGCAACTCCCCTGGTGTTGCAAATGTCCATAAGCGACGGTGACCGCTTTCCATCAGGCGGGCCGTCTGCTTGTTTGCCAATCTACTACATTTAAAAAAAACCGGCTTATCAGTTACTAGATACTGTTTTAAACTACCATGGTCAAAAGCATTAGAATTAGGTTTTATAACGGGATCATCATCATCAGCCTTTCACGTTCCCACTGCTGGGACTCCGGCCTTCTCTCAGAGAGAGAGTATGGGCTGTAATCTACCACGCTGGCCCAGTGCGGGTTGGTAGATGTCGCATGCCCTTGAATGTTGCAGTATAACGGGATAATTACCATGTATTTGTTTTTGTTTGAGTTCTCGATATTTCGGCACTGTTGCAAGCGCCATGATCACGAGAATACTAAAAGTTTCTGCGGGTGGGATTGTTGTTGTTATAACGGGCAGACGTATCTATCTACCCGCTTCCTCGCACGTTTTTTCCGTCCCGTTATAAAACCTAATTCTAATATTATCAGTAACTGTACCTTGTACCGTAGTGTGCGTGGAGCAGACGTCCGCGGTGTTCGAGCAGCTGTGTCGGCTGGTGAAGCACGTGGTGAACCCCGGCGACTGCGGCTCGGCGGAGCGCTGCGTGCTCGCCCAGCTGCACGACCTCTACAAAGCGGCCGCACATCTCTGCCATGCGCCGCATGCGGATAACTTCGCTAACGCGTATCCCAGAATCAAGTGCGTATTATTTTTCCTATTACAGGCCTTTGCCTCAAAGCACCTGATGTTAAGTGACGATGTGTTCGAAGATGGCGCCACGCTTCACCTGTATTGGGAACTGGCTCTCAAGTGGGGCTGACGGAACACAACAATGTGTACTTGGCGCCAGGCTAGCACTAGAAAATGCCCTACCACCAAGCTATGGTTTCATCACGATGTTTTCCTTCAACGAAAGTTCAAGCTCATTGTAGGATTCGAACCCACGACCTACGGATCACAAATCACTACCACTGAGCCATCATGGCTGCAAAAGATTATTATATTCTTATTTATTTATCGTCTTTACTTATGTCATGTGACATGTCCAAAAAGTAAAGTGGTCCTTCGAGCCGGATTCTTAGGCTGGTATTCTAGAATGACACTCGAGCGTTCATCAATACTTTAGTAGCGATTGAGTGACATATTTGTATGAAATGACAGATTCCAATCTGTGAATATCGCTTGAGCGTCGTACTGATATATTGGTAACTAAGATTTTATTTTTATTGTATTGATATGATTCGTATTTAGTTTGGTTTATTAATGATGAATAGTAATGAATTAATGTAATTGGCTTAGCCGTATTAATTGAATTGAATAAATAAATAAATAAATTGGTCAAATAATGGTGTCGATGGTTTCATGGTGCACGAAAGAATCGACAACATTATATGATCAATTTCACATGAATTTTGCATCAGTTTAAATGTTACAAATGTTTTGCAGACAAGCTCTTTATTCGCCGCTCCAACCAATACCGTCGCAGTACTCTTACAACCCGCAGTTCCTGAGCGAATTCTTCACGCACCCGCGCAAAGGTAAAAGTCATTTGGCCATATTTCGTTGTACTCTCATCGGTTAGTTGTAAATTTTTAAAGTGACTATTATATTTCTTGCAGGCAAAATCGAAATAGGCTGGGCGCGGTCAGTCGCTGAGTCACCGGCCAATAGGTACAGCTTTGTGTGCTCAGCTATGCTCGCCGTTTGTAGAGAAGTCGATAATGATCGGTAAGTTTGTTCATCATCATCATCAGCCAGTATCAGTACAATAATTAGTACAAATAAAAAAAGCGCAAGTATTTGTGGATCCCCAATCCGAGTAGTATCTGATACCCTTGATACCTACAGGGAATCCTAGTTTAGGGGTCAGAACTACCCTTTGGGTACGGTACAAATATGAGTGTGTGTGATGATGATGATGATGATACGTATCTGCAGAGTGAACGAGCTGGGCGTGCTGTGCGCGGAGATGACCGCGTGGTGCAGCGGGCTGGCGGCCGAGTGGCTCGGCGCGCTGGTGGCGCTGTGCGGGGCGCAGCACTACCCGGCGGGGACTGCGCCGCACGCCGCGCCGCCACCACTCTACCCGGACCTGCTGCACCATAGGGACCTGCACGACGCCGCGGCTCATGATGCGCTGGCTGTCTTCACGTGTATACTAGTTGGTAGGTGGCCGAGCGAACGCGGGTCTCATCGCCCCCATACATCGGCTAGTAAATGCCTATAGCACTACTGGACGGGGACCGCGCCGCACGCCGCGCCGCCGCCACTCTACCCGGACCTGCTGCACCATAGGGACCTGCACGACGCCGCGGCTCATGATGCGCTGGCTGTCTTCACGTGTATACTAGTTGGTAGGTGGCCGAGCGAACGCGGGTCTCATCAATTTCAATTTCAATTTATTTATTTATTCAATAGGATACATTGTGATCACTTTAAAACGTCAAACTTAAAACTAGCTACGCCTGTTCCAACCTCCTTACGCCGGCAAAAGAACAGGCAAGAAACGCCCGGCAGGTAATTTTTTTGTCCGCCCATCGCCCCCATACATCGGCTAGTAAATGCCTATAGCACTACCCGGCGGGGACCACGCCGCACGCCGCCGCTCTACCCGGACATAGTAGGATCTCGTCACTTTTTGTAAATGTTTGTTAGGGGTCAGACGTCAGAGCTATGACGCTATGATTATTTTCTTATGTGGCTTTATTTTCGGGTCTTTGTCCGGACTATGTTAGGCATTAATGGAGCCGGAGACAACGTTAAGAGGCCATTTTAAAATAAATATGGCAAACAGAAACTAAAGTGTAGAGAAGGAAGGCTGCGCTATTTGTATTATTCTTATATTGTTACTTTTTATCCTGGATAAAAGCATTTTCTACCTTTGGATAAACTAATTTAAATCTGTAGGTAACTGCTACTGAATAGATGTGATGATCCATTGCTTTTGTTTCTAAACAGCGCAAAAATGTAACATTAAAATTCGTTCCTTATAGCGCGGCACTGTTTCTCACTCGAAGACTTCGTCCGGCACGCGGCTTTACCTTCCCTTCTCAAGGCATGCGGTGGTGTTGGCGCCACTAGCAACCCCGCCAACGCACCGTCGCCTGATACGGGAGCCAGGCTTACCTGTCACCTGCTGCTGAGGCTCTTCAAGACTGTGGACACTCCTCAACCAGGTTATCTTGAGCTTTGATACTTACCGTTTTATTAATAAACTCAGACTAGAGTTGGATTAACTTTATTTTTACTCCTAAGTACTAAATTCATCATTATCAGCCTTTCACGTTCCCACTGCTGGGACTCTGGCCTTCTCTCAGAGAGAGAGTATGGGCTATAATCTACCACGCTGGCCCAGTGCGGGTTGGTAGATGTCGCATGCCCTTGAATGTTGCAGTTCTTGGGCATGCCGGTTTCCTCACGATGTTTTCCTTCACCGTTTTAAGCAAGTACTAAATTACTTTGTAAGTAATACACAGTTAATTTATAAGTCGACAGCAGACTGAATCTTTTTTATACTGTTTTCTGTTTTACTCTATATCTTTTTAGTTTTTAAATGGCTTTCACACGATTCAGCCAGTGTCAAGTATTAAATGTATCAAACATTGACGATGATGATGAAATGATGTGACCCAGCTACAAGCTGGGCCAAGGAGAATAGTCCACGTTGTGTTTCAGTAAAGTAGCACTCTAAGTACTTAAACTTTACACGGACTTTTTGGAGCAACAGAAAAATCACTTGTATGTATTTCTTTCAATATCGTTTCGTTACATTAACGAACACATAATGGTTAATAATCCACCAATATCACACACTATCACCCGAAGAAACACAAGTATTGGAAATAAAGATACAATTTCATGTTAACAATTCAATTGCAACCTTAAAGCCGACCGAATCCTAAAGTGACGCGTAGTTCTCGTTCCCAGGGCTGTATTCAGTGTCGACATCGCCGGGGCCGGGGGGCGCGGCGGCCGGCGTGCGCCTGTCCTGCGACCGGCACCTGCTCGCCGCCGCGCACAAAAACATCGGCGTCGGGCCCGTGCTGGCCACACTGAAAGCAATACTTAGTGAGTACCGTTTACCCTTAGTACAGTCTCTGTATATCACGTGACAAAGAGAGAAAGAAACGACGACGACTAATGAGAATGTTGACTGAACTTGACTTGCCTAGAGTAACGACACATGTTATTATGGTGAATAAATGAATTGAATTGAAAAAAAATTGAATTGAGAAAGCATCTATGGCAAAATCGTTACAGTTTTTGTGTACGCAGTAAACTTTTTGTTTGCTTTTTATTTATCTGCTAAAGCGATTTCCGTATAGTTTTTTAAGGCGGTTTGTTTGTGTTGTGTGGGTGTTTAAGGAACTCGCCTTTTTATATCTTTGACCTCATAAATCGCACTCCTACTTTGATCACTTGAAGTAGTAAAAGGCTGTAGTATATACTACAGCCATGTAAAATATTATTAACACTCTAATGTTTCAACCACCAATTTAAGTCATTTTTTAACTTATTTATACCCTTTATCAGTGTGAATTTTATTTGATTTGTGGGTGCTATTTTTATTTGTACTCTGATTGCCAAATAAATCTAAGGTCATAGCGCACACTCTACTTTCCTAACCGGCAATCGGCGAATTTGTATGCTGCATTTCGTTTAGACGCGTTGTTATAGCGAGACGCAGGATACGCAGAAATCGCCTCTGGTTACAGTAGGAGGTACTATGACCCTTAAAACATTAAGCAGACAACAGTATCTCTAATACCCAAATGAAGTTGGCAGCCCACAGGTTTTGCGACGACTTTATTTAGTTTTGTACACGACAGTGGTAGGAGACTCGACAGCTCGTGACGGAGGCAAGCCCGGCGGTAAAAAATCGTGTGAACTGTCACATATACTGGGAACTAGTGATACGGTGCCCACTGATGCGCAGTTAGACCACATGGCGTAAGTTAAACTTGTTATAAAGATGTTTATTTTGATTTTATTGATATCTGAAGATCTATTTACAAGTGCAATCTACTCAAAAGAAAGAAAATACTATGATTGAGACTACACCAAATACCGCTCTTTTGGACTTCGAAGAAGACGCCTTCGCCGGGTTCGAAACAGCTGAGACACCGTCTACAATGTATGGAACAGCTAAATCCTCGATCCAAGTCAAGCAGCTTCAGTTGATGGGTCGTGGCATCGATTTCTTGGCGAGTTTAATCATGTGGACTGCCTCGTTCCCCCTTATTGCAACCGCTGGCAATCAGGATTCAAGTCGAGGTAGTGTGGATTGTGCTTGTTGTATATCAGTATCATATACAGATATAAAAGAATCATATTATTTTATTGAAACACAAGATGATAACACCATCGATGTCTGGTGAAAATAAAACTGTGTGTCTTCAGATATCAAGAACTAGAGATAAATATAAAATTCATTTCAATAGTAACAATTTTAATCATTTATTTCTTGTAATATACAGACTATTGATCGGCAAATTTCTCTCATTCTTAGGATGGTAGAATCAGAGATGACTGGGGGCCATAGAACTCCTAGGTTTGTTTATTTTAATATTGAGTTACCTCGTTTGCACATCCTCCATCCTTCTCATTAAATGTGCTATAGCAATCGTACTTCCACATGTAAAGCCAACACAACGTGTAACAAAAAGGTCTAGTAAAATTAAAGGGTCACAAATCACACCTGCCTATATATAAATCTCTTAAATAACTTGAATTTTAATATCAACTTTAAAAATGTATTTCGGATAACCCTACGAAGATTAAGTCAATATGGAGTTGCGAGGTCGTCTGCTTTTGACCAACCCCCTCACATGACATTTTAAAGATGTATAGACTGAACGGCAGCTGAGACTACAAGCCTAGCAAAACAAGTCAATATTGGTGCTTGTCGGGTAGCTCGTTCCAAACCGTAGTTTACGGTGGTGCCTGTAGAATTGTATTAAACCGGTGCTGAAACAGCTGACCGTCCGACTGATTGTTTATCATAAATTATGTAAAACAAGATAATTTCGCTACTTCACTGCGTGTGTTAGGAACTCGCGATCATGCTGGCTTTGGACACAAAAGTTTTGTCTTCTACTGTATGTGAAATGTATTTCACATCTGTGCGGTCCCCTTACAATTTTAACTCAAGTTCATTGGCCGTTGCCAGATGATAATCAACTTTGCACCATAGTAAGCAGTCTAGAAACATTATCGAGAAAGTTTACACTACTTTTTGATGTTCCGTGTTTACATGTAAATTTTAATTAGGTTCACATCACGTGTGATTAGCGTCTGTGTTTTTTTAATCACTCCCTTTTTTCTACACGTTGTATAGATTTTAACCGCGATTTTTCGAGGCCGGTTCTATATTAGAATAAAAACATTTATAAATTGTTTTGAAATTTGGCTTTATACGATAACATTTGAAAACTATAATAATATAGATATATTATGTTCTAGATGTAAACTTTCTTCCTATTTCCCTTATCGTTTTCAAATGTTGATGGAAGTGTCGATTTGGGTGTAACTCTCTGTCTGTCTGAATGGTCATAAAAAATGATCTTACAAGTAATGCGCTTCATATCTCCTAATGTTTTGCTATCACATTTAACTTCACTACATTCTTGTGAATGTTTTGTAAAATCTATGTGTACCTTCTGTGTGAACTGAGCCCTACTATGGACGATTTCTTGTTATGTCATATGGGAAGAAAAAATATCAGAAACATTATATTAGCTTCCATTTCCTATTCATTTTTAGGCGTTACAATGCATTGTACCGTTTGTTCCTTTATATTGGTCTATAAATAAAATAGTAATTTATGCTCGATTTCACCACATTCATGTATCCTTTAACCTTATTTCGATGGATTCATGGTTTCCAATTATCAACTGTATATAAAGTTCAATTTAAAATGAGGAATGTATCCAATTATTCTCGTTTTTTCTTGATTTATCTTGGTCCCAAGTTTTTCTCGTCTATATTTGGTGAAACTCAATAATTTCTCCAATATCACGTAGCCAACAAATGTTACTCAATGAGCACCGAGCCCACGTTCCGCTTTGTCCTAACAAAACCATCACTGTTCACATTATTATCACGTCCATTTCACTTGGTGGGAATCTGTACATATGTGTATATAACATATCTGTCTACTACCCCTTTGTGTTGTCTGTAATATCGTAAATAACAATTAATATGTGTTATGGGGTAAGTACACTTGTTTTTTATGGTCCAATTCTGCTGCAAAAGTTAGAAATAAATTTACAGTCCATAGAATAGAATGATTATCTACTTTTATTGTTTTTTTTACCTATACTGTCCCACTGCTGCGCAAAGGTTTGCCACAGCGTGACGATCCTTGCCCAGCGATCCGGGTGCTAGTATCAAATATATACTAAGCTTATTATGCAAAGATTCAAACTAGTTCAAAATATACAAAGCAGAATTGGAACAACAATCACTACACTCTTTGTAATACTCTTCATGCAAAATATTTTCTAGGGGTAGCGGCGGTGTAGGTTCCACGCTGCTCGATTCGTCGCAGTCTCTCTCATCGCTGGCCAGAAGGGTGCTCGCAGAGATATGTTCTGAGGAGTGGGTGTTACAGAAATGTCTACAGAACCCTGATGAGCTTTACCAGTCTGATATGCTACTGGATTCTATGCTGACACAACGGCAGGCTCAGAGGTAAAGCATTGACATATTAAAACAGAATGTTGTTTTGCGCACTCGTATAGTAATGTTTTATTTCTTCAGATTATTGCATATGATCTGCTACCCGGATTCAGCGAGCCACACTCATCCAGACCTCGACCAAAAGACCATGATCACGCGGTTATTGGAGGTAAACATTTTTTTACGGCTAACTCATGAGTTTGGTTACAGTCAGCCATTGCGCAATCTGCCGGAAGCAAGCCCGTTAACTGACTACTTGAGTTACGCCCTAAGACTGATAGCTCCACATTTTGTCTAGAATCTAGAGCAGTGGTCACTGCGCATGTCGTGGCTGGACCTGCAGCTGATGTTCAAGCAGTTCCCGCAAGGGTCGGTGGAGCTGAGCGCGTGGCTGGACACGGTGGCTCGTGCCGTCATCAATGTGCTGCAGCAGCCGGCGCCACCGCCGCCAGACAAGGACAGGTGACAGCCCATCCCCTTCTAACCTGCAGCAGCGGCTTGACCTACAGCTATACATGAACCATTTTTTTCGTGGTTTCTCATGATTCGTGTATTTATCCAGTTTCAAGTATTAGCTGTATCAAATATTAATGATGGCATGATGACTCAGCAACAAGCCATGCCAAAGAGGATAAGTCCCCTTTGTGTTTAAGTAAAGTAGTGACACATTACTTAAACTTTATACGGACTTTATGGAACAACTAGCTAAGTCACTTTAAACAACGTTGCTTCAATTTCTTCGTACATATTAACACGTAATAACCACAAGTTTAAAAAATTGACATTTCAGTTGCCAAAGAAGCCAACGATGGGCGTCACCATTTTAATCGTTTATTTGATGGCTTAACCACTGCCGTCTTTACAGGACGGGCACGGACCGAGGAGTAGTGAGCACTAGTAAGTGGTCTCAATCTGTGTGGCTCGTCGCGCCGCTCGTTGCCAAGCTACCGGCCGCCGTGCAAGGACGCGTACTAAAACAAGCTGGACAGGTGAGTTTGGCCAATGAGATGGCTAGTCAGGTCACTCTTGACAGTCTTACAAGTTTATGACGTCACAGTCACAGTTGACCAGCAGTTTGGTGCTAAATTTTGGTGAATGTTAGATAGATTAACACGTTTTATTTTTACTATTTACAGGGTAGCGTTTGACCACAAGTCAATTGATTTTTAATGATGTTAAGTGACGATGTGGTCGAAGATGGCGCTACGCTACACCCGTCTCTCAAGTGAGACTGCCGGAACACACCGATAGATGCTTGGCAACAGTTTAATCTTTGCCTTGTTACTTAGATCAGAATAATATAAACTACACTTTGTTACAATAGATACTGGAAAGTGGATGGGGCGCGGGTTGTAGCGGCAGTTGCAACAGCGGCGGTGGAGGTGGCGGTGGCTCACACCGCGACTGCAAGAGTCATCAAAGCCCTAGCTATAAAGGGTAAGTTTTACATAAGCTAAATAACCTTCTTTTACCTTTAAAGATAAGCGATCAATCACTGTAAGGGTAACTTTGCTCTTACTGTAATAACTTGAAGCGATGATGGCTCAGTGGTAGTGACGTCGGCTTGCGATCTGTAGGACGTGGGTTTGAATCCCACAATGAGCTTGAGCTTTCGATGATGGAAAACAACGTGATGAAACCATAGCTAAGTGGTAGGGTATTTTCTAGTACTCGTTTGCACGCGTGTGTGTGTGTGTGTGTGTGTGTGTGCGTGTGTGTGTTTGTTTGTGTGTGTGTGTGTAGGTATATGTATGTATGTTAAGGAGGTAACAAAAATCTTTTCGTTACCACAGTTCGGCAGGAGGCGGAAGTGGGGGTAAGAGAGGGGTCGCCGGTGGTGGCTGCAGCGGGGGCTGCGCGTGCGGCGGCGGCAACGCAGTGCGACTCGCGAATGAACCTCTACTGTCTCTTGTACTCACCTGTCTGAGGCATCAGGACGACCAGAAGGTAACCGTCAATACATTGAGATTTACCGTTGTCGGTACAATCATCGACAAAAGTCGCTGAACAATAACACATTTTCCGATTACCCTCATCGTCTTAAACACTAACCTTTGACCACATCATCACTTAAAATCAGGTGCGTTATATTGTGGTCAAAACGCTACCTTGTGTAATGTAAAAACACTCAATCATTAAAACACATTTGGTAAATCTAGTATGATCAGCTACTTTTGTCGCTGACTGTACTAGCATTTTAATTGCTTGGATGCGCATCATGCATGCGCAGTGCAGTAGAAAAATGTACCGAGCGTCGTTCTGCGCATCCAAAGTCAGCGTGCAACTTCGGTGCCGGGCACTAATACTTTCAGTTATTTTGTCAAAATTATAGTCCATTAAAAACTAAATTTTATCTGATAAAGTGACGATTAAGTGGAAGTAAAAGAAGAGCGCTAGTTTTACCTCCTCTCTTCTTTTATAATTCTTTTGTAATCACATGCGGACATTTGGCAGAGATAAAAAAATTGTCGTTGTACTTGTTGCTCCGCCTTCGACCACATCGTCGCTTTCCATCGGACGAGATCGTGGTTAAACATATATCTCTAGCGGACCCTTACATTCGGATGCACTTTCAATGATTCGATCCCTGACGTAATCTACAGCGTTCCCTCTTACAGGAAAGCCTGCTATCGTCCATCCACTCCCAGCTCCAACACTACTTGACCCACACTCGCGACCACGAGCGCTCCGCTTGCAACGACACGTGGCAGGACGAAGTCGCACCGGAAGCGCTACAACTGCGGTTCTCTCTAGCTGGCGGCATGTTCGACGCGATACGGAGATCGTACCAACTGACGTCGGACTGGGCCGTGTTACTGACGCAGCTGCTGGCGCATCAAGTCGTCGACGCGTATAATAATAGGTAACTATGTCTACGTTGTCGGGTGGTGGTATAGTGTTCCCTATTTGTAAGACAAAGACGCGCCCGAAGCGTTACAACTGCGGTTCTCTCGCTGGGGTATTGTGTTTGATGCAATACGGAGATCGTACCAACTGACGTCGGACTGGGCCGTGTTACTGACGCAGCTGCTGGCGCATCAAGTCGTCGACGCGTATAATAATAGGTAACTATGTCTACGTTGTCGGGTGGTGGTATTGTGTTTCCTATTTGTAAGACAAAGACGCGCCCGAAGCGTTACAACTGCGGTTCTCTCGCTGGGGTATTGTGTTTGATGCAATACGGAGATCGTACCAACTGACGTCGGACTGGGCCGTGTTACTGACGCAGCTGCTGGCGCATCAAGTCGTCGACGCGTATAATAATAGGTAACTATGTCTACGTTGTCGGGTGGTGGTATTGTGTTCCCTATTTGTAAGACAAAGACACGCCCGAAGCGTTACAATTGTGGTTCTCTCGCTGGGGTATATATGTTTGACGCGATACGAAGATCGTACGAACTGACGTCGGACTGTGCCGTGTTACTGACGCAGCTGCTGGCGCATCAAGTCGTCGACGCGTATAATAATAGGTAACTATAACTACTCTGTCTGGTGGTGGTATTGTGTCCCTACTGTCTGGAACTCTGGATGTATACAAAAGTAAGTAAAAGTGGTAATAGTAGTGTGGTATTTTTGACGCGATCGAAATATATAACTATCGCCGAAATACAGAGAACTAAAATGAGGAACAAGCAGTGGTGTTAAATTTATAAAATTAAAGAAAGAGAGAAAAGAAGGGAAAAAGAGTGTGCGTCTGACACTATATTATCTAGGATCCCTTTGCAATCGAATATTCAATAATTGAATAGACTAACATACCCAATCCGTACTGATAAAGTCCCGGTCAAAATTCAACAACAAATTAACAAATCATTCAGTATTTACACCGCATCAAAGTGTGTTTGTTGTCTGTGGTTGTCTAAAATTGAGCGTTCGATTCACAACGCCATCTGGTGGCGGTGGCCTTTCCTGATGTCGGATTTGGGTCGTACATCGACAAAGTCGGGAGTCGGGACTAGGAGATGTCTTGAAACAAAAACAAACGATAGCCGTTATTTGAAGTCATGCTTTTAGGCATTGTTTCTATGTAGTAGGGCATGCCCAGTTCCAGTGTCGATTAGATACCAGGCGCAATGTTCTAGTTTTGCGCGTTGTATTGACTGCAAACCTTGTACGCACACGCTTACTCCCTTTCACTTAGCCATTTTCAGGACATCGCATCGCTGACACAGCGCCGGTCCTGGGGTAGAGCGAGAAAAAGAGCTCTTTACGCCAAAATGTGAGCAAGCGAAAGATAAAGTAATCTGCCCCGTCCTCAGATAGGTCTACGAGCGTGGTGCAAATTTCGAATAGCCAGTCTTACCTAATTCACTGACATATCAACGCACTGCCTCAACCATAGGCTTGAAATTTTTAGGGTATTTTTTTGGCAGTTTATGAGTGTACTAAGGATTTATGAGAATCACTCTTTAGGGGGGTCAAATGTAATATTACAGTTTGTATTGCAAAATGACAACTACGCCAGACTACGCTGGCGAAGCCCCGGGGCAGATGGGCGTTGAAAGACAATCTTGCTCTACCCTGATAAAGGACTGCGGCCGGCGCTGCTGACGCTCCAGCAATTGAAATTGGCCGGGCAGACAGTGTATTTGCAATAAATTAATATAGTTTGTGTCACAGCAACCTGTTCACGACCTTGATCGACATGCTTGCCACTCTGATACACTCGACCTTGGCGGACGGCGGAGACGACAATAATAGAAAGCATTACCAGAATCTGATGAAGAAATTGAAGAAGGAGATTGGCGATAGACACGGCCCGTCTGTGCAGTGCGTAAGACAGCTGCTGCCGCTGTCCAAGAATACTATTATAGAGGTACGTCGAAGGTTGTTTCGCTCGTTATATATCTCAACAAAGAAGATTAATAAGTGATATAAAAAAGTATGTGAACCCGGTTGCGTATAGAATTGTGAATTAAAGAGGTTTCAACAATACAATTTTACTCATATTATTGTTTAATATTACTATTCATACACTACTCATAAAGTTACTTTTATGTTTAGGTGATCGCCTGCGAACCACTCGGCACCATTATAGACCAAAAAGGAAACAAGATCTCAGGATTCGATAGTGATAAGAAACAGGTACCGTAAATATTTTGTATTTTTCCCTTTCAAAAAGGATCATAGAAGCTAAGTGCATCTCTTTCGCACACTGATATTTAAATAACAAGCAAAAAACCGACTTCATAAGTTTTCTCATGGATGTCAGAACTGGGCCAACTTGGGACCACACAGGAAGCACCTGCTTTCAAATAAAAAAAGAATCATTAAAATCAGTTCACCCACCCAGCCGAAAGTTTTTAGGTAACGTACATTAAAAAAAACATACAGTCGAATTGAGAACCTCCTCCTTTTCTGAAGTCGGTTAAAAAGGAAAGTAACCGAAGCACCAAAAATGTCGCATCCTACCTACCTGCGACGTCTGCACGACGTTATTTCCAGGGTCTCCGGCTGACAGACAAGCAGCGCGTGTCGAGCTGGGAGCTGGTGGAGGGCGGGCGGAACCCTGCGCCGCTGTCCTGGGCGTGGTTCGCCGCAACCAAGATCGAGAGGAAACCGCTCACATATGAAAACGCTCACAGGTTTAGAACACAGCTTCGTTGTTGTCACCCTATAGCTATACAGTTATTAAGTACTCCTGCGTCTTTGTGGAATCCTACTTCTTACTAATATTATAAATAAATGCGAAAGTTTGAAAATTAATCCTTGAAAAAAGGGTGTTAAAATTTGTATGGAACAACAGACTTTTCTGCGGGCGTAGCCGAAGGGCGGTTCGTTAATAAAAACATATTTATTTATATGTGATTAAAATGTAGGTTACATAACAGATTCAATAATATCGTTTATCAGTAACTAGCGATCTCCCCCAGCTTCGCACGGATGCAATGTAGATTTGTAGATACTAATATGGGGCAGTCGGCTTTTCTGTACTAAAATATGCATTTCATGTATTATACCTATAAACCTTCCTCTTGAATCACTAGCTATTGCTGAAAACTGAAGTAAAATCCGTTGCGTAGTTTTACGCCCGAAATCAATAATCGATCCTGATGCGTTATCCGCGGTTTTTGATCGATATGTCATTTTTGTAGTAACATGCCAAGCCCTAGTACTAAAATGACATGTTATGACATGACATATCGTTTCAAAACCGCCGCTAACGGATCAGGATCGCTTATTGATTTCGGGCGTTTAAGATCTAAGCATACATAGGGACAGACAGTGGGAAGTCACTTTGTTTTATACTATGTAGTGATTCGAACTGATCTTTCCGCATATCGACTTGCAGGATTCCAAACGCATAATGTAGACAGCTCGTCCTGTATTGCAGGTTGCTGAAGTTCCACACGCACAGTTTAGTGAAGCCACTCAGTTATTACCTGGAGCCCTTACCGTTGCCGCCCGAGGACCTTGAAACTAATGACGTTAAACAGGTACGTATTGTATCAACTAGCTATTGGCCCGAATCCCGTAAATGATAGTATTTTCCGAGCAATATTACGTCATCAAAAAAAACTTTAGAACCGCATTAAAATTCGTCAATTGTTTTCGAGTCAAAGTAATAAAAGGAAGGAAGTGTAACATTCTATACATTTGAGTTTAGTGACCTTCAATAAGAATCGTAGCAATCCGAGTTACATCTAAAGACGTTTTTAAAGCACTGATGTGTATAATTTTAGAATCGACATGACTCGTGTTTTTGTTTTTTATTTTACCGATAAAGAACTCTATCGTACAAGATCTTTCACAATCTCATCATCTGTCTAAAAGGCTTATTAGTCTAATTATATCTTTAGCTAATATTATTTACAGTTCTTAATATATAATTCCAGATTTAAAAAGCTGAAATATACTGATGCTCAGTAAAAGCTAAATAAAACACATCGGCGAGTGCATTCTAAATTTTCAACTTTCTACGGGCGAAATAAAATCGTTTACTTTTTGTGCACTAAGTTTATTATTAACCTATTATTACAAAAAAAAATCATGTGTTAAATAATTATCGTAACTTTCTTCCCCAAAACTGACACCGTATGGTTGTCACAAGTTTGTCAGAAACGTGATGAAGCGTCGTTTTAGAGGCGCCACCACTACTATTGTGTCGATTGAAAGTGTCTTATAGGAATTTCAATGACTTTAAAGGTCCCAAAAACAAATAATGTAAATTACTCAAAGCTCATTCAGCAGTCGAGTAATGTAAATGACACAAGTGGCGGTAGCGCCATCTGCAATGCCACAAACTTAACGGGCCCGGTGGCCAGAATTGGAACTAACCATCATTGTATGAAGATAGCGAAAAGTTAAAGGAATAAACGCGATGTCAGCGCCACCGTCACCGGGCGAGATAAGTTTGTGGCACTGTATACATCACCAGGCCAAACGCTCTATTGTTTCTGAGGGGCTTGAGCAGATTCCTCACCGCCTGTGTTGGTGAGATCCTAACCAGTCATTAACATTTGATAAAGGAACCTGGAAGTGTGGACTCCAGCCCCACGGGGGCCGGCAAGCGGTCCCGCGCGGCTGCATGCAAGGGCATGAAGAAACCTAAACCTACGACGCCGGTAAACCTTTATATTGCAATTATGACGCACTAAAAAAAGATGTAATTTGCATACGCTCCATATTATGGAACTTGCATCTTTTTTCCACTGATATTTGTACTTACCCTACCCTGCAGTAGATAAACTCTTGTAATAGGGATGTTAACACTAATTACAAAATAATGTTTAATCTTACTTTTATGTTAGTTTGTATTATTAGGATATCGAAAAACATATTTTTGTATTTAAATATAACATAATAATTTAAATAAAAATGATTTTAAATGCTATGTTTATAATCTTTTGTCACGTGACTGCAAACACCAAAAAGAGCTTCTTACGTCACTAACCACTCAGGCGATTTGTGTTTCGATGGTTGCCCGCGCGTCGGTAGCCGCGGGTCGGCGTCGGGGGTCGGCGCGGTGGTAGGTTACGTCGGTAGCCGCGGGTCGGCGTCGGGGGTCGGCGCGATGGTATGGTTACGTCGGTAGCCGCGGGTCGGCGTCGGGGGTCGGCGCGGTGGTATGGTTACAAATCGCGACCATCGTGTTTTTCGGTCAGTGACGTCATGTCAGTCACGTGACAGTTGTTAGTGTTTTGGCGGAAAAATTCATAATTACTCTCTAATTTTGTACATTTTCTCATCGAAAATACTAATAATTTTAAATAAAATATTTTTTTTATGGTAAACAAGAGTCGATCTTTAAAATAAAAGCAATTCCGAAAAATGGTTAACATCCCTATTAGAGCGAGCTTAGGGCCGGCGCAGATTTGGTAAAACGATTAGGAACTCTATGCTTAAAATCGGAAATGCATTTGATTATATTAAAACATTTATTGCGCTTTATCAGTAGTACGCCGGACCTAAACGTGCATGCAAATAAGAATCTATACAATTTATAATATTCTCCTCAACTCTTGTACTTTAACTGTAGCTACTTTTGAAGTCCCGTTTACGTATTTCTACTTACAATCATATCATTAATTATACATCTAAACTTAAGCAACCATTAGGTACACAGGACGAGTGCATTAACTAATTAATACATCAATATCACTTCTACGTCTAAATAACTAGATATATTACTTATATTCAACGATTTCAAGCTAAGAATCTGTTGCCAATTGCCAAGCACCTATATTATCGGTGTGTTCCGGCAGCGTCACTTGGTAAGCCAGTTCTCAATCCAGGTGTAGCGTGGTGCCACTTTCGACGACATCGTCACTTAACAACAAATGACATGTTGTAAAATAGTACTACCTTGTAAGAAATACAAAATAGAATGGATATATGCATATTTGGCCTGTAATTAGTTATGATGTCGCTTATAATTTATCGAAGACAACATGGCATCTTCAACCATTAAAAAGCAAGGTTTCCAGCATTTTAACTCAACAAAGAATTTCCTAAAGTTTACGAAACATTACTCAAATCCGACAAAAGACAGCCAGTTGAAGAAGCCTCATTGCCTTTGTATTTTTTTCTCTTTGGGTTGGTTGCGGTGAATTCAATCAAGTATAGAACTAGTATCTCAGCGAAGGGTATGTTTACAGACGAACGGTGTCGGCGTGGGCGGCGGTGGCGGCATGCCGCAGCAACAACCCCAGCCGCAGTTCATGCAGACGCAGCAGCAGCAGTGGTTCCCGCCGCCGGGGCAGAACTACTACAACCCGCCAGGTAACTAACGTAGAGCTCGTGATTTATCAATTGCGCCTTAATTAAAGCGTTTAAAATAAAAATAACACGTTTAATCTCCGAAAGTTTTTTGTAGTCAGTGAATGCGCCAACTGCGTTCAAAATGAAAGTAGATAAAAATGAAAGTATTAATACTCCAACTTAGGTACAGTCAGCGACAAAAGTTGCTGATCATACTCGATTTTCCAAAATATGGGTTTTAGATCAGTATGTTTGGTTTTTTATTACAACTTACAAGGTAGCTTTTGGCCACAACACAAAACACCTGATGTTAAGTAATAATACGGTCAAATATTGGTGTTTGAGATGATGAAAGTAATAGGGAAATGTGTACTTGTTTAGCGACTTTTGTCGTTGACTGTACTAAAGTTATATGCGGCTTTATCACCGGTTTGTCAGTAAATTAAAATATCATAAGAAATTGATTCAATATGTACTAAATGGATTAAATTTAATAAAATAATCAAGAAGTTAAGCTTTCCTAAAGCAGGTCTACAGTGCCTTGGTGGGTTGACTGTCACAGTGACCCCCAAAATGGCGACGAACTGTATCAAATAAAACGTCTACGGTGCCTTTATCGACTAAATCTACTGACTCATGATGGTAACACTAACAGCGGAATGGCGCCAGCCAGTGCACACTGACCTAGAAAACCAAACAAATGAGTTAAAAAGATGTACATATAAGCAATAGAAAGAAAATAAACTATTGCTCGCTGCACAGGAACATCTTAGGCCATGCTGGGGCTTATAGAACGTAAAAAAACTGTTTGTTTTTGTGCTGCTTTAAAGTTAAAAAAACTACAGTTGGCGGCAATTTGTCGTAACCTGAAGGAAGGTTCTGCTGAGCAACCCATTGCTAGTTTTTACTCCTGTGCCAAACAACTGCACCAAAGACAACTTTTAATTGATTAATTGGATAAAGAGTACATACGCACTGGGTTTTGGTATTTCGGGGCCCTGGGTTAATGCCCCATGTTATGAGTCGGTGCATAGTATATTATTCGGTAATCTCCTTCTGCGTCACTGTCAGACAAGACGATAAAGAAATATTAAATTGCCACTAGAAATTGTTGCCGCGGAGTATATCCCGACCGATCCAGAGCTTCTATGATGTCCAAGTATATAAATTCGAATTGTCAATAAAGTCGTATATTGGCGACTGTCGCACGCGGTGCGAGTGACTGTAGTGTTCCTACATACATTGTGTCGTACCCTACTTGCGCGACCCCATGCAACTTTAATGCGTTTATCGAGCAACTGCAATTACAGCCGTTAGAAACATGAAATATTTCGTTTCTAACGATCTTCAGGTGTTTGCTTTTCGACTCGATTACATTTAAAGCGAGTCTACAAATGTGTGAGAAGCGCAGTGCAATGGCTACTCGTGGGAGAGGCGGGTGTGGCTAGATCGCGGTGACATATTTTTAAGCGATTCACAGCCGGCCAGAGTCATGGATTACTGTAGCGCTTGCTGGCCACCGAAACTCTTCGCCGCGACATGTCCGCCTAACACGTGCTTTGCTAAAATATATTCGTACTACTTGCAATTCGGTTCCTACTACCTATACAACGGTTACTGTGTTGATGAAACAGGCGTCAGTCAGCGAGGCGTGGCGCCGCCAGCGAACACTCAGTCGAAGCAGGCGCTCAGTAATATGCTGCGACAGCGGGTGCCTTTTAATCAGATGACGCAAATGCAAGTACGTATAACAATAATTATAACGCTATGTAAAACTAAATCAAGATTTTTAGTTTTCTTTTTGTGTGACGAGTCTAGCTAGTCGTTCCTGATGATAAACTTCATGCTTGCCCATTACAGTTCGGTGCCACCCAGAATTTCGAACTTCAACAGTTCAAAATACTGCGCGGCAATACTCTGCGCCCGTCACCCTGAGTATTAGATGTTAAGTCTCTGCATGCCCTGTACACTGAAAACATTGCCTTTCAATCAATCAGCAACACATTAATGTTTGCACACGACTGATTTTAAGGACCTTTTTAATAGAGGACCAATTCATACAAAGTAATGGAAAGTTCCATGTTCGACCATAAATAGCTCTATGATTGTGTGATGTAATGTATACTGAAGAGTCGTTGTATCCATCAGCAGACCGGCGGCTACCCCGGCGCGCCGCACCGGCCCCCGTTCCCTCGCCAGGCGATTCCTCGACAGATGCAGCCCAACCAAATGGGAACTATGCAGTCGTAAGTACCTCACCTACAAGCGCAAACGCGTCTTCAATTATATATAAAAGCTACAATACAATCAATGAATGGAAATGAAAAGATCGTCTACGAACTGGATTTGACCTTGTATCTTTATAATGCCGTTCCTAACCTCGTATAAAGCAACTAAGCTAACGCAATTCTGTGTCACTTCCACGAGCCATGCTTTCCCTATAAGATCGTTGATGAAGACGCACCTGCATCTGATCAAGTCCTGATATTCACAATAAATTCATTAACCATATTAAACCATAATTAATTTAGTGTCTCAGTGATTTAGACACATTTTCGCTATAATTCTTTTTCTTTTCCTTTTTTTTATTTTATGAAATAAATAACAATCAACGTATTTTTCAGACAAATGAACCCAATGAGCAATATGGGCGGAATGGGCCCTATGAGCCAGATGGGTGGCGTCCAAATGGGCGGTCAGATGGGCGCGGGTCAGATGGGCGGAGGGCAAATGGCCGGCGGGCAGATGGCCGGCAGCCAGATGGCGGGCGGCCAGATGGGTGGCATGGGAGGCCAGATGTTCGGCAACCAGTATGGAGGCATGCAACAGGGGTATGGAGGGTACAGCCAACAGATGATGCAGGGCGGCCAGCAGCAGATGATGAATCAGGTAACATTTTCCTTGTCCGACAACGGATCAAATTACATGTATTGGTGTGATCAATAATCTTGTTTGAAATAAATACTAGCCTTATTTTAAAACGTAGCTTCTAGAATTTAACAACGTAAATAAATCATGCGTAAACTGTTAAAGCCAGATATGTCTTGATTTGTTTCTATGTAGACACCTTTTTAAATGTGACTGACGGCCATGGTTTTCGTTATCTATTATTTATTTATGCATTTTCTTTGCAGGGAATGGGTCAAGGTGTAAGCCAAATGAGTCAACAAGTGAACCCCATGAGTCAAGGCGTCAACTCGATCGGCCAAAACGTGGGTCAAATGAGCCAGGGCGTTGGACAGTCATCGCAAATGCCTCAGTCGATGGGACAAATGAGCCAGAGCATGGGTCAGATGGGTCAGCCTATGGGGCAGATGGGTCAGATGGGACAAGGCGGTGGCATGGGCGGTATGAGCAGCCAGGGTGGGTCGATGGTGCCGCAAGGGGGTAACACGATGGGTGGGTTCCCAGGACAACAGTCATTCCAACAGGTACGAACACTCTCCAGAAACTCCTTCACATTTGATCTCATTTTATTTCAATAAACTTTTTTATCTGTTTAATGATTTCAATCAATCCACACAATATTGTAGGAATACCATATGCAAATGAATGCAAAGTAAATAATGATTTTTAACTTCTTTCAGAACATGATGAGTGGACGTGCTAGTCAAGAAGCATATCTTGCCCAACAAAGACAGACCGCTCGACCGCCTTACATGCAAGTAAGTAGTTCCGACAACGTCGATTTTGTTAAGACTTTGTATATAAAAACAATCTTGGTCAGGACATGAGAGTAAAAAAAATAATTAAAAGAAAACAAACAAATATGTTGATGTTTAATTAATGGAATATGAAAACACAGCAAAAAGAACACATCACAGAACGTCTGCAGACATAGGCTACTTTTTATCTCAGATAAATACAATCTTTCCGTGGGGAACTTAAGGCTGCCAAAATCACTGCCTAGTCATGCAAAGCGAGATTTGCGAGATTTCTTTTGTATAAGCTCGTAGCATTAATTACTCCGAATCACTAAGTACCAGAAGAACCACCGACATAGCTTTCAGAGTTTGCAAGTTGAAGTGGCAATAGGCAGGCCATTTCGCTCGACTATCCGATAACCGATGGGGAAGAAAGGTTCTCGAGTGGCGACCACGGACCGGAAGACGCTCTGTAGGTAGGCCTCCCACTAGGTGGACCGACGACATTGTAAGAGTCGCAGGGAGCCGATGTTTGCAATTGGCTAGTAGCCGTTCAAAGGAGGAGGCCTTTGTTCAGCAGTGGACTTCTTCCGGCTGATGATGATGATGATTAAGTACCACACAACTCACCCGTTCCAACTTCCAGCAAGCACCGAACGTGACGATGGGCGCGATGGCGGGCCCGGCGCCGCCGTACCCGCAAGCGCAGCGCGGCATGCAGCCGCAGCAGACCGCGCAGTACCAGCAGCAGATGACGCAGCAGCGCATGCGCCAGCAGCAGATGCTGGCCATGCAGCAGCAGGGGCCGCTGGTGCAGCACTTGCAGCGGCAGCAGTACCAACCGCCTTACTAAAGTGATCGAACTTCAAGATGAATTACACTCATAGTGATGTGCTAAGTTTTTACTACGTGACGCCCGGCGTCAGAATCTTTAGGAAGTCGAATAGAACACAAGGTTTTCGTTCTTCTTTTCAAAGGTTTGTGTTCGTCATGATTTCTTCTGTGGTATAGTAATTAGCATTCGTTATTTTTTTAAGAACACACAGATTATGTGAAAGTTGGCCAAGCGATCGTAATTTCCTCGGTCACGCAATGCAATTTAACTAAATCTAGATGTGAATGTTGATCACCAATCAATTCAATAGTAGACAGTATTTATGTAATGTTTTAGTTATTTTCGATTTTGCCAAAAGGTTTGTAATTAAATTAATTAGTTGTGTAATTAAATTTGTCAACGATAAAATGTTATTAGTTGAATTATGTGAATGCCAAGAAATAAAATAATAAATCACAGCATTATGAATAAATACGCAAGTAAGTATACAGAAGTGCCTGTAATATTTAGACATATTTTATATTTTGGTTTGACAATTCAATGGACCATGATCATGAATTATCCATTGACAAGACAGGTTATGACCACATCAAAGGGCCTTCTCTGCCTAGTAGCTTGAAATGGCACTGTAACATATTTTTAGGAAATCATACCTACCTATCATGTATTTATATTAATTGTTAGGAAAACCCTTAATTGTGTTTAAGAAGAAGCTTTTTATCTCATTTTAATTTTAGGTAGTTTATTTGTGTTAGATCTACCTCTTGTAGAAAATGACTATTCCATAGAATTTATTTAAATCTATTATTGTACTTTAATCATTTTATATGTTAGAAATCTCTTATATTATTATTTAACTTTTGTGTATACCGGTTTCTCTCTTCAAGATTTATTGAAGATGTTTTGTTTTAAATCGTTATATTGTACATATAAATATTGTGGAATAGAAGGACTGGTATAAACTATCACTGGATTTTTTGATCATACGCATACCCTAAAATTGCCTACCCAAGAAGTTCACCCATCGTAAAGTGGATCTTTCATTTATGAAAGAGGTTTATGTCTATGGAAGAGAGCCACTCTATAGTACCTACAATTTTTAGTTAGTGTTATTCCCCGACGTATCCTACAGTATTTTTTTTAATTGATTTAACCCAAACAGTAGAAAGCTCTCAAGTTTACGTGTCCTTATCCATATTTCCTTACATTCATCATACATTTATGCCGGAAAATTACCGGTTTTGAAAGAAAATGTTATTGGCGCCTATCTCAAGGACGAGTGTATCCTGTTCTTGAACGAAGAAGGCCATGTTTTGCTTTTGACTTGACAGCTGTTAACCATAGATAACTGTCAGTTTGTAACATCAAAACAATCACAATGCCGGTTGAGGTTATGTTTTGGCAATTTTGGTATGTTTACATTTACGATGTTTTAGAATTACAGTAAAAATGTATAATTCTGTGAGATTAAAAAGGAATTTGTTGTTAAAACCCTTTCTTAACTTTCACAAGTGTAGTTGTGTTGATAGAAAAATTAACAGCTTAGGGCTCGACGATATACCGAAGATAACAGTGACCGAAATTCGTAAACTTCTGAGACAAAAGGGCTTTGCAGTACAAGATGGATTTACTTCTCTCACTACGAAATGCTCAATATGCTCAACGGAAGAAAAGCCCGACAGTAAAATATATGTAAACAAAACTACCGGTATGTAATTCATTAATTAAAAACA
Organism: Opisthograptis luteolata; assembly: GCA_931315375.2. Taxonomy (NCBI): domain Eukaryota; kingdom Metazoa; phylum Arthropoda; class Insecta; order Lepidoptera; family Geometridae; genus Opisthograptis; species Opisthograptis luteolata. The sequence continues at coordinate 9,686,036 of OV928036.1, read as the reverse complement.
ACCTAACAAATTATTCATAACAAACATTTCTCAGTGAAGTATTGTCTCACCCATAATAAAAACTTTAAAGTGTTGTTTATATAATTTGCAGGTTATTTTTTATGTCCCAAATGCAATGTACATGGAGACTGGAGCATACTAGAGAGGCTAGTCAAAAAAGCAAAAGTGGAAGCCTCAGTTAAAGAGTTCATAGAAAAGAGTCAAAGATCTACAAAACAATTTGATACAGGCTGGCAAACTGTTGTTAATGAAACCACATCAATATCGAAGCTGAATGAGACAGAACAGATAGATTTATTTAAGTTGTTTGAATATCCAGTAAGTTTTCAACCGCGTGGACTACACTTATCGCTATAAAAAAAATATCACCTATGCACACAAAATTTCATACATATCGGTCCAGCCGTTTCGGAAGAGTTTGGTGGCAAACACCGCAACACAAGAATTCTATACATTAAATTTCTTCTTTTAAGAGCAGATTAACCCTCCTATTGCATTAATACTCAACTCAACTAATACCATTTTAAAAATACACCATTCTAGCAAGAAAATACTAACACGGATTTGATTAATTTCATTTCATTGCTATAATTCAACGCAGCATGATATAGGCACATCAGCCTACAGCTGTAAATAATTCACTACGATGAAAACTGAACTCTATTTGTTTGTTTTTAAGTTCCACCATGAAGCTCACAAAACATTACTAGAAGTAAGAGTATCACAAGACCACACAGGATTATATTTCCCGTTGAAGAATTCCCTTGACAAAGTTGTGGGGTACCGTAAAGTACAAGCGGGTAAGGAAGACGAGATGGAGTACCAGGGTCTGCATACAGCAGGGCTATTCTTTTGCAAGGCGTCAAAAGCGGACCGTAGTGACCAGGCCATCCTTGTGCCCAGTGTAGTGGATGTATTGCATTTGGCCGCTCAGAAAGTTCCTGGTTAGTATATTGCTTGAGAATTTTAATTTTTAATACATATTTCTTATTCTATTATAGAAGGCTTATTTTTTATTTGAATATCTAATTGCGCCCCGCGGTTTCACCCGCTTCTTCCAGTTATCCCGCAGGATCCTTTTTCCGGGATAAAGTAGCCTATGTGTTAATCCAGGATATAAGTTATCTCCATTCCAAATTTCATTCAGATCTGTTTAGTAGTTTTTGCGTGAAAGAGTAACAAACATCAATTCATCCATCCATACTCACAAACTTTCACGTTTATAATATTAGTAGGATTAAAGTAATTTCCACATCATTATCAGCCTTTCACGTTCCCACTGCTGGGACTCTGGCCTTCTCTCAGAGAGAGAGAGTATGGGCTATAATCTACCACGCTGGTCCAGTGCGGGTTGGTAGATGTCGCATGCCCTTGAATATTGTGGTTCTTGGACATGCCGGTTTCCTCACGATGTTTTCCTTCACCGTTTTGAGCGATGGCAAATCCGCACATAACTTATTGAGTCATAGGTGCGGGGCCGAGAGGATTCGAACTCGGTGTCGGCGTCTTGTGAGTCGCACGCCTGACCCTTCGGCCACCATCGCTCTAACAAGCCTTTATTGCTTACTGATATAAAAGTAAGAGGAGCGCAAAATTAATACAATCATCCACTACGTAACATCATATATTCTGCATTGTAATAAATCTTAAATAGTGGAGCACAGTTAGTTTAATATTTTCAACTCATGTTACATGTTGAAATGTTTTTATTAATATTAATATTATTGTTATCAATACAGGCACATTAGTTTGGCTGAGCAATTGTAGCCTGCCCCCAATAGTACTGCCAACCCTTGAGGGGTACCAAAAGTTATGTCTTTGGGGAGACTGGGACAATATGAGAGCCGTGGCAGAGAAACTGGGCGAAGAAAGATGTCGTTTTGTCAGGTGAGAGTCAAATCAGTAATACAAAAACTATAGGTATTTCAAATACTCTTGGATCAAGCAGACTGCAATATGTATAATTATTTACATTATGAGAGCAAAACTGAGAAAAGTCACTAGTGATATTCTGAACACAGACCCACGGACGGCCTGGTGACGGCGACGGAGGCTGCGGCCGCCGACCTCTCGCTGAAGACTCTGGTAGCGGAGGCCAAGCCGGCGGCGCACCGCTCCATCACGACGTTCGCGGCGCTCAGGGATGATGTGTATGCAGAGCTTACTAATGTCGATAAGGTGATCATCGGTAATTCTACTTTCCACAGCAAATTAGCCCTTATGCACCAGAAGACTGGAGCTATAGAATGTAGAGGTTGATGTTTTGTTCATTCAAGAATTCGCTGTGAGAAATCACTGCCCACTATGTAGTTCAATAGTAAAAAAAAACTGTGTTGTGTGCTGTTGACCACTCCTATAAGTTACTTTATACTTACAGGGTAGTTGACCACGAGTGACGATATGGTCGAAAGTGGCTCCACGCTATACCTGGATTGGGAATTGGTTGGTTGAATTTGGTGGGGCTGTCGGAACACACAGATAGGTGTTTAGCGACAGATTCTTAACTTGAGGGTAGTAGTATCTAGCAGGCGAGCACTAGAAACTAAGCTATGGTTACAACTTACAAACATTATTTACACGTCACAGCAGGATATCTTGTTTCATCGCGCTGTAATGTTAGGATATGCAACATATGTCAGTCAGGTGACTCAAATGCTACGCAGTAAAAATAAAAAAAATTGCAGGTGTGATTTTGATTTACAAAATGTGTGTATGCTTTCAAATTGTGCTTGTGTACACAGGTACGGGGTATAAAATGGCGTCGCTTTCCTGCCCTCACGAAGCTGCTAGGCGGGCATCGTCGCGGGGAGCTGACTGTATTAACGGGCCCTACAGGCTGCGGTAAAACCACGCTCTGCGCTGAGATGTCGCTGGATTTGGCACAGCAAGGAGTATGTATGATGATTGAAGAATATTTAATAATATCATGTTAATTTCCTCCCAGACCATGATGTTGATTTTACTACATAACTCTCAGTACCTAGTTGAAGTTGAGCCCGTTACACAAATAGCTAGGTTTTAAATTTTTTTTTATCAACTATTATTTTGAGATTGGCTAGCTACTACACCGAAACCAGTTACCAATCCAGGTGTAGCGTGGCGCCATCTTCGACCACATCGTCACTTAATATCAGGTGACTTTTGATCGAAAGCTACCACCCTGTAATTAATAATAAATAATGACGTGACTGTGATGTATCCAGATGCTATAGCTAAAGCTATCATTTTACCCAACAATGGGAAGACATCTCAGGAGCTGTACTGCATTTGTTTCCCTCTGCTGAAGAATGACGCTCAACTCAAAGAGAATGTAAGGTTTACTCAAGTGTTGATCTAGTAGCAATTAAGTGACATATTTCTATGAACGGACAGCGTCAAATCTGTGCTCAAATAGATCGTCGCTTGAGCGTCATTCTTGTATGTCCAGTGACTGATGTCTTCTATTCTATACCATCATTTCTATTGTTCTTGTTTCATAAGACTGACTTGTTTCTAGGTGACCACATTGTGGGGTAGTTTCGAGATTCGCAACTCGCGTTTAGCGCGTACCATGCTGCAGCAATTCGCCGAAGTGCCGCTTGAACAGAACTTGCAAGATTTCCATAAATACGCGGACGACTTTCAGAAGCTGCCGGTCTATTATTTGGCATTTCACGGACACCAGCCTATCAAAGTTGTTATGGAGGTAAGTTTTTTTAATTTATACCTACACCAGATACCTTTATAGACAGATAGATACCTTACACTTTTCACCAGAACAAAATAAAAATGAAAAAAAAAATAATCTTACTAATATTATAAATGCGAAAGTTTGTGTGTGTGTGTGTGAGAGAGAATGTTTGTTACCACGTATGACCGTTACTAGGTACTCAACCGATTTTGATGAAATTTGGAATGGAGATAGCTTATACCCTGAATTAACACATAGACTTTTTATCCCGGAAACAGGTTCCTGTGGGATAACGGGAAGACGCGGGCGCAACTAGTATAAAAAAAGAAAACAAGAAAAAGTTCTTAAATTCAAAAAGCTGAGCTTTCTGAGCTTGAGCTTACGGTGAAAGAAAACATCGTGATGAAACCATAGCTTGGTGGTAGGGTATTGTCTAGTACTCGCCTGGCTAGCTACCACCCTCTTGTTAAGAATCTGTCGCCAAGCACCTATTGGTGTGTTCCGGCATCCTCACTTGAGAGCCAGTTCCCAGTCCAGGTGTAGCGTGGCGCCATCTTCGACCACATCGCCACTTAACATCTGGGCCCCTAGCCAAGATGCATTCTGCAATCGTTGACGCTAGTAGAAAAGAAGAAAAAGGTATTGGTTTGACATATTTCAACGCTAAGTCACGTGGTCAGAAATATATCAAACCAATACTTTTTTCTTGTTTTCTATTAGCGTCAACGATTTCAGAATGCATCTTGGCTAGAGGCGCAGGTGACTTGTGGTCAAACGCTACCCTGTAAATAGTAAAAAAAAAGCTCATGTAGCGTTTTAGAATAGAATAGAATAATTTATTTGCGTAAAATGTTGGTTAGTAAAGATGGAATTAGTACAGAATAGTGCCAGATACATTTTGCCGCACAAGGCGGCGTGCAAATATTTTTTATACAAAATTATATTATATTAATGGCCATTACATATTTAAGGCCTTCTGGCTTTATCTCATGCAAACTAACATATGACTGCATTAAGGCTGGTATTATAGAATGACGCTCAAGTGTTGATCAATGCTTGAGTAGCGACTAAGACGTGACATATTTGTATGAGCTGACAGCGTCAAGTGTGTGCTCAAGTAGGTGATTATCGCTTGAGCGTCATAGAATGCGGGCCTCAAACTACTGTTGTTGCAGGCAGTGGAGCACGCTCGATACATGCACGACATAGCCCACGTTGTCGTCGACAATGTGCAGTTCATGTTGGGGCTGGGAGAGGAGCGCGACGGCGACCGATTTTACCGGCAGGACGCCGTCATCGCGGCCTTCAGGACGTTCGCGACCGCACGCCACTGCCACGTCACACTGGTCATGCATCCAAGGAAGGTATGTCTTTGCTCGCTTTGCTTGGTGGTAGGGCATTTTCTAGTGCTCGTCTGGCTAGCTACCCACCCTCAAGCCGCCAATCACCTATCGGTGTGTTCCGGCAGCCTCACTTGAAAGCCAGATCTCAATCCAGGTGTAGCGTGACGCCATCTTGGACCACATCGTCACAAACTATGGTTCCATTACGATGTTTTTCTTCACCGAAAGCTCAAGCTCTTTGTAGGATTCGAACCCACGACCATCACTATCACTGAGCCATCATCGCTTCTAAAATAAGTGCACTTTGGTGTGATATCAGCTGAGTACAGACAACATGAGGCATTGTTCTCGTATCATTGAAACGAAGAACATCATCCCGAACACATGATATAAAAAATCTATTTGATCTTTAGTTTTATTATCGTTTTTCCAGGAAAGAGAGTCCGAAGATTTATCCACTAGCTCAATATTCGGCAGTGCTAAGGCTTCTCAAGAGGCTGACAATGTTCTTATAATACAGGTATGTCTCATCTGCATGCTTACATGGGGCTAAATTATAATGATAAATAAATTTAAAATTTTAAAAATCTCTGACATCTTGGACCGATTTTCATCAAACATAGCTAAATACACTCGCCCGTTACTCACCTTTCATACAAAAAAAAACTAAATTGTAATCGCTTCATTCGTTCGCGAGCTTCGGTGCCACAGACAGACAGAAAATTGCGTTCAAAACGATGTAGGAAAAGTTCGTCTAACAACCACAACATTCAAGGGCATGCAACATCAACCAACCCGTACTGGGCAAGCATGGAGGAAGCTTGTGTCCCACAGTGGGAACGTATACGAAACAAAATGATGTACGCACTCTAACTAATCTATAAATAATTAATTTCAGGACAAACGCCTAACTGCAGTTCGTGGCAAAAAATATCTCCAAGTGGCCAAGAATCGCTACAGCGGAGATCTTGGCATCGTTCCTTTAGACTTCGACAAAGATGCTCTCAGCTATCAAGTTAAGAAAAAATCTAAGAGCAAGCAGGAAGAACCTGAAAGCCTCCTCAATCAGTATGTTGAAGAATACTCCCTAGATGGGCCTAATTATAAGGAAAACCAGTCTAAATCAGGCAAACGTGAACAAAATAGGAATAAGAATCCAAATAAAAAACAATATGCTGCAAGCTATTTGAGTGACATATTGAATCAAGATTCAAATAGATGATATTAATTTTAAGTTATTACATTGTACAGTGTAAAATAAATAAATAACGGTGTTGATTGTGCACGGAATTTTCTAAAATTAATATGAACTTATTTAGGAGAATGATATAATATTATCTAAAATTTAGTAAAATTTAGTCTAAAACTTAGCGTTTTGTGGCCGTTGTTCCCAATATTTTTTAAAAATAAATGCGTTTTATATACAGATATATATTCCAATAAACAATAGCAACACTACTCAACTTGTAAAGCTTGAGTGCTTTCCAACCATATATTTCAATTATTCTATCTGTTTATACTGTGATTTATTTAGTTAGCATACAAAGCAGAATCACAAAATGCCTAAATTTTAAGGATTTTGTTAATATTATTTTGTGTATTGTGCACAGAATCACATTGCTACTATTTGCTACCAATGTAAAAAATATACCTATGCATGTATTACTGATAAAGTATGTTATTAGTTAGCTAAATGTGTTTTAAATTTTCATATCCCCCATAATAAATGAAGGTAAAAAAATTACAACTACTAGATTACTTAATTTTTATTCGATATGATAACTCTTAACTTAAAATTAACAAGATTTGTAAAATTTCAATTAAATAGAAATAAACATTTAGACATTTTTGGGTAAGTATAAAAATAAAATATTATATCACATCACTTTCAGTAAGATAGGTTACCTATTATTATCTTCCCTTACAAATATACTTGGAACCTACAAGAAACTTTATAGGGTTACCCCCTAATAGTGCGTTGTTTTATCTGTAGTCTATGGTTATACTTTCATGAAAAAAAATAACCATTGGTAATTTTGCATACCATTTTTTTAGATAACACACCATAATGGTACTAACATTAGAATTTGGTTTCAAACGGGATATTTACTGTGTATTTGTTTGAGTTTCATTATCAAGATCTCAAACAAATACACAGTAAATATCCCGTTTCAAAACCACACCCTAAGTGCTTATATCGAGTTTATAAAAATAGTTGGGCTAATAAATTATTACAATTTTATTCTACTACATATATAATTTCATTGAATATATTATTTTTTATTATCTACTAAATAGGTATGATTTTTGACAAACAAGATAACACCTTTTAGACTTATTTATCCTAAAACATTTAAGTACATTTTCTACTTATGGAAATGAGCGTAAACAGCATCACCAAAGGCAGTATCATTTGTACGGTTTTGCTTTCTTTTACATTTGGGACAGGGAGTGGTGGAGTTTAGACATTTAGCGTGGAACACACTGGAGCATTCATCACAGCGGTATGTAGTGCTCGTCTCGAAGGGGTACAATATCTTGGGGTCGCGACAGACCTCGCAAATAAAACCTTTCTGGCTGCATAACCAGCAATCCATTACATGAGACTTTGCAAAGTTCACAACTTTTTCTAACTGCAGCAACAAAGATCCGTTTGGTATCTGAGCTAGATCTGCTATTGTGTACACATGCACATGGTCATACAAGTACTCTCTAGGCCACACACGCTTTTGAAGCTCTTCAATAACTGGTTCTCGGCATGTGAATATGTATGCTCTCAGAAAATTTAGTTGGATTCTCAACTCCTGCAAGTGTGCCATGTCTGAAACTCCAGAGTAAATCTTTGGATTGAGCTTTTTCATGTGTATTGATGGATGGTGTTGAAATTCCAATAAGAATAGGGCAGATTTCTTTGAAACAGCATATCTTTTAAAGTCCCAGTTGTGAATTACTCTAGCTGGTATGATGAAAATGTTTGGGTCCATGCAGTTTGAGCAATAATACTCTCCTGTATATCCACATACTTTTGCTTTTGAAATGGTGCTGCCTAACAGGTCTTGGCACCCTTTACATCTGTAGTTTTGGTAATCAAGTCCTTGTTCCCTAGAAAGTGTACCCAACTGCTGAATTAACATCTGCAATTCTGGCACTGTGAAGGAGCCAGTGGTAGGGACTACCTCAAAATCAAGACATTGCAATGTTGGATCTTCAGATAACGCCATATCTACCTTAGGATCGCAGGTTTCAGTATAACTGTCAGATAACTTAAGTTCCTTGTGAATATCTTTCATGATGTCACGCAAATTAGGAGTATTTGTGTATGTCTCACCACCATAGTTTGTAGAGTTATCAATCAAAGAGGAGAGACTTTTGATTTCTGGTGTTTTGATCATACTGCTTCCATGAGATGAATTGGAATGTATGGATGCGTTCATTTCATCATTGCTTTCATGAGACCAGCCTTTTTGGCATACAGAGTTGCCAGTAACAATGATGCCAGATGGGGCAACAAAGTCTTCAGAATTTACAGATGATGGTGATATTGTTACTAGGTCTTTGTCGTCTTGGCTGGTGGAAGGTTTATCAATCTCTAATGGAGCAGATTTTTCATATTGAATTTGTACCATATTAGTCTCCTCTTCTTTTGAAACATTTTTTATATCAAAGTTATATCGAGTTTCAGGACTTTTGCACATAATGTCTTGAGAGTCCTTTGAAAGTATGAAATTCAGAGCATCATCTTCATTTAAATCTAACATACCTGGCATTAGACCTGTGATGTGAGAGGTGTGCGTTGGTGTTGATGCCACTTTAGGTTTTACTTCTTCATCAGTGATAGTACTAGCCACGTCATAAGCTTCGCTTATCGGGGCAGTTCTTGCCTTGGGTACCCAGATTCCAGCCAGCATTAACACTTGCTCAGACCAGTGGTTCAAAAGACTTGAATTTATAGGCAGATTAAACTGGATACATGTCTCCAAGCCCTCCACAACTTTCCGTGCCACTTCTAATATTTCAGAGTCACAAACTAAAGCAGATCTTTTGTAGAAAGGTTTTACAGCTGATATGTTTTTAAGAAGAGTGGACATGTATGAAGACAGCAGGCACTCGTTAAGAGCAATTCGTAGCCAAGCTCTACACTGACCTATCTCAGTATTTATTTGCGGCAGAGATGATATTTGATCAATATTTTGCCTATGTGACAGTACCAATACAAGAGGCCAAAAGTTAGGCTGTGGTTGGACATCGTAATCTCCGGCTAGTACATTTTTAGCTTTCCTTATAAGGGTGTCCTTCAAACCGTGAAGAAACACTGCCTCTAAAGCCATGCATAGTGTGTTGGTGGAATCGGTAGATCCAAGAATGCTGTGGAAATTTTCTTCGAACTGATTGTTGTATTGAATAGCTTTTACGCTTTCAGATAGATTTTTTATCAGCGCCTCTTTGATAATCGTATCAGGACTGCGATTATTGAAGCCCGAAGCTACGTTTTTGAAAAACGACATGGTAGTGTTGTTATGTGCCTGTTTTAGTTTTCTATAAACATTCACAAAAATTTCTATTGAAAAACGTGAACAACATCACAAGAAAAACTAAAATCCAAAACAGCAAAACACATGAACGTCACGGACAAAGACAAAAAATCTTCCTTCGAATCGAATCAATCAATCAAGATTAGTGTTGCCAATGCAATTTTTTAGGCGGCCGTGAGTGACCCGTGGACAATAGGTAAAAAAGCCGTGTTTATTTTAAATGCAAAAAGATCAACGGTAGACCGTGTAACACTGCAAAGCAACTTAATTTTAATTAAACGTTTTTAAAAATGTTAACCTTAAAACAGCGCCATTTCGCTTATGTTCGGAAAATTTGCGAAAAGCCGTAGAATCTGTTACGCTACGGCCACAGCCACACGGTTGCAGCTTGCAGGCGTAGGCCGTAGATTTTGTGATTTTTGGCTTGAAAGCCTTTTATCATGGTACTTATCAGTTATCTGCTGTAGCATTGGCAGCACTGTATTAGTACCTATATACTGACTGTCACTGTCAGTGTGTCAGTCAGTTCTACTCGTCAAGTCGTCACTACTACTCCATTGACCTATAATGTAGTGGACTAGAAATACCTACAAAAAAAAGGTGTATACCTACAACTCATTTAGTCGCATAAAATGGCTGCCAATGCTAGGGCTGTATCAATCAAGGAATATAATATGTGATACTACAACGAATATCGATACTAGATAGGAGTTTTTCTTGATAGGAAACAAAAGATACAGTTGGGAAAACGCATGCCCTCCATTCGTAAAGTCGTAGGTTAGAATCCCGGGTTAGGCTCCAAATCCAAAATTAGTTTGTCAATCAGGTTTGAGTCGGGAGGGTAATAATAGTAAGAAAATCTGCTTACGTATTACTTGAAGGGTGGAGTAAAATTAAATAAAAACTATTTTGTTAACTTTGTTTATTTGTGTGATAATAGGCTTACAAAAGCGGTTATTATATGATTTATGACTATGATTTATTTATTTATTTATAAAAACAAATAGTAGCTTACGGTTAAAATACCAACACGCTAACTATTTTAAATATGGCTTATATACATCATAAAAAACTATATACCTATTAATAATAATAATAATGATATATTTATTTATTACTCCTCATAATTAGATACTTAAACAAGTAGGTACAAGCAAGATTGACAAGATGATATCTAACTGTATGAGGAGCTGGTGCCTGAAATAGGTTTTGAAAAACCTGTCCTACAGGTATTCATTTATTATATCTAAGAAGGTCTTAATTATGGAACTTTCTTCAAAGTGAAGTGATCAGACGTACCAATCTTTATGTCGCCGATTAATATTTTCTTCACCAATACCCTTTAACCACATTTTCCTTAATCCTTCATTTTTAGGAAACCTATAAAAAGGTATTTTTATGCAAAAATCATTTTGGCTAAAGCTGCTCACCCTTACTCTGCTACTAATATTATAAACGCGGAAGTTTGTATGTATGGATGTTTGTTCCGCTTTCACGCAGAAACTACCGAATCGATTTGCCTAAAATTTAGTAGATTGTAATCTAGAATAACACATAGGATAGTTTTCATCGTCATTGTCATCACTTTTCATCATCATATTCAACCTGGGTGAAACCGCGGGACACAGCTAGCTATTTTTTTATACTCAAGTAAAATAACAAATTGGCTGACGTCTCATTTTAGGAACACATTAAACCCTGTGGGCCAGTCTCTGGGTGCTCTGAATTACGGGCCAGACCTAGGAAGGTCACTAGGATCGATAAGGACACGTAGAATAAAATGATTTATGTTAACATAGCACCGATAATTATACCGATATCGTTTCAGTGAAGGAACTAGTCCGGACAATAATACGGCTACGGTACAACACTATTCCACTGTACATATTATTGTAAACAAAAACGAATGAAATAATTCATAATAAAGGTCTGTTATGCGGCAATGAACCAAAATATCAATACTTTAGCCATAAATTCATGATCGCGTAGCCATTTTTTCATCGAACGTGCATGATTATTTGAACTATTGCATGAAAACCGGCTAATAACCTGTGAAAAGACAATTGAGGTTGATTTTTGTTCTTTCTTGCAGCACACTTCACAATACAACACATAGGCATGTTGAATTTCAGTTTTCCAACATTCACATGTAGTTTTAAAGGTAAACTCGTCGTAATTTTCTCGCAAATCGCATTAACACAAAAAGTAAACAATCATTTGACAGCTAAACTACCACGAAATTCGTCGCATAAAATGGCTGAAATGGCACTTACCTACAATTGTCCCTACGTCACCAAAAAATGTTGTCAGAAAGAGCATACAACTAAATATTGTTATCTCTTTTAACATATACGATTATCATATTGGAAAGAATGAGACAAAACAATATTTCACATTCTGTATCGTATTTCACTCATATTTGTCTATGTAAATGTATGTATAGAATAACGCGGCATCTCCATGTTTTTTATATCTCAATGCTACTACTCAAGTACTCAGTCAGTAGTCAAGTGATCAAGGACTTTTTTGGCGGCAATAGGGAATATGCATGTGATTTAGATTTACTTGATTTTTTTTTCCATGATACCTTATGGCCTTGACATTACACCTAAACCATTATTTTCTTATTTAATTTGTAATTAATACCTTAAAAATTTAATCAAAAAGTGCAAAATAAGCGTGGGAATTTCTAATTTGCGAATCGCTTCACCATTGGTCGATTCAAAAATGACGTCACACGGCGCAGTCTCGTTTCGATATTCATACTAATATGAAGAAAAATTACTTAAAAATTGATTTCTGTAGTGTTTTCGATTGCCTAGTGCGGTTTTGGTATATAGTGACAGTACTAAACATCAAGAACAATGACTGAAAGTGGTTTCGTCAAAGCACAATCGGACAATTTGCCAAAAATAGATGCTTTTATGATGACCGCATATTTTGCATCAAATCCAGATTTTACGTTCGTTGAGGTCAAAGGAGTAAAAGCGGCAAGGTAATTATTTTAAAACATGATATTTTGCAATTTACTACATAGGTTTTTATGCATGCACTTCCCTAACAGTATTTACCTAAACATAACCTCAAACGTTGTTATGATTCACATAGCCTTGTATGTTACAATAGATTGTAGCGAATTTTGTATAAAGTCTTTGATCATGAAGCAGATACTCACGAAGTAGATGACCAACCGAATCTTTGATATGTATTTATCTAAAATTATTGTTTGTTACAGATCTGAATGTGAATCATATGGAGATTCAGCTGTAGGCTATGTTCAAGTAAAACGAGATGGGAACATAATTATGTACAGTGCAAGCTCGAACCACACCAGAGCATAATGTGCGTCACAAGTGTTATGCTGTACAAGTGATCTGTGATGAAACTGAAGAAACCATTACTTCAATTCAATGTGAAGATTGTGCGGCACACTTAGGTAAGATTTTTTTAGTTTTTGTTCCACTCATTGGGCTACTGTTAGATGTTTTTTAAGCAAAACACTAGGGCAGAGTTGGAGACCTTGGCTTTGCCATAGATATTATCAATATAACTTGTAATCAAAATACTGCGTAATGATGAGTTAGGAGAACTAACCATACTACAACTAGAGTGACATTTTTAATACAGTCATATTATTATATTAAAGTACCTACATATTGGTGTCTATTCGGTTTTGTATTCCCTAAAACTAAACTAAGTTTGACAGGTCTAATAGTAATGCCGTCCTTTTTTTACTTCAGTGGTTAGAAAAAGACAGCAATACTATTAGGACTGTCAAATTTAGTTTAGTTTAGGAGAATGTAAAACCGAATCGACACCATTATGTAACATAACTTATTACTAATTTTTTTTGTTTTTTTTCAGGAGGTTGCGAACCATTCAATTGCATTTTTGGCATAGCTACACCGACGTAGTGAAGATCCATCAAGTACTAATATTGAGTGCTGTATATCTTGCTCGGTACCTCAAGAGTTAATAATGTTAAATTCATTATTTAGTTTTAGAATGGAATAGAACAAAACAGATCTGTAATAAAAACCTGAGCGTCAAAGCTTGTTTTATATTTTATATGTATGTAACAGTAACAGTTTGATTTTAATTTTTAAGGTTTCCTTTGTATCTGTATTTTGTTATTCAAGTTTCTTGAATTATTAACTGAATATGCATACCTAAAACTAAAACTAAGGAATAATTATTTCATTTTTTTATTAAAACATCCTGCATATTTGTCAAACCGCAGACTAACATTATAGAGATAGACGTACATTTTTCTTTTCAATAGTTAAATTAACATTAACATCTTTACTTTTGTACTTTGATCTAATATTTACTTGCACAGCTTCATCACATTGTACTTGGTCTGTATTACTAGAGGCTTCAATCTGCTTTATCTCGGAGACATCCATGTGAGATATACAGGGTCTTGCTTAATAATCATCACAGCTTTCAATATGAAAAGTACTGTTCCCGGCTTCATAGTAACTTGTTTGTGGCGTAAAGTATTTGTACTTCTGACAGCAAACTCAGTGAGAGCTTCATATAATAACGATAATTTTTGTCTTTTAAATCACACACATTCCTTCTTGTGGTGGTGCCATTTTTTGTTTTTGGCACTGAAACATATGAGCTACAACACCTTGTTTTAACTGAAGCATAACTTTTCCCTCTTGTTGTCTCATGATGTTGTATTGTAGGTATATTATATGAGATAGGTATCTTCCTCAATCTAAAATAAATCTCCGGAGGAAAGACAGGAATGATAAAGGTCAGGCTGGTATAAACTTGGTGTAAACAGAGTTAGTTTCTTCCACTTGATAATCAAAATATTTATGCTTGCAAAAGTTAACTTTGACCAATTCACACCATGTTAACTATCGAAATACAATACACTAACATTAAAATGATCTTCACAACAATGTAAATACGATGATGGAGACACTTCATCTCTTCTCATAACCTTACACCTTTACGTATTTTCATATCACTTGGAATAGAAAAAAACACTTTATCCGGTGTACTTATTATAATGTTTTGGCAGTCTGGTACAAGACAATGTCCTTATAATGGTTTTTTAGCCTTTTCCATTGTCAAAAAAGCGATATAAACTGAAAATCCTTATATAATAGCTGTCATTACATAGAGAAAACAGTACTGGATCGGTGATGTGACGTCATCAAAAGCGCGCGAAAAATAAGGCCGTTCAAACAGGTCAAATTTAATCGGTACTTTAAATATTATTTTAAAAATTCATTTGAACGATTTTAACAGGATTTATATTTTTTACTATGTTATAACGAAGTAATAAGTGGATTAAACAAATAAAAAAAATCGATGCATATCCCCTATTGAGTTGTCAACGTGAAAATTTTGTTTTTATTTCCAAAACTTGTGTTTCTTCGAGTGATAATGTGTAATATTGGTGGATTATTAACCATTATGTGTTCGTTAATGTGTACGAGTGTGGGAAATTGAAATAAAGTTGTGAAAGTGACTTTTCAAGTTGCTCCAAAAAAGTCCGTGTAAAGTTTAAGTAAAGCACCACTACTTTACTTAAACACTGTCCTCATCCCATCATCTCATCATCATCATCACCATCATCATTTAAACTTGATTCAACTCTCTGAGTTTGAAATCTTTTATACTTGACACTGGCAAATACACTAATCGTGTGACGCCATAACAAAACAAAAAAAAAAAAGTGATCAAGTCAGTACTGTCAGTCTGTCACTTGGTTGGTGTTCGGTTTTAGTGTTTATTTTTATATATTGACGATTTACGATTTGTTATCATAATTAGTCTCATTGCTTAGTCTCATTAGTCTATTTGGACTATACTGATTGTACACTACATCTTCACTACAGTACAACTCAGCTCAATTACATATACATTTATTAGAAAATTCGAAACTGCAAACATTGTTTATTAGAGGCATGATTTATCTCTATTTATTGATAATATCACATACTCTTATTACTTCACAAAAAGTTTACACGTATGCTGACCACGTTTCGATACCAGAAAGTAGGGGAGAAGGTAAACATTTTTATCAAACTCAAAGAACATTATACATATATATATCGGGGACATTTGCACACACATTGGCATTGATTTTCAGTTATTTATCACATTCTTATGTTTTCAGAAGTGATCCTATGCCGCAAATGTGGTGCTGACATCGCGGACTCAAGTTACTTAATTAGTAAACCAAGTCCTGGAGCAAAAAAAGTAGAAAAACAAAACATATTTAGTACACAGAATGTCACAGTTCAAACCCTAGTCAACCCATTTGGAGTGAAGTTTGAAATTGTAACAGCAGAAAGAGCTGCTTGTCAAAATGTGGGAATAGTAAGTTTTATCGTACACATTATTGAAAGCAATTCAGTAAAAGAAAAGCAACTGTGTCAAAGTCCCTCTTAACCTCCTTTAGCAAGCGATGATGGCTCAGAGGTAGTGATGTTAGGTTGCCATCTGTAGGTTTGAATCTTACAATTAGCTTGATTTTTGTTGAAGGAATATATTGTGATGAAATGTTATAAGAAAATATCAAAACTTTGGGATTGTAGTAAGTTTTCTCCAATTCAGTTAGTTGTTAGTAATAAGAAAACCTTGTCGTGGACACTCTTAAAAATTACCTGCTGGAAGTTTCTTGTCTTTTCTTTTCCTAGTGTAAGGCGGTTTGAACAGGTGCAGCTAGTATTACGTTTAATGTTAAAGTCATCAGCTGTGGTAACAAAACATATTTATGAATAACTAAGCAACACATCTTCATATTTTATAATTAATCCCTTTGTTTTAACTAATAGAGCCAAAGTGCAGACTCATGGTTCCCAGGATATACCTGGCATATATGTACATGCCCCCACTGTGGACAACATCTTGGATGGAGTTTTAGGAGGACAGAGCCCCCAACTGATGCCGAAATACATTCATTCTGTGGACTGATATTGAGTAACATTCTTGGAGAAAATTGTGAGTATTATTTTTTGTTAGATAATATAATTTATTAATTGTTGTTTACTACTTACAGGGTAGCGTATGACAAGTCATCTGATGTCAAGTGGCAATGTGGAAGAAGATGGCGCCACGCTACACCTGGACTGGAAATTACATGCGATCCACTGTCTTGGCACAACTAAGCAAATATAAATGAGACAACCTATGTCGCTCAGGAGCAGTATAGCTTTCTATTAGTGAAAAAACATTCAGTATGTAATAGTTCCATATATTGGGTTTTCCAATGGGGACTTGACTATTTTGAATTTGCCGAGTCATGGAAAATTGGGTCCAATGAATCGACCGCTGCATACGTGTATGCGGTGGCCATATGAGCAAAGTCGAGTTCCATTCATAAATGCAAAAAAATGTAATTGAAATATCTCAAATGGCTTTCATTTTATTTTGAAAAAAGTTGTTGAGTCCTTATTGTAAAACCCCTTAATTGTTACTTGCGTATGTCCTTACTATGAATAAACTTTTGATTATATTAGGGGTTTTTCTTCTGTGCATCTTTTGGCAGATGTTTTACGCAAGTTTGTATTTTTAAATCAAATTTTATCTTTATCTTTTCAGCTGTTTATGCAAGATTAATTTTAAAATGCCATTGATCTTTTTTTTTACTAAACATAATTCTTTTTTTTCAGTTACTGATTCACTGATTATGATGCCAAAAATGTATAAAATGTAAGTTATAAATGATTGATTAAAAGATTTGTAATATTATCCGGATGTTTCATAATATATGCCCTCTTACATTAACACAACTTTCGCAATGCATCTTGTTCAGATTCTTCCATGGTTCTGAATAAGTTTTAAATTAGGTAAAAACACTACATATTAAACCTATTAAATCAACTCTTAGGTTTTGTGAAACATGTAATTATCGTCCATGGAAATGATTCTATTATAGTGTACTAATAACACAAGTCACTAATTACGCTGTTCAATACTACTCAATCAATAAACCAGAAAAGGACCAAATAATGAAAATACACACATCATTGAAAAGAAATAATTTTATTTTTTTACTACTATGACATAGTTTTAGAAACAATAGAAAATGAAATTACTGTCAGCTTAAAACTAAAAAATATTAGGTAGGTATCTAAACTAGTTACATAATAAAATATGAAATTTATATGTATTATTATACAGCATTAATGACTTCTGTATATTTACATAAATGTGTGCATTATACATATTATCTTATGTAAGCTGTAAAGTATTTAATCAAAACAGATCTGGAATTTTGGAACATAGTACACCTACATAAGATAGGTATCTCAGAGTTTACACATAATATAGCTTTAGCGTTTTAGATGTCTTGCATAGACCTCCTAGGACCACAGACCTAAATCAGAGTCACTAAACAAATCGACAGTAGTGTGATTTTTTCAGTCCTCTGTAACATGTTAATCAAAAAATACTTGTGTGTAGTATTCTTAGCTACTTAAACCTAGTTTGCCAAAAGAAGATTAACAACCTTATATCGTAAGTTAGTTCTAACTTAAAAGCACAGAACTAGTTCTCTGCTGGCTAAGTTTAAGGTGTAGGTATGTACACTTAAGAAAACAAAATCACAAACTTGTCCATTAATACTAAAACATGTTAAGAATTAGAATGCAAATCTTTCATGCAGTGTCTGTTTTGTGGTTACTGGTGTGGGGGTGAAATCATCAAATCCATCAGGTGCTTTATTTGTTGAATGGTTGCCTTGGCCTTTACCTTGTAAATATGCAATTTGCTTTTGTATGTCAGGATTAAGAGTTTTTTTGCTAGTGAATTTCCGGCCGACACCTCTGTTCACACCTCTCCCTCTGCCTCTACCCCTGGATCTATTTGACCGCTGACTACCATAAGAGCCATTTGAACGACTAGACCTGTTGGATCTATTAGAGCCCATAGATTTAACACTTCCTGGTCCTCTTCTAGTGTTGCCCCCATACTGATTGTTTAGTTGTGCTAAGCTGCGCTTGTTCAAGTAGTTAGCACTACCAACACTGTTACGACGTCTCTTCGTTAGAAAGTCATTATTCACAGTTACGGTCATGTCAGTGGCAACATTAAGAGAATTATTTCTGGATCTTCTGAATGTCTGAGATTTTATAACATTGTTATGATACATCAAGTTTTGCCTTTGCTCTTTAAGTATCTGATCAGATCTTAATCCCACAGAGCTGTATCTGTTCCCTGTGGATAGACCTCGTCCACGTTTTGAAATACCTCTCTTGGCTATTGCAAGAGGTCTGCGTAGATTTGCAGCACCCCTGCGGGTTAATACTCCCAGTCTGCTGTGCACACCACCTTGTGATAAAGAAACAGAGTTGGCACGTTGCAATCGGTTCTGATGTCCACCTGGAACAAGTATTTAGAACAATTTAATTGATGAACCTAAAATCCTTGAAAAGAATAAAGCAATTTATTGTCACAACATTACCTCTTCCTCTGAATCTGCCTCTCATGAGTGGAGGCATGCCTGCCTGCTGATTTTCTAATCCAGCTCTGCCTTTAGGAGTCAGGCCTCTTAGTTGCGAACGAGACCTTGAACCCGATCTGGCACGAGAATTGGACCTGCGTTGGCGGGAACGAGAGCGCGCACGGGACTGTGACCTGGAGCGCGACTGTGAACGTCCACGGGGCCCGCGAGAACGCGAGCGCGTTGGAGTCCCGGGGCGAGACTGTGATCGCCCACGGCCTCGTCCTCTGGTAACGCCAGCACCGCGCCCGCCTCCGCGGCCCCGATTCGTTCGTCCCCCTCTCCCACGAGATCTACTCACTCGGTGTTGATGGTTCTTTTTGATGATTTCATCTACAAATTTTAAGTAGCTTTGAAATAAAATAAATGCACGCACCTTCGCTCTACCAAACAGTACTTATCCATTTCCGAGATCTATTTTTGAATTTATAATCTATATGCATTTACGTCAATGTTGGATTCAGATTCATGCTTTTCAGTATTTTGAGTTATTCACAGGTTTTTGTATTATTATAACTATTTTGTATTGGAACAAACTTTTCATTACTGCTGACAAGACATACTGTAAGTATACATTTTTTATTGGTACCAAAATTGTGCGTAAGCAGATAAAAATGTCTGTTTGGATTGGAGAACAGAAACTGCTAAATAAATATGCTTACCTAACGACATATTGACTGAATCAGCCATTGTTTCAGATGACTATGATTCTCCTGCACTATTGACGAGATGATGTTATTGTTATATTAGAAAACAAAAAAGAAAGAAAATTATGTATTTGGAGGTTAGAATTTAGATTTATTTCAGACAGTATTGCCAGCTACAACTTCATTGAATGAATGAAATAATGAATCAGACAGAGGCACAGAGCAGAGCAGAGTTCAGTTTAGTTCAGAGAGTGAATGGCTGAATGCCCGGGAGGCAATTATACCCGACCAAATATTACACAACCAATAATACACGACCGATAATACACAGCCAATAATACGTGTACATGGCTTCGTAATATCAGGCCGTGTTATCTGGTCGCGTATTATCGGGTGCGCTAAATTTTTCCGGGCCGATATTACACAGGCAATAATACGAGTACATGTGGTCTCATAATATTGCCTGTGCCGATTTTACGCAGCCAATAATACCCGACCCGATTTTACACACCCGATATTACACACCAGATAATACGCGACCAGATATTACGAAGCCAGCCATAGACAAAGATAGACTTTCTTCTCTGACGGCTGTCAATCAAGCTGGATTGATGCCTCGTATATAGGTGACTGATAGAAGTATTTTTTTGTCAGTATTTGACTTTGCTTATTCTTTTATTTTATTGATAGTATGTAATATGTAAATAAAGTATAGTGTCACGGTAGGTTAGGGTGCGGCGGGGGTGGCCCTTGGGCCACCCCTAAGCCGCCAATATTTTTATTTTTATCTGTGGTCAAACGGCATTGGAATGATCAAACCTAGCTCAAACGTAGCATCAAGCATGGAGCATTCTATATAATCTGTGGTGATGTACACGTATTATTGGGTGTGTATTATTTGGTTGCGTATTATCGGCCGTGTATTATCGCCTGTACCAAAATTGCACACCCGATAATACGCAACCAGTATTACGCAGCCAGATATTACGAGACCACTAGCTGATGTCATTTTTTGGCTTCGTATTATTGCCTGTGCAAAAACTGACACGGGCGATAATACACGGTCAATAATACGCAACCAAATATTACACACCCAAATATTACGAGACCAAATGGTCGCGTATTATTGGGTGTGTAATATTTGGTTGCGTATTATCGGCCGTGTAATATAGGGACCCGAATGCCTACCGGCCCACGGCCCAGCCCAGCCCACCGAGCCATAGAAAGTAGACTATAACTACGTACACAGAGCTTAGCAACTTAGCATTAGCAAAAGTGTTACTAGCGCGAAATTAGGTAAAGAATTGTTAAAAACGTAGGATAAAAATAAAATAAAGTTAAAAAAGTGCCCGATTTTTAAAAAGGAAAGAGATGTCTTTATTACGTACCCATTCCACGCACGTTACCGTTTTTCATCTAGAAATCCTCTATACGTAATGCATTATGGTAAAGAAAATTGTCGCTAAGCCTGCGGTTCCAATACTAGTAGGAGAGAGTGACGCTTCCAAAGCGTATTGTAATAAGATACAGGAAAGACGCTTCCAAAGCGTATAGTAATAAGATACAGGAAAGACGCTTCCCTCCTCTGTCCTATCGGTTAGTCACCGTGAGTCACGGGTTACACCTGTTTGTGCAGCGTTGCTCGAAAACATTGCACTACACTTTGGAATGAAGTTGAATGAACCCTCGTGTAGTCGGGCGACATAATATAATCAAAGGCGCAGCCCTCTTTCAAAACAAGGAAATGAAATAAAAATACCTTTTATGAAAAGTTTGAACATACAAGTCAATTTATTAACAAAATGAAAATAGTGTAATAAATAACATAATATTATAATTTATGAAATATTAATTTGTACATTACTTAATTTTTACAATAAATTGAAATAATCTAAAAAAAGACAACAACATACATAAAATACATGAGTTCATAAGCATTCGTGAAGCCAATACACTGCCACTTTGTATTTACTAATACATATTTTTATCCGCGCACCCAAAAATGTATCCAGTTTACGCGGTGTCTGTCATCTGTCATCTCATCACACACATCACGTTTATGGACTATCCCTAAAAATATAACAGGTCAATTTTGAAAAAGTAAATAGGATCTCTAAATTCAATGTTATGCAGTTCTAAGAATCTTGATTGCTCGCATCGCATTATAAACGTAGGTATCTCATTGCACTGTGACATCGGACGGAGTACTGAGATATCCAACGAACACGAAGAAAATTGCAAAGGAAATACGGGAATCGCTACGTGGGCATAAAAAGCTTCTTTTATATTAGATTTACAAAAATATATCAAAAATATCATGTCTATTTTATATTTTTGGAAAGTGGGTGCGGTGCGGCGTTCATTACAATTTTATTGATATACTATACATAATATTATATTATGATTCTCACGACAACAAAATGGAAATAGCCGATGCGTAAGTAATGACAACTGTTTGTAGAGCAGACAGTGTACTAGCGAATAGCTTCAACCACCTAACTGAAGTACGACATTGAACTGCTCTATACAAGTAGTAAATTAGTAAAACTTAGTTAATAAAATTCGCATGTTCAACTTTAATATTCGAATTTTTGATCTTCAATAATTGACTATTTATCTATGTACAGTACAGACTAAAATTATATTAAAATACGAGCTGAGTTTTGTAAAGTTAATCACAGTTTAAATAAATGGTGTTCTTCCCAGAAGGTCGTGACAGTAGGGTTACCATTTTAAGGCCATAATTCGACATACACATTTAGAATAATTTACTATTATAGTAGCACTTCAATAAAAGATAAAATTATCCATAATATCAGAATCTCTTAAAATTAAGTACATTACAACAGTGCAATTTGTCATCGGATCGGAAGCCGTGCAAGTACTGTCCATAAAGTGATACGGAACAGTAACTCTATCGAAGACATTCAGATAAATTACATATCGAAAAAATTCGCGGCGAAGTTATAATTTAAAGACATGCATATTTTATTTATCTAGTTACATTTTAAGAAATATTATTATATAGTTAAAAGTTTATAAAAATACAATACGTACCAACGTACTGTCAGGTCGCTCGGACGATAACATTTTAATACAGAGAAAAATATTTAAAATTTCAAAATACTATAGCGCTACGCTAGAGGAATGAATGGTCGGCCGTCGACAGCCGAGCCGCCTTCTGAGTATTCACGCTATCCACTACACCTAACACTACCGCTACAGGCTACAGGCACGCTTCAGGTCGACGAAAAGGATTTCGAAAAATATAGAAATAAATACGATCCCCGTCCGGTGGCGACCGCCGCGCGCTAAAGTCTAATATCGTTGGTGAGCAGCGAGGGCGGCGTCGGCGCCGCGTCCGGGCGCGCCGGCGCCGCCGCCGGGCCCTCCTCCGCCACGCAAGCGCGGCACGGCGTCTCCTCCGGCGCGCCGTACCGGTGCAGGCTCAGGAACTTGAGGTTCGCCACGATCGACGAGTTGATCGGCCGCGTCGGGATGTTGACGGCGGTCGCCGAGCGCTCGATGCCCTTCGGATGCGCGTCCGCGCCCGCCAGCTCCAGCGAGCGGCCGCGCCCGTACAGCCGCGACTGCCCGAACCGGGGCGTCAGCCGCCCGATCAGGTTGTCCTCCTTGCGCGCGCTCGCACCCGCGCCCGCCTCCTCGACCGGCTTCGGCTTGCGCTTCAGGAAGAACGGCGTGAATCGCTCGGCGAGCGGCCGCGACACGCTCGCGCCGCTCTCGTGCACGTTCGACGTCGAGCTCGAGGTCTTGAGCAGTTTCGCGGCGGCCGACTGCGTCTTCGTCGGATTCGACTTCCTGTGCAGGCTGAGGCGCGAGAAGGGCTCGCGCTCGGGCGGCGGCTCCGGCTCGTCCTCGCACACCTTGAGCACGCAGTAGGAGTCGCGCTGCAGCTCGTCCAGCAGGCTGTCGTCGGTGGAGACCGCGTCCGCGCCGCTCGAGGGGCGCGCCTCGTCCGGCGACGCGACCGGGCTGCACGAGGACGGCGACGAGGACGAGGGCTCCGGCTCCGGCGGCTTGGGGTGCAGGCGCGCGCGGGCGGCGCCGACGCGCGGCGGCACGGCCGGCGGCTCGTCGTCGCGCGCGTGGCTCATGAAGTCCGCCATCAGCTCGTACTCGCGGCAGTGCGGCGCGGGCTCGGGGTCGGCGTCGGCGCGGCGGCGCGCCGGCGCGCGCGGCTCCACGTCCACGTAGTCGGCGGGCGGCGCGGGCGGCGGCAGGCGCGCGGGGGACAGGCGCGCCGGCTTGGGCGGGCGGCGCGGTCGCTCGGCGGAGGCGTCGCTGTCCTCGGAGGGCTCGTGCTTGAGGCAGGACATGGCGAGGTAGCCGGAGCCGGCGGAGCGCGTCGACTTGCCGGAGGAGCGCTCGTCGGCGAGGCGCGCGAGCCGCAGCGACTCGGTGCTGGAGGCGAGCTCGGGCGCGGGCGCGGCGCCCTCCGCGTCGGGCGCGGGCGGCGGCTCGCCGCGCCACGCGCGCCACAGGAAGGGCCCGCACTCGACGCCGCCCGCCGCGCCCGCCAGGTGCAGGTAGTTGTCGTCGCCGATGGGCGCTTGCCTGCGGACACACTGCGGGTTAGACGTTCCGTTCCACTCGGCACCAGCGAGAGTGGACGTCCGAGGCAGGGTACTCACTTGCTGCCGTACTTGGTCTCCCGCGCCAGCGAGCGCCGGTAGATGCGGTGGCGGTGCTCGAGATCGAACATGGTTTCTCGCAGCTCGCGCAGCGTCGTCGCCTCCGCCTCGCGCTCCTCCAAGCTCACGTTATCTGAAGAAACAAACGACGTTCGATTAATGAGCGGCTGTGTGATACTAGAGCAAGAGTATATATATATTGCTCGCATGTGCAGTGTACCTAGTTGTCCCAGCCTGGGCGGCAGCGCGGCGTCGAGCGCGGGCGCCCTGGCCACCAGCAGCGCGTGCAGCCTCTGCAGGTCCCGCGCGGGGTCGAGCCGCAGCGCGAGCGCGGCGCCTCGCTCCGCCTCGCCGACGCCCCCGCACCCCTCCGCCTCCGCCTCCGCGCGCCCGCAGCTGGGAACACATACGCGTTGCTCAACACCGCTAGCTGGGAGCCGCACGACCCCACTTGTGCGACTCAGTTCTTTTTATTAGTAAAGTGTTTCAGTTGGCAGTCGTGATACTGTAATTCCACGCGGGTGAAACCGCAGCCAACAGCTAGTATAAGATAGATAGATTTCATCATCATTATCAGCCGGAAGAAGTTCACTGCTGAACATAAGCCTCCCCTTTGAACGCCACCATGAACGGCTATTAGCCATATTGGGGGGCCTACCTACAGAGCGTCTTCCGGTTTGTGGTCGCCAAAAGCTATGTCGGTGATTTTATCACGCAAAGAAATAGACATGTATCGCCAAAATATTTATCTGATCTAATGAAAAAGGATGCAAAGATTTTAAAAAATTAATTTACTCTCTTATTAATGTCGACATTAATAATGTATTTGATAAAATAAATCTACAAAATACAACAATCCGCCATGATAGCAAATACCAGAGCGAAGTACGTCTCAGTAAACGTCATTTTGTTTCGTATTAGCGTATATGCGATCTCTCATCTCTGATCTCTCTCTAACTTTAATGTTTACTGTTGATATACTGAGCGGTGACGTAATGACAGAAGCCATGAAACCGGCGAGCGTTTTGGCGTGAATTTGAAACTTAAAATTTTAATGCACAATAACCTTAATTTTCTACAGAAATATGATATATTTAAGACATAATAGATACTTCTGAATATCATAGAAGAGATTTTGAAAACCAGTCATCATGCCTATTCCAAGCAGGGCTCTCTCCATGGCTCGTTGTGTGAGATAGTGCAATTATGTGGTATTAGAGGCAGCTAGTTTGTCCTCACCAGGTCCAGTGCGTGTCCGCGTAGTAGCCGAGGTGCGGGGGCGCGGGCGCGTGGCGGCACAGCGCGCACAGCAGCCGCACCCACTCGGCGCGCTCCACGCAGTTGCTGGCCTGCACGAACAGCACGCGGTCGCGGTGCACTGCACGACATTTATTATTTTTATTTTTATGTTACACGGAAAACAAACAGCTGCTTATTGGTACAATAAACCGAAATATTGATTAAATTAATATAATACTGTTCCATTGTTTTGTTATATTGTGCCTGTTTTGTCTTAGGGTTAGAATTGGTAATTGATGTTTTTATGTATTTTTTTTTATATTATTTAATTGAATTGACCTGTATGGATTTTGACATAATCTGAAATAAATAAATTGAATTGAATAAACAAACTGGAAATTGCCTCACGCCCGAAATTAATAATCTATCCTGATCCGTTATCCGCGGTTTTGTATCGATATGTCATGTCACAATATGTCATTTTAATAGTAGTACGCAGTCCTGGATTTATAAATAGACTGTATAGGCCGCGGCCTAGGGGCGGCAGCTTCCTAGGGGCAGCAGATTTCAGAAACAATAAATGAAATAAAAAAAAAACAATTTAACTTACACCAAATTGTCATCATGAAAATTATGGAAAATAAATTTAAAGAAAAATTAAAGTAAAATTTTGTATATTGCTAAAGTTTAACAAGGCATGATATAAGCAAGCTACTCGCCTATTTATAAGTAAATAAATAATTGGCATCACTGGGTGGGCAACACATTTTGGTGACACATTTGAAGCGATGATGGCTCAGTGGTAGTGACGTCGTCTTGCGAACCGTAGGTCGTGAATCCGAATCCACAATGAGCTTGAGCTTTCCATGAAAGAAAACATGATGATGATGTGTTCCGGCAGCCGCACTTGAGACCCGGTCCCTAATCCAGGTGTAGTGTAAAGAGACCTTCCACCACATCGTCACCTAACATCGGTTGGTCAAACGCTACCCTGAAAGACTAACGACCGGTTTATTATTACTTACCGACTTATTATTTTATGATATGGATGTTGTTGAGTCGCGGCGTGAATGCGTACTGACGCGCCCAGTTGAGTAATCGATGCAATAAGGTAATAATGCTGCATCGACACTCTGTACGGTGCGGTGCTACGGACCGTACACCGATCTATCCATGATTTGCCCTACTTGAGATAGAAATTTGACATAAGCTCCATAGAAGTAATGTCAAACCGTGGATAGATCGGTTATTGAAACTGGCCGTAAGTAGAAAAATACAAGAACTTCAAAAAATTCCCTAACTTAAAAAAATGTGTTTCATATTAGCACTGGATACCTACATTACAGTTAGAACAGAGAAGAGCATAGTAAAACTGGCACACAACTCGCCTATTTGAAAGATGTTGTTGGCACCGAGCGGCGCGCCGGCCGGCGGACAGTCGACGGGCGCAACGCCCTTCACGCCGGATAGGGAAAGTTTGTGCGCCGCTGTTTTGGCGCCGCACCGCGACCACGACAGTTCCCCACTGCAATACACAAATGTACGTACAATTTAAAAAAAATAAGAGATAGCCTATGTTTTTTTATGGCTACACTATTACAGGATTACTGTATTTAGCCAGCGTTAAGTATCAGATGTATCAACGTTAATGATGAGTCGATGATGTGACCCAGCCACAAGCCGAGCCAAAGAGCCTCGAATAGGATAGTCTCCTTTGTGTTTAAGTCAAATAGTGGCACTATACATGGACTTTTTGGAGCAACTAGAAAAGTCACTTTTAACAACTTTATTTCAATTTCCTCTGGCACACATTAACGAACACTTAATGGTTAATAATCCACCAATATCACACATTGGTGTTGAGTCCCATTATCAAAAGAAAAACACAAGTTTTAGAAATAAAATAAAATTTTCGCCCTCAAAAAAACCTCATAACCTTGTCCTATGTCAGAATTGCTTTACCCAAATGTTTTTTTCATAAATAAAAATACACAGTCATTCATTGAGTCTCATTGACAACCAAAAGAATAAAACCTCGATATCAACAAATAGGTACCAACCTCGTTAATCTAAAGTGCCTCCGTTTCACATGCGTGTGCGCAGCTCTCGCCCACCTCCGCCGAGGCGAGCCGCCGCCCGCACGCACGCCCTCTGATCTTTTTATCAATGTCCTGTTGCAACAAATATAAAATAAACTTAGGGACAGTGCAAAAACCAATCTAGATACAGTAGTCCCACTGAACCTTTGTAGCTCTGAAGTTGTCGGCTAATGGCTGCGGAGTTGCTATTTTTGAGTCTGATTGGTGGGGCCTGGATGTCTCGCTCTTTTTCTTATGGACGTCGCATTATGCTATCTCGCTTACGCAGTATGTTCGCTCTATGAAAAACTATTTCTTGACTTGATAACAACTTTCCTCACGACTGTACATGCGCAGCCCTTACGTTAGGAGCCACAAAGATCCGATCGGACTATTGTATATTATGGAAACGTGAATTGAGATCCACAAATTTAGAATTTTCCTCCCATGCGCATATAAACAAAAATTGTTGCAAGCGTTGTTTGCTATGCGAATACAGTTGGGGGCGGATTTGAGACGACAAATTCACATTTCCAAGAACTTATCACATCATATGCGAAAAATACTTGCCGTAGTATTTGAAATTTGTAGACGGAATACATACGTAAAGATAGTACGTACCCGTATCTGATCCAGTGACAGCAAAAACAACAGAAAATACATGGTAAGTTCGTAAGCACAAACAAAT
Source organism: Opisthograptis luteolata (assembly GCA_931315375.2). Classification (NCBI taxonomy): domain Eukaryota; kingdom Metazoa; phylum Arthropoda; class Insecta; order Lepidoptera; family Geometridae; genus Opisthograptis; species Opisthograptis luteolata. The sequence goes on along the minus strand of OV928036.1, from coordinate 9,657,715 downwards.
TGACTTTGTAAATTGGTTCTGTCTAATAATTAGAATAAAATATTCTTACCCTTCTTTTAACAAAACTGGTGTCTCTTGAATGTTGTTGTTTTGCGTGTCCGTACTTGAGGAGATTATTTCGAGGAACTGCTTTATTGCTTGCACCTGGAATAAATAGTTGAATTTATTAGAATTTATATTTAGATCATGTAATTGTAGTCTTTTGTTAGGGTTTAGTCACTAAAGGATTATATTAGTGGGTATACATGAACGGCCGAGTGGTCGTCTTCCGGTCGGCCGTCCCAGGTATCGCTGGAAAGACGAAGTCACGAAAGATTTGCGCGAGCTCAAGGTGGAGGACTGGCAGGAGGTGGCGCAGGACAGACTGAAGTGGCGTCTTTTTGTATCAGAGGCCATGACTCACCTCACTTTGGGTCATTGTCCTATCTCAGTTAGTTAGTTTAGGCCCTAGTACTTACATGTCGTGGAGTGCAGAAGGATCTGTACAGCTCCGCCATGTACTCCTCCTTGCAGACCTGCTGCGCCGAACGACTGCTCACCAGGTTCCCCAGCGACTGGATCGTCTTCGAGATCAGGGTGAGAGTGCGGTTCGTTTGCGGGTCCTGGGACAAACGTGCACGGAATAAGTAACGAATTAGGTAGTTCGTTGTCGGAACAAAAGGTTAAATCTAGGGTTACGGTGGATAGTACGACTTGCCCGAGCCCGGAGGAAAAAACTCACTTTGGGTCTTTTCGCCATTTTAGTTTATTAGTTATTGGATGGTACAATATGAATAACTTTTCGAATTAATACTACCAAGTAGTTCCATTAATGATTCAAGATAATTATTTTAGAAAGTGTTAGACACATTACAAAGACCTCTCTCTCTCTGAGAGAAGACCAGTGTCCCAGAAGTGGGAACGAAATAGACTAATGATGATGATTACGTATAAAACAAATTTTATATTATATCCTACCGACTGCGCTAGTTGGGACATTCCAATAGGCAACCCTGTCAGCTATCTAATGTTGATGTTACATAGGACACTTACGATCTGTTCCGTGGTGAGGTCAAACAACCGTGGGCCGAGGATGGCGGGTGCGAAGAACCGCAGGAATATGAACCCGGAGACCACCGAGTACCGCACCTCGGCATTGCGCGGGAAGTGCCGCGCGGCGCACTGGCGCAGCGCGTCGAACAACCGGCACATTATAGTGGGACACATCGCGAACGATGTCGTTATTGCCGCGAACACCTGAAATTAATAGTCAGATAACTTCATCAAAGTTAAGTTAATCACATTTGATCATCAAACTTAAATAGTGTCGGAAAGTTGGAAACGCTTAACTGAGATAGACGTCATCATTAGTCCATCAAACATATACAACAGGGACTCTAGTTTCTGTCAGAGAGGTGTCATAATCATAAGCTACTAAGCTAGACTAGCTTCTTAGACTTAATCAACGGCAAAAAACATAGCTACCAAATAACCTGTCTGCGTTCCGGAATTAAGGGCAATATTTCCACTACAATTACAAGACATTATCTAAAATCTCAGGGTGACTGCGCAGTGCATTACCACGCAGGATTTTAAATTGTTGAAGTCTGCATGGCAATGAACTGTAATGGGTAAGACATACTCGTCTCGTCAATCGGAATAATAAAAGAATTCTAGTTATGTTCTAACTTTATAGAAATGTAACGCGAGCAGTAGTAGGAACTTACTCGTTCAACATAGTCTTTCAAGTTGGCTAGGTTCGCAGTGATAGCCGCCGACGGTTTCACCCGCGCCGGGTCTATTTCGCACGGCTTTCGCTCCGCTAACACCGCCGCTAGCGTCGGCCTCAGCACTGAACGAAGGTACGACGCACCGGTCAGTCGCATCGTCTCGTCCATCATTTTGGATACAAGCGTGTTGCCACGGAATATTGTTGTTGCGTCACTGTAAATGGAAATGTATTACAGTTAGAAATGTTCTGTTTAGCAACATTGTAAGTCTAATTTAAACATGCGAGTGATAGCAAATATCGAGCAGTCTATGTATTATGGTGATGTCACTTAGCATTCATTTTGGTTTGAAAGCAATCATTGGGAAATTTTAATGGAACAGTAGAACTATTGAAACTTATCATAGAGCTGTTCTAATATGTCTACATATGATATTATTGTTGTTATTGTTGTTGTTGAGTCCGATTTAGCATAAAATGTTAAACAGCAGATAAACTTTTTAAATAAATGTGGGAGTCATCGACGTCTGTTAGTTAAATAATAACGCGAGCAAAATATGGATTCGACTAAATTACATATCTTATCTTAATAATTCTTAATAACTCTAGAAACAGGGAAAATAATCCGAGCAAGGGCAATATTTCGTTAACACGTTTAATAAATTTACGAGGAAAATGACGATGCCGTTATCTATAGAGGATAGGATAAATTCTTCATTAGATTTATTACTCACGTGAGCGCGGATATTTCCGAGTAGGCCAGCTCCTTGACGATGGGTACGATGAGATCATGGTGGGTGAACAGCCTCACGAGCGGCTGCGCGGCGTCCGTCTTACTCGACACTATCTCGCCGAGTATGTACACAGCTGAAGCTGTTATTGGCTGGAAAGGAATAAGCATTTGTTTTAGAATAATGAAAGTTATAACGATCTAGGAAGTAATTACATAGAAACAAAAGAATACTTGCGAAAACATTTAAAATTATCCAATCGAGGTTTAGTCCAGGCGTAGCGTCGCATCATATCGCCACTTATTATCAAGTAACTTGTGGTCAAACACTACCCTGTAGAACGTTAAAAAGAGGTTTATTATAAGAAGAGATGAAAGCTCTTTGTGTATATCGAACGTGGTCATAGCACTCATAGCCAACGCCATGTCTTACACAAAAGATGTTGCAACCTATGTAAATAGTGTAGGTACTTGCCATTGGACATCCTGCCAAAAGTATAGCTCTCTCATTCACAACCCGTATCGCATAACCACGCTGAATAGGTCTACGTGCATGCTAATCTCACGTCTCTGCTCAACACTAACCTTCTGATTCACACTTCTGAGGAACAGCTCCTCGAGCCTCTTGTAGTATTGCAAGGGGAACACGTGGTCCACTGTGTACTGGAGCAGCAGCCGCAGTGAACCGAGCGTGGCGCTGCCGGCGGCCGACAGCCGCGTGCCGGGCGGCGTCGCGCCGCGGGACAGGGCACCACCAGCGCGGGATGTTAGGAAGAACCTGAGGGTTAGCTCTTTCCTTATACAACACTATTCCTTATTCCTTCCTTATTTGAGCCTACTGGCTGGTGTTACGGCGTCTTGTATCCCCGTACAAACTGCACAAACGCTCGCTGTGTAACACGTTACATTACGCCCCGTAACGCCGGTCAGTACCCACCTTTACCAATAGGTAGATAGGTACATAGTGATCATGCAAAGTTTATTAACGCGAGCACTTGCATTAAAACATTAGCAAGCGAAGGATTCTAAACACACAAGTTTTCACCTCACTACAGCGAGAAAAATGCTAGGTGCGAGAAAAACTGCTTAATTTTTTTTATGCAGTCGTTGTGATGGCCGGTGCGATTATTCTGAAAATGAGGTTGATTCACTGATTTGACATAATATCTGAATTTGCAGTGGACTAGCGGTATAGAAAATTATTGAATAGAAAGGTACAAATTTCAAAAACTCTTTACTCGCTAATAAAATGCACTTTTGCACTCAGATTTCGAATGATAAACAGAATCTTTCCGAGGTACACGCTCATGAAAATATTTGTTTTTTAATAGGACGTGGGCCGATAATATGCGGTTATTTGAACAGTTATATCTGCATCAGGATTTGTAAACGTTCGTGTTAGTCAGATAATAAGCAGTTTCTAAACTAGAGCTATAGAATAGTTGTTAGAACACGGTCGTCGGCTGAATACTCTGAGATTATTGGTCGCATGAATAATACCTACATCCGTATAAAACAAAGTTGAAGAAATCCTGCAGAGGGATCTCTTTGTATTTGAATGAGAGGTAGAAAGTTCTCACCACGCCCGCATCGGCGATGGCGCTTGCTGCCGAAGCTGCAGTCGCACTTCACCAAGGAAGATTGGCGTCGCCGCGTCGTGCCACACGGACACCCGCGCTTCGCACGCCACTCCCGCCTGAGAAAGGTATAAACACTATTTAAATAAAACAGAACTAACTCTCGGGCGTTTCTGAATCACTCGACAGGTATTCGTGCATCTTAAAACTGAGAGGTTTTGAGATATGCTGGGTTATTTGCTGGGAAACAGTGAGAGTTTAAAACCATCCGCTAACATTCATCCCGCATGCACGCGTAAGACAAGGTAAAGTTTTCAACTCACCGACTGAGAGCCGTCCTTATCCTTAGGGTCCGCTTCCATAACGAGATCAAAACAGAATATTTCGTCAAACTGAGGGTTAACAGTCTTCTTTTTGGGCTTCGTACGTCTCTCTACTCTCCGCCCGTTTGAGTACAACAACGTGACGAGAGCGAAGGGATCGCACTGGCCGTTTTTAGTGGTAAGTTCCGAACATTCGAGCACTCGCAGTCGCAGGGTGTCGTGTCCTACGCGCGCGGCGCAGTGCCGCTCGGGGTCCGACCAGTAGTCGGCGGCGGTGGGGCTGGGCGACGCATCCGACTCCGACATCGTGTGCATCGGGGGCTTCGCGCGCGGCCACTGTGCTCGGTCCTTGAGGCTCTCCGAGCGCGACAGCGACAGAGACGGCTCCGTCGCCACCGCACTCAGCATCTTCTTACTCGTCGAGCTCGAGCAAGAACCGAACCTTATACTCTTCTCCTTGCAGTATTCCGATAGCGACGAGACGAGGTTGTTTCCTTTACTTCTCGTCGAGCAGTTGTCGGCGGCCGCGGCCGGGTCGGGGTCGGGCGGTTTCGGCTCCACTCGTAACCGTTTTCTTGAGTCTTCCAGCGTAAGCTCGATGTACGCCTTGCCTTGCACCTCCGAGTCTGCATCAACAGGCCGCAGGGCAAACCAATGATCCTTGTTGTTGTATCTGTGCAAGTCTTCTCGTTTGATCGCCACTTTGCCCAGCACCTTGTCTTGTTTGAGGTGTTTGTCGCGATCGAACACGTATATGGACAGGTATCTAAATCTACGGGGCACCTCGAACTGGAACTCCTCGCCGAAGAAAGGACTGCAAAACAATAAATAAATAATGTTACACTTTTATCTTTAAAATGAGAATTCAGTAAACCGTCGCATAGGCATTGCGAATTGACTGAGTCAATTGTCGTATCAGAAACTAATATTTATTCATGTTGTCTAATACAATTTAACTATAGTTATCGAGCTCTCGAGGCGAGATATTTTATTGTCGAGTCCCAGTTGCCGCGTGGGGTGCTTGCACCTCCGTCAAGTCTGTCAGGTCAGCCGCCCACAGGCATTCGTCATCGTCACTGATAAAAGTAAACGGGCGCCAATTGTCGTAACGTTTTCACTAATACGAATGTTATGTTTGCGTAGACAATAGTTCGTAACACCTAATTTACAATTTTGCAGAATGCAAATGTTAAGAGAAAGTAATAAAATACATATTAACAGCGACGCGCCTCGGAGACTCCACTCGTAAAACTTCATGCCGCTGGATGATTGTTGCTTTAAAGTAATTTTATAATATTGCATTGAAAATGGTAAGTACGCCATGCGACGACGACGCCACGCGCAGCTGTTACTTTTTAATGGGCAGCTAAAATGTTGGCTTACAAAGTTTGATACAAGTATAGATGCTTTAGGCTTTGTTTACAAATAGTGCATTGTTGTTGAAGGTATCATAGGGAGAGAGTCATTATCACTCCGTCAGTGTATAAATACGGCACACTTGATGTGATGTAAGCGTCGGGTTGGCGCGTGGGCTCGGCTATTCAAAGTTGAAAGTTAGTCACTCCCGATGAGACATTCTCCCATAAAGCTCTTTTATTGCACACACCACTTCATTCAGCATTGCTTTATTCAACAAATAAGGCATGGCTTTGTAACGTTAATGTAGGTAATCCCTTGATCCGGCTCGAAGGACCAGGAATTGTAGTGGATAATCCCTGGGGTCTAGGGAGACCGGGCTGTAGTGGACTGTATATTTGAAGGATTCTTGCCGGCGGGCAGAAGGAAAACACTGGTTCTGACTTCAAGGCTCCGTATATTTCTTGCTTACTGGTGAACTGCTGGCGGACTACTACAAATTTCTCGCAAAAATGTCTCGCTTATATATCGTCTAAAGGTCTCGCAACTAGCGGCGACAGGAGAGCGCGTCTCTCGGCCGTTGGACCAATGGCGTCACCGTGACGGGTGATATTGCTGTCTCTGTCGGCGCGTATGGCTATCTTTTTCTAACAATCTAGTGTATTGCTATCCCTATCGGTTGTCTCTTTCTATTCTGCTAGTTGCGGGACTAACTACCTACATGCTATCTTTGATCATATTTACAATTTTCTAATAATTAACTTAAGTCTACGTTGCGTCGCTAACAATTTCCCCCCCAGTGCACGATTTATCGTGCACTCCTAATTCGGGTCGCGACGCTGCTGGCACGACGATGATGAGGCGCGAAGTAGGCCGCCTCAGCACTCCTCCCGCCGTCCGGACGTCCACGACTCTCGTTCTGCCGTCGGGGCCGACGTAGGTCTTGACGACTTCCCCTCGTGGCCATGTGTTCCGGGGTGGGGACGCATCGCATCGCATCGATAATTGCGACGTCACCTTTCTCTGGATCCGTAGAACTTCTTCCGTTGAGTTTTCGTGGCATGAGAGTGGGTAGGTACTCTCGTAGCCATCTTTTCGTTTCCTTCGTTTTGTGAGGACGAAAGATTTCTTCCTTATTTTTCTTGTGGTATGGCTTCCACTTGGTGTCATCTCGCGCAGCGGCCGTGGCGAATCTCTTTTTCTTGCACAAGTCTATGAACATAAAGACTCTGGCTGTCGCACGAAGCAGGCGCGTCCAGCTTGAGAATCTTTCCGGGTCTGGTAGGTCATGTTCTCGGCTTGCCGTAACGGTGGCAACTGTAGCTGGCTTCTTTTCTTCCCCAGTGAGTTCGGTCTTCCAAAACTTTTTCGTAGGCCACTCTGACTCGGGCCGGTACAGGAACTCGGGGCCGCAGAACCATCTTGACGCGTGACTGAAGTCCCTGGGCACTTCTCTGGTCGCATCATCTGCAGGATTTTGCTTTGTTGGGACCCATCTCCATTCAGGTGACTTTGTGAGGTCCTCGAGCTCAGCGAGACGATGAGCGACGAACGGTTTGAACCGTCGCGGATCAGACTTCATCCACTGAAGTACAGTACTGGAGTCGGACCAGTAGACTCTCTCGGTGATGTCTAAGTCGGTTTCTTCTGCGATCGTAGCAGCCAGTCTCGCTCCCAAAAGTGCGGCTTGCAGCTCTAGGCGCGGGATAGACACCGATTTGAGTGGTGTCACTCTGGCTTTTCCTGCTACGAGCGCGATGTTGACTTCACCGGAGGCGGTCGTTGTCCTCCAGTACGTAGCTGCTGCGTATGCGGTCTCGCTAGCGTCGACGAAGGTGTGAAGCTGTCCTTTTCTTTCTGATGTCGATAGACATCTGGGGACCTTCAGTTGATTCAGCGTCTGTACGTCTTCGATGTATTCCAGCCATAGTTGTTGAGATTCTTCGTTGATGGTCTCGTCCCACTGCGTTCCGGCTCTCCAAATGTCTTGGATCAGTCTTTTTCCTTTTATCAAGACTGGTGCGACGAGTCCCATGGGGTCGAATGTAGACATGACTGCGCTCGTGACTTCTCTTTTCGTTGGTGCTCGGTTTCCTTCTGCGATGTCGCTTGGCGTGTTTCTCAGGCCTATGTTGAAGGCCAGTGCATCTTCGTTTACGAGCCATCGTAAACCGAGCGTTTTCTCTTCTTCATTGCCGAGCCGTACTTCGTTCGGCGATTCTTCGTGCTTCGCTACTTGACGCAGTGCCTCTTTCTCGTTGCTGGCCCACTGTCTCAGCTCGAAACCGGCTGCCCTGTGGACTTTGTCGACCGCTTGCGCTGTTCGTGCAGCTTCTTCGGTGTTTGTAAAGCTCTGAAGGTAATCGTCCATATAATGGTTATGAACGATCGCTCTGGCTGCTTCAGGATGTTCCTTCTCATGTTCCTTGGCGTTCAGGTTCTTGACGAAAATAGCTGTGGCGGGCGATGACGCTGCTCCGAATATGACAGACGTCATTCTGTATTCTTTCGGCTTCTCGTGCCGATCTTCACCTCTCCACAGGTACCTCAGACTGTCGCGGTCTTCGTCGCGAATGCGGATCTGCAGGAACATCTCCTTTATGTCAGCTACCACTGCTACGGGCCCTTCTCTGAATCTGAGAAGTACTCCAAATAGTGATTGGAGTAGGTCGGGTCCTGGGAGCAGGGCGTCGTTCAAGCTCTTTCCTTCAAATCTTGCTGCGGCGTCGAACACAATACGGGTCTTTTTCTTTATGGGATGCACCACTGCGAAGTGTGGCAGGTAGAAAGTCCTGCCCGGCGTGGAGTCGGCTGGCGCTTCTTCGGCGTACCCACTGGCAAGCAGGTGTTTCAATTGCCTTCCGTATTCCTCCTTCAATATTGCGTTCTTGTCGAGCTTTCTCTCGATGCCCGTCAATCGACTGTGGGCCTGGACATAGTTGTTCGGTAGTGTTTCGTTGTCCGTTTTCCACAGAAGTCCAGATTCAAATCTTCCATCGGGTTGACGCCTCGAAGTTGCTTCGAGGACCGCCAGGGCTCTTCCGTCGGCGTCGTTGCTTGGGCGTCTTGGCTGTATGCCGATCGCTTCTAGATCAAAGTGTCGTTTGATCATCTCGTCCATCTGGTCTTCGTCACTTGCTTGTCGGCAGTGGTTGACGAAGTTTACCGGTGAAGCGTATCCGGAGCGGTAGCCATGTAGCACCCAGCCCAGGCCGGTGAGTGAAGCGACTGGTTCGTCTGGTTCACCCTTCAGAATCTTCCTGGAAACGATTAGTTCCCAGTTGTCTTGCCCGATGAGTAATGCTGGTCTCTCTCGATCGTAGAGTAGCTCGTTTTTCATGTTTTGCAAGTGCTTGCATTTCTCGACGGCTTCTTTGCCGACATACTGCGGTGATAACTTCAAGTGTTCTACGGTGCGAGCGCCTTTGAGAACTCTCTTGTCTCTGCGATGCGCTCCTTTGATCTTGAGGTCCATCCGCTGTGAGTCCTTTTTCTCAATAAGTTTGCCACCGACGGTTTCTAGCGTGAGGGATTCTTCCTTCCCAGTGGCTCCGATCTTTGCCGCGATGTCGGCATCGATCAGTGAGACGGTTGATCCTTCGTCTAGCAAGGCGAGAATGCGTGCCGAGCCTTTGGGACCGTAGACGTCGACTGGGATCATTTTCAAATAAACTTTCTTCCCATCGGTAGCAGCGTACACGGACTTCACCACGTGCGTTGAGTTTTCTTCCGTGGTTTGATGACACGGTGAGAGGTCCTGCTTTTCTCGTTGCACTGGTGCTGTCGTTCGTTCCGAGTGCAACATTGTGTGATGCGGGCGCTCGCATTTCTTGCAGCCTTGACCTCTGCAGTTGTTTCTTGCATGTCGTCGACGTAGACATCTGAAGCAGAGGTGCTTCTGTTTCGCTATTTCCCATCTAGCGTCGACGGTGGCTTCACGGAATTTCGTGCATTCCGTTACCCAATGTGCTTCTTCGCAATTCACGCAAAGCTTCTTCGATGACGTGGGTGGCTCATTTGTGGCTTCGTCGCCTTCGTGGGTCGAGTGAACGGGATATTTTGCGTTTCCTTTTTTCTTGCTCACGTCTACGGGCACGATTTTTCTGTACAGCTTAGCTTCGGCGCTCAGGAAGTCCCTCAGCTTGACTAATTCAGGGCCTTTGGCGCACTTTGATTCAAAGTCGAGCCATCTGGGACACTGAATCGGTGATAGCTTCGCCACGATGCTTCTGCAGAATTCCGCTGAGTACAAGTACTCAGGTTCGCCTAGGGCACGTATCGTTGTCACTGCGTTTTTGACGCAGCTAGCGAGGTAGCACAAATCTTTGGGCGAGTCTCCGAGTTTCGGGAGTTGCTTGATTTTCTCGAGTTCTGTTTGGACGAGCTGCTCCGGCCTTCCAAAATTTTCTTCTAAAGAATCCATCACTTCTTCGGGGTCGCAGGTGATAGACATTAGATATCTCACTGATTGATAAGCCGGTCCCTGTACCACTTTTCTCAGGCGAGCCATGTTCTGCACGTCGTTGAAGTATCTTGAGCTGTCTTTGTATGCTCTCTTGAAAGGCAGCCAATCTTCATGTGCCCCATTAAAGGTGGGCAATTCTGTGTAACTGAACGACGTGTGCGGTACGGCTGGCTCTCGTTGTTTAGTGTTGTTGATCTTGATAGCTTCAGTTAGCTCTCTTAGATCGCTTCTCAATGCGTTGTCTTGCATTGGTTCCAACACGTTATCTTGCAGTGGTTCTTCCATATAGGTAGCTGTATGATCCACCCATTGCTCTACTTGCGTAGATCGTTCGATTTCTAATTCTGCGCTCAATTGATCTTCGGACTGATAACAATTGGCGATTTCTACGTCATTCTGAGCGAGGATGGTGTTGAGACGGGCTTCTTCTATCTGGCATTGAATCAGTCTTCTGTTTGCTTCCAACGAAGTTAATCTTGATGACTTGACTGATCCCGGAACTACTGTTCTGCGAGGACCACATGTTCCCGAAGACGCGTACGGTGGAACTTGGTTTCCTCCAATGTTCTTCGGTTGCATGTTGGCTTCTGAAGGCGCTAACGGTGGAACTTGATTTCCTCCAATGTCCTTCTTTTTCATGCTCGCTTCTGAAGGTGCTAACGGTGGAACTTGATTTCCTCCAATGTCCTTCTTTTTCATGCTCGGCTTTTTTCTCTGGCGCGTTGCAGTCGAAGATGCGGCGGCGGAAGCACCAGCGGTCAATGTGGCATCGCTGGTTCCGGGTCTAGCGGTATACGCGGCGTCTACTGGGGCGGTATGACGCGGCGAATTCGCGGGTGCCTGCATATCGGCTGCGGCATGCGCCTGCTGAGACGTCCGTGTCAATGCAGCGGCGGCAGCGGCGGCGGCGCGAGTACGAATCGGCATCGTAACTGACGCGGGAGCGCTCATACGGTAAGCGTCCGTCGCGGCGGGGTTGGTCGCGGTGGAGCGCACGGGCGCCGGCATTCCAGCGGTGGAAACCGAGGGCGGGGCAGCGCCACGGGGCGCTACCGACGCGGCGGCGGAATGCACGAGCGGAGCTGTTCCTTTGTTGGCTGCTGTTGCTGCGGTGGACGTCGAGGCAGAAGTGCTTGTTTCAGCCGGCGTGTTGATGGACCAGTCGGTGGTAGTCGCCGTTTTGGCGGAATTCTCCTCGTCGTCGGTGCGTCCCGATCGCGTCTTGACTGGCGATCTGGAACGTACGATTGGCATTTTCCTTCTTGACGATCCCTTGATCCGGCTCGAAGGACCAGGAATTGTAGGTAATCCCTTGATCCGGCTCGAAGGACCAGGAATTGTAGTGGATAATCCCTGGGGTCTAGGGAGACCGGGCTGTAGTGGACTGTATATTTGAAGGATTCTTGCCGGCGGGCAGAAGGAAAACACTGGTTCTGACTTCAAGGCTCCGTATATTTCTTGCTTACTGGTGAACTGCTGGCGGACTACTACAAATTTCTCGCAAAAATGTCTCGCTTATATATCGTCTAAAGGTCTCGCAACTAGCGGCGACAGGAGAGCGCGTCTCTCGGCCGTTGGACCAATGGCGTCACCGTGACGGGTGATATTGCTGTCTCTGTCGGCGCGTATGGCTATCTTTTTCTAACAATCTAGTGTATTGCTATCCCTATCGGTTGTCTCTTTCTATTCTGCTAGTTGCGGGACTAACTACCTACATGCTATCTTTGATCATATTTACAATTTTCTAATAATTAACTTAAGTCTACGTTGCGTCGCTAACAGTTAATGAATTGCTTATTTTTACAATTTCAAAGTGTTTTTGCCTCAGTGGAATGTCCGTTGTAGAATAATTACTTTATCAAGTGCATTTACATCAATCACTTTTTGTTTGTTTTACATCATTGATATGATCATGCACTATCAAGGCTCGATGAAAATTTCCGGCCTGAACCTGTGGATGTTTGCATGGATTCCATAAAGTTGTTACGTGGAAATTAATTAAAACCATACGTGTGTGCTACTATATTCATGGTTTATCTATGAGCGTTACCTACGAGCACGGTGAGCGTACCAGTGAGTCAAATTATAATGGTGTAACAACATGTTGTTTGTTAGATTTTAGAGAATATATACATGTACTATGATATCCGACCTCGGCAACCCTATATGAGAGATGCAGTCATCCTCGAATCTGTAGAGTACCTATGCGCTGCGCTGCGTGTGTGCTATTTGTAAAACATGATGATAACTCAATAAAGGGGTTTATTGACTCGCTCGGGTGTGTGTGTAAGACGCCGGGGCACCAGGGCCGGGGCCGGGCAGGCACGCATCCGGCGCCGGTGCGTATTTATAAACCGGAGCCGGAACACAAGCAGCTGAGCGAGGGCGTCGATATTACACACACTTCACGCCTTCTATTTAATATGTTAATACATATATTATTCAATTTATCAAGCGTGACCAGTTTTGATTAGGGTTCACGTTTGACTGCCGCCGGTGCAGTTCCGCCCTTTCGATGGATAGATGAAACGATATCTATTTTATCGATTAGATTTCTAATGTTCGATTATGGGTAAATAATTGTGCAAGAGATGTTTATGATAAATTCGTGCCATATCTACAGTAGACAGAGTGGCTTCATCAACGTACTTGCACAGAGGACGGTGTCGAGGACCGAGATTAGGTGAATGCATGCATGAAACTACAGACTACGTTCAATTTAAATTAAAATACCAGTATTTTTCATCTATCCAGGGATATGTTTTCAATTTATCAGGTAATCAGTTCAATATTTTTACAGATATACATTTTTTTTAGTATGATAGCGCTTGAGTGTGGTCCAACAGACCGGAATAAGTAACAGAAAGAGAGCTATACTTTGACCACACCTACACAGCACATAATTGTCTTCCCTACAAGTTCAGATGACAAACGGGAGGCACGGCAATTGAATAAAGGAAGACGCCGAGTGCAAGAAACTAGAGCAGTGCACTTGTAACCACCACTCCGAGGCACTCCGAGCCATTCGGCAGCGGTCGATGATAATTTTACGTGCCTCCAGGTTCCGGTACCAATTTATCACTTAAAAGCTTCCGTTTTACGGAGCAACCACTGTGATATGCCACGTTTTATGACGTTCTGTATAGGACTCGAGATTGCTCCCATTTTTTACGTTTACTGCGTCGACTCTTTGTATTTTGTCGTGCATACCTAGTTAATGTATACGAGGATTGAAAATGAGTCATATTTTTATCTGTTCCATTTACGAACTTGAACATCTGAACTATTTGTACATTGTAAGAAAATATTAACGAATATAGTTAATAGGTTTTGGTTTTCAGACTGCGAACAGGAAAGGTGCTGTCCCTTCTTCAGCAATAAAAAGGCACTTGATAAAAAAGACCATGAACCTTTTCAGTGAAACAAGGCAGCCTATATACGCATTATATCGTCACAGAATATGGAAAACAGCTAAAGAAGCCGTTTGACAGTCTACAAAATATTAAAGCCCATCAATGTCCCAGTTTAGGTAGATAAAACAACGTGTATAGGTTCGGACTGTGGCGCGTAGTGGGTGCAGTGATAAGGTATCGCGAGACAAAGAACCCATTAAGTGGACTGGTCGAGTGACATGACATTTCCTCAGATACCCACTGCGCCTCACCTTTCGGGTCACTAAATCATTATCTCTTCCGTTCATTAACAAGTACCTACAGCCAGCTCATCAGTCATCTCACAGTTCATATCGCTATTGAATTTTGATAAAACTGTAAGTGTCAATATCACCATACCCACATATCAAAGATTTTCTCAATCTATAACATCCGGTGTATTTAAAAGATAACCTATTGGGGATATTTTATGTCATATCGAAACAAAAAATAACATTTCTCAGATCCGGAAAGATTCGCTGGTATCAGTAGTCTTGTTAATTCTGAGTACAGAGAGGGTTACGTATTTTACGTGTATACTTTTTTTTGAAAGTGCTTATGTTGACCTACCTACAATATTGGTTAATTTATGCGTCACTCTCTTATCAACAAATAGACCAATTTCTATGCGATTTATTTTAGTATCATCTGTTATGTGAGCTGAAACGCCTGTAACGGACGCAGAGCTGCTAAAGTGTAAGCTTTGCGGTGTGGTGCCATCTCCACACATCTCCATTCTCCATGACCCCGACCGATGCCATGCTGATGTTTTGTTGTCCAGCGAAAAATACTAGATGGCGTTCGTCTTACGAAGTTCTTATAAGTTTTTTGTCTTGCTCTAGACAATCCAAAATTGTCTTGTCTAGAGTAAATATAACCAAGAGATTGCACTTCCTCTACATTTCCAAGAGACCCACCGCGTACCTACATCTAGCAGTAGAATTTACGAGATGTACTCCACGATCTAAGAGCGACTTCTTAAAAGCGCGCATCCGTTAGAGTTAAAGCCCTAGTTTCCTGTTGTATCAGTCATGTCAGTCGTAAAGCATATTCCCAGTTCCCACAAGTGATGGAGGGAGCCGGTGTAAACGCGGTTGGCGGTAATTAAATTTGTCGGTGGCACACTATATAGTGGTAAAATATTAGAGTCGGTGTTCCATTCATTCCGAAAACTGAATGGCGAGGGGGTGTAACGGAAGGGACGTTACGCGCGGGCGCACTCTCGCCGGAAACGCATCCGGAACGCGGCGCGCCGCAGTGCGCCCGCGCACCCGCCGCCCCTACGAGATTTTTATGACTCCACAAAAGGTTTACTTTTTTAAATATTAATCAAGCCTGTAGGCACAGTACTTCTTGGTACTCTAAGTTCCTAAAATCAAAACAGACGAATGAAAGAAACCGGCGCGAGTGAAGCGACATTAAGAATTATTTTTATTTTCTATCTGATAAAATAAGATGAGAGAAACCTTGATCATTATAGCCTCACAGCCATGGCTTGATGACTTTGTCGTTATGATTTCCTCAGCATATTTATTTAAAATTGCAGTGTCGTTTGCAGGTACTTTACTGATGCTTATTACTGTCAGGTTCTTTGAACTTGTCAGTAATAGGCACCAGTCCGTTACTCATGAATAGTATTCTCAGAATGTACTAAAAACATGACATTTCATTTCAGTTCGTAATAATAAGGCATTTAGACGACGCGGTAGCCGAGTTGGTAGTGTCCCTGCCTGCGAAGCTGACGGTCCCGGGTTCGAATCCCGGTAAGGGCAAATACATGTGTGATGAGCACGAATATTTGTACCTGAGTCTTGGATATTTCTATCTATATAAGTATTTATTTCTCTATATAAGTATGTATATCGTTGTCTAGTACCCATAACACAAGTTTCGAGCTTAATTTGGGGCTAGGTCAATTTGTGTGCAGATGTCCCCTATATTTATTTATTTATTTATTATTTATTTATTTATTTCCGTGACATAATGATTAGTTCTACCAACAGAGTCTATTATTGCTGGTACTCGCTGTGGTTTGTTATATCAAGCCAAACGTGGTTGTTAAAGGAAAGAAAGTTGATAAATTAATGTTTGCCGGAATACAGCCTTACCACGTGCCGATACATTAATAAATAAGCTATTCGAAGGAAGCCACGTAGAGACGCCTACATACAAATTATCACTTACACCAAGTTCGTTTCATCGGAAAAGTATCTTCACAACAGCCGCATACGTCATACACCGTTAGTACTATGTATTAATCTTAACGAAACCTTGATACTTTCGACTACGAAATCAAACAACCGTCAACGCAAAAGGGCCAATTGTGTACTTCAGTAAACACAATTACCCTTAATTTAGCGTATGAATCATTTGAAACGCCCATTCACTAACTAGGCGGTAGACCTTGACCCATTTATGTTTGCGCACCCCAAACCAAATACCGTTGGGGACCGTTCCCACCCGATATCGGCGGATGTGCCGGACACCGGACAAAGGATCCGTTATTATATCAGTTCCGGATACAGACACGTAAAAAGTTGCACGTTAAATAAGAACGGGCGTGGGGCCGACAGGAAACTTAAAATAGTAACACACGTGTAAGTCAAGGACAAGAAACTCTGAACGTTTACCGAGTTCATGAAACTATGTGCGCGTTCTTATCAATGGACGCGTCTACAAAAGAAAGTGGGTTACTTTTCATCAGTACAGGACCGTTAAATGAATACCTACCTAATCTTAGTTGAATCGTAAGAATTGTCATTGAGCTCTTTTAAAAGATAAGCCTTATCATTATCAACCTATCAGGAGATAGTACCGTTGATTTTATTCAAAATACAAAACAATAACATTGTGAAAATACAAATAATATTACAACTACTACACGTCATTATACATCATTCACATTATTTGTCGTAACTTTTACCGTGTTCGCTTTTTGGCAACTTTTAGGAGGAAACGAGCATGTTTATTAAATGTAAAAGAGTTTTTCTTAATAGTTTGAGTAGCAAAGATGCATCAACATCAGGGGCATTGCTTATCATTGATAGAGGAGACTGATTTATCTTCTCTTGAAGCTCTCCAAGTTGTAGTTTAGCGGAACGACCTCAAACGAAAGATCACACCAATGTTGTAGTGTAGTTAGGTGAATCGTTTCGCAAGATACTTCTACGCATACGTGGATAATGGATTCGCTGTTTTTTTATTTTCATTTCTCTTATATATTTACAATATGCCCATCCATACCAGCATGACGTCGTTCTATCTTCCCGTTCATCTCCCGCTTCGGTTAAAAAAAGCAATGCTTACTTGAGTGTTCTCTCCATGGTGGACGTGCGGAATATTTCCTCCTGGTCGAGCGACAGCACACAGTAAATGTCTCTATGGCATGCGGCGCCATGGCTGCGTCCTGGCAAGTTTTTAGCTTCACCTATAACAACCAAAGATATAGAAATTAGCAAATATCGATCTGTACTGTTTGCGACTAGAGAGCGAACTGAAAGAGGAGCAGCGATCTACAAAACAATAGTATTGATCAGTTCATCTCTAGGCATCTCCGCACTATCTGTTCTAAGCGAATCCATTACCTCCCAGCCACCTAGATTACGGTTGACCAGCGGCAGGCAGGCAGGTGGTCTATCTCTGAATAAACACCAATCCAATACTACCCTAGTCCATATACTGCTGTCTCCTCTTCTATGTAATTGCTTTGCTTATCATCCTATTCATCATGCTTCAGCTTTAAGTCCCGTCTTTCCTCGGGCATTGAGCTTTAACTGAACGGACCTTAAGCTAATTCAATCAACACGCTCAGGGGATGAAATGAAACCACACCTTGTTAAAGTCACCAATTTCATTGGGTAACTAATTAACCTAATGACACGATTCGCTAAACTCGTAACACAAGTACACCAAGCATTATGGCATCCGATACTGTGTCTGAGAGCGTCACCTACGTGTCTACAATTACACGCGCCATTGCATTAGTTCGCCGTTTTGGTTGCACTGTCGTCATCAGCTCGTGTTACCATCTACAATTGCTTGGCTGCTCATAAACATTAGATAGCATCTTTTCAACGACATTATAAATTGCAGATGATATTTACATTGTCCCCACTACCCGTTAAGTAAAATTCCCATCGTTAGCATCGCGTAAAGTTGCGTATTGGACGTCGCTTTGATTACTCAACCTACAATCGAGGAGAGAATTTTCAATACTGTTTAGGAATTCTTGAATAATATAATCAACTCTAGCCAATCTAGTTAGGAGGACGGGTGTGATATGATTAGTGCTTAGTTAGTACTTTTGTCTATCCTGCGATGATGCATCGGTTTGGATTAGTAAATGAATACATCTAAGAATTACAGTAATAATGATCTACTTAAAAAGGAACGACCATTGGCAGTCGTTGTGAAACATGTTGCGACCTCGACGGATATCGCTATATACGGCTAGCCAAGGTGAGGCGACCATCGGACCATAAGTTACTCCTGTCGCTTGTCGTTGGACCTATAAAGCGTGCGACCTTTTAGGCACCAATTTTATTATGATGTATGAAACTATCTAGGCGTTCAATGAACATCTGCAACACCTACGTTTTTTACATTTAAATACACTAGAAGAAATGCCATTTTATTATATAAAACTGCTTCAGTTTCGAGAATAGGTGGCAAAAAAAAAATTAGTCATGGTGTGTCAACATAAACTAATTGTTCAATTGAACCCGGTTTCCGAGATCACAAGACACAATATTCTCACATTTTTCTACATCCTTCCATTACAAAGAGTAATGTGAATAGCTTGTTAACGGGTGAGACATAAAGACATGGCGAAACTTTGCCGTTTTAATTAGTACCGATGGCGTACTATTCATGATAGGAAATGCTGCGACGTAACTCTAGATAAATGTAAAATACAAAATAAGATAGCAAAATTAACGATCCCAGTTCTAAAGATCCGGTTAGATACTGGACCCAGGTTTCGAGAAACCGCGAAATATTATGCGTTGAAGGAATGCCCATGCATCCATCATATGTACCTAGAGTACACATTTCTCAATTACCTATGTTAGAGGGCATCACGCAGCGTTAAGTTCACGGCAGCCAGATAAAGGGATTGCGATGATTAATTAGCAAGTGGCGTAATAATCGTTCGTGACGAATTAGACTACTGCGCTTACATATTATACGTACTCTATGTGTTGGTAATAAATTATATGTACTTTCTATGTTATGTCGTATAAATACAAATTAGTATGGTCTATTGGATATTATTAATTTATGCTCAGGCTGGTATTCTAGATTCAAATAAATAAATATCTGGGACAATTGCACACAAATTTACCTAGCCCCAAATTAAGCTCGAAACTTGTGTTATGGGTATATACTAGAAAACGATATACATACTCATATAGAGAAATAAATACTTATATAGATAGAAATATCCAAGACTCAGGTACAAATATTTGTGCTCAGCACACATATATTTGCCCTTACCGGGATTCGAAACCGGGACCGCTAGCTTCGCAAGCAGGGACACTACCAACTCGGCTACCGCGTCGTCAAGATTGTCGATTGACGCTCAAGTGTCGATCAATACTTTAGTAGCGATTAAGTGGCATATTTGTATGAAATTACAGACTAAGCTTGATGCAACGGTTATTGATATGCGTTGCATCTTACTGAAAGAAGTCGATGAAAAATGAATAATCGTAGTAGATTAAACACTTTTTACCTCGATGACACTTAAGCGTAAGTGTATGGCAAATTACATTATTATGGATGAACAAGAATGTAAATATTTATCACTTATAGAGCTATGCTCATCATGGTGTTACATTGAAGAGGTTATCTGCACATACTTTTCCTATAGCTGCAATGCTTGTTTTCATTCATATATTGTTGTTTAAGATATCTATAGGCCCAACTTTTATAAATAGAGCCGATCTCTTCTGAAAACAGTTTCCTGGTTTATGGAATCCTCGCGACCTATACCTACTGTACTCTGACACTATGGACTTATGTCGTCGTTTTTGAATAATTATAATAAACATTCGCATAATATGCATAAAATAAAATAAGGAATTCATGAGGTTGTGCTCGTAAATAGGTATGCCAATGTTACTACGCGAATCTAATGTGCCTACGGTCGATTTGAGTTGAACTATCGGTATTATCACTCCATACATTGCACAAGTCATCATCATACATTGATGCTGTACTTACGTCCTTTTTTAACCTTGCTGCTTATATTTAAAGTGTAATACTAATAAATAAGTAATTATTAGATAATTGTCTATCAAATACAAATAATTTTTATGCATTATAAATGCAAAGGGCTTTTAGCAGAGGACATTCCTGTCTGTCCGCATCTGTACTTCCGCTCAGCTCTGTTGGGTAGGTAAGTAGTGTAGGTACTCAGATAAAAAGTCAATGTCTATGCGCTTTAGCAATAATTAATTAACATGACTTTACATTTAATTAAATTTATTAAACATAAACACTTTATCACTACGAGTCAAGTTCACCATGCACATTATTTTGGTGGTAGGTATGGTAACATAGTAACATATAAACCCACCCATGTAAAACCAACAAAGAAGTTTCACAAACACGTCTTTACGAAACTTTCTCAAAACTCAAATTACTCAATGATTACATGCGTGTATTATCATAAACTGTGGCAAGATAATTGTTGAGATAGTTAGGGCAGTTAAACAAAGGAGAGAGACCTTCGTACGACTGGTGCGGACTCTCACAAATTCGTCGTAATTGGGCTGCGAGAGAAACTGTACATAATTGCTGATGCAAAAACAACCGTCATCATCATCAACACGGCGGTAACACACGCCACCGAACTGGATCGTGGGAGAGAAACGGGACCCTCTATAGTGCCATCAGTGTTGAGGAAACGCACACGGGTTACTATTTAGCCACAATAGCGATCATTAAAATGTTTCCACACGCTCGTGTGCGTAGCGATTGTTTCGAAATCGAGAGTAGCTGCGGTGTGCGGTGCGGATCGTGGCTGCCAGCCGCAGCCATGGGATTTAGTTTTGGATCTACGTTACTCTATCGTTTCCACGTTCCATCAGACCTCATTCGACCTCTACGGTATACTTTCGAAATTATTTCAGAACACAGCAGAAAGAACAAGGAATCAAGAATGTACCCGAATCACGTTTCAGAGACAGATTTTATCAACTAGTGTTGTTCTTCAATTATTACTTCAAAATTATAGGTGTTTTTTATCTGAATTCACTAACAATGCGAAGGAGAAAGCTGAATGATGAATGAATGACTGACCTCCAAAGGGGTAAATTTCTCGGTACTAAACGCTCATTCATTCAATCAATCAATATATTCCGGGTACTCGACGGCAGGTCCTTCGTGATCGTGTTATATGCCTGTTCAAGTAAAGAAAAACAATAATTATAAATACTACTCTTGCATCAACTCTAGTTTGTCGAAACGTCGAGCTGAATGGAACTTCGAGAGAAGCATGCTTTTTTAAACACTATAGAACCACCAGGAGGATATGCCGATGGGTTCAATAATGAGATTGATTACTTATTAGTGTAGATTCAGAGTCAACAATGGCAGTCAAAGATTTTCATTCCTCATTTCACCTGATGTGTGTACTAAATCGGCATATTGTTTGCTAGTTATTTTTTTAGGTAACACATTGAATCTTTTCATAAGTACGACAGAGTAGTTACACGCCCGCTCCTGCCGGCCTACGTACATAGTTAATATCCAGTGGCACAATTAAACGTTCACCCACATAGGGCAAACTTGGTCCAACACAGGTGGGCAGCGAGTTCGCGTGCCGCTTTTTAGCGAACTAACCTGGTTTTGACAACATATTTGTAAGAGATCGTGGTACAATAACTTGTTTTCAATATTTAAAATACAAGAAAAAAATTGTATAATCGTATTGCTTCCTTTATGCAGATGAAAATGCTATCAGTAATAATAATATTAACATATATTATAGCGATGCAATAAGTCTAGTTATCAAAAACGATTACTAAAGTAATAACGTCTCACCTATTATGTAGATAAATAGCCTACCTAGTGAGTGTTTGTAATAAGTGGAAGTGGCAGCGCGGCGCAATACGTGCTCTTATCAATCGATGTGTTTTATCGACGACGCTCATTGAAAATATCCGCAAGACAGAAAAAGAGGTATATAGGTAGGCACTCATACCCAGATGTGTTGACTGAATGAAAGTATTATATTTGCAAGCACACGTGCTCGTCCACCCGATAACGGTGACGATAAACGAGCGTGTTTTTCATTAAAGGACTGACGAGTTTCCATGAATGGGCGGACTGAATGGAAAACGCTAGGTTTGCTCCATTCACCGGGCGCGACGCGACGCCCGTACAATGTCTAGTCTAGATATAAACTTATGTACCTTCTACCTACCTACTTACCTCTAGGCAAAGCAGGCTATTGAGTGTCTATACATACAAAGTATGTATGATTAGGCAGCTGTTTCTTTTATCAATCAAAAGTTGCTAGTTTACTACCTTTAGTATCCGACCGTTTCGTATTCATAATTTCATAATAGGTATTTATTAATATAACAACATGTGTAGAGTCGAATATACGCTGATCACAATTACATGAAGTTGTATTAATTTAGCAACAATTACGAGATATTTATTCAATGGAATCATACATAAAATAAGTACTTGTTTCGGTTTCTGTGAAAAATGTGCCTAGTGGGTAAATCCGAAAACCAGTGTAGCAAACACCTATAAATGATAGTACCTACTATTGTTGGTAAATGTTTATGAGTGTTTTAATAAATTGGTTTCTGTGTTTTTCTGCAATTACAGGAATGTGTAATTTAGTCACACTCTTTCTCTACAGCCGATTAGGCTAGCGATTCGCAATGTAAAAATTATGTTGAGTTATTTTATTTTGTACATATTTTCATAAATGTTATGTTAGGTTTGTGCAATTTTATTTAACCTTCAAAAACAGATCGCCAAGCCACTGAGCCAGCTGTTCATCTGTTCTATGCTGTTTAGATTTAATTAGAGCCTGCCAGAATTATGATAGCAAACGACAAGTTACTTTCGTAGTTAACTTTGCTCGTCTCTGGCGGGGTTCAAATATTTTATGTATACCATCATTTTTAAAAAAGAATAAAAAAGAGTTAGAAGCTGTGAACACGTAATCTCTTGCCTTTTAATTTACAATCTGATCAATTTCTCCCCTAAATACCTGAATTATCTTAACATTGGTCACTTCGAGCCTGGATTATGAAGATTATCAAGTAAACCAGTCAAGAAATATATGGATTTGGAGTTTGGATCGGAAATTAGAAGTCCATTGGGTCATTGGAAGGTTAAGCCCCGTGACATGGTGAAGATTGCCTTTATTGGATATTGGAGCCTTTTTAACTTTGGACATTCATTATAGGAAGTGTTTTTCTATCGATTTCCTCCCAACACTCTATTCAGGTATTTAATTATTATATGTGAAAATCAGATTGTAAAAGGTTAGTACCATTCATGTATTTCCATTAATTTAATGTTAAACCTAATAGATTACGCACCATAACAGTTGTATAGAATCATCTGTTTCTTATCAGTGTGATATTACCTAATAATGGCCCGATAAAGTGTGTCTAGATTAGAAACGCATGGGTATTATCCTACTAAAGTCGGTTGCAACTTGGATGTCACATATTAGGTGGTGTAATCATTAATTTTGTATTAGGTAGGATTATACATGAAATTAGACAGCAATTCATAGTTAAATACAGTTAAATTACAGTAAATTCATTACATTAAATTAATTAATTAGCCATTCATTATAATATTAAGTTCATGCCGTAATGTTTCGTTAAAATATTGTCAATTAAAATTCATTTCATGTTTGGTTAAAATTTGGTCATTTTGTATGTTTCTTATCATTTTCTACCTATTGTAATAGCAGTGGACACATAGAAACATAACATATAAGCATATAAGACAGTTGTAAAACAAAACGTGAAACTTGTCATTGTATAAATTCCAGGTTGACATAAAACCAGCCTCCACAATGTCAGATGAAAAGCTTCTGAGGAAACGAGCCAGCTACAAGGGACAGTTAACTACTTTCTCGAGCTACGTTAAGTCTCTTGATATTTCTTCTTTGGACCCTTCCAAGGTAAATGAGTTACAGCTACGTATCACTCGCATGGAAAATATGTACGGTAAATACGACGAGGTACAGTTAGCAATAGAGTGTGGCTCTGATGATATGGACGAACAGCTGGAGGAACGTAACGAGTTCGAAAGCTTGTACTATAGGTATTTGTCTCAGGCTAAGAAGTTACTTGACGATTGTAAAAAGAAAGAAAGTACTGAGAGCGAGGCAGGTTCACGTCGGTCAAGTCACAATTTCGTTAAATTACCTACGATACAATTACCGAAATTTAGTGGATCGTACGACAATTGGCTGGAGTTTTATGACACATTTTCGAGTTTAATTCACTGTAAGGATGATATGGACGACATAAATAAATTCCATTATTTGAGAGCTTCGCTTGAAGGTTCTGCTGCGGTAGTCATTCAGTCATTAGAATTCTCATCAACAAATTATGCTGTCGCCTGGCAGTTACTATGCGATAGGTATGAGAATAAACGACTTTTAACACAAAATCATGTTTCCGCATTATTTAACTTAGAGGCCGTCAGCAAAGAGTCGTCTGTCAGTTTAAAACGTCTTATTGACCAAACAAATAAAAACTTACGTGCATTAGAATCATTAGGTGAACCGACTAAACACTGGGACACTCTTCTCATTCACATGATCACTCACAAGCTTGATTCTACAACACATCGCGAATGGGAAGAACATAAAAGTCGCTTGGAAAGAGATCATAAAATAATATATGATACATTTTTGACGTTCATGAAAAACCGAGCCGACTTACTCGAAACGATCGAACTGTCTACTAACAGTGGTCATAACACGACGGGTTCTTCAAGTAAGTCAAACTCGAAACTTAGAACTATGGTTTCTGTTTCAAACAACGACAATAAACCTAATTCTTTCCCAAAGCGCTGTCCCAAGTGTAACGACGATCACAGGCTATTTAATTGCCCTCAGTTCCTAGCACTCACTAACGAATCTCGGTTCAAGTTATTGCCTGACTATAAAGTTTGTTATAACTGCTTAAACCCAGGTCACTACGCGAATAGTTGCAAAAAACAGGGATGCAAGGTATGTCGCCGTAAGCATAACACTCTAGTGCATGTATCTGACAGTAATAACAAACCGGTATCAACTATTCCTTCACCGAGCTATGATAAGAGCGTAAATCATTCTGAGGCGCATACGCATCAGCCGACGACACAGCCACCCGCTCCGAGTGCAACCTTATCACTGTCTGCGAGTGTCGCAGCGGTACCTCACTCGGCTCACGGGAATAACGGGAATGTGTTGTTGTCGACTGCGTTAGTTAAAATGATAGGCAATGATAATAAAGAATATATTGCGCGCGCTCTATTGGATAGTGGGAGCACGTCGTGCTTAATGAGTGAAACTTTTTATAGAAAATTAGGACTGTCGGCTAATACTGTACATAATTCTGTATTAGGTATTAATAATGCTACGTCACACATAAATAAAGTGTGCCGTGTGCAAATGAAGTCGTTAGATAATACCTTTGATGCAAATATTCAATGTTTTGTTTTGCCTTCAATTACGACTCGTGTCCCCTGCAAACAGGTGGACTTGTCAAAGATTAAAATCCCTTCAAATATTTGTCTTGCAGATCCTCACTTTCACGCGCCAGCCCCCGTGGATTTATTAATCGGCGCTGATGTCTTTTGGGACATTTTAGGATCTCAGCGAGTTAAGTTAGGAGACGGACTACCGATACTCTGTGATACGAAGCTCGGTTGGCTCGTATCAGGTCCCATCAAAGGTGGCCATGTATCGTCGTCTCAAATTCAATGTAATTTTACAAGTTTAATCTCCAATCAAAGTTTAGATGGGTATGATGAAGTTCAAAATCAACTGAATAGGTTTTGGCAGCTCGAGGAGGTCAGTTCAGGTGTTCAGTACTCGCCAGAAGAAAAATCGTACGACGAGCATTTTGTACGGAACACCACTCGTAGGGACGATGGTCGTTTCTGCGTTCGAATTCCACTTAAGCATACACCTGATTTATTAGGTGATTCTTTGCCTCGTGCAAAGCAGTGTTTTTTGTCACTGGAACGTAGACTTAACGCGAAGCCTAAACTAGGTGAAATGTATAAAGACTTCTTGTTAGAGTATGAGTCGTTAGGACACATGTCACAATGCCAGCCTATGGATTCGATGCCATCAGCGCATTACATACCTCATCATGGAGTCCTGCATTAAAGCAACACAACCACTGAATTGAGAGTGGTATTTAATGCCAGTAGTCCCACTATCACTGGGGACAAAAAACCAGTGGGATAATAAATAATCATTATTTTATCATTATTAAATAAAATTAACATTCCACGTCACGTGGTTGGCGATTCATGTGATTTAATTAAATTACATATTTATTATTATATTTCTTAAATGTAATGTTTTCTTAGACGACGACAAGATAATGCACTTTGGATGTCGTCTAATACGGATTTCCAAAGAAACATCCGATTTTAATACAGTCCACTCATCGATTTACTAAATTATTATTTGCTCACGAACATAAAAGGTTAATGCACGCCGGACCGCATTTATTGTTGGCTACTATACGAGATAGCTATTGGCCAATTGGAGGCCGCAATTTAGCGAAGCACTGCTATCGACAATGCACACGGTGTTGTCGAATTAAGGGTCAAACCACAACTCCTATTATGGGTAACTTACCGCAGCAACGCCTTCTTGCAGGTTTTCCTTTTGAAAATGTCGGTTTGGACTACGCAGGTCCACTTCAGTCTGCTTCACGCCAAGGTCGTGGATGCAAACTCGTCAAGGTTTATATCGCCATTTTTGTTTACGACGAAATCTATTCATTTAGAGCTCGTAGGTGATTTGAAAAGTAAGACTTTTATAATGGCATTGCGTAGGTTTATTTCGCGTTTATTTTATATTTATTCCGATAACAGTACCTCGTTCGTCGGTGCAGATAATGAACTATCAAAGTTCCTTAAGTCTAGCTGTGACTCATTGTCCGCGGAAATGTCTAATGAGGGAATTAATTTTAAATTTATACCCGCGTATTCCCCTCATTTCGCTGGCCTTGCGGAGGCTGGTGTTAAGTCAACCAAGCATCATTTAGTTAGAGTGTTGGGTAATTGTCTTTTAACTTATGGGGAACTTAATACAACGTTAAATCAAATTGAGGCAATCCTGAATTCCAGACCGTTGACCCCGCTCTCCTCTGACCCCAATGATCTGATGCCCTTGACTTCCGGACATTTTTTGATTGGACGCCCCTTGACTTCTCTGCCGTCACCGGACTATCAACATCATTCCACGCACTCTTTAACACGTTTCCAACGGATTGAGCAGCTTCGTCAGCATTTCTGGACGCGATGGAGCAAGGAATATGTTTCAGAGCTCCAACTACGGACGAAGTGGCGCTCCAGCAAAGGCGCCGCTCTCAAGCTGAACACCCTTGTTCTTTTGAAGGAGGAGAACCTGCCGCCGTTGAAGTGGAAGATGGGTCGAGTCGTCGCGGTGTATCCAGGTGCAGATGGCGTAGTTCGAGTCGCAGATATCAAGACTTCAGGTGGTCTGCTCCGCAGATCATTCAGCAAGATATGTCCGCTCCCAGAGATTGAAGATTTTTGTTGAAAGGCATGCTTTCAACGCCCGGGGGCATGTTTAGATTTAATTAGAGCCTGCCAGAATTATGATAGCAAACGACAAGTTACTTTCGTAGTTAACTTTGCTCGTCTCTGGCGGGGTTCAAATATTTTATGTATACCATCATTTTTAAAAAAGAATAAAAAAGAGTTAGAAGCTGTGAACACGTAATCTCTTGCCTTTTAATTTACAATCTGATCAATTTCTCCCCTAAATACCTGAATTATCTTAACAATGCAGATATTATTCGATATTGCTATTATAGCAGTATTTCGTAGGTTGACTAGTGTGTAGGTATGAGAATATCATAATTACCGAACAATTAATTAATAATGAACCTTATTTCTATTGAACCTCAATGAATATTAAAATAATCAAACAGTTATTTGCCGACGTTTAGTCGCCGATTATGCAAACAATAGAAGCAAACAAGTAACAGTGCAAGGACTAAATTAGCTCTTAGTCGGGTCAGTGAGAGTTTGCGAGCGATAGCGGCTGTGCCCACTAGGTTATCATATCTGGCGAATGTAACATAGGTACCACTCGAGCTTATCGCGCTTAATAACAAACAAATTATTTGATGTTACTAGTATCGCTAGTATTAATGCTTTTTGGGATATCGTAGTACATAATTTCGAATACTAAGAATCTAGCTGTTGACGCGGCAGGAGGCGCGGCGCCGGCGCTTTTGCATGAAGTTTTACTTGTGTGTATTAGTATAACAGAAAATTTCAGAGCTCACGCCATGATGGCGAGACGTCTACGCCCATGTTCCACCACGAATCATTGCAAAATGGAACTACTGCGAGTGTATCCGTCTTTCTACCTGTTTTTTTTTTTCAGCAACCACTTATGCTATGGCGTCTTGTCAGGTACCGTTACAGAACGCACTTGCCCATATCTATTGCGGGCTAACCTAAAGTAATAACTTTTACTGAAAATAGATTGTGAAATCGAGGATCAAGAAGAGAGCTCATTGAAAACAGTTCGTCCAGGGAAATGCTGCCACCGTTCAGGTTTATGTATGGCACGTTGTGTGCTGGTGAAATTAGGAGGATTTGTCACCTCAAGGCGCAGAAGGCTTAACACCTATGTCTCAAAGTGACCAAGCAATGCAGGTGCACGCAGGGTACGTTCATTGGACATGGTCATGGTCACTAAAGTCACACCGTAAGGTTTTCCCGAATGGTACGCTTGAAATATATGAAAAATTATTGAACTGATCTTGATGCCCGGCAAACTTAACGGAACCCTCGACGTGCAGGTTCTACCCGCACTCGAAAAGGCTTTTAGTCGGTGGTTCTGGTTACTAGTGGCTAGCCTTCCAGATGAGCGGTAAACACGCACCGCTAATCAGAGCCCCGTGTTTGCACGACTATAAGACACAATGTGTACTTAGGAGCGCTCGTGACTAACATTAACATGTTAAATGCAGTGTTTTACAAATACAAACTTAATATTACAGTTCTTTTTCAATTTTTAAAGTCCAGACACAGGAAAACGTGAGAAGAAACGTAGGTACCTAAATTACTTAGCGAGTCCTATACATATACAAACATAAAACAAATAATAGTATTCAATTAGCGACTGCCCTTTCGGGTGGGTTGACTAAGTGTTGGTCGAGAGAACAAAGGTGTTCGGCGTTCGAGACTGCGGTGGCGTAGATAAGCCGCAGGCGCGGCGGAAGTCGCCATAAGCAAGTAGCGTCAAATCATGAGCTCGAGTGAGCTGGCGGTAAAATGCAGGCGCCGATACCAACGCCCACAGGCTAATTATGCGTACGCGCAAGACTGCTTGCTCGTATTCTATATCAGATGGGTACACAGCGAATGGCGACTAAACCCTAATAATGAAGCTACAAAGCGTCACAAAAAGTATGTACCCTTGATGGGACTAAACGATTAAACAGGATTGTTTCTGCTACTGAATAAACTCACAACTAAAAAACTAACTTAGATAGCGCCTCGACCCTAAGTGAGTCTTGGCCTCCGATAACAAAAGACGCCACTTCTGTCTGTCCTGCGCCTGCGGATGTTTTATAGTTTAAAGCTAGTAAAATAAGTATACTAGAATAGAACTAGAATTCCATTCCTGTACTAGAGTTCAATGTATTCATAGTAGTGGGGGTTCATAGAGGTCGCGGGTCGCGCCCCGGAAGGCGTACTGCACCCTTATCGCACAGACACAGTTCGCGTTATCGTGGATTTATGCGCCCGCGCCGCTCCGTACACAATCAATCATTTGAGAGTAAAGAACTTTGAAAGTGTCTTTATGGGCCTAACTTGGTATGACATTTAACTTACAGGCGTTTATAAAACCGGCCCTAAAAGACTCCTATGATGGCTAGTATTAGTACAGGTGCAAAACATTTACCAGACCAGCATGATATAGGCACATCAGCCTTAGGCTGCTCGTCTATTACAAAATAAATAAATTATTTTCATTCAGTATTCTTAGAATTACCTGATAAATATTATGGCCAATTTCATGCAGTTATAAACTTTTAAAAAACTGTTAATTAGGTACGGCATGCAGTACAGCACTCACACAAAATAAATGTACCTCTGTTGTCAGTCTTAGGTCAGTGTTTAGGACAGAATGATATTTGAGCAATGGTGGCCGAACGGTATCGCGTGCGCTTTACAAGCCGCTGACACCGAGTTCGAATCGTCTCGGCCTCGCACCTATGACTTAGTAAGTTATGTGCGGATCGCTCAAAACGGTGAAGGAAAACATCGCGAGGAAACCGGCATGTCCAAGAACTGCAACATTCAAGGGCATGCGACATCTACCAACCCGCACTGGGCCAGCGTGGTAGATTACGGCCCATACTCTCTCTCTGAGAGAAGGCCAGAGTCCCAGCAGTGGGAACGTAATAGGCTGATAATGATGATATTTCTACATAGTGTCCACCAATAGCCACCTACATAATAAATATTCATACACACTAACTTCATTTGTGGAAACATTCCTGAAGAAATACAAATTTTATCTAAATTAATCTATGATGCACCAAAATTCAATAAACAACTAGTACTATTTTTGGTAAAATAAATATTTTCATTTTAATTTTCAACTTATTTATCTATTTTATGAAAAACCTGATTTCAGGTGCCTAAAGGTAGAGTGCCCAAAAGGCATTGACCACAAGTCTCCTGATATTAGGTGACGATGTGGTCGAAGATGGCGCTACACCTGGACTGGGAACTGGCATTCAAGTGAGGCTGCCAGAAGAACCGATAGGTGCTTGGCGACAGATTCTTAACAAGAGGGTGGTAGCTAGCCAGGCGAGTACTAGAAAATACCCTACCACCAAGCTATGGTTTCATCACAATGCTTTCCTTCACCGAAAGCTCAAGGTCATTGTAGGATTCGAACCCACATCCTACGGATCGCAAGTCAACGTCACTACCACTGAGCCATCATCGCTATAAAAATGTTATATTTAATATACTCTTACTATTACTAAATTTATTATTTACAGATTTAATATCCGTGACAATTATTAACATTGAACATAACCAGAATTGAAAATTAAAATATCATGGCAATTACATAACTTCAAATCAATAGATGTATCAAGAGCATGAATAGACATACAAAAAGCATGATGAAGAGAGTGGGCATTTCATAGATTTTCATACATAAAATATGTCAAATCCAGATCAGTCAGCCTATAGCCTACAGTTATAGGTATAGTAATTAAACATCACAACAAACGAGAATACACAGCACCTATCTAATCTAATATGATCTAGGCACGATATTCATTGTGCTAGCTACGGCGACTCAGTTTCATTCATAAAATGCCAGTGAGCTGTCAAAACAGGACGACGAAAACAAAGAGCGAGTACACTGTACAGTAATGAACTACATAGCTTACTCTAGGCCACTTACACACGTAGGTATCCAGTCACCACGTAATTCACTCTTTTACCGATATTCATTCAGATTTGGCCCTGGCTCAGAAAGTCAGAAACCCCAAAGATCTCTCGCTTACCATTTACCACCTGTTCAACATAATGACAACAACCGTCTCGGCAGACACTGCCGAGAAAGTTCAGTTCACATTACATTTCTCCATACTTTTGTTACAGCAAAATAAGGTTTATTCTCTAATCTAGGTACAAAAAATGAAACTTACCGATTTTTATTTTCAATCTTTCTTCAACTCGCACTTTACGCGTATCGTCCGCCATGTTAAATCCATAACTGTTTATCTCTTTCATCCGCTGTTATCTCTTTCGGAACGAGCCCGCTCGGCCGGCGGCGGCTTGTCCCGCCACTTCCGGAGTGTCGTAATGTTCTACTTGAGCCTGTTTTCCATTAGACTGCTAGAACTAAATCCATTATCCAACTTCACTTGACGTGTCCACATTTTAGTCAATGTTTTTTACACAAAAAGTAAATACCGAATAAATAGGTTCACGTTTGCATTGCGCATGTGCTCGATACATACCATGCACTTCTTTATCAATGAATGAATGCACTTTGTGGCTAAAGTTATCAGCACAAGTGAGAAACCAGCCACAAAAAAGTGTCATTCAACCAGCACTAAACTATTATTTTTTATCACATAATCACATTTTTTCATTACTGTCTCATTTGTACGACACATCGTCATGAAAATGTTATGAAAACTTCTTTTACTGAATGAATAAAAATTATGAATGAGCAATTACGTCACGTCAAGACGTAGCGCCTGCGCGCTCCAATCAAGTCACAGTCACCGACAGTCACAGAGTCACAGACAACTCAAACGAGCATGACAATTCGTGTAAGCCACAGAGTCTTCGTTTGCTTCCTACCCACAGATTGTGTATACCATAGGTATCTATTTAATTTGTTCTATTCTTTATCTACGCTAAAATGGCAGTTCCTAAAAAATGTGACATCACTGACAGAACTTGACAGAAGTAGAGGGAGAATGACAGCTGTCAGTGACAAGACAACTA
Source organism: Opisthograptis luteolata (assembly GCA_931315375.2). Classification (NCBI taxonomy): domain Eukaryota; kingdom Metazoa; phylum Arthropoda; class Insecta; order Lepidoptera; family Geometridae; genus Opisthograptis; species Opisthograptis luteolata. Next base: position 9,625,378 of record OV928036.1, on the reverse strand, counting down.
ACAGGTAGAGGTGAGGCGTACTAGGCATAGTATATAATAGTCTACTTCAGTGGTCTCGAACCTACCGATTTTTCGGTATTTCTACCGATATGAGCTCTGTTCTACCGAAATACCGAAATGCAACGATTTTTCCACGATTTCCGAGAATACATTGAAATTCTCCCGATTTTTCTACCGATTTTGGCGATTTAACATTTATAAATTGGCAACCCTTTTCATTTATGTTTAATCTATACTAATATTATAAACCTGCAGAGTTTCTTTGTTTGTTTGAAGGCGCTAATCTCAGGAACTACTGATCCGATTTGAAAAATTCTTTCAGTGTTAGATAGCCCATTTATCGAGGAAGGCTATATTTTATATCCAAAAAAAAATAGGGATCCGTAAGAAAATTGCTATTTTGCTATTTTTTTATTTTTTTTTTTCGTGTGAAATCGAAAACCTATTTTTGCGTGCGCTGCAAAAACTATTGACACTAGAAAAAAATAATGTAATACGGCTTTGTAGGTACCATTAAGGTCTACAAAAAAATTCGCAAGAGCATTTGTCTAACTATTAGAGTTATACCACAATAAGTGTTTTTTTTTTATTTTAAAAATGTAATTTAAATGCCTCTTCTAGAAAAGACTCTTTATTTGTATCTTTATACATAAATTACATTAAAAAAAAAATTACTTAAAAAAAAGTAAAAATATTAAGCCTGTAAGTTGATACTAAATAAATAAAATAGTTTGTAATATGTATGTAATGTAGAAATATATAAACGAATTTGATACTATATTGTTTTTTTATATACTACCGATTTTTGGTACAAATATACCGATTTTGGAGGGCAACTCTACCGATTTCGCACTTTGACGTTCGAGACCACTGGTCTACTTAGTCTATGGTACTAGGTTGAACTCAAAATCATAATGACTTGCGAGTCCGCGTCCTATTAAAATATATTTGACCTAAAAACCTGTTCCTGCCAACTAATATATCACTGACAGACTTCTTTTAATAGATTATTGGTGCAGACGCCGCATAAGTATAACGTATTAGTAGTAGTTTAGCTCGCCACTTTGCGCCTTTGTGTGAAGTAGAACTAGCACCGTGAAATAATAGGAATAATAATAATACCATAGATTGACCTACTATGAATATATTATGTAAATACTTCATAATAGACAATATATTAGTTACTATTTGATAGAAATAACAATGAATCATAATAGGTTACCCGTATCTATTACGATTATGTATATTAGTCACATCTCAACTCAGTCAGTTCACTCAGAGTTCACCCAGAAGACTCCCAGGAGTAATAGAAATAGTGTTCTGTGGTTCACCCGCTTCACAGTACAATAAAGTACTAAATCTGAAGTTCACCCACCCACCACCTAAACTAAACCTTACACTCTCTTTGCCACCACCCGCCACCCACACCAGCCCCATCCCAATCACCCAACCCCAACTCCCATCCGATTACGGATTCCGATCCCATATCCCACCCTCACCACTTTACTTTTTACTTACAATAACGTCTGGCGTCCCTCCCTACCGATCGCACATTTCGCTGCGAAATTTTCGCATAATCACGACATAGTATTTGTCAGTATTACATATTTGATCGTATTTTAATTTATCTCGGCAACGGCACTGCGGCAGGCGGAACTGGTGGAATTCGGCACTATAGTAAATCAGTGATTAGAATTTAGATTCTCTTCTTTGCTGCTGTAAAGACAAGATAACGCCTTTAAAAAATGATTGATAACTATTTCCATAATAGTATGGACATAATATACGTAACAGAAAGTATACCAGGGCCAGCAGAGAACAGTTTAGAATATGATATATTACTTGGAGAATACAACTCCAAAATGGTTCACAACTGCTCTTGTGACAACTTTTGTTTATCACCAAAATGCAAGTGTTTAGAAATGTCACGTGGAAACAACTACGACAGATATATATATGAAGGATTAAAATATAGATTGAGCCCTAAGTCGACCATTTTCAGTGACCAGCCAGTTATGGAATGTAATAGCAACTGTACATGCCCACCTAACTGCGGGAACAGAGTAGTCCAACATGGGCCTATGGAGGGCTTGATTGTAAAGCCATGTGGAGACATACGTAAAGGTTTGGGTCTTTTTACACCTCATTTTATTCACGAAGGCGCATTTATTTGCGAATATGCAGGAGAGATACTAACCAAGACACAGGCTCAACGTCGTAGTGACGAGAATGAGGCTAAAGGACAGATGAATTATATATTTTGCCTCAATGAACATACCTACGAAGGTGTTATTCAAACATTTATTGACCCAAGTCAATTTGGTAACATTGGTCGTTACATAAACCACAGCTGCAAGCCAAATTGTTCTGTTGTGCCTATAAGAACTGAGATAGCAATTCCCCGGCTTGCTATATTTGCTTGTTCAAATATCTTCCCAGAGGAAGAAATAACTTTCGATTACGGTTTGACCAGTAACTATGTTTCTGACCGTAACATAGATAAAAAAAAGGCATGTCTATGTGGCAATGATAATTGTGCACGGGTCATGCCATTCCAGCAATTTTAATATAACATATTTTTAATTGTTTACAACTTAATAATATGATGTTGATTTATGTATCTCTATAGTTCAAAGTTCAAATATATTTCTTTAGTAGGATACATGACTGTGATCACTTTAAAACATCAAAATTTAGACTAGCTACACCTGTTCCAACCTTTCCTTACCTTACTCGGGCAAAAGAACAGGCAAGAAAAACCCCGGTAGGTAATTTTTTTGGTGGAATAACATTGACAATTTTATCCTTATTACTAACTAGCTGTTCCCCGCGGTTTCATCCGCGTTGCCTACAGTTTCCCATTTTTACCCCCTTAGGGGTTGAATTTCAAAAAAACCTTAGTACACCCCTATGCATCAAGACAAACATACCGTCCAAATTGCAAATTTCTACTACCAGCGGCTTAGGCTGTGCAATGATATCAGTCAATCAGGACTTCAAGACAGGAGTAGTCCAATATTTTATAATAAGCTTTATGAATAAGATTTCGCTTTTAATAATATGGACTTTAAATTTTGTTATTGGCAAATCTTAAATTTCAATTGGGAGTTTGTTGAACCTTTGAAGGAGTTGCTGAATTTATGAAGTCTAGTAGTGGGTGGGTACAGCAATTTTATCACTGTTCCTATTGACAAACAGCTGTCATTATTTCAGTAGATAATGATGTCAATTCGGTTTTGCATTCTCTAAAACTAAACTAAGTTTGATAGGTCTAGTAAATGCTGTCCTTTTTTACTTCAATGGTTAGAAAAAGACACAGCAATACTATTAGACCTGTCAAACTTTAGTTTTAGAGAATGCAAAACCGAATTGACACCATTCTCTGGGGTCCATATCATAAATCGCACAAACAGCTCTCTTTTGCAATAAAAATAGTTGTTAATATCAGCACACTTTCCCCACAGTCAGCAATTTACCATAGAACAGAATACTGTGAAAATAGCTAAAGTAGACTACCTGTATCAACATCTGTAAGAAAACAGATTTTCTTTACAGTATATGCTATACCTTTGCATACAGTATTTTTTTATTCAGTGTTGTATGTATTATATATTTATTAATTTGATTGAAAGACAAATAAACTAAAAGTTTAATAATTTATGTATGTAATGTACCAATGCATATATGGACAATTAACTAAACCCTGTGATTTTATTAGCAAAGAGAAAAATATGAAATTGAAATTCAATTTCTATTTCTATTTCAATTTCACATTGAAAGAATATTTAAAATCCGTATTTTTTTAGAGATTACCTTCCTATACTCAAAGCAACACTTTAAACCTCTATTTTTAGATCTAATATTTATATTCATAATATAAAATTATACTCTAAAGTATTTATGTCTGTATAAGCTACAATCATGTACGACCTGTTTCAATAACCGATCTATCCACGGTTTGACATAAATTTGACACTACTTCTATGGAGCTTATGTCAAATTTCCATCTCCAGTAGGGCAAATCGTGGATAGATCGGTTATTGAAACCGGCCGATAAGCTGCAAATTAGTAACCAATCTATACACGGTTTGCCCTACCAAAGATAGAATTTTGACATTACTTCTATAGAGCTTGTGTCCAATTTCTGTAGGGTAAACAGTGGATAGATCTTTAGGGATCCTTCGTACTGTGGTGGTTATGGAGATTTTTGTGTGATTATTGAAACGCCGGTGGTGTGATTCGTACTGCGTGTTCACAGTGAATGATATTTATTACTAAAAGTTCCGTTATATATACACAACTAGCCTAATCTTCGTTTGACTTCGGCAGGAACTCGGGTCGCTTCGGCAGGCGGCGCGTCGCACGTGGTGTTTAGGATCGGAGAGTCCTGTTTGTTTATTGCGCTAGGAAAGTTCGGCTGGTCTTTGAGCTATTGGGTCGTAAACTGCAATTGTTCTTTTCGGCGTATTTATTCTCTTGTTTCAATGGTGGGAAACGTAGACGATGCAACGGTGAAATATTCCTTTTATTGCTGTGCGTAGTAAAATTGTATTGTTGTTAAAACTGCATTTTATATTTGTTTATCTTCTGGTGTTATGGGAACGAAATATCGTGGGAAAGGACTGTAGTAGCGTAGCTACATGACTCCCTCCCTAGCGAAAGCGTACCGGCAGTTTGATTTGGCGGCCGAGTCGTGTTGTTCGTATTATTGGTTGCGGTGATGCTGGTGTATCTTGATCTGGTATCAGTACGTTATTATTGGCCGGTTCCGATGATAATTGCGGTGGGGGTACGCTATCTTGTTTCGTTGGTATGATGATGACGTGGTCTTGAGTTGGCTGGTCCGAAATGTTTTCGTTTAAAATGTAAGCAGGCTTGAGTCGGTCGATTGAAATAGTTGAGCTTCTCTCTGGTAACTGTAATATGAATGTTTTGCTGTTTCGATCTATGACTTTGAATGGTCCGTCGTAGGGTGGTTGCAGCGGCTTCTTAACTGCATCGTTTCTTACAAACACATGCGAACATGTTTGCAACTCTTGATGCACGAAGATTGGTCGCTTGTTGCCATGTGATTCGGTCGGATGAGATGGCTTGATTGCGTTTATGGTAGCTCGTAGTCGAGTTACGTAGTCGTAGTTCATGTCTTGTTCGTTTGATGGTGGTGTGACGAAGAAATCACTAGGTAGGCGTAGCGTTTGTCCGTAGGTGAGTTCAGCGGCGCTGACGCCTGTGTCTGTGCGCGGGGCGGCACGTAATCCCATGAGGACTGTAGGAAGCTCGTCTATCCACGTTGAATGTTGAGACAGGCGAGTCTTTAGTGCAGCTTTGAGTGATCGATGCCAGCGTTCTATCATTCCATTTGATTGAGGATGGTAGGGCGTAGTGTGTGTTATTTTGATCCCCATTGCGTTCATGAGCCTGGCGAAAAGGTGACCTGTGAATTGTCCTCCTCTGTCGCTCGTGATGACTGACGCAAGCCCGTAGCGAGTAATCCAGTGCTCATAGATTATCTTCGCCACGGATTCCGCAGATATATCTTCTGTGGGAATTGCTTCTGGCCATTTCGTTACTCTGTCGATCATTGTAACGAGGTATCGATGGCCTTGCGGTGAGGTGGGTAGCGGTCCGACGATATCTACGTGGATGTGTTGAAATCTCTCAGTAGTCACTGGAAACTTTGAAATGCTGCTCGATGTGTGTCTCTGGATTTTGGATCTTTGACATTGTAAGCAATTTTTGCACCAGACTCCGATTTCTACCATCATCGATGGCCAGAAAAACTTCTGGGACATAAGTTTGCGTGTCGTGCGAATGCCAGGGTGGCTTATGTTGTGTACGGTGTCAAATGCAAGTCGTCGAAATTCTTCCGGCATGTATGGTCGAATGTATGACGTTGATGTTTCGCAGTAAATAGGTGATTGAGATTCGGGCATAGTGACTCGTTTCATTGTTAAGTTGGCTTGTTGTGAGAGTTTCTTGATTGTAGCGCTGTCTTTTTCTTGAGCATGGGCGACTTTTTCATAGTCAATTAGTGATGGGCAAGTGATGCTGTCGACAGGTAGACGACTCAGAAAGTCAGCGACAGTGTTTTCTGCTCCGCTGATGTGTCGAATGTCCGTAGTAAACTCGCTAATGAAGATCAATTGTCTGGCTCGACGCGGTGTTTCAGACGCTGACGGTGGCTTTTGGAGCACGAAGGTCAACGGCTTGTGGTCGGTGAATATGATGAGATCGCGTCCTTCGAACATTTTTCGGAAATGCTTGACCGCCATGTATATTGCAAGTAGCTCGCGGTCGAATGTGCTGTAGTTACATTGTGCATCGGAAAATTTCTTTGAAAAATAGCCGAGCGGTTGCCATTTTCCGTCGATGTGTTGTTGTAGGACAGCTCCTGCACATTTATCAGACGCGTCGCTGAAAATTGCCAGGGCAGCCTTGTGCGATGGATGAGCGAGCAAAGCGGCGTTTTGGATTGCAACTTTGCAAGCTTCAAACGCTGTTGTCGCTTCGTCGGTCCATTCAATGTTTGTTTTGTCTCTTTTCTTGACGTTGTGTAAGTAGGCATGGAGCGGTGCTTGCATTTCTGCGGCTTTCGGCAAGTGATCGCGATAGAAATTGATCATGCCGAGGAAACGTCTTAATTCTTCAATCGTTTTTGGTTTTTCGTAATTGCAGATTGCTGTGACCTTTTCAGTAGGTGGTTTGATTCCTTCTTTGCTCACAGAGAAACCAAGAAACTGCACTTCCGGTTGGCCGAAGATGCATTTGGCTGGATTGATTGTGATGCCATTTTCTTCTAGTTTTCTTAGTACTATCCGGAGATGCTCCTTATGGCTGGATTCATCACAGGACGCAATAATGAGATCGTCAATGAATGCATAGACGAAATCGAGTCCATGGAGTACTTCGTGGATAAATCGTTGGAAAGTCTGTCCGGCATTTGTTAAACCGGGACACATTCTCGGAAATTCAAATAATCCCATTGGCGTTATGATGGCAGTCTTTTCTATGTCTTCTTCTTTGACCTTGATTTGTTGATAGGCTCGGTTGAGATCAATGGTACTGAATATTGTCTTATTAGACAACTGGAACGTGAAATCTTTTATTCTTGGAATCGGATAGCGATCAGGCGTTGTGACGGCGTTCAATCTCCTATAATCTCCACAAACGCGAAGGTCCCCGTTCTTTTTCGGTACGATGTGCAGAGGCGATGACCAAGGACTTTTGCTTGGACGGCAAAGGCCTTGTTCGATCATGTTTTCGAATTCTTTTTTTACGGCTTCGTAACGGTGCGGTGCGACTGGTCGAGCGCGGCAATGAATAGGCGGTCCAGTCGTTTCAATGTAGTGTTCGACGCTGTGCTTTGTATTAAGTTCCATTGCTGTAAGACGTGTAGTTCCGGGAAATTCCGCTAGTATGTCGTGATAAGATTGCTGTACGTCGATACTACGAATTGTTGGTACGTTGCTTGCTCGGACGTATGAAGTTGTTGATAATTTTGTTATGCCGTCGATCAGTCTTCGGTTTTTGATGTCAACGATGAGTTGGTGGTGTTTGAGAAAATCAGCCCCGATGATAGGTTTGCTGACTTCCGCAACGACGAACTTCCACTTGAACGGACGGCGAAGATTTAAGTCGAGTGTCAATGTTTTTTCGCCGAATGTTGGAATGACAGTATTGTTTGCAGCGTAGAGTTGAAATTTGAGTGGTTTTGACGATTCTCCTTTGTTCCGAGGTAGGACGGATACGTTTGCGCCGGTGTCGATTAAAAACGTTAGTTTTGACGTTTTATCGGTAACGAATAGGCGGTATGAGTTTTCAGATACTACGCTGGGTTCCGCCTCAGCCAGCGCAGGCTCTAGTTTTCCGACTGATTGTTTCGTGGTTTGTATGAACACGGCATGGTGCAACGTCTTGCTTCATCACCAAAACGACTGTGGTAATAGCAGTATGGTGACGGTGATTGACTGCGTGATCTGTTATTATCACGACTCGTAGAACGGTTGCGACGGACGTGTTGGTATTGTTGTTGATGGTTGTAGTGCTCGTTGTATTGCGGATTTTGTCTTTGTGACGACTTAAAAGCGGCAAACTCAAGAGACAATTTTCGTAATTCTTCTGCCAGGAACTGAATATCTATTTGGCCGCGAGACGTGGATGCTGATGATGTCGATACGGCCGAAACTTGCGTAATTGTATCTTCGATCATCTTGTCGGCAAGTAGAGCAAGCTCATCGAGTGCAGTCTGAGTTTTGAATGTTTCACTGATGGTGAGAAGGGATCGGATATGCGCTGGTAAATGGTTAGACCACATGAGACGTAACGTGGAATCGGGAACTTTATCGCGTGCTAGACTTTTCATGCGTCGAAGTAGCTGGGACGGCTTCTGATCGCCGAGTTCCGTGTCGGACAGCAACTTCTGCAACTGACGATTGTCTGGTTCTTCATAGACGGTGATGAGTCGTTCTTTTAATGCTGTGTACATATCCGCTTCTGGAGGGCTGTATAAGAGGTCGCTAATCTGTTCGATGTCCATCTTGTCGAGCTGAGCAATCACCATCTGGGCTAGCTGGGCTTGGCTACGGTTTAAATCGCTTGTTGCGGCTTCAAAGGTGAGAAACCATAGTCGAACCTTGTCGCGCCAAAAAGATGGGATTCGCAATGGCAAGGTGATACCGGCGACTTCTTGCTGAAACTTTCTCGTGGTCGTATTTTCCTCTGCTTGATTCTGCATTTTGCGCTTGTTGCTGTTCTTATGTAGGGGTCACCACTTTAGGGATCCTTCGTACTGTGGTGGTTATGGAGATTTTTGTGTGATTATTGAAACGCCGGTGGTGTGATTCGTACTGCGTGTTCACAGTGAATGATATTTATTACTAAAAGTTCCGTTATATATACACAACTAGCCTAATCTTCGTTTGACTTCGGCAGGAACTCGGGTCGCTTCGGCAGGCGGCGCGTCGCACGTGGTGTTTAGGATCGGAGAGTCCTGTTTGTTTATTGCGCTAGGAAAGTTCGGCTGGTCTTTGAGCTATTGGGTCGTAAACTGCAATTGTTCTTTTCGGCGTATTTATTCTCTTGTTTCAATGGTGGGAAACGTAGACGATGCAACGGTGAAATATTCCTTTTATTGCTGTGCGTAGTAAAATTGTATTGTTGTTAAAACTGCATTTTATATTTGTTTATCTTCTGGTGTTATGGGAACGAAATATCGTGGGAAAGGACTGTAGTAGCGTAGCTACAGATCGGTCAGCCTTCGCTGGCTAGTGGATTGGAGCACTTGAACCATCTCTAGGTCTGTAATGGCCCATAGATTGTCCAACTCTTATTATAACTTAGTAATTTAGCCAAGATGTATTATTTACTTATATTATTATGCGTGTTGTTTTGATTAATAAATGCAGTTGCATGATCAAATCTACTATAGTGAATAATAATTTTGTTCCCTATTTAGGGGTAAAAATGTAGATAACATTTATTTTTACTACTACTTATCACAAGTCACCTGTATCCCCGTTTCTTTCCTATCATATTTTTTTAGCGTGCCTAACCGGAACTTGCAGGGTCTAAAATCGGTTACATATTATACGTGTTATTTTAAATCGTTTTATTCGTATTCCAAAAAAGTTTTCAGGTAACTTTTTGAATTTAGGCAGTACGAGTTGCCACTTTGACAAGTTGGCGGTAGTAAACTTTGACGTTTACGACAACTTTTATAGTTTCAAAACTTGTACTAGGGGTACTGATGTTAAGTGACGATATGGTCGAAGGTATAGCGTCGCACTTTACCTGGATGGAACAATACAAAGAGTAATAGGTATGAACACAATCTTCTTAAAGCTTTGTCACTAAGCAGCAATCTCTTCCTGGCTGTTTGTAATGATGGTTTTAGTATGTACGCGGTTTTACCCGCTTATTCCCGTTATCCCGCAGGAACCTGGTTCCGGGAAAAAAGAAAAAAAGCTATCCCCATTCCAAATTTTACTCAAATCCGTTCAGTAGTTTGCGTGAAAGAGCAATAAACGTACATACATACTCACAAACTTTCGCGTTTGTAATATTAGTAGAAAGTAGGATATATTAGTGTGATGTACTAGATTTTTTATTTACTTTTGACTTACGGGGAAGAATATAAATAACTATCTTTCCTCTTGACCACAAGTCTTTTGATGTTTAGTGACGATGTGCATACTACATACTAGGAATAAGATATTGTAATGTGACTGAGTGACTGTTGTGGGGTAAATAAGTCTATTCTTGGAATTTTTCACAGACATATTATTATACAATAATCATTCGTTTGGTGGAGAGTACAGATAATAATTACTTATCTAACTAACTATACAGGGTGTTTATTGAATAATAACCTTTGCACTTAGCAAACGTTGCATTTTAGTCACGTGATTGAGTAAGGTGACCACAGGTGATGATAACTGGGGATCAACTTTGTTTTTTTAAGGATAATTAATTAAGCAGCACGTTAATTGCGATATGCACTAGTGCCTCGTGTTAGTCATCAGCAGCACTACCAGAAAACATGATTACGATTCACGATTTAGATTTCACCCTGTATTTTACAGAAATCATGCGTGTGCGTGACCCGCGTCAGGGGCTATCGCTAGTTTTGCGGTAGAGTATATTTCAAGTGTGTAAAGATAAAGACAGAGTATTTTTTCATCTTGTAGCTTGGTCATCAATAACACCTACGTAATACTTAATTAGAAATATGCAATGATGTAAAATGTGGTCTCGACTTTTTCAGAATAACGGAAAAATTCTAAGGTTTTGAGTCTAGACATAAGAACACAAAAAAGACGACGCATTTATTTTTCTCAATGATTAAATGTTTCTAAAAGAAGACACACATCAACACACCACAAACATATCCAACCGAGCAAACATCATTCTCATACTACAAATATTAGCCTCGACTAGAAATCGAACCTAGGACTATAAGCTCGGCAGGCTAGGGCCATTACCCAGTGTCCACTGTGTCTTTGACTTCTATGATCATTGATCATGTAAGAAATAGAAGTCGAGTCGTAATGACTATAAAATGAAGAAGTCCCCGGGAGCGATGCCACAGTAAGAAAGAGCCCTGCTGTTAAACTCTACACAATTCAGACTGGTTATTCCAAAACAAGTTACCAACCAGTTTCATACTAAATAAATAAAAATAATAAAAGACCAAATGCATGTCGGACAACGCACAATGTAGGGTTCCGTAGAGTGTAGATGTAGACTTTTCTCTCCCCTTACCACAGTTATTCGTGGTCAATATAAAGGGCGCATACATAAGAAAGAAGAAAAATGTACCTACTTACGCGTCGACTTGATAACCTTCTTTTTTAGCTTTTTAAAAAAAACACGTAACTACCAATCTACGTAATCTACTATATAAAAATAAGTCGGGTTTTCTTTCCTGACGCTATAACTCCAGAACGCACGAACCGATTTCCACGGTTTTGCATTCGTTGGAAAGGTCTCGGGCTCCGTGAGGTTTATAGCAAAGAAAATTCAGGAAAAATTTCAACAGAAAATCGGTATGTTGTGAAATGAAATAAAATTTTTCCTTTTCAAATATAAAACAAATTTTCTTCTTCTTTTAATCACCAAACGAAATGTTACATAAAACGAAGCCATCTGGTGGCGAAACGGAGTTCGCTGGGTTTGCTCTACTCTTAATTTTTCGTATAACGCAGTTGGTGCGCTTTACGAAATAAACTCGAAATGAAGTTTTCCGCTCTCATAGACGTCATTAATAACGTTTTTGTAGTACGACTACGGAACCATAAATGCGCGGGACTAAAACCAAAGTCCATACTTGCTTAGGTCATATGCCCATGATCTAACCTGAGAATGATAAATAAAATAAATAATTCTACTTTTTAAAACACTTTTATTAGCTTGACTTGTAACTAACTAACTAACTAACAATGTAATCAAATCTTAGAAGTCAATTTTCACCTACTTCTAATTGTCGTATCGACTTGAAACTTTGAATGTGTGTGTGTAAATGTGTGTGTCTCGGTGACAATGCAATAATTTGGTATCATCGACCTGATCTGATGATGCAGCCGGAAGGTGGGTAGGGGATCTCTGCGCTGGCTACTAGTAAACCCCTCGTGTTTGGGCTCATATGAATCGTCTTGATGAGTACAATAGATTGGACTTGGTGACGAGGGTCTGATGATGCATCCGGAAGGTGGGTAGGGGATCTCTGCAGTGGCTACTAGTAAACCCCTCGTGTTTGGGCTTATATGAATCGTATTGATGAGTCCAATAGATTGAACTTGGTGACGAGGGTCTGATGATGCATCCGGAAGGTGGGTAGGGGATCTCTGCTGTGGCTACTAGTAAACCCCTCGTGTTTGGGCTCATATGAATCGTCTTGATGAGTACAATAGATTGGACTTGGTGACGAGGATCTGATGATGCAACCGGAAGGTGGGTAGGGGATCTCTGCAGTGGATACTAGTAAACCCCTCGTGTTTGGGTTCATGTGATTCGTCTTGATGAGTCCAATAGATGGAACTTGGTAACAAAAGACTAAAAAGTAAATAAATAAAAATATATAGTTTAAAAAACTAAAAAAACACTTTAAAAACGCACTCAAAAATATGAAATAATTAAATTGACTTATATTAGTTACGATATAATGGTTAATTCAAAAAGTGTGGAGCGCTTCTTTTACTGGGTAAATAAAAGTACACACAACCAAAAAGCGCTCCACACTTTTTGAACTAACCATTATATCGTAACTAATATAAGTCAATTTAATTATTTCATATTTTTGAGTGCGTTTTTAAAGTGTTTTTTTAGTTTTTTAAACTATATATTTTTATTTAACTAGAACTTTTATTGATCTAACAGAGTGGTTAACGTAAATTTGATTTTTTAAGTCACTAACTGACACGACAATTTATATTTAAGTAATTGTGTGCAGTGTAAGTAATTAGTACATAGGTACACTACATACAATGATGTAAGTACCTCAGATGAATGGCTTTTAATGGGTATTAAGCTATCAACGCACAGCCCTATCCACTGGATGGATTGGGCTAAAATTTGGCATACAGGTAGATGTTATGACGTAGGTATCCGCTAAAAGAGGATTTTGATTAATTCTACCCCCAAGGGGATAAAATAGGGGATGGAAGTTTGTATGAAACTTTGTCAATTTTAAACCGATCGGGCTGAGACTTTGCATGCATAAAGCTGTAGCCCACGCGGGTGAAACCGCGGGGCTAAACAGCTAGTGATACATATAGAACGATGATGATATTATACTTTATTTATATTTTTCTTCGTAAGTGCATTTTGCGATTGAGAATTAGCCAATTTTTTTCTGGTCAGAATAGGTACACCATCCCGATCATCATCTAATTGTTCAACTTGATGAACCGCAATCAATCAATATCGCCGCCGACGCGACGTGTGAAATTAAAAATAACTGGTCAAGTGCGAGTTACCTACCTCATGTGCAAATAGTTCCGTAGGAACCATACCATTCCTTTCTCCATTAAATTTTGAATACCTAATAAATAGTACCTAACGTCCGCTCAATCACATGCATAACCCTGACTCCCTCACTAAGATTCCCTGTATCTAAGGCATCAGAATCTGCGTGGATCATGGAGATCCACAACAATCAGAGTTCCAGGTATAACAAATGCTTGCGCTTTTATAAAATTATGTTCAGTAGAGGGAATCTAACTAACCAGCTATCTCACCATTAGCAGGTTCAAGAGTCTTAAGCTATTAAATCTTCGACTTTACAAACCGGCAATGTCTTGACAAGACATTGCCGGTTTGTAAAGGCGAAGATTTGATAGCTTAAGATGTCTCAGACTCAGAACTGTTAAAAGCCCCGTTAAAGTATAAAAATATAAACTGGATAGGTAGGTATGTAAACATAGGTATCGTGGTCGCGAATATTTTTACACAGTTACCAAAGAATCCAAAGATAAATATATTTTTGCAATATATTGTGTACATTTGTTTTGTATTGTAACAAACAGTTAACGCAATGAGCTAATTTTTCTTTGATTTGATTTAAGTACCTACAGTAGTAAATGTTTAGTACCAAAATCATTTTTTTGTCTCAATGCCTATGACTCAAGGATAATATTTAAATGCATTCTACCAGTGTTAGAATTTTTGAAACGCGTCACTGACTTCTAGAGATTATTCCTTACATATTCAAATATGAATAACTTTTTTCAATGTAGACCTACTAGATCAGAATTGTGTAAACAACGTCAACGATCGCCATAACTTCGGTGATTCGGTGCCGCCATCATCGATGATCTCAATAATACATCTATCTTGAATAATGGTAAGACAGTAGTTTGATAACAAGCAACTTCGAGCAAACAATTGATAATTTTTTTGATTTTAAATACTAGAAGAAATGACCTAGGCAGTGGGCAGAGATAACCCGGTAGGTCAGCTTGGGCCCCGGGCTTGCCACAGCACAGTGACGTCCAGTAGGTAGGTATTACTATGACGTATATCATATTGATACCCAGTCTGTGTAGCGTGCGTGTACACTATACATAAGCGTTCCGCGGCCGGCGAGTTGGCAAGTCCCGCGGCAGTCGACAGCGAGCTCGCACGCCCGCTTCGCTCTTCGGACATAAATCACCAAACCCCATTGAAGCTGGACGTGGAACGTGCCAGAGCACCAGTCAATTGCTGCAATCATCTCGTTGAGCGTAAACAAACCGGTGAGTATAGCTTGCATAAGTAATGGAAACCACTGTGCTACCGGCCTTTCAGAAACCACCAATTCAATCAATGTTGTTCCTGTCCTGTCGTTTCTTGGCCGGTTTCCTAATTGACTGGTTATTAGGCACTCCAAGTAGTCGTGTTGTTGCAGCCCAGCGGTATCGAATGGCAGGATACAATGTAGCTATGATACTTTTATGTCCAAACCTATTATCATGTCGTGTTTGTCGCATAAGAAATTTGATGTACTTAAGCATTCCATTGTTTACCAATTTATGACCCAAACAAATTGCGTGCTTATAAATTGCGGAAACATTGGACGTAGGTATAATCTTGTGATTTAAATGGTTGGAATGTGAGACCTACTCTAATTATATTGATTTTTCATATGACTTTGTCAGCATAACAAACAACACTAGTGTAATAAATAGCACAGTAGACCTATCTCTTCTGTGGCACTGTGTAAAAAAACAAAATAATAGTCACATGGTGTTAGTTTTTACGCAGGCATTCTGTAAGTCAGCAACTACGTTATTATTTAGGGTCATATATTAGGAAGTAAGAGGTCATGACAAAGGTAAAAATAAGGGGAATGGCTGAATCTAGGTTCATACGATTGAGTGCAAATGATGTTAAATGTTATGTGTTGAAGTTGTAAATGTAATGTTATTCGCCGATTTTCCAGTTTTCGCGGTTGAACGTCTTGTTGTGGTCAGAAATGAAACCAAAGAACTATATATGTACAAAAGGTACCCACACTAATTAGTATAGTCAGGCGTAGACTCAAAATTATTTTTAACATTTCAGTTAGTTTTTTGTCAGTTTAATATTTTGTGTAATATTTTGAGGTATCAAGTTGAAATTTATATCAAACACCTAGCTCTACGGTCTCTACCAGCTGAAATACCAGCCAAAAAATCGAACTTTTAAATCACCGTGACCAAAAGATATGACCGCTTATCTCGCATATTTTGCCATTTTACAAGGGAATCAAAACACAGCACATGGAAAGGAAGAAGTCTAAAAACCAAAAAACGAAAATTAATAAACAAATGTAAAAACCTAAAAAAGCTATATATATGTATTATTGTATGTAGTTAAATAACAAAAAAAAAACAAGATTGTACGGAACCCTCGGTGCGCGAGTCCAACTCGCACTTGGCCGGTTTCTTTTTTCTTTATGTATATGAGGAAAATGGTTGAAACCACTAGCAATGCGATTAAATGAAAAGAAATATAGTTCTGACGATAACAGCAAGGGGACTGCTTATTTTTCGATATGCTTATAAATGTAGTTTATTTTTATATAGAAAGATAATTTTCCTTATTTTCCATTATAACTTCAGACAAAAATAGTTAATTGACCCTAATTTCCAGCTTAATTTCGGAATCTGTCTCTTATTTAATTACTTTCAGAAATGATTGACTCGTATTTATAAAAAAATCTGCCTGCCTTACAATCACAATCAGTTTGTGATAATAAACTTTACAGATGTCGTGCCTTAACGTGATTGGGGAAAAAGGGAAGAAAAGTATTTATTTTAGGTATACATTTTCATTAAAAAAATCCTTATAATGTTTGAAAATAAAATAAAGGTATTATTATAACTCTCTAAGACGCAAAAAACGTCACACGGTTACAAAAAACTAAGTTTATTATTGTAGAAACTTTAATCCTCATAAGCAGGTTATGCCTAATCCCGTAATGTGGTCAAATTAACTCAATACCTTAATTTAATTATTTGAATATCTCGAAACAAAGTTATCTACCAGCCAGGTGACCTGCTGCCCTGGCAAGTCTATCCAGTTATCGCCATAACAAAATGTGCGAGGCTTTAACACCTACTTTCTTGGGATCCGTTAGTTCATTTGCAATTGTATGTGTACCGCGACGGACGATTTATGTAACCTTGAATTTGTATTTGTCCCGCAAGATTGCTCTTACATATTCTGCGATGGATGGGGACGAGTAAACATACTCTATTCATAGACTTCATTTGAATTGCATAGAGGTACAAGTTGGATAAAAGTATCAAGGTGCACTTGCGATAATTTAAGATTACATCATCGTGCAGAGAGACTACAGTCACAGTATTTGAACAACTGGTATATAGCACTTATATTAGGTGTTTTTTTTAAATTATTTAATATGCAGGTATCTAACCTACTTGTCTACTTTGTTTAATGAGCTTGTTTTATAATTCCAAGCCAGGAACGTAGTGTAGTCCATTATTGCCTAATGCTTTTAGATTCAAAATCAATAATTTTTAGATACTTTTTGTTCCTAGGTAGGTATTTAAGTAATGTAGAAGTAAGTTTATACGTTAATAAATTTTGATAGTGTCTTCACTAGATCGTATCGATCACAAATATCTAAGTACTAGCTGTTCCCTGCGGTTTCACCCGCGTGGGCTACAGTTTATCGCCATAAAAAGTATCCTATGTCCTTCCCCGGGGCTCAAATTATCTCTATACCAAATTTCATTTAAATCGGTTCAGTAGTTTAGGCGCGAAAGCGTATATATTCCGTCTACTCCAAAATTATTCCCGCACTTCGGTGCCCCCTCACCGCGTTACCTGCTGTAGGTATCCGTTATCCTATTTTAATTCTAGGTTAATTTTTTTCGGACCACGCGTTTGAATCGTGTTGTTAAAGGTCTTCCTGACCCGCGACCGCACTTTACCTATTTCATAGATTCTCCCGGTGCCTCCCTCACCACACCGCGTTTCCCGCTGCGCTGCGGTGCGGCGGTTTTATTTTTCTACTACTACTTACATTTTTAAACTCGTGATATCTTTCGAATGGAATGTCCGAATTGAATGATTCAAAAAGTTATATAAAGGCATTGAAGCAGTTTTGAATAAAAAGTAATTTATTTTGATAAGGATTAATACCAAGATACAAATAAAGAGCCTTTTCTAGGGGTGGCATTAAAATTAAATTTTTAAAATAAAAAAAACACTTATTGTGGCATAACTATAATAGTTAGACATATGGTCTCGCGGACTTTTTTGTAGATCTTAATGGGACCTACAAACCCGTAGTACATTGTATTGGTCTAGTGTCAATAGTTTTTGCAGCGCACGCAAAAATAGATTTTCGATTTCACACCTTGGGTTGCAAAATAGCAATTTTCTTACGGATCCCTAATTTTTTTGGAAATAAAATATAGCCTATAGCCTTCCTCGATAAATGGGCTATCCAACACTGAAAGAATTTTTCAAATCGGACCAGTAGTTCCTGAGATTAGCGCGTTCAAACAAACAAACAAACAAACAAACAAACAAACAAACAAACAAACTCTGCAGCTTTATAATATTAGTATAGATTTGTTGTTGACTCTTCATTTAAATACACATGATTCATATGTTTTTGTTATTATTATCAGTTGTTCCGGGAATGTCATTAACTAATAATAATAACAATAATTTAGTACGAAAGTTTTTGAATCCTAAGCACGTGCCGTTTAGTACGGAAGTTTTTGACGAACTGCTGAAATTTGTTCATCAGTTCGTCAAAAACTTCTCTCTAATGTATAATTTATTTGTAAGTTTATTTTTATTTTTGTATAGATCTATTATTTATACCTATTTATGTTAAGCACTTGGCTTCGGTCCGTGCCAATTTTGACCTCCTGTTGTGGGAGAGAAACGTACACGTTTTTTGAAAATAATAATAATATTTTTTTATTGTAGACACAAGGTCCATAGTAGGTACACAAAAACATATAAAGAATAAAAATACATAGTAGGTATATTTTGTTGCTAGTTTTTTATTAGGTAAGTATAGGTCAATATACGTGACCCTAGTCGATATAACGTGACTAGTCTATGCTTGGATGTCTTTGATTAAACGTTTAAGGAAAAAGCTCTTAGAAATAACAACTAGTGTACTGAAGGTGATGGAAATGATAATTACTTATAGGTAAAACTTAGATCATTGGGTAAAACCAACTTTTGCGCAGTGATCTGCCGCCAAACGATAATTACGATTACTTACGATACGAAAAATTACGTGCGTAAAATATACCTAGGCTTAGATAGTTTTTAATACTTCTACAATTGTATTATAAACATACACATCAAGAACTTAGTCAAATAAAGGCAGGCAGGCACGACCAAATAATTATGTAAGTAGATTGATAAAAATGTAACGAACATCAACGGAAGACGAGCGCTGGTTGACCACCTAGCATATAATGCTGAGTTGGGGCCTATTTGTGCCAGTGACATTTATGTGTAGGTACTACTCCTGCAATAATACTGGAATAATGTTTTTATTTATTTTTATTTTATGTAACCTATGTTTTATTGTTGGAAATAAAATTAATTATATTCTATAATGAAAATAAACTATGCGCAACTATGACCTTTGAGTAAGCGGCCTAAAAACTTCCACTGAGACTTGTACTACTGGTAAGTAAAAAATATTCTCAAGCCGGCTCAGGCGAACGAATTGTATTAACCACGCTTATACCCTATAATATATACATGTTATATGTAGAATGTTCAAATAAAGCACTTGAATCATAATACGGTAGTTGTCGTATACACGCAGAAGCGTGACATGTCCGTCCTCGACGGTGGTCGCCTAGCGAATGCCCCATGCCCCAGAGATAGAAATTTGACATAAGCACCATAGAAGTAATGTCAAATTTCTATCGCTAGTAGGGCAAACCGTGGATAGATAGGTTATTGGGAACGGCCGTTAGGGGTTTTTGTTTAATTCGTAGTATTTTTTCCTGCGTGGTTTAAATCACCCCTAACCTTTGTTTCAGGAGAGCCATGACGCTCTACTGGTTAGCGGTACTGGGGTGTCTGACCGTCCATCTCGCGACGGGACACCCTGTGGCAGACTCCACGCAGGACACACTCGTCATAGTGAGGTCTGAGAACACGGTACGTGCTGCCTGTACCTGGATACTTAGAATGACGCTCAAGCGATAATCGCTACTTGAGCACACATTTGAGTCTGTCATTTGGTCATTTCGTACAAAAACGTCACGTAATCGCTACTCAAGCATTGATCAGAATTTGAGCGTCATCCCAGAATACCAGCCTGAGTCTTAGTTCTGTATTGTATTATGCATTTCTGTGCAGAAACGTGCAACGTGCAGTCAGGGACAAAAATAACTGATTATTCTCTATTTTCAAAAGATGTAGGTATACCAGATTAGTGAAGCTTGGTGTACAAGAATCTTAGGAAAATTCAAAAATTGTGTGTGTTCAACTGTTTATCGACTTTTGGCGCTGACCGGACATCGATTATCGTGACTCTCCAGATTAGTGTGATCAAAATGTTGTTTAAGCATAAAAATATGAACATAAGTATTATTATGCATCAATCCTATCCACTACTATCCATATACTAATTGTATTATATATGCGAAAGTAACTCTGTCCGTTTGTTACCTTTTTACGCCCCTGATCCGAATCTTCAAGAAGTTTAATATAGGATAGTGTGAACGATAAAGAAGAATATATACTACATAATATGAAAATTAGTATCACAAAAAACTGTAGTCCACAGACGTGAAAGAGCGAGGAACAGCTAGTAGATTAATAAAATCTTTACAGAGCACCGAACCTGAACCAGCGACGACAGAACCGTCAACAGAAGAGCCCGTTCTGCCCATCAAATTGACAGAGGTGGATGTGACCTCGGTGGTGTCTCTCCGCTATTCGTACACGGCGGTGGTGGCGCGGGTCAAGAACCCAGCCAAACGCGCGCAGGAGGCCAACTTCCGGGTGCTCCTACCGGAAACGGCTTTCATCAGCGGCTTCGTTATGTAAGAATTACATCATAAAACATATATTGGGTATATTATATCACTAAATATCTGCTAGAAGATGACACAACAAAAAAAGACTGTCACGGGTACGGCAGCTAACCAAGGCAGATCCAAAGGCGGGTCTTGGGGGCCATGATCCCCTCCTGGGGAGAGACTAGTTTAACTAGCAGTGCTGCCAAGTGCCAATCGTCGGGGAATTCCCCGCTTAGGGGTAATGGAAGGTCAGCGCGGGTGAGCGCGAGTTATGGATAAAAGCAGATTAAAACTGATTTTGATAGATACATATCTAATTAAAATTATTTTGACGTATAACAATAAAATACTATATCGTTTCAGTTAGATTTACCTATTACTGTAAACGAATTAGAGCCTGTCCAAACTAGACTTCTACTATATGACCAATAACTTGAAAGGAAAATCCGTCCTTGCAGCTAACACGGCTTCGACAACAGAAAAAAATCCCTATTTAAAAAATAAGCATTTCATAACATTTTTTAGGACTCTCGACGGAAAATCTTACAAAGCTTACGTGAAAGAGAAGGAAGAAGCTAAACAGATCTATGATCAGGCGGTGTCACAAGGATTGGGTGCCGCTCACGTCACATCCAAGTGAGTTAACTGCTATTTACAAAATTAACTAAACAACTATTGGAAAAAATGAGTAACACATAAGCTAAGGGCGTCTATAAGCAATAGACCAGAGGGGGCAAGATGAAAGATGATAGGAACTGTATGTACTTATAATAAATATCTAGAATTTGCAAAGTTACTGGTAGGTATACCAAAACATCACTTTATCTTCTTGGGTTTCTGGAGAATTTTTCCTCTTTGAATTCCACGTGCAGTGTGCGTTTCAGATCGTAATGTATTCTTCTTTCTTGTCAACTTAGTATAATAAAATAAGTTGACATTTGTTAGTCGCACAAAATCTCAAGAATGATTGAACCGATTTCACCGATTTGGCTAATTTCGGTTTTGAAATATTTGTAAAAGTCCAAGGAAGGTTTAAAAGGTGACTTTTATTGGCGATACGAATTGCGCCAAGTCAGCTAGTCAGAGTTCAGCCAGTAAATGACTTTTGGCATTTGAGTGTCTAGCGAAGGGGGAGTTACCCAAACCTGCCCCTCTCTTAGCGACGCCCTTAACAAGTTTTTTTTATGTACAGAACCATCATCAGCCTTTTTTACATTCTTACTGCTGGGACTCTGGCCTTCTCTCAGAGAGAGAGAGTATGGTCTGAAATTTACCACGCTGGCCCAGTGCGGGTTGGTAGACATCGCATGCCCTTGAATATTGCAGTTCTTGGACGTGCCGGTTGCCAAACGATGTTTTTCTTCACCGTTTTTGAGCGATGACAAATTCGCACAGTCATAGGTTTGGGGCCGAGAAGATTCAAACTCGGTATCGGCGTCTTGTAAGTCGCACGCGTTACCGTTAGACCACCATCGCTCTTGTCGCATATTCAGAACGATACGTTAAATTGTTTCTCTAGGGCTCGTGACTCGAACCAGTTCGTGGTGTCAGTGAACGTGGAGCCTTCAAGCACGACGGTCTTCAACTTGACGTACGAGGAGCTTCTAGTCCGCCGCAACGGAGTGTACAACCACGCCATCAACTTGCACCCGGGCGCGCTCGTGCCCAAGCTGTCAGTCACTGTGCATATCAAGGAGGCGCAGAAGATAACCGATCTCAGGGTTCCAGAGATCAGAACTGGGAATGAAATCGACGCTACTAACGAAGATGCTCGTAAGTCACCCGTGAACTTTATATAGGTACCCAGGTACCAGGTACCTGCCTCTTTAACGATTACAAAAAACCTTATTTTCTTCTATTACCAATGTAACTTAATGGAACAGTATTATAATTCCTTTGTTCGTCTAATAAGATCTGCATGTAAGTCAAACAGTTTCATCATGGACTATGGTACTATTTTATAATAACACTAGCTGTTCCCCGCGGTTTCGCCCGCGCTACAGTTTATCGCGATAAAAAATCCTATGTCCTTCCACAGGATTCAAACTATCTCCGTACCAAGTTTCATTTAAATCGGTTCAGTAGTTTAGGCGTGAAAGATTAAGACAGACAGACAAAGTTACTATCGCATTTATAATAAGTAAAGGATACAGTAGGGATAGTATGTAGGAGTTATTATAGTAGGGATTTTGTCAAATATTTTTTAGAAAGTTAAAAGTGTACCTAATTAAAAAGTCAAAGAATTAACTTGTCTTACATATAAGCAGGTCACTTGACTGACGTTATATATCCATAAATGTATATGTCTATAATTCTGTTTCTTTTTCAGAAAATTCCAAGGCTGTTATAGTGAGGGGTCACGATGACCGTGAAGCTACCATCACTTTCACTCCCGACCTCGACGAGCAGAAGAGACTTATGAAGATTTATGCGGTAAGATTAACATCATGCTATCTCCGTATAATAATACCCAAGTATTCATCGGTCGCCAAGCCCCTATCGTTGTGTTTCGGACGTTCCGGTAGCCTAACTTTCCCGATCCAAGTGCAATATGGCGCCATCTTCGACCTCATCGTCGTTCTGGTTGGTAATAAGAATCAAGTTGTCAAAGTGATCGCGCCTAAAAAAATTATCTCCCGGGCGTTTCTTGCCTGTTCTTTT
This sequence comes from Opisthograptis luteolata, assembly GCA_931315375.2. Lineage (NCBI taxonomy): Eukaryota > Metazoa > Arthropoda > Insecta > Lepidoptera > Geometridae > Opisthograptis > Opisthograptis luteolata. Next base: position 9,602,222 of record OV928036.1, on the reverse strand, counting down.
GCCGGCACAAGGAGGTTGGAACAGGCGTAGCTAGTTTTAAGGTGACATTTTTGACTTTCGGTGATTTAGGGTCAAACGCCACCATGTAAAATGCAATAAATGTTATGTTTCTATAGATATATTTTGTCTTCTCTTTGTCAGGACAAGTCGAAAGAATCGGCATCCAACACGAACAGATGGAGGTACAGAGTCCAGGAAGAGGACGACAAAAAATCCGACGGCATTCTAGGACAGTTTGTCGTGCAGTACGATGTAGAACGGCCCAAAGATGGCGAAATTCTGGTAAAATAGTGTATTTTGTGTAATATAAAAAAAATATATTGGCTCCAATTCAATCAACTAGTACCTAATAAGAATAAAATTGTAAATATGATCGCGCCCAAAAAATTACCTGCCGGGCGTTTCTTGCCTGTTCTTTTGCAGGCGTAAGGAGGTTGGAACAGGCGTAGCTACGCTCCCGAGGTGGCGCGCGCACATCAGCGCGCCCTCGTGAAGTCCGGGGTGGTAAACATCCTACTGAGTTCGGACCCATTAGAGGGCCATCGCCGTCGGGGCCGCGGAAGAGTTCCAAATCGTGCCCGTAGCCCCGGCACAATGCGCAAGGAGGTTTTTTTTTTTTAAAAAAAAAGGCGTAGCTACGCTTAAGTTTCACGTTTTAAAGTGATCACAAATGTATCCTGTAACCCTGTCAAATAAAAATATTTGAGTTTGAGTTTGAGTTTTTACCTTCGCAGGTAAACGAAGGTTACTTCGTCCACTTCTTCGCTCCGACCTCGCTGCCGCCCCTGAACAAGTACTCGGTGTTTGTCCTCGACACTTCGGGCTCTATGATGGACCGGAAGATCATCCAGCTGCGGCAGGCCATGCAGACTATCCTGAGCGATTTGAACCCTGGCGACTATTTCAGTATTGTCGAATTCGCTTCCTCAGTGACGGTGAGCTTTATTTTCGCTTTGTACTGTGCTGTGTGATATAATGACATATCGCGGGAGTCTCACTCGGCAAAGACTTCGGCAGATCGAAGTTACCATTTTCTAGCGAATCCATTTTTCCGTGTATAATTAGCTTATTATATATATTATTATAATTAGTTGAAACTCTTGGTCCGTGGGGTCCTGCCGCTCTTATGCTTTTTAAAGAGCTCTCCAAGCGCCTCGTTGACGCCACGGGTGACCAAAGGGCTGGCGCTTACCTCGGTCAACGAATCAGCCTAGCCATTCAAAGAGGTAATGTCGCCAGTCTCTTGGGCACTCTACCTGTAGGCAGCGACCTAAATCAGGTTTTTTATTTGTAGATGTTTAGTTTTATATAGATAGTTTAGCTTTAGTATTTAGTTTAATTTTTTATCCAATTGTATATATTTGATTTGTTGTATATTTAAGTACTTTAATACAAGATAAATTAGCTTATGCATAACAAAATCTGCCAATGTATAATTTCAATGCGTCACCCATCAGGTTCACGAGCTCAAGGAGGCGGACCAGGAGCCCCCGAAGCGCACGTACTACTTCAGCGACTTTGACAAGAAGACGACGCTGGTAGCGCCCTCCCCTGCTACACCAGAGAACATCGCCAAAGCTAAAGTCATCATCAGCAGGCTTGATGCTGCCGGTGGTAAGTAACTATCAAGTACCTAGCTTTAAAGGACATAATCAGATACATAGTTGTATATATGTGGGTATTCTCTAGCACAAGAGTAGATTTTGGGATTTACTCCAGCGTGCAGATTAAAAAGGGAGGATACCTGACGTATTGATAAGTTCCCCACCGGTGAAAGTGGAAACATTATAGAACCATTTAGTCTTCCTATCATCTAATCTACCAAATCTAATAGGGTTTCCGCGACGCTCGAGTAAATCTACATTTAGCATCATGGGCTAGCTCTGGTAGCTCAGCTTAAGAATCTGTCGCCGGTGTGTTCCGGCAGCCTCACTTGAGAGCCAGTTCCCATTGCAGGCGCCATACCTTCGATCATATCGTCACTTAAAATCAGGTGACTTGTGGTCAAACGTTATCCTGTAAGAAGTAAAGAGTAAGAATATATACTTACTTAAAGTGTCCAGGCTGCATGGGTAATAAGTAATGTAGGTAGGTCATAAAAACTCCAAAATGTGTTATCTGTCTGTCTGCCAGAGCTATGTAAGTAAAAGTTGTTTGTACGTATTACTTATTTTTATTTATATAGAGTAAAAAATTTAATCATCACGTAGATATAGCATTATACTCATGCTTTGTCCTCGAGATTAGCAATAAAGTTTACTTGTAGTAGACACAGGGTGTCGCCAATCTGCACTGTATTTGAGATTTTTTTTTTTTTTTTTTGTGTTGGTATCACCACCTGCAATCTTCATTACACTTTTAGTGCTCCGCCAGTCCGCACGCGTCAAATTGTGCTGCGCATTTTTTTGCTCCAATACTTCCAAAACCAATAGGGGGAAACGTACTCGTGTTGTTTCCAAGGACTAAGAGTCCAAATCTAATAAAATTAGAAAGTTGGAACAAATGCTGATGCGCACACGACGCAGAGATCGACATAGAGGAACGTCAAGATCGTCGAGGAGGCTGTCGTCGGACACTTCGAGATCATCATCACGCTTGAGCTCCACATCGCGGTCGCCGCCGCGAGTTCGCGCCGGCGCCATGGAGGCGTTGCCCTTGGACTTTTAAAGTTAAAAATCTCAGGTACCCACAAATTCGTTTTGAATTAGTATTACGGCTTATTTACAGGCTTGTAACCTAAACAGGAGATGGTTGTGTTTTTACGTTATAATATAGTACTGCGGGTAGTCTGTGGGGCTATCACTTTGCTATAATTAACGTAGTTAAGCAAAAGTGGTGATGCGGGCATTCTCTGGGGATGTCACTTAACTGCTGATGCTGACGTTTATGACACATCTTATAACAGCAATAAATTACTAATGCGGTCAGCTATTAGGGCTGTCACTTTATTAATAATTGCAAAGTATTAATTTGGGAATGCGGGCATTCTTTGGGGATGTCACTTAACCAAAATATACTATTTACATATATTTCACTTGGGATTTAGTCACTCCAGGTGTACCAAAAGCATCGACCAGGGCCACATGGCCACATGCAAAAGTATTGATTTGGGAATGCGGGCATTCTTTGGGGATGTCACTTAACCAAAATATACTATTTACATATATTTCACTTGGGATTTAGTCACTCCAGGTGTACCAAAAGCATCGACCAGGGCCACATGGTCACATGCAAAAGTATTGATTTGGGAATGCGGGCATTCTTTGGGGATGTCACTTAACCAAAATATACTATTTACATATATTTCACTTGGGATTTAGTCACTTCAGGTGTACCAAAAGCATTGACCAGGGCCACATGGTCACATGCAAAAGTATTGATTTGGGAATGCGGGCATTCTTTGGGGATGTCACTTAACCAAAATATACTATTTATATATATTTCACTTGGGATTTAGTCACTCCAGGTGTACCAAAAGCATCGACCGAGGCCACATGGTGACAGGCATAATATGTATTAATTTGGGAATGCGGGCATTCTTTGGGGATGTCACTTAACCAAAATATACTATTTATATATATTTCAGATAATTTAGTCACCCCAGATGTAGCAAGGACCATTGACCAGGGTCACCACCGCCTCCGCCATCACGCCGTTGCCTTTCACAAGCGCGGCTGTTGCTGCTGAGTTTGCTCTCAGCTAGCGTTGTCGCCTCCCGGGCATATCAGCACCAGGCACCAGTGCCGGAAACGATCTGCTACTGCTTGTTTCATACTTGACTACGGCTATTGATGATGAACTCCTTTTAATTAGGAGATTGTCTCTCTAGGGCAAGGCCTTACGGTGAACACTTTCAACCAGACCTTGCTATCCGTCTACAGCATATAGCTAGGATGGATTTGCCAAAACATATTCGCAAGGACCTCACAGATAAGTATTTAAACTATACTTTGATTGAAGCACCCACTCTCGACCTGGACGTGGTAGTTACTGTCAACATCACTCATGTCATTGGCATCAAAGAATATTGCCCATATCAAAATATCGATATTAAGTTCATGGGCGACAGCAAAAACACTGATTCAATAATTCGAACGAGTAGCATACTGTAATTGCCTTAGAGGTCGCGACGCGACAAAGATTAATAAAGTCTTTATTTAGTGAAGGTTTAGCTGAAACATTAAAGGCTGACAAAATTATATCTACATATATCGGGAGCGGGTATGAAAACAACCGCCGCAAAAGAGCCTACCTACAAATGCCCTGTCAGCTCAGTGAAGCCGTCGCCAGGTTCAGTGCAGTATCACAGCCACAACCACCGTTAGACACGGTAAAATATGCCGGTAGGCTTTCATACTTTTGCGATCAATAGTCACTCATTACGCGTGAGTCGCGTGACGGTATGTTTTTATGATGGGTAGATATCAAATATCTTTTTCTCGAACAAACAAATGTTCTTGCGAAAAGAGCACTTTCCGCTATGGCAAGACTTTAGCACGAACTTTCGATTCGTGATCTTTTAACAATAGGCTTCCTTACGGAGTGTCAACCCTGCCAGGGTCAATTTTTTGTCACCCAAATGTGTTGTGATAAAACCTAACGGCAAAAACCAACATTTGCCATATTGAATTTAAAATCAACAAACTAATTTACGATGCTTCTCATTTGAAGATCTGCGAACAGCCTTAAGACTTGTTTCCAAGGATTGTTTTATGAGTACAGTACGGTACAGTACGCTTACATGATCACTCCTAAATATCTCAGAGTTTAATTTAATGAAAAAATAAATGAACTAAATGTTTTACCATTTGGCCTAAGTACTGCCCCTTTTTTGTCTTGGCGAAGTTTAGGACTACCAGTTGACAGTTGACTGACATCTTGCGGTCATTTATCAACAATGTATATTTATATTATTATGCCACTATTGTTATCTAATAGTCTAGAATAATGTTTGGCAAACATTAACGTCACAACTAAAACTTTTAAAGGCTTATTTTTAAAGCTGAAAAGAATGACCTTTTTATGTAAATGTCTAGGCTTCATAAACGACTCTCATAATTTACAAGTCTCCTTACCTCAAGAAAAGGTTACAAGAATCAAAACTGAAATCAACAAGTTTCATAGTTTTAAAAAACACGGTAAGGTTAGAGAATTCACTCGTTTAGTGGTACAACTGATCTCCGCCTGTCCTGTCGTTTAATACAGTTGTTTGCGAAGGAACTAAAGGGATGTAAATATTTAAGTCTAAAATATGAAGAAAACTATGAAAATTACAGGAGTTTAACATCGTCAATTTTGCCAGATCTTGTGGGGTGCTCACATGCGATCATTCACCCTTTAAATGTCGTTAAACAAAACGACTTTAATTCCTAAGTTTATGGCGATACCTCAACTGTGGGATGGAGAGCTGCCGGTAGTAGGGAACGTGCTAGTGGTATGTGGACGGAAAGTAAATGTTTACCTTTTGAACTTAAAATCTTTGCGTAATTACAACTTCCAAATTCTTTTACGGATTGTCAATATGGCTATTTCGTAAATAAATCGCATGGAAAGTGTTCAGTTCCCCCACCTCACAAAGGTTACTCGAAAAATCTGGTAGCGGTGTGAGGAACGTAATCTAATTGTGTTTGCCCCTACATTAGTTCAGTTAAAAATGATGTCAAGGATGTGCAGAATCACGATGCGTCCATCCAGATATTGAATAGGGCTAGTTAGAGAGACGAGACGCTTTTACAATAGATGCATTTACAATTGCCTGGTCAAATCTTTGTTTCTACAGTTTTCTACCCTTTTTCCGTTATTCTGAAGGCATTAAGGAAAATAGTTGATGACAAGGCTAAGGGAATCATGGTTGACCATTTTGGCAACTATGGTATTCTTTATTTTGTCTTCTTATTTCAGAACCGTTAATTGGTCTTTAAGCCCCCTGACACGTTCATCATTTCCCATTCCAGCAATCAAGATGTGCTCTGGTTGCCGGGATGTTATCAGGCCGCCAGTTTAGGAAAAAGGTTTCTGATAACACTTTAAATCAGTATGACACATGTCTTAAAAGGTGGTTCATATTTTGCAAAACCAATAAAATTAATATATATGTGGGATACTATAATGTTTTTACTGCAAACATATGGGTGCAAAATACAGAACTTTAAATAGTTGTAAGTCAGCGCTTTCTCTTGTTCTTGGCCAAGAAATAGCCAATGATGATCATATCAAGCGTTTCTTTAAGGTTGCTTTTTAGATTACGTCCACCATTGCCCAAATATAACATCGCATGGGGCACATCTATTGTACCCAACTCCTTAACAAGCTGGTACCTTAACCAGAAATTAATTACATTTAGAAAATTATTAATAAAATTAGCAACTTTACTCCTGTTGAGAAAACGAAAAAGAACATAAGAGTTCAAACTATAACTAGAATTAACATAAAAAATATTGAATTCTTACCAAATAAGATTAATATTAAAATACCTGACTTGATAAAATCCTCCCGTCCTGAAACATCACAGTCTGTGTTGTTTTTTTCCTACTTTTCATGAACTCCAGAAATATGTTTTGTTGTTAGTTGGTACATTGAGCTATGATCCTTATGTGACACAAACCTTGCGTAGTGATGATAATTTAATAAGTATTGAAAATCCTTATTGTTCCATAATATCTCAGACATTGAGCAGATGGATAAAATTAACAGTTGTGGAATAGATGTATTCATCGTTACGCCCATAGCACAACTCTTAGAATAGAGCGGTAGCTCCAAAAACGTTTGATACATATTTGGATAGAAAATATAATTAAGATTGCTAATAATGATTATTCTTTTGCAAGAAATATCATAACTGTTTAATTAGGTTATTATATATACCTACTTTAAAAAGAGTATTATGTTTATAGTATTATTATGTACTTAAGCTATATTTCAATTTACTCTCTCTGAATGTTGATATTTTCACTCTCAACATCTACAAGTAAACTTTATTGCTAATCTCGAGGACAAAGCATGAGTATAATTAATGATTAAACGAACTTACCTGTACGTGAAGTTCTATCATAATTATACGAGGGCTTTGTCCGAAGAGATTAGCACCCCACCCACCCCATTTAGCATTATCCCGAGTAATGAAGTAGTACTATTAATGTATCGTTGGGTAGAGGTTATTATATCAACTCACCTAATATAGTATACATTCAAATATCAACATTTAATTTTATAAAAAAGATAATAATACTATAAATATACGTATGCTCTAAACTAAATGAAGATTGCAGGTGGTGATACCAACACAAAAAAAAAAAAAAAAAATCTCAAATACAGTGCAGATTGGCGACACCCTGTGTCTACTACAAGTAAACTTTATTGCTAATCTCTTCGGACAAAGCCCTCGTATAATTATGATAGAACTTCACGTACAGGTAAGTTCGTTTAATCATTAATTATGTAGATACCTAATAATACCTGTACCTAAAGAGATAAAAATCTGCATCGCAGCACGATACAGGAAAGGGCAAGCGCGATGAATGACAAAATTGCATAGATACTGTTATTTATTTAATGTTAGTTCTGATGATTCGCACGATTTTAGTAGTTACGGAAAAACCAAATACATAAAGAAACCCGTTTTTGAGTCGTTTTTCTTGATTAGCTCTTTTGAATAACTTTTTGTAACTTTTTAACCTTCACGTAAAGCGTCATCGTCAATAATATCATATGATCACTAGCAGCCTTACTTATAGGCTTCCTTCGCTTACGATCTTGTGCGCATATTGCTCATCACATTCGTTCGCAAGTGTGGAACGACCTTCCATCGTCTACCACAAAAAAAATACCACCCACGTGCCCTTGTTTAGCTCACTATCCATCAATGTTCACCTAGCTACCTATCAAGTTAAGAATCAGTCGCCAAGCACCAGTGAGTTCCTGCTGCCCCACTTGTGAGCCAGTTTCCAATCCAAGTTTAGCGTGGTGCCACCTTCGACCACATCGTCACCTAACATCACGTGACAAGTCAAACGTTACCTTGTAAGAAACAAAAGAAAATCTCCCTCCCAGGATTGTGTTAAAGTCAAAACTCCACTCTACCTGACACCACTTCGCCTTACCACGTATCCCTTACTCATCAAGGAGCTAAATTCCCTGATGCCTTTGAACACTTTACAGGAATCTTCTTAAAGTAAATACTTATGGACCGTAATCCATCAAGCCTGCCAAGCGGTCTCCAGTATGATAAACCCTATATTTTGTATCCCCAGGTACTAATATTGCTAGTGCTCTGGATGTGGCCGTGAACCTCGTCCACAAGCGCACTGAGTGGGGCAAGAAGACGCCTAAAACCAACGACACTGCAGAGGCTAGTACAAGTAGTACAACAGAAGTTGCGGCTGTCGACCCTAAGGATGCAGAGATATACGATGTTGAAAGTAAGTCCTTAAAAGTATGCTGATAAGAAACGATATGCTTCAAGTTACACAACGTGTGTTAATTATTAATCAGTGTGTCAATAGCTAAGCAAAGAGTGATACGCATGAGTGCCTAACCCACTGAGGATCTAAAAGCAGGCTAGGCAGGTACCTAAAGGTTAAATTAAATCGACTTATGCTTAAAATTAAATTTATAGGTGGTGGTACAGAATTTTGTATTAAATATACTTGAAAGGAGGCTTTTGGCCTCAAAAACCCAAAACAAAATTGTTTAGGCTCATCATCATTATAACACTCATAGTAAGTGACGTATTTGTATGAACGGACAGCGTCAAATCGATTATCGCTTGAGGGTCATTCTAGAACACGGGCATTAAAGTGCGCCACTGAACCTGACTTTCAGACTCTTCTGCTCCTCTCATCCAACTGCTACCAGCCATTTCTTTTGCCGGCGTAAGGAGGTTGAAACAGCCGTAGATATACAATAGACAATAATCATTTGTAGCAAAAACCAAATGATAAAAAAAATAATGCATAAACTTACACAAACAGAACTGTAATTAAAAAAATACCTTTAGACTGTTATTTTTGGCGTAGTGATAAACCCTTGCTCAATGAACAATATGTTATTCTAGAAATGAAGACCCTCGAGCCCATTATTATCTTCCTGACGGACGGTGACCCAACTGTGGGCGAGACGAACCCCAGCACCATCATGACTCAGCTCACTGAGAAGAACTACGGAGAAGACAAGGCCACTATCTTTTCTTTGGCTTTCGGTGAGACTATTCATTTGTTAAATTAAATTTGTTTTTTGAAACACTTCTGTTATTATTCTTTTGTTTATTCGTGGTAAGTATTCAAAGATTAACCAATCAGCAGTCATGCTTCAGTTAGCCAATGCTAATCTACCCGTAATGGCCGATTTAGACTATTTTTAACCCCCGACGCAAAAAGAGGGGTGTTATAAGGTTGACGTGTCTGTCTGTCTGTTTGTCTGTCTGTCTGTCTGTGGCACCGTAGCTCGCGAACGGATGAAGCGATTTCTGTTTAGTTTTTTTTTGTATGAAAGGTGAGTTACGGGCGAGTGTTTTTAGCTTTGTTGATGAACCTCGGTCCAAGATGTCGGGAGTTTTTAAATTTATAGTTATTTTATTTTTTACTTTTAACTTACCTTTCAAACAAAACTAAATTGAAATCGTTTCATCCGTTCGCAAGCTACGGTGTCACAGATAGACAGACAGACAAACAGACAGACAGACACATCAAACTTATAACACCCCTCTTTTTGTGTCGAGGGTTAAAAATAATCTGTATTGACAAGTAAGACGTACAACCTTTAATAATGCGCAGGTGAGGATGCTGACCGCAAGTTCCTGCGCAAGCTGTCCCTCCGCAACGACGGGTTCATGCGGCACATCTACGAGGCGGCCGACGCGGCGCTGCAGCTGCAAGACTTCTACAGGCAGGTGTCCTCACCGCTGCTCGCGGACGTGCAGTTTATCTACCCTGGGAGCCAGGTGATTATGACAATTTTCTATCACTATCTCTATCTTCCTCTTTCTATATACGAGTTTTTGGGGTGTCTCTGAGGGATCGAATCAGGAATGAGGTAATCCGTCAGAGAACTAAGGTCACCGACATAGCTCACAGAATTAGCAAGCTGAAGTGGCAGTGGGCTAGTCACATAAGCCGCCGAACCGATAACCGTTGGGGTAGGCGTGTTCTTGAGTGGAGACCTGGCGACTTGGCACACGTAGTGTAGGACGTCCTGCGACAAGGTGGAGCGACGACTTGCGCCGAGTGGCTGGCAGTAATCGGATGAGAAGAGCCGAAGACCGGGCTCAGTGGCGTACCTTGGGAGAGGCCTTTGTCCAGCAGTGGACGGATACAGGTTGATGTTGATGATGATGATGATATACGAGTCATCATCATCAGCTTTTACGTGCCCACTGCTGGAAATCTGGCCTTCTCTCAGAGAGAGAGAATGGGCTGTTATCTACCACGCTGGCTCAGTGCGGATTGGTAGATGTCGCATGCCATGTTGTGGTTCTTGGACATGCCGGTTTCCTCACGATGTTTTCCCTCACCGTTTTGAGTGATGGTAAATCCGCACATAACTTAGTCATAGGTGCAGGGCCGAGAGGATTCAAACTCGGTGTCGGCGCGTTGTAAAGCGCACGCCGTTACCGTTCGGCCACCATCGCTTTTACGAGTATGGCGAGGTATATACGAGTATCTATGATGGCGAGGTATATCCGTATATAATCCGTATTAGCTGCGCCACGCAGTTTTTTTCGTCATCCCGCAGGAACCTTTTTCCGGGATTAAAAGTAGTGCATTTACTAATCCTGACTATAATCAGTACACAGATACAAATTTCATCCAGATCCGTTCAACCGTTCTGGCGTGATTGAAGAACCAACATCCGTCTATCCTCACAAACTTCAACATTCATAATATTATGTAGTATAGGATATCCTACGCAAGGAACATTTTTCTTCATCATTCATCATGCTCCTAACAACTCTAGGTATCTGTGTTTCTCGATAGCTATAATCCGGAAATATTCTAGGCGAGATAGTGAACAGGCGCCTTCTAGGCACTTGTGCTACACTGCCGACCTACCAAAAAAAAAACAATTATAAACCACACCACACTGTTTTTAACTTTTTATAATTAACCTACTATACGAGTATATTTTTGTTTTTTTTTCTGATGTTTTTTATTATGTTTTTGTTGTTGAAAACTCCGTCCTTTACTACCAGCTGGTGGGTTTCAGGTGAAGGAAGGGTCGGTGACCAAGAACAAGTTCCGCACGTTCTACGCGGGCTCCGAGGTAGTGGTGGCGGGGCAGGTGGCGGACGGCGCCGCGGAGCTCACGCCGCAGGTGCTCGGCTTCTGCGGAGTACAGGACGGAGTCGGCAGGGTGAGCACCTACGCTTACGCTTATGAATAACATTTTATTAGCACACTAGCTGCGCCCCGCGGTTTCACCCGCGTGGACTGCAGTTTATCGCAAAAAAAAACCTATATAAGAACCTTCCTTAGACTTCAACAAACACAACAAATAAAGAAATCGGTCCATCCGTTCACGCGTGATGCCGTGACCAAGGGAAATGGGGATTCATTTCTAAATCATTATAATTATATAACTCAAAGGTGACTGACTGACATAGTGATCTATATAGTATATATCTATATAGTACAGCCCAAACCACTGGACGGATCGGGGTGAAATTTAGCATGCAGGTAGATGTTATGACGTAGGCATTCGCTAAGAAAGGATTTTTATTAATTCTACCCCCAAGGGGATAAAATAGAGGATGAAAGTTTGTATGAAACTTCGTCAATTTTAAACCAATCGGGCTGAGACTTTGCATGCATAAAGCTGTAGCCCACGCGGGTGAAACCGCGGGGAACAGCTAGTTCATATATAAGATGACGGCACGGAAATCAACACAATAGCATGTTGCGCCCATCGCAGGCCGCATGGCCCTATACAACGTGTAACACAATGTCCCTATAATTCCAAAGTGAGGGTATTCTACACGTCAAGGCGAACAAAATAAAATTATCAAAAAAAAAGCATTTTTCATACTTGAAATGCTCTGCAGAGTTTCTTCCAGGAATGTACCTGACACAGCTCTAAAACAGCTGACTTTATTATTCACTGAGACACTCAAAATGAATAGGCATTAATAGGTCACTGACCTATGAAATAATAGAGTTCAGAACATAAAGGTCAAATTTTGCAGCTTTTGTAAACTTTTATTGTTATTGCTTACGGTTTTCAGCTTTTCACTTTTTCCTTCACAATTGCTGTAAGGCTGTAAGACTGCTTCATGCCAAATTTCATGACTAGGTCAACAGGATGTATATTTAGATGCCCTAGTGAAATCGCAAAATACGCGACATATTTTTTTATCGCGTTCCGTTAACTTGTAAGTTTTGTTATTTTAACAAGATCAGTATTTTCACAGCTAAAAGAGATCATAGAGTCGAGTATTTGATAGAAATTTCAACATGATACCTCAACGTGTTATTGAGAAAAAGGGTCTTGACAGTCACACAGACGGACAACAAAGTGATCCAAAGGGAACCCTTTAAAAAAAGATACATAACTAAGTACACGTTACAGACGCGTTACGAGAAGCTGCCGAAAGCGCCGGTGCCCGCCAAGCGGCAGGAGAGCTTGCCCCTCGAGAGGCTCTGGTCGTACCTCACCATCAAACAGCTGCTGGACGAGAAGGACGCGTCAGACGGTGACGACGCCAAGGAGGACGGGCCCAAGAAGAAGGCACTGGCACTCGCACTTAAGGTAACTTAAAACAGAGAAAATATATTTCACCTCACAAGCTCGGAAAGATTCTATCTATCACTAGTTGCCCCCAATTATTATTATTTATTACTAGTTTTGCCCCGCGGTTTCACCTGCGTCTTTCCGTTATCCTGCAGGAACCTTTTCCGGGCTAAAAAGTAGCCTATGTGTTAATACAGGGCAGCTATCTCCATTCTAAATTTCATCAGAATCGATTTAGTAGTTACGGTGATACTTATGTGGTAACAAACATTCACACACACACAAACTTTCGCATTTATAATATTAAATGCGGAAGTAGGAAGGTACCGTAGCACAGTCAGAGATTAGACGCGCCTCATGAAAACCACGAACCCGAACAACTTAAAGCAACATGTCGTGTTTAAACGAATATAATTTGTTGTTTCAGTACGAATTCGTCACTCCCCTCACATCCCTAGTGGTGGTGAAACCAAACGCAACGAAGGCCGTCGACGCGGAGTCCGTCGATAAACCAAGTGAGTGTTGTATGAAGGTTTGAAAATATTATATTTACACAAATAATATATTACATAAATATTACATAAATTGACTACTTAGGTATTTACAATTGTTAAGTTCTGTAAAATGTTATTTTTTTATTACAGGTTACCAGCCTTTAGCTTTCGGTGCACGTAAGTCACTTTTTCAACTCTATAAACGACAACTAAAAAGAATTGATTCAGTACGTCACATTTTGTGGTTATCTATAAGTAGGTACTTACCACAAAAGTACCTACCAACTTTAAAGATAACTATAAAAGTGACTACTTACTTTAAAGGTAACCATAAAAGTGCCTACTTACATTAAAGATAACTATAAAAGTGCCTACTTACATTAAAGATAACTATAAAAGTGCCTACTTACATTAAAGATAACTATAAAAGTGCCTACTTACATTAAAGATAACTATAAAAGTGCCTACATACTTTAAAGAATATCAATTGGGTTCGATAATTAATAATATACGACACTTGGTAGATGGAAGTGCCTTAATTCCCTACCAACTAGGTTCGAATTCTGACCGGAGAAATCGTTTGCATCAATCATGTGTGTGTGTGTTCCTTGGTATATCGATTTTGTTATCATATTATTGAGTCCTTTTTTTGGCGGAACGCTAGGGAATGGAATTTCCCTGCTGCTTTGTTTCCTGAAGGATACAATCTAGGTATCTTTAAGTCAAGAGTGAATAGGCATCTTATGGGCCAGCGTGACCCACCCTCGACTGCATCGTCACTTACCATCAGGTGAGATGTAGTCAAATGCAGGCCTATTAACTAATTTTTTTGTTGAAATGATATGCAATAACATGTTTTATGTATGCATTTGCAGCTCTATCAATAAGTTCTAGCCACAAGTACCCCGCTTCGAGCTACTCGTCGTCCCTGCAGTCGGTCGGCCTTCCGGGCCTGCCTGCTCCGCACACACCGCTCTACGCAAGTGAGTCAATAGAGAACATTGTAGTTTTTAAACGAGGTGTTAAAAGCAAATGCTACTAATACAGGGTATCACGTAATTCCCCTAAAAGGCCGGGGCGTGTTTATTCCGACCAAACATGTAAACACTTTTACGTGTGCAATCGTACATCGTATTTGAAGTCAGCGTTTTCAGAGCTGTGTCAGATGCATTTCTGGATGAAACTTTGCAGAGCGTATAACGTACGAAAAACTTGAAAAAAATCATTATTTATTGTTTTTTTTCCGCCATGACTGGAATATCCCCACTGCGGCCTTTTAGGGGTATTATGTTACACGTGTATAGTCTACTTTCCATCAAGCGCGGATCCGCCGTTGTGGGTACGGAATACGGTCACAACCCATTAGGGTTCCCATTGGGGAAGTTTTCTGTTTTTGTTCATAAAAAGCAAAGGGATCGGCTGTACAAGGTCTAGGGCGTTACACGTCTCTTTTACCTATAGGAATGCAATGTATCAATAATAAGCGAGTCTGTAATCGGACTCGCATTTTGCCGATTTTCGGGTAGCCGTGACCACAACCTTTTTCGAGGGCTGGATCCGCGTCTGCTTTCCATAGAGAAATGGGTAGTATTATAGGAATGTGATATTTTCAACAGTTCTAGATAAATAATGCACGCATGCATTTACTCTTATTTATACTGGGGCCGGGGAAAATCCTACGGAAAATATAAAACAAAAAAGATCAAAGCATCTTATTTCTAGTTAGAATATTACGAGTGGCTTCTGCAATCAGGCCAATCATACATCCATCGAAATTAGCTTTTTCGCAATGTATGGTGTCGCTTTGCGGTTGCCAATCATTTGTCTACCATTTTACTTCCCATATATACCTATTACATTTGATGCTAATTTACTTCCCATACATAACTACTTATTACATTTTCAATCGAAACAAGGGTATCATAGTGTGTATGTTCTACTAAGATTTAACAAATATAACTGACGGATTTTGCTCATTAAGCATTTACTGCTGGTCGAAATAATGCCAGCGCCAGACATTTAACGTAGACCGGAAAAAATAGCTGCTTAACTTTTAAGTATCTTAATTTATTTTCATAGTAATTATGTAGGTATGGTCTTTCTCAGATAGTTTGGCACCGGCGTTAGAGTGTGTTTGCTTGCCACCATTGCTTACAGGGGCCGGCAAACAAGTTGAGCTAATGACCTTGGCTGCGCAGAAACTATTTTTAGAAGTCTTAGGTGGATCGAAGGGTGCACGGGGGGAGTTTACCGAAATGCGTGATGCGCCTAATTGGTTAATCAGCTTCCCGCGCTGTGTTCACGTCACTTTTGCATCCAACTATGAACTCGAGCGGAACTGCACATGCGCGAACTTTCCCCTTCCACGTCACTTTTGACTCAACTTGTTTGCCGGCCACTGTACTAATATTTGCTAAAGTGGAACCATTTCGTTGCCTATTAGGTCAAGCGTTGTCGCAAGACAGTTTCGTGGAACAAGAAGAGGAAGTACTGGACTACGATTTCGGCGTACCGCAGCAAGGTTAGAACAAGGGTACCCAATCTACCTTGCTATAGACTCCGAATTTATTATATTGGTCGCCTTACGGTGAAACCAAACGAGCGTAATTTTATGAGTCGTGAGTTGCAGAATTTCGGTAGCATAAATTCTGCTGCATTCGGTTTCATACAAAAAGGCACGACGACGCAAAATGAGTTGTCTGCTTCAGTTTAACGTAAAATGAGCGACCGAAAATACGCGACTCACGACTCACAAAATTACGCTCGTTTGGTTTCACCCATAGTTTCAAAAACTCAGTTTTAGAAATCGTTAATTCAATGATGTCAATTCTGTTGTGAATTTTTTTAAACTAAACTGAATTTCACAGATATAAAAGTTCTGTTCCTTTTTTTACTTCTAGAGTCTGAAAAGGACAGCAATACTTATAGAACTATAAAATTTAGTTTAGTTTTGGAAAATGCACAACAGAATTAGCTCCAATGTCACAGAGTAACCATATTAACAAACGGGGTGGGGCGGACGAGATAAAATTGTCGTAGTAGCCTCCTGACTAGCATCTTTTTAATTTGGCGTGCTTCAAGTAATGTTAATCATAGATATGATAATTTATTTAAATGTCTTCCGTTGCAAAATAGTGCGGTAAATCCCAGTGGAATCAATAGGGTTGTGGCGCAATTGCGACGCAAACAGTCTATTTTTCAGTTTTAGCGACATACCTATTTAAAAAAGTTACAGTACCAAACTACCATACTGCCAACTTATTGTTTAACGTCAATTTTAAATTCTTACCTCTAAATTGCGTTGTACTTTCGTCACAGTTCTATGTAGGTACGTTTGTAGGAATTCAACACATAATATGGCGACAGCATGATAGTAATGGCGTTTTTAATATAGGTTAAGAAATATTACGTTAAAATATGTTAAGAATTATGTACCTACTAATGGTAGCATGCCACCTTTCATTCCATATCCCCAAACAGCATTTCACAGGTGACCATTTTGAATTTGTGCAGCTTGGAAGCTTGAACTGATAAGGTAAATAAATATGTAAGATTTATGTCTAGTCTATGTAATATCCCTGATTCGCTATGACCACCAAGAATCCTTGCCAATAACGTACGTGTAACGTCATTACGAGCTTTAGCGGTCATCCCACAGAGTACATTTATATCTGAGGTCATCCCACGCAGATAACGTAACGCGCCAAAACGTTACGTGCATATATGGAAAAAGGGTTAATTATGTTATGTTGTTAGTGTTTGATAATTTAACTGGAATTAACTAATTGGGGGTTACTGAACACAAACTTTGGGTTGAATCGGAACTTTCATAACACTGCTTAGGTATCGCATGTTTATGATAATCTATATGTTCTTACATAATTTACTTTTGTATTTCCCTCGCTGCTAAATGTAATGTGTTGTATGTTGTTCTACTTACTTCGTATACGTAATTAAAAAGAATTCATTCCTATCTTTCCATCGTTGTACAATTTTTGTTAGAAAAGTCAAAATTTAAAAAAAAACAGTGGACGGATTTCAATGAGTCTTTCAGAGTTTGATAGCTTGGGTTTCAAAGTTAAACTGTATTTTTATATCATCGCCTGTGGCATGACTGCCGGTGTAAGGAGGGTGGAACAGACGTAGTCAATTTTAAGTTTGAGTGATCGCACTTGTATCGTGTATAATGTTTAATGTATATCCTAATAAATAAACATAGGTATTATGATTTTGATCAAAGCACTGAATCAGCCATGAGGTAAAGCGCGGGAGTCGAACCGCGAACACGAATTTAATGGCTTAACTAGAATCTAATGGCATATGTTCTTCAATTGCTAATTATTTCTTTATTAAGTATATGGTTCGATAAGTTTCATTAATATTAATTTATATTTTAGGTAATCACAATATGATGTCCCGAGTGTCCTACATCGGTGGCTTTAGCGGTTAGTAATAAAAATAATAGTACGATTACTAAAAATGCAGTGCTGCACAGTTTGAAATTGTTTACAGTCGCTAACTTAGGGTGAAACCAAACGAGCGTAATTTTGTGAGTCGTGAGGCGCAGAATTTCAGTAGCAAAAAGGCAGTTGGTGCCACACAACGACGTAAAATGAGTTGAAAATTCAGTTGAACGTGAAATGAGCGACCGAAAATACGCGACTCACGACTCACAAAATTACGCTCGTTTGGTTTCACCCTTACATAGAGGGCATCCAGGGGAGTGGAGACAAATGAATGCCAAGTCATTTACTGTCTGATTTTTACTTCCCGCGCTCTGCGATTTAGAACGCATGCTTGGGCGACGAATGTGAACACGATTGAAATAGGAATGATAAGTCACAATAAACATGAAGATCTTTACATCATTTCTTTCCCCTTTTGTATTAATTACAAATTATATTTCATATCCTCTGCCTCTATCTATTATTTTGCCCTCCTCCTCTTTAGTGACCCTAGCTGGTGATGTCGACGCTTTGTTTTCCTTCACATCACTTCACTGCTTTACCGAGTCATACACGTTCGATCATGTAGGTAAAACAGAAACAAGTAGATATACAGGGTTATTTGAAATTAGCGCATAACCTCTTGCAGGTAGCCTCTCTACATCAATATCAACAACATTTGTTCTACGACTAACCTGTATGTATGTCAGATCGGATAAATTAAGTAAAAGTTATGTTTTTATATAGAATGTGTTTGCCTATGATTATATAACGCCATATATCGATTTATTTGAAAAAAAAAATTAATTTGATTTTCTTACTTAAAACCTTGTTTTTTTTACAGGAATACACAGTTATCCACGGCCGTTAAGCTTCAGTAAGTATATTTCCGTGCCTACTTGTATATATATATTTTTGCTTTTTATAAGTTCTTACTATTATTATTAAAATGAAATAAGCATGTTTGAATGTTATTTGGCTACAGTAGCAAGAAAATATTCCTCTGACGTTGTCGACGAAGAAATGTGACGGTATGGATTTCTTGTTTATTTTATTGTGTGTCCAACTATATTATTACTACTAGTACGAGTACAATAGTAATAATTATATTGTCACCCTATCGATATTCTGTCCTATGTAGCTAAAGCTATCATGTTGTCGCCATTTAGTTAGGTAGCTCATCTATGTAAGTTAACCAAAACTCAACCAAATATACATACGCGTAATGAATTTACTAACAATAACTTATTATCTGAAGGTAAGATATTCGTTAATACTTTACCTTTTGTGCAGGTACGATCAGCAACGAAAGTCCCTGTTCACACTCAATTTCCCAACATGTACCAGATAGTTGATATTTGGTGTTAAAGATGCTCATGAATATTAGAATGAAATCTCTAACAGAATAGGGCATAGTCACAATTAGTAACAGCCCTTTTTTTGTTTGTTGCTGACCGTACAAAAAATTACAAGAGACGAGATGAATTTATGGCGTGTCGATTGTCGAATAAAGCCATCCACTCACGAGTCGTAAACGTATCGTAAAAACGCAACGAGTACGAGACCAGCAGTGCGATTTTAATTCACACGGAAACTCTTCCAAAAACGGATTCAGAAAAAATCCTTCAAATTTTTTTAGACACGATTCATTAATCTGAATATTTAATTTGACAAACCAGCTGCTCAATCACAGAAAAGTTTCCGCCACCTATTTGCTCACGGAAACGTTCTCTTGAGGCAAAAGTGACGTCGAATCCGACACGGAAACTTTCCGAGTGAATTAGAATCGCACTACTGCAGAGCAATGAAAATCTACGCTTCGCTGCAATGCCACACCGCTTCGACAGCGGACTTGTGCTCGTAATCTCGTATTGCTCTCGTACTACGCGCGTCTTACGATACGCTTACACTACGACGCCGTGCGCAGGGGGTAAATAATATGCTATCAACCGTGTAGATTTTGAATAAAGTTGAAGATTGAATCATTAATCCCGATATTGCAAGCAGTTTATTCTGTATGACTTGTGCATTCTTCACCGATGTACTAACACTGAGTTGGGTGTGCAGACGCGTTGTCGACGCCGGTGCTGCCGGTGGCGTTTGATTCTTTGGACTCTCCCACTACTGCGCCGTCAGTGCGGTCCATCGACGCGTACCACCTGCAGGAGTACAGCTGGGCGGAACCACTCCTGAACGTGACTGCGGACGCGTTGGTCCTTCAGGTCAACGGCACGGATCTATTCTTGAAACTTACCAAGGATGCCAGTGTAAGTGCTGATGTTGTTATGTTTCAGTTAGCTATCTGAAGAAAATTAGTGTACACGATCAACTTTCCAAAAGTGTATCAGATCAACCAAGTTTGGTGTTCAAAATAAAAATAACGCCCAAACAATCACATAGCTCTGATTCCTAACAAGAATTCCCTGTATTTAGGGTATCAGATAGTTCGCCGATCAAGGATCTACAATCTATATACTTACTATATATATAATATTATAAAGCTGCAGAGTTTGTTTGTTTGTTTGTTTGTTTGTTTGAACGCGCTAATCTCAGGAACTACTGGTCCGATTTGAAAAATTCTTTCAGTGTTAGATAGTCCATTTATCGAGGAAGGCTATAGGCTATATTATATTTTAGGCTATATTATATTTTATTTCCAAAAAAATTAGGGATCCGTAAGAAAATTGCTATTTTGCAACCCAAGGTGTGAAATCGAAAACCTATTTTTGCGTGCGCTGCAAAAACTATTGACACTAGAACAAAATAATGTATTACGGGTTTGTAGGTCTCATTTAGATCTACAAAAAAGTCCGCGAGAGCATATGTCTAACTATTATAGTTATGCCACAATAAGTGATCTTTTATTTTAAAAAAATAATTTTTAATGCCACCGCTAGAAAAGGCTCTTTATTTGTATCTTGGTATTAATCCTTATCAAAATAAATTACTTCTTATTCAAAACTGCTTCAATGCCTTTATATAACTTTTTGAATTATTCAATTCGGACATTCCATTCGAAAGATATCACGAGTTTAAAAATGTAAGTAGTAGTAGAAAAATAAAACCGCTGCACCGCAGCGCAGCGGGAAACGCGGTGAGGTGAGAGGGGTACCGGGAGAATCTATGAAAAAGGTAAAGTGCGGTCGCGGACCAGAAAGACCTTTAACTGCGCGGTTCAAACGTGCGGTCCAAGAAAAATTAACTTAGAATTAAAATAGGATAATGGGTGCCTACAGCAGGTAACGCGTTGAGGGGGCACCGAAGTGCGGGAATCATTTTGGAGTATACGGAATATATACGCTATCGCTCCTAAACTACTTCAATGTGATCGCGCCAAAAAAATTACCTGCCGGGCGTTTCTTGCCTGTTCTTTTGCCGGCGTAAGGAGGTTGGAACAGGCGTAGCTAGTTTTAAGTTGACGTTTTAAAGTGATCACAATGTATCCTATTGAATAAACATATTTTTGATTTTGATTTTGATTTTGATTACTGAACCGATTTAAATGAAATTTGGTATAGAGATAATTTGAACCCCGGGGAAGGACATAAGATACTTATTATCGCGATAAACTGTAGCCCACGCGGGTGAAACCGCAGGGAACAGCTAGTGCTTTATAAAATTGTAAAAATGGGCATGTTCATGTTTTACTTTTGTTGCTGACTGTACTATTTGACAGAATTGTATAGAGGAGTTCTTTTTTTCACTTTACAGTCTAGAAGGACTGAGTGAGATACTACTGAGGAGAGGGCGGCAAAAAATCATCAGCCTATACTCTAATACCACCCCTCAAGTTAAAAGTCTATCGCCAAGCCCCTATCTGTGTGTTCAGGCAACCTCACTTGAGTGCTGTTCCCAATCCAGGTGTAGCGTGACTTAGACCTCATCGTCACTTAGCATCGGGTGACTTGTGGCCAACGCTACTCTGTAAAAAACAAAAAAAAGTAATCCGCCACTGAGTCCACTTGATGATACTGTAACATGTGTACAGTGGCCGGCAAACAAGTTGAGCTAACAACCTTGGCTGCGCAGAAACGATTTTTAGATCTCATACGTGGATCGAAGGGTGTGCGGGGGGAGTTTGCCGAAACGCGTGCGCCTAATTGGTTAATCAGCTTCCCTCGCTGTGTTCACGTCACGTTAGCATCCAACTACGAACTTGAACGGAACGTTCTCCTTCCACGTGACGTTTGGCGCGACTTGTTTGCCGGGTACTGGCCGCTACCAAGCGTTTTGTTCATTGTTGTTGCGCACTTGCACAGGCTCCCCCGGCGGCGGGCGCGCCGTGCGCCGCGTCCGTGGTGGGCGCGGCCGGCGAGTGCGTGTACCTGACGCGCTGCGCAGCCGCCAAGAGCATCACCGCCGACGTGTACAGATCCACCTACTGCTCTCTCGACGGGTAAACGTTATATCATTACTTATTAATTTATTTAACCTATCCATACTAATCTGACCCTATTAATACTCTTATTATAAATTTATGAATTTGTTGTTACTCTTTCACGCAAAAACTACGGAATGGATTTTGTTAAAATTTGATGTGGAGATAGTTCAAACGCTGGAGAAGAAAAGAACGTAGGATACCTTTTATCGCGATAAAGTGTAGTCCGCGCGGCTGAAACCGCGGGGCGTTATAAATGCAAAAATTGGCAGTTTGATTGTTACTCATTCATGACTAAACGACTGAACCGATTTTGACGAAATTTGGTATGGAGACAGTTTGAACCCTGGAGAAGTAAATAGGATGCTTTTTATCGCTTTATACTGTAGTCCGCGCGAGTGATACAGGATACTGCAGCTATTGATTTATAATAATATGTACTTCGTACTGGATTTCACGATCCGACCACTCGCTCTGTTCAACTGAACTGAACTGCAATCCGTACATTTAGTTTAGTGTGGCTTCGTTTGTATGAGAAAATAAAATGAAGTATAAGTAAATGGGTATGTATGAAGCTGAGTGATGAAACAAGTCTCTCGCCTGATGGTAAGCGTCACGTACGTCCACACAACAGTTCAGGGCCGCACAGGATTTTGAATGGTTCAAAAACAAGATTTAATTTTTCAGATATGCGGGAGTGTGTTGCAGTGTACCCGCTAGTGCTGACGCTACTAAGATTGTTGTATAAATGACTAATAGTGATGTTCTTAGTGTAATAAGTATAAAACTAGATGTTCTGAGTAGATACTCTTTGAAATGACTGATTTCGATGAATAGTAGGTACCTAGTGGACTTTGTAAATATGTATCAATTACCTACCTCGATGTGGTAGTGAAATATTCTTACACTCGCGCAACTCTGTATGAAATGTTGATAACACCTTTGTTGGGATAGAGTCCTTGCTAAAGTTATAAAATGTAGTCGAACAACTGTATGAATCTCACGGTGCTAGAGGTGAGTGCCATTATCAGGCATTTTGTTGTAATTAAGTGCCTTAATTATGCCGTGTTGAGAGGTGTACGACGTAGGTACATATTAATTTTGCATTTCTTATGAATAAGATGTCACGTGAAGAATTAAATAAAACATTCTTTAGACAGTTTCGTTTGTTTTTTATTTTTATTTGGTACCTACATAATACAAATGTTAATTTAATTATGTTGACTTATATATTTTTAGGCTGGGTGGTTTATTGTTTTAAAAAGTTTCTTAAAGACGTTTAATCCTCTTTTGACCCTGCCGATTGTTGTCATAAAATATCAGTATGAAGACTTAGACATTTTTCGATTCTTGGCGGAGCTGAGTCAAGCAAATGTTAAAAAATATTTGACACAGTTCCTAGTGCCTGCTACATTTCTTTTCAAACCACCGGGTCTTTTAAGTGAAATTATACTACGGTACTTTTCATAAAGTGACCTTCTTCATTGTCCACATTCATCATTGACTCGAGCCAACCCGGCCAGTGGCCACACCTTTCTTTCTTTGCATAGATTAAGTAGACTATATGTTTCTTTGTTCATTGGTCGCTGTCGCTGGTCGCTGATGACTTGTGCACCAAAAGAGTAACTTTTTTTTGTACTTTAACCTCTACGACAGTGACATGCTGTTATGTGCTGACAGTAGTCTCATTTATGTTAAAACTGTCAGTCAAGTTGTCTTGCTCTTGTCGCTTATGTCAAGCAAGTCTCAGATCAGATGTCACTGATGTCAGATCTCAGATGACATGACAGTTTATTGAGTGAGTTTGAGTTATATATTTTACACGGGAGACGATCGTAGGATCAAAGTTTTGGTTTTACTGTGAATAAAAATTATAAGGTATGGTTAATTTGGCTGATGTCCTTATGATTAATACGGTGACGGAGGGGACTATGAGTTTGTTACGCAATATCGTAAGTTTCAAGTACAGTTGTGGTGGTAATGAGCAATTCTTATCTTGGTATATTATCTTCTTTCTGCCTTCTCTTATTTGATAACGTCTTATGTGCCTTTTTAGGGTGTTTTTAAGCCTAAAACTGTCGAAGTGCCACCAACAACAATAATGGTAAAATCACCGTTGTGGCAGCTCGCCCAAGAGGCGGGTCCATTCGTAAGGCTCGCTGGCCTGAGCGGCGCTGCAGCCGTGGTGCTCGGAGCTATGGGAGCACATAGAACCTTCCCAGAGACGGACACAAAAGAAGACCTTAAGAAAATCTTTGAAACTGCCAACAGATTTCACTTCCTCCATACTCTTGCTCTAGTCACTGTCCCTCTCTGCAGAAGACCATATATTGTGAGTATGAACATTTCAACAATGACTTTAATATCCGTCCGAGACATATGGTTAAGATATTTATATGGGAATAAGTTTATGTATGACAAGATGATTGTTTATATGCTTAAAAAAGTGTTTTAAAAAATTATATTGCCACCCAGAACTTTGCATTGCCAAGTCCTAAGTGTAATGTGGCTGTATGTGGTATTTGTCCATATTTGTTGTACAACTTTGGGTCAGGCTTTCTTTGTAGACATTCTAGAAAGTTTTTATCATTGTTTTATCACAATAAAACAAAATAATTTATTCATCTCTTTATTTCTCTCTAACTTCGTGGGATGATAATTATTTTGCTTGTCTATAGTTATTTAACATAAGTCTAAAGAAATAATCCTTACTTTCAGGCTGGTGCGTTCTTTATCACAGGAATGGGTTTGTTCAGTGGCACTTGTTACTACCATGCCTTCACCGGTGACCGCAGCTTTCGTCGACTCACACCTATAGGAGGGTCCTGCCTCATTCTTGGATGGATTGCAATGGTGCTGTAAGCCCTGGCATCGTTCTAATAATGTCTGTAGTACTTTTGATTGTTATTTAGGTATTTTAGTCATGTTCAAGGATATCTTAGTGTAGGGATGTTTATTTCTAGGCTTCATTCCAGTTAGTGGTTTTATGTTTCACATCACATCATGTCTTAAGTTCAATAGTCATGTCATGACATTATTGTATTGTATGAAAGTAATAAAGTCTATTAGATTGTATGTTTACATGTATTGAGTTATTATGGATTTCTATAGTTATGACATTTTACATTTCTAATATTATATTATTACTTCAATAATAATATTCCAAAATATCATTTTTTCCCCTGTTAAATATAGTTTTAGGACTGTAAAATATGGTCATTTTTTAGAGGAGTTCATAGGATTTAAGAGGTTCTTCTATATAATAGGACACATTTTTAGCTTCTGGTTCAAATTAGATGTCTACCACAAGCCTTACTTATTTACTTATTAGCAAAAAAAATTATATAAACAAATAGAGAGGTAGTTTTTCCTCCGTAAATCAATTTTTGGGTAAAAGGAGATACTTATCAATATGTTACTGAATGTGTTTTGTGATAAATAATAAATATTAATAAGTGTTCAAAATAAAATGTTGTTTATATTTTATAGGAGTAAAGCAAAAATAAATATCCTGTAATATTTATATAAACGTCAAAACTACTTTAAATGCAAAAAACAGTCAAAGGTTGTTTTGACTGCAGGCCTACAAAATACTGGCTAAAGAAGAATTAGTAATAGTAATTCTGACTTCAAGGTCAAGTAGATTTAACTAAAAAACTCTATAGCTGATGTGGTTTGCCGATGCTGCTGTCTGGTGTCTCGTACATTCTTCTCACTAAAACTTGCGAAGCCAGGACGGCCCGCTAGTACCTTTCATATAAGTAGAAAACTTCTAAATATCACATAGTTCAGTAATTTTATTACCTTGACAGGTGGAATGCGTATGTGATCATTGGATGGATTCCTTCATTGTATTGTCTACATCAGTCATACCTTTTTAACTACATGGATCAACAACTGGCGAAAAGAAGAAAACGAAATTATTAATCAATAAGTTTACATGGTTTTATTGAAATTGTTACATATTAATTTTTGCACTTTTTACTTGTTTATGATACTTAAATGTTAATCAAAACACCATTTGGTAATAAATGCTATTATAATTCGTAGGACTCTCAAGGGAGATTTTTGTGGTCCTTATCAAACAGTTTAGGTAAAGGTGCTGGTCCGTACTAAAAGAGTAAAATTACCACAAGTTGTATTTGAGAAAAAAAATGGTAGGATATAAGAACGCGCACTTTAAGACTATAATAATATTATTGTATTATTTATATATAACATGGCGGCAGCATAGGACAGTCCTCCGGCACCATGCGAAATGCAAAGATGCACACACCTCCGTCAACTACTTAGTTCCAATTCCACATTGCACACACACCAGCTACTGTCTCTCTAAAGTACAAATAAAGAAAATATACAAAGCTATCACATTAAATTAACACAAAATATAATATAAACATATTTTTGTAAACTAAAAAAATCCTATGAAAACAAAACTATAGAACGCGCAGCACTTTTAGTGTCCGTCACATTGAAATAATTCACTCTGATTGCACACAAACAGCGGTCTTCCGACACGCGCACTGTCATGATATAACACTTGATGTGTGTATTACAAACTGCATTCACACATATACACTGATCACAGTAGGGCGAGCGAGGCGCTCACGAGAGGTGGAAGGAGTGCTGCCCCTCGGAGGCGGCCAGGCGCAGCTTGGCGCGCATCACCTCGGCGCTGCTGTAGTCAGGCAGCTTCAGGTAGTTGACGCACGTCATCACGGACGGCAGGTACTCGTCAGGGTCTAGCGACGACTCCAGTGACTTGCGCACCACAGTCAGAGGCGGATTTAGCGCTTTAAAACCTGAAAGTGCACCATATAATTAGAACAACACTAGCTTTAAAATTCAAATGATTCTGAATCACTCCATTAAGATTTCACCTGAGAAGTAAACTTATAAAAGAATTACCTCCAGTAGGGAGACGCGGGCTTCCGGTGACGAACTGCAGGAAGAGGCGTTGCTCGTCGCGCGAGTACGAGGCGAGGATATCAATGAGCATACGGATGGCGCGAGACTCGGCCGTGTAGCCGTGGTCGGGCCGAATGCACTCCGCTAACATGCGAGCCTCCCAGCGCTGCTCGCGACCGCCTGCCAATGCAAAATTATTGCTATAGTAATGCAAATATATTTTCACCCGCGTGGACTACGCGTAATCACGTTTTCTTTTTTTTTCTGGATACCCTTATCACCAAGGGTTATAAAAATAGCCTTCGACCTATTCTCAGACTTTCAAATATAAACAAAAAGAATCATAAAAATCGGTTAGTCAAGCCGTTTCGGAAGAGTTCGCAAACACTTTGACACAAGATTTTTATATATTTACAAATAATTAAATCCTGTGTTCTAATAGTCATCAAGGTACTTTAAAATTCTAACTATTATGCAATCAAAAAATAACTATTGCCTACAGTATCCATCACAGTATTTTGATAGCATCTGATAGAAAATGATCATGCTATCAAGGGCCATATATACTAGAATGTACTATGAGCATAACATCCAATTCCTGAAGGTTCCTGCAGGGTGAAAAAGTGGGATATATTGAGAAGACTCTAGGAAAGAATGATAAATTCTGCGAGTGTTGAAGTCGTAACAGTTTCCTCACTGATTTAATATCTATGTTACCTTATCTTTAGAACTATATAAATCTCCCGGACATCCAGCAATTTACTTACCAGAAGAACTTCCGCAGAAAACTTGTTCCAATTCCTCAGGGTAGAATATTTTGAGATTGTTTAGGGGGAATACTGATTCGAATCCTTCTTTGAACGCTTCCATTTGTTTGGTCACACCTGCGGAATTCATAATTATTATTATTACATGAAAAAATAATATGTATTAGGTGACAAACGAACAAATGAACTGTATTTCCATAAAAATGTATTTTTATTAGACCACCGTGTGATCAGAAGTTGTATTGGGGTTGAGACACAGAAAAACAGTGAGACTTGACTTGACTCCATGTAGTGTAACGTTATCATCATTTTAGCGATCTGACCTTGTTTACAATGAGCATACGCCCTTTAGAACTCAATCGTACAAATAGCAGAGTCAAACTCAACAAAAAAAAAAGTCAAACTATTTACTTAGTACAAACTATACACTTAAAAACTTCAATGTTCTAATCACCAACCCCCTTACGCGGGCAAAACATTTACAATTTGTTTGAATTGGAGCAACGGACGGCAGCAGTCGCACGGCTTACCTACTACTAATACTGTTTTTGCACGCGGTGTGAACGCTAGAGACGCCTACACTCGATTTAATAATTTAATCGTTTTGCTTTAGCGTTGTTAGTGTACCTTCGTAGAGCAGCCAGTGTGAGACGAGATCGATGTAGTTGTGCAGGTTGTGCGCCGTGACGGGCAGGTCGCGGCCGCCGCGCCGCAGCTCCGTGCAGCCGTCGCCGGGCAGGATGAAGTCCAGCCCCAGCTCCTCGATCGGGCACCCGTCCAGCTCCAGACCGCTTATCTGTTAACGTTGCAGTGAACGAGAGTTAACAAATGGAGCTCCAACATCAAGACTGTAAAATTTAGTTATTTCTTTATGAAATATTGATCACTTCCCTACGAAGGCATAGTTACACAGGTGCTGCAAGTGTCACAGTGGGACACATATTTTTAGTCGAAACTATGTTAAATGTAATTTTACTATCCACTCAAAAAGGTTAATTAAAATAGGGAAGTTTTATGATATTTAAATCTAATGCAAACGTGACAATAAACAAGGTCTCATGTTGATCATTCAATTTATAAACAAAGTAAAGCATGTCACAAAGGGCGGTCTTATCGCTCAAAGCGATCTCTTCCAGACAACCCAAAAGCAGGGGCATAGTACAAAACGTGAGTTTTCTTTGCATTTTAGACCTATCTTGGTTTGTACGTCCATCCCTTGTATGAGATAGACGATATCAAGACTAGTAACGGGCGTCACTCGTCCTGGTCGGTGGTGTGTCTCGGGTCCGCGGCGCAGGCGGCACAGCGAGCGCCACAGCTCGGGCGCCACGTGCCGCACGTGCGACAGGGACAGTGATACATCGACGTATAACGTGCGTCACTTGTCCTTACCATCTGCGTCCTCTGGTCGGTGGTGTGTCTCGGGTCCGCCGCGAGGGTGCGGGCGCGCTCTGCCACGCGGCGCAGGCGGCACAGCGAGCGCCACAGCTCGGGCGCCACGTGCCGCACGTCCGCCAGGGACAGCCGGCGGTACATCGACGTATAACGTGCGTCCCTTGTCCTTACCATCTGCGTCCTCTGGTCGGTGGTGTGTCTCGGGTCCGCGGCGAGGGTGCGGGCGCGCTCCGCCACGCGGCGCAGGCGGCACAGCGAGCGCCACAGCTCGGGCGCCACGTGCCGCACGTCCGCCAGGGACAGCCGGCGGTACATCGACGTATAACGTGCGTCCCTTGTCCTTACCATCTGCGTCCTCTGGTCGGTGGTGTGTCTCGGGTCCGCGGCGAGGGTGCGGGCGCGCTCCGCCACGCGGCGCAGGCGGCACAGCGAGCGCCACAGCTCGGGCGCCACGTGCCGCACGTCCGACAGGGACAGCCAGCGCTGCTCGCCCACCAGCCAGCGGTACATCGACGTCGACAACGGAATGTCCACCTGACGCGTCACGGGATATTTAGTCAGTGATGTTTTTGAGGAAACAGAATTGGAATCAACTATGTGGTATATTTTTGCCACGAGGGAAAGACAAGTTTTAGGTGGAAAAATTAAGTCTTGCTATAACATAGATATCGAAATTGCGTCATCAAAGTTACATGGTGATCTACACTAATATATTAGACCTGTCAAACTTAGTTTAGTTTTAGAGAATGCGAAACCGAATTGTCACCATTATTTTCTTTCTTTCTTCAATCTACATTTCTCTATTGCGCAAGTGCCTTCCAACTATCTGTAGAACGAACAGTAGTAAGTGTGTATCTCACCATCCTGCTGTCCATGACCGCCTTGGCCATGAACTTGCCGAGGAAGCGGAACTTGGCCTTGACGCGCGAGAGGTGCGAGGCGCGCACGTTGCGCCCCACCGCCGCGGGGAACAGCCCGCACGGCCACGACACGTACGTCGCGTCCGGCGCCGGCGACGGGATCGACGTTTCCTAGTAATAAAATAACAAATAAATCAGCGCATTCAGGGTCTACGGCCTTCTGCCACGTATTGTGAGATTCGGCTCGTAAACTTTACATAAAGCATCTCTGGTGGATACAATTTGGCAGACATTCGCTCCTATATTATTGCGAACATTGTAACCGCTGATGGCGATTGGCTTTCATGAACCGGATTATTGAATAACCCAACTTTCTGATAAGAACCATAAGGGCCTTAACTTTTTAGGTAACATTTCACATAGCTGTAAATACTTGAAAATTTCGATTTTGGCGCTTACCTTTTCGAGATCGGATGGTTCTGGCGAGCGCTCGTCGTCGAGACTGAGCGCGTCGCGGACTGAGGAGGCGAGCTCCGTCACCGGTTGGCTCTTCACTATCTCTCCGCCGAAGGAGGTTGGCTTCTGCTTGAAGTTCTCGCTGCCGTGCCACAGATCCAAGTCGGCGCGTTGCAATTCCTGTTTGAATAAGAATAATTTATTTGCAAATTAACTACAACAAATTTATTGTTGCAAAATGGCCTCAACTTAGCGTTTTGCTGGTCTTTAGTTTTTTTTTATTTGAAGCTGTTTTGATGACATCACTGGCATGAAGGTAACTCATTTTTGAGTTGCTTTAACCCTAGCGTATTTATGTGCATCGGTAGAGCATTAACAACTTTATTACACGCAGCATGGCATCGCTTCTGGTACAACGTTGTCCTAGGTCACGTATCAGACGTTACAGTACCTGCGCCATGAGCGCGTAGAACTCGAGCGTGGGTCCCAGGCCGGTGCTGACCTCGTTCTCGTACTGTATCTCGAGCAGCGCTTTGGAGTGTGCGAACACGTGCATCACGTGCTCCGCCTGTCGCAGCACGTTGTGCCGCTGCACCGTGCGCTTGCGGCGGAGTCTTAGTACTAGGGTCGCGTATCAAATACGTCACCGTACCTGCGACACGAGCGCGTAGAACTCGAGCGTGGGCCCCAGGCCGGTGCCCACTTCGTTCTCGTACTGTATCTCGAGCAGCGCCTTGGAGTGCGCGAACTCGTGCATCACGTGCTCCGCCTGCCGCAGCACGTTGTGCCGCTGCACCGTGCGCTTGCGGCGGTCGAGGCGCGGCGCCACGCGCTCCTCCGCGCCGCCTCCGCCCGCGCCGCCCCCGCCCGCCGCGCCGCGCTCGCCGCCCGCCTCCAGCAGCCGCTGCAGGGCGCGGTCGCGGTCGAACGACACCACGTAGAACAGAAGGTGGCGGCACTCGAACGGGAACACGAACGGACTGGAACGGAGTGTCAAGTTGGAATCATTTGTTCAGCTTGTGGCCGTAGATACAATATTGGTGCAGATTAAAAACATAAATTTAAAAAAAAACCGCTCATACAAACTTGTTTTTTTTTTGGTACTACACAGAGGTCAACGGGAAGTACCCTATAGATTCGATTCCCTTGTGAAAATATGCGATAACAACGGTCAATAACTAATAAAATATTATGAGATGAGATTACAAATTTTAACAGATTATTGAATGCATTGATTAATTGTATCATTCAAAAACTAATTTATTGTATAACATGCTTAGTTTGTCGCTACAGTCTCGTATTTGAAACAAGGAGAGTAGATGTTAGCTCACCATGCGTAGGCGATTTTCTTCAACCACGGCGGCAGATTTCCAGTCATTATTACAAGCGGGTCTTGTAACTGTCGATTGGCTTTGGCAGCGAGCTGAAATAATAATATTTTTTTTTTAAACTGACTAACTTTTATGACTAACTTTTTTATAACTGTTTGACAGTTGTGTTGTAATAATGACCTTGGCGTTGATGAAGTCCGCGTTGGGCACCAGGGCGCGCTGGTCGGCGCGGCAGGCGGCGCGGTACAGCGTGTGCCAGTGGCGCGACACTGCATGCAGTGCACGCAGCAGCGCCAGCGCGGGCAGCGCCGCGTCCTTCACCTCGGCGCCCGCGCCGCTCGCCCCGCCCGCGGCACCCGCAGCACCCGCGCCCGCGCCAGCAGAGCCCAGCCCCGACCGCAGCAGGCCCACCAGCGGAGATTCGCGAGATGGAACGACGCCCTCTGCGAATTTCACCATTCACAGTATTTTAAAGCCCAGCTATCTACAGCCTCCCCCCGCAGGCGACAGGGGAGGGTACAGTCAGCGACAAAAGAAGCTGATCATACTCGATTTTCCAAATGTGTTTTTTTACAACTGGTAGCGTTTGACCACAACAGAACACGCATGATGTTAAGTGATGATGCGGTCAAAGGTTGGAGTTTCAAACGATGAGGGTGATTGGAAAACTTGTTATTGTTCAGCGACTTTTCTCGTTGACTGTACCTCATGCCGATTTGCAAGTAACAAAAAAGTAAAAAATAATCAAGGCAATATTTTCAAAATGTAGCTTCAGAGCCCTCTGGGCATTTTCTTTCTTAATATCTTGGTGGTGTTATCAAGTATTTTTGGCAACACTTTTTTTTTATAAGTAAACGACAAATAGAAGGAAACAGCGATAGTGGTACAAGAATACGATCCGCCCACTGAAATGCAGCCATTACAAGTATTTTAGTTCAAACTATGTGACACTGAGCGTATGATATAGTTTTCTTCTTTACGTATTTTTTTCACTTCAAAGGGTACTCACCGTTCCACAAGAGATCAGGTTTACGTCTAGATGAGATCTTGGTAGGCTGGCCCTTGCCCTTGCGCGAGGCAGCGGCCTCAGTGCGCGGTTGTTCGTTCGTTTCCACCGCGCGGTAGCATATTGTGTGGGTTTGCACCCAAATACCGGCGTTTGCTGCAGAAAGAAAAACGATATTTTAATAAAAAATCTTTAGGTGAATGCGAGTGGAGAGAATGCGATCTCCTTTCAAGGTGGTCGAGCCAGCGAAGTTTGTGCGCTTTTATCTCGCCCTATGTCATTCGGCTCGGCCAAGAGTTCTTCAATTCACACCTTAAATACAATAACAGTTGTAGAAAGATTACTCACCGATCGGTGTCTCTGTGTCGGTGTCATTATCGTTCTGTTCGCCGAACTGGCGCACCGCCTGGTACACTGTCATGTTGTACGGCAACACCGTGTCGCCGATCAGGAACTCCAGTTTGTGTTCAGTGCTGGACAAACATATATATCGTCAATACAGGTATCAGGATGTTGTATTGATATGCAAGTGTTGATGTTGAAAAATATACAAGAACTAGGCGAGTATTTATCGGTCTCGTTACGTTGTATCACCGACGAGGAAGGTGCTGAAAAAACAAAGGATCGGCTATACAGGGTCTTGGGCGTCATTTTGTAAACGTCTCTTATATAGGAATGCAAATTAATCGATAGTAATCTCGTAATCCGACTCGCATTTTGCCGATTGTCGGGTGGCCACAACCTTTTTTGAGGGCTGGATCCGCGCCTGAAGTCAGTGACCAGGGTATAAGCTATCGCCATTCCAAAAATTACTTTTTTTACTACAAGTCAAACCTGAGTCGAAGGTGGCTTCATGCTACGCCTGGATTGGGTACCTTCAAGTGAGCCTGCCGGAACACACCGAAAGGTGCTTGGCAACAGATTCTTAAGCTAGCCAGGCGAAAACCCCTTGAGCCGTTTCAGCCTGACAAACCAACAAACACACACTCTCTCACAAACTTTGTTTAGTCTTTGCTATTAGTGCTATGTTATACTAACTCGGAGGTGTGGTGGTGCGGCGGCGAGGCGAGCGAGTCCTCGACGTCGTCGTCGGAGGCGGCGTCGTCGTCCGAGTGCGGGCCGCTCGCGGAGCCCTCGCGCGTGCGCCCGTTGGCGTACCCGCGGGCTGCCAGGTACCTGCCGCCACGAATAACACATTACATTACTCGTTTCATTATATATACTTTGTCCATTATATACATGGTTTTTGACAGCTCACGCCTATAAAGTTTCGTATTGTTTAAGTTAAAAATTCATACAAATAATATTGTACTTCATGGACGGGTAGTGATGTGCCACACATAACGATTACTACGATTGTGACACATATTACAATTAATGCTGTAAATAAGGTACAACATGTTATTTAAACAGAGAGTCAACAAAATTTTAGAATTAGGTTTTAAAACGGGATAATTATCATGCATTTGTTTATGTTTGAGTTCTCGATATTAATATGTATATCTTATCATACAGAGCTGTTCCCCGCAGTTTCACCCGCGTCGGCTACAGTTTATCGCGATAAAAAGTAGCCTATGTCCTTTCTCAGGCTCTAGGTACCAAATTTCATTCAAATTGGTTCAGTAATTTAGGCGTGAAAGGGTAACAGACAGACATACAGAGTTGCTTTCGCATTTAAAATATTAGTAGGATTATTATGCCTTGTATTTTTATAATGTAATCAGTCCTGCGCTTTTTCGCTAGCATCAGAATGGCTGGTTGCCTGTGGCGTTTGTCTGCAAAAGTTTATTCATTAATAGCTACCTATGATATATTCTTGGGATAACAGTGATTTTATCACAAAGAATAAGATTAATCTAAGATAAATAACATAACACAAAGCATTATTGTTAAATAACATTTCTTGTGACGACATACCTCTCAATGGCTTGAACTAAAGCTAATGGGTCTATCCGCACGACACCGCCCTTCCACTGCTTCAGGTTGGTGCACGTCGGGTGACGTTTGAGATCACACTGTAACGAAACAATTTATCAACAACTAAAATATATGTAGAGCCATTTAAATGAAGATCAGTACTGCTGTTGTGCAATGTGCATACTCAGTTGTATGCTGAGCTGGGACCTATTTCTGACATCGCGCAATGTCGAACTAAAGTGTTTATCATGTGTGTTTGTTCTTGTTCAGTTATTTATGTATTAGTTATGTTTAAAGATATTTTTCTCGGTTCGTTGAAACTGATGGCCGAGCCGAATGTCATCGGCGAGATGAAAGCGCACAAACTTCGCTGGCTCGGCCACCTTGAAAGAATGGCGGAGGATCGTGCGGTCAAACGAGCATACAGTGGACGGCCGAGTGGCCGTCGCCCTGTCGGCCGTCCCAGATATCGCTGGAAAGACGAAGTCACGAAGGATTTGCGCGAGCTTCAGGTGGAGGACTGGCAGGAGGTGGCGCAGGACAGACCGAAGTGGCGTCTTTTGTTATCAAAGGCCAAGACTAACTTTGGGTCGATGCGCCACCTCAGTTAGTTAGTTAGATAAAGATATTTTTCATGCCAGACTTATTTACCCAATGATTAGTGTTACGTTAGCCGCTAATATAATTAACCAGCGCACAGTCTGTATGATCTAAGGCTGTGTTGCAATAAATTTTGTCCAAAGCACACGTTTGTTTACCTCCCACTAAACACCGAAAACCAAAGTGAACCCTAATAGCCCACCAGTTCTTAAGTCCTTGTTCTCTAGTCGCGTGATACATATGTCAGAAATAAATCTATTTCATTTGCCCAGTTGTTTTTATCTCATCTCTTTTTGACGGTATGAAATTGCATAAATGAGTTTAATTTTTGAATTTTCTAAGGTTCATTGTAACGAGTACCGAGAAGTGGACTAAAAATAACCCAGAAACAGCCACAACACATCGACCCGATACCCGAAACTTGTGATTAGGTTACACATACATATCGTCGGCTAGGTAACAACACCGCGCAAGTCAAATTTTGAAATTTTTCAGGCGAGAAATAAAACTGTTTATTTGTATGTTCTTTATCTAAATTATTTAAAAAGCTTTTTCGCACATACGAAATATCCGCTCTGTTCTGTGCAAATCACATAATTATTTATCAAACATTGAAACTTATAAGTTTAAGAAACAAACAAAATATAAAACAATCAATGTCAAAACCGCAAAATTTTGACTTGTCCGTGTTGTTTGCTAGCCGACGATGTGTGAGTAAGCGTGAAGTGGATATTGAGGGAACGCGAGTCTGGAGAGGCTGTGTGTGTGTGAGTGTGTATTGCGACACATACATATGTTCGCATGTGCTTCGTGTGTGTGCGTACTGACCATGAGCTGGTGAGTGTTGAAGAACTTGAGCGCAGAGGTGGCGGGGCGCGCGGGCAGGTCGTGCACTCTCACAGGGAACTGCTCCAGGTGCGACACGCACGCGTTCACCTTCGAAACCAGCGCCACCAGCGCACCGGCGCCGCCCACCTCAGGCCCGTTGTCGCCCCATTCGCTGCTGGACGGACAACGACGATCAACTCGCTGAACTTAACTAATTTAATTTGACAGGGTTAAAGTAAATGGTGGTCCTTTTCTTACTACCGTGGTCAGAAAAGGACAACAAGAAAGACAATAGACATAATTATAAATTTTACATAAGCTTCATAGAAGTAATATCAAATTTATATCTCTAGTAGAACAAACAGTGGATAGATAGATTTCTTTATTGATTTCGGCCGTGAAAAAAATAAATGTTCTTAATAGTGTCGATTCGGTTTTGCATTCTCTAAAACTAAACTAAGTTTGACAGGTCTAAGAGTAATGCTGTCTTAGTTAGAAAAAGACAGCAATACTAATTAGACCTGTCAAATTAAGTTTAGTTTTAGAGAATGCAAAACCGAATCGACACCATTGGCACCCTACAATACAGAGATACATTTATAACTAGAAAAAAAACTATAAATCTTTAATGGTGAGTGTCCCAAAGGGCGGTCTTATCGCTCACAACGATCTCTTCCAGACAACCCAGAGAAATAAATGTCCTACTAATACAAATACTAATAAACGTGAAAGAGTAACCAACATCCATACATCTTGGGCTTGAACTATCCCTGTACCAAATTTCATATAAATCGGTTCAGTAGAGTTTTGGCGTGAAAGCGTAACAGACAGACAGACAGAGTTACTTTCGCATTTATGGAAGTAGGGAGGGTAGGATATAGTTTGACGTTTAGACGTCGCCCGCATCTATACTTACAAACTTTCACGTTTATCATATTAGTAGGATATAGTTAGACGTTTTGACGTAGCACAGTACTCACTCGAGGGTGAGCGGCATGTCCGCGAACACGTGCAGGAAGATGCGCAGGCGCTCCTCGCAGGCGGTGACCAGCGCGGCCGAGTCGAGCGGCTCCGCGTCCCGCTCGCCCGCCGTCTCCTTCTCTGACTCCTCGCCGGTCAGATACTGCAGCAGGGCGCCGAGCACGCCCGAGTGGTTCACCTGACAAGTTACGACCACCAGCGTGAACAGGGGATACGTTCATCATCTCCAATTCAATCAATTAGTAATTTAATAAGAATAAAAAAGTCAATGTGATCGCGCCAAAAAAAAATTACCTACCGGGCGTTTCTTGCCTGTTCTTTTGCCGGCGTAAGGAGGTTGGAACAGGCGTAGCTAGTTTTAAGTTTGACGTTTTAAAGTGATCACAATGTATTCTATTGAATAAAGAAAAATTGACTTTAACATCATCATCAGCCTGTATCAGTCCTGTCCCAAGGTACGCCACCGGTCTCCGGCTCTTCTCATCTAACTACTGCCAGCCACTCGGCCCAAGTCGCCGTTCCACCTTGTCGCAGGGCGTCCTACACTACGTCTGCCAAGTCGCGGTCTCCACTCAAGAACACGTCCACCCCAACGGTTATTGGTTCTGCGGCTTATATGACAAGCCCACTGCCACTTCAGCTTGCTAATTCTGTGAGCTATGTCGGGGACACTTAAACAAACAGTAACTCGAGCGCCTTACAAAGCGCCAAAATCGAATCCGAATCTCATCTCGGCCCCACACTAATAAGTTACGTCGAATGAAAGAAAACATTGTCCAAAAACCACAATATTCAAGTGCATGCGACATCTACCAACCGGCACTGGGCCATCGTGGTAAATTACGGCCCATACTCTCTCTCTCTGACAGAAGGCCAGAGTCCCAGCAGTGGGAACGTAATAGGCTGATGATAATGATGATTATAGGAAAAAAATGAAAGAAAAAGGAAAGAAAAGAAAAAAGAATGAATAAAAAGAAAAAGAAAGCAAGAGAAAGGAAAAGGAAAGTGTCCTGAATGTAATCTTATTTCAATATTGTACCAATTTCTCAGTATATGAAACATGAATAAATTGAGATTAACAAATTATTCAGTACATTCAGAAAAAACCGGGTCTTTACCTAGTGTTGGATTTATTACCTCGAAGGGTGAAACATCGTGGTGCATGAGAGTGTCGCGCAACTGTTGCAGCGCAGCGCGCCTGTTTTGCTGCTGCGGCAGAGCGTCAGCCAAGGCGGCCAGCTGTTCTAGGGCTCCGCCACCGCCTCCCAGGGCGCCCCACTCGCGTTGTAGACGCGCCGCTGTCCATTGAATCCATTCGCGGACCTTCTCCCTGTGAAATTTGTATATTGCGTTACGAGTAGGTACAAACTTGTTTTCTATGCATAAATACAACACAGAATAAAGTAAACCAGACCATTCGATAATCTAAAAGCCGATATAAGCTAAACAACGCGTCAAGGTATGAAACAATAATATTAGCGTTTAGAAGCTATTCGTTTTCCATGTAAAGTAAAATGAAAATATTTCTTCTTTCATCTTCTGCTGGTCAGTTTTTTTTTCGATATGCATAAAATAAATTATCAGTTTCACTCGTTTTTATGGTCAAGCGTGACTTTGTTAAACAAAACATCCAAGAAACACTCTTTTACACAAAAAAACACTATAGCGGCGCCTAAAAGGTAGATAAGATAACTAGACACTAATATTGGTGTCGATTCGGTTTTGCATTCTCTAAAACTAAACATGACAGTTCTAACAGTGGTTACTAAAAGACAGCAATACGTCTTTTACTAACCACTGAAGTAAAAAAAGGACAGCATTACTTTTAGACCTGTCAAACTTAGTTTAGTTTTAGAGAAACAAAACCGAATCGACACCATTATGTATTGCGTGCCGCCACTAACTTGTTCTGCACGGTGAGGTTGGCGGCGGAGTGCGGCGAGGCGAGCAGCGCGGCGTCCTTGTGCGCGTGCGGGGAGCGGCCCCAGCGCGACGGGTGCAGCGACGACAGGAACGACGACGTCTTGGACGTGCCGCCCGCGCGGCTGGCGCCCCGCGCGCCCAGCGCCGCGCCGGAACCTACGTCACATAGTCAACATAACAATATGTAAAGAAACGGCTTTACAGTTGACATTTTTGACTATAAAAGTATTTTTGACTATATAAATATAAACATTACTGTACACACGATTGAAGAACACCGCCCGACCGCTGCACGGCGTGTTATGATATAAATAGTTAGTTAGTTAGTTACAAGTCAAGCTAATAAAAGTGTTTTAAAAAATGAATCGCAAAATGTGTTGGTAAGCGCATAACTCAACAACGCCTGGACCAATTTTGCCAATTCTTTTTTTAATGTTCTTTGAAGTCCAAGAATGATTTTCACGGCGAGAAAAATTCGAATAATTGCCGGGAAAACACTGAAAACAGCCCTTTTCTTTTTCCCATACAAACGTTTTCTAACTAAAATGTAAGGTCAATTTGAACTTTATTGCTATTCAATAAAGTTCATATTAAATTACAGGCACTCACTGTTGTCTAAGCAATGTAGGTGTGTTCCTAACGTCAGAGTCAATTTGCACTTTATTATCGCTGCACAAAGTTCAAATTCAATCATATCTATGAAAACAGTGTGCTTGTGCGCGTTGGAGGAACTATGTCTTAACACATAGGCTACTTTTTATCCCAGAAAAAGGTTCCTGCGGGATAACAGGAAGACGCGGGCGAAACCGCGGGGCGCAGCTAGTAGTGTGTATACATTGTAATTTCATGAAGTCTGAAGTTGGTAGGTCGCATGAGGTTTCTCTAGTAAATAGTAGATCTTGGGTAAAAATCTAGTTGGCCACCCCTGCTATACAGTATTGTGTAGCAGGGGTGGCCAACTGCTATACAGTATTGTGTATTGTGTACTGACTATGCGGCGCCGGCGCGGCGTGGTGCGGGTGCGCGGCGTGCGGCTGCGGCGCGGCGGGCTCGTCGCGGCGACGTGCGTGCCGCGTGCCCGCGCCTCCCGATCGCTTCACGGCGCGCTTGCGTTTCAGCATATCCGCCAGCTGCAGCGGGCTGCCGGACAACACAATGGAGACTTAAATACAACCTGCAACGCCATGCACCTTCAAATGGAAATAATAATATTGATGCTACAGGATAAAGCGACGTCCGGAAGCAAAAACTTGTTCACAAATCCTTCATTGTTTTGCAAAATGATTCCAAAAGGCAGGCTTACCTGTGTACCGTTGTAGATGCGGGTAGCTGTGGATGCGTGGAAGCCGACGCTGGTCCCGGCTCAGAGCCGCTGTCGCTGCCCACGGCTACAACCCGAGAACATACTGTATTTGAACAAGCGAAATCCAAGTTCTGTATAGTGCGCAAACCTAAGAATCCTACCAATATTATATTTTGCCCGATCAATGTATAGACCTACTCATGTCGCGCCTTTGCGACAGACAGATGTGTTAACGCGGAAAAATGTGTGTTAAGTTGTTGACGCGATATGATTGAACGTGTTTTAATTTGAATACTTACACATAGAAGTGGCGACGAAAGAGCCAGAGGCAGAGAAGGCCAGAGACAAGTTGCTGTTTTCGAGTACCGAAGCCGAAGTGGACGCGGGCGGGGAGGCGCCGTCGTTGGAGCGAGCGCTAGCGCTACTAGGGGACTGGAACAAAACGAGTACAGTCAGTAATTGATGATTTTCAATTCGCCACTCAAGGAATACCTTTATGGTCCCCATGATACAAATATGCCGATTAGTAGAGCAATA
Source organism: Opisthograptis luteolata (assembly GCA_931315375.2). Taxonomy (NCBI): domain Eukaryota; kingdom Metazoa; phylum Arthropoda; class Insecta; order Lepidoptera; family Geometridae; genus Opisthograptis; species Opisthograptis luteolata. The sequence continues at coordinate 9,561,373 of OV928036.1, read as the reverse complement.
ATTGCATTCATTGTTTTTGGGAAAAACCTTATCCGCAAAAAGGGGTTATTGCTATTACATGCTAACTATGGTTACAATTATGATCATGTCCAAATATCAGAAACTCAAATCTAGATAGATAGATATCATACAAGCAAAGGTTAACTAAGATTATTTTTACATCATACAGGGATCATTAGAACACTAATCAACTGAGGTGAAGTGAATGACAATGTGGTGACGGAACTCTCCAATTGGTGTTCGTTTTCAAACATAATCTACTTCCTACTAACATGAACGTTTGTGAGGATGGGCGGATGGATATTTGCTACTCAATCACGCCAGAACGGCTGAACGGATCTGGATGAAATATGGAATGGAGATAGCTTATACTCTGGATAAACACTACTACTTTAGCTGGCTACTTTTTTTATCGCGGAAAGAGTTCCTACGAGATAACGGGATGACGCGTGGCGCAGCTAGTCATTTTTCATAATATATACCTTGAGCTTGTTACTGGTAGAGGTCTGTGGCACAGGTACTCTCTCGGCCAACTGCGCGACCTGATGCAACACTCCCTCGCGGCGGAACTGCACCGCCATTTCCTCCGGCAGCCGCTGCATCAGGATCTCGGCCAGTTGTAGCGAGCCGACGGCGATGCGCAGGTCGGTCGACGCCATCATACCAGCGATGTGGGACGATATCACCTGCGGGTAGGTTACGTTAGTCTATAATATGACAATGATTTGAAACAAAAGGTAGCTAAACTGTATATATAATTATACAATAAATTTGTTTGTATTTTGATTAACTTGAGCAAAAATAGTTTTATAAATGAAGGATCCACTGCAATATTGATGAATGTCCAATTTTTTTAAAATCTTAACGAGTCTTGTTAGTAAACTTAGCAATATCGCTTGCAGTCTCGTAATATAAATATGTTTTAAATATTTTGGCTACACGGCTAGAGCGCTCAACGTCACAGGTGTTCACGACAATAATAACATTTTATAATCTTCGGGTCTGAGTTTTCTTACACCGTATAAAAATTTAAAACCCAATTATCTCAAAACTAAAGTTAAAGTACTTTCATCATTTTTATTCATCATTATTGCAGTGGACCCTTCAAATATTAAACAGCTGTTAAAAGATTTTGGGAAGATACTGCTGTGCCATCCAAATTATGTATTGGTCCGATCTTGATCAAGTTGGTATGGAGAAAGTTTTAACCCTGGGGAAGTACCCTGGAAATAAATAACCTATCTATCCACGATTTATCCTACTACTGATAGAAATATGACACAAGCTCCATAGTAGCATGTCAAATTTCTATCTCGAGTACGACAAACCGTGGATAGCCAGAATATTAATTTCCAGTAAGAAAAGTGAATAGTCGTGTCCAGCCCATCCAGCTAGGGTGTACCACCCACCTGCATTTTGAGCACCTGCCGCAGCAGCGAGGCGTCCGCGTAGTACACGCAGCGCAGGATGGCCTTGAGGGCCTGCGAGCGCACGGCGCCGCCCGCCGAGCTCCAGTACACCTCGTGCAGCACGGCCAGCAGAGCGCGCACCAGCGAACCGTTGCTGCGCACCATCGCTATGCGTGGATCTACGCACGATACCCGTCTCGTTAGGGGCGATTTATTTAATTAACCAAAAGAAATTTTATTTTATTTTACATGGAAAACTAACACCTGTAAAGCTCTATATTGTTACATCTATTTATTTATCTTATATATAAAAATCAATTGCTGTTCGTTAGTCTCGCTAAAACTCGAGAATGGCTGGACCGATTTGGATAATTTTGATCTTCAAATATCTGTAGAAGTTTAGGGAAGGTTTAAAAGGTGAGAAAAATTTGAATAATAGCCGGGAAAACCCTAAAAACAGCGGTTTCCTTTTTCCCATATAAACGTTTTCTAAATCAAATGTAGAGTCAATTTGAACTTTATTGCTATTCAATAAAGTTGATTGATTTTATTGATTTTTCGATTGAGGCAGTACGAAGTCTGCCGGGTCAGCTAGTCTTATAAATTATAAAATCAATTGCTGTTCGTTAGTCTCGCTAAAACTCGAGAATGGCTGGACCGATTTAGATAATTTTGATCTTGAAATATTTGTGTAAGTTTAGGGAAGGTTTAAAAGGTGACTTTTATTGGCGATACGAAGTTCGCCGGTCAGCTAGTAGGTAATAGAAACTAAAAAGCCTTAAACAGTTTCCAATCTCCTCACGCTGGCTAAAGAACAGGCCAGAAACGCCCGGCAGAAGATTTTTTGGGCGTGTTTACATTTACAATTTTATTCTTGATACTTGGCGCAAGTTCACTACAATCCCCAGCTATTTGACATCTAAATAGTCCGATTTCTTTTAAATAAGCTTCTGTTTTATATGGACTTGAAATGTTGTTATCGACAAGTCTTGTATTCCACAACTAAACCTCAATCAAGGCGAAAAAAGATATACATTAATATTTAGTGTTGCCGCAACTTGATGCTCAATTTTAAGATCTTGCCAGCTAAAAAGCTAATCCCAAAGTTCATACAGACAAGTAAAGGAATATGACAGATATGTCTAATATTTTTTACATTTGTATGCATACCTGGTGCAACAGCGTTAGCGTTGGCCTGGTCGGCGTTAGAGGGCGCGGGCGCCAGACGCTGCACCGAGCGTGCGGTCCCAGTGTGGTCGTTCAACTGCTGCATGGCCGTCAGGTCCACGGTGTACGAGCGCCCCAGGGTGGTGAGGCAGACCTCCTCCTCGCCCGCCGCCGCGGCAGCTTCCATGGCGCGGCTTTCCACCCACGAGTAGGAACGCCATACACCTTCAAATGGAGATAATACCGATAATAATATCGATCGTACACCAGTAGCTTAACTAATCCTCCCTACTAATATTGTAAATGCGAGCGGAGTTTGTTTAGAAATCCTTAAATACTTAAGTGTAGAAATAGTGTGATTGAAAACTGGAATGAGGTCAGATGAATAAATCAACTGCGGAAAGCAAATAAGATATCAGATCAGAATACCGATTAGGTACGTGCCTTAGTACTTAAAAGTTCTTGGGATAAATTACACAATAGCTATTCACTGCCTCTTATATAATTATGTTTTACAAATTGCACCTAGTACTTATTTCCGCGTGCTAACCTGATTTCGTTTAAAAATTGTCTATGTCCTTCCCCACTGTTTCATTAAAGAAATTTCAGCCGTTTAATTGCGAAAAGGTATTATTGTGTATAATAACTGGCCCCATGGTAGATTGTAGTGTTTACTTTGCTATTCATTTAAAATATCCTGCGAATAACCATATTACGTAAATGATTTCATTTCAAAGTACTCACCTCTATCATCCCTCCATTGCCAAGTGGCGGCGGCGCGGTCGGTGGATGCCGACCACGGTCTGTCTAGATGCGCGTCCACGGCGAATATGCCGTCGGTTGGCAGTCGAGGCATCAGTTCACCGATCAGGCACGTGATCTCGTATAGTTCTTGCGGCAATCGCGGTAGAAGTTCTACTTGCTGGAATTAACGAAAAAATTTTTTTATTTAGTGGTAACGGTTTCTCATAATCTGAAAGTTGTATTGTTATTAACTCCGATAAAGGTTTTAATCCTTACCCTATTTGACCACAAGTCACATGATGCTGTGACGAGGTAATCGAATGCGATACCACGCTTTATACGCGCTGGATACGTAGTTCTCAAGTGAGCTTGCAGAATCATTCAGATTTAGACCATCAAGTTAAGGATATGTCACCAAGCACCGCTACCAATGAATCCCAGCACCTTCACTTGAGACCCAGTCCACCCGTAGCATGGCGCCATCTTCGACCACATAGTCGCTTAACATCAGGTGACTTGTGGTCCAACGGTAACTTGTAAGTTATTTTTATTTTTTCCTCTATAATTTTTTAGGGACATTTGAGTCGTCCAACGACTATGTCAGCCCCATTGTGCTCACTCTTTGTTACATTAGCTATTTGTTACTGTATGGGTCAGTCTATACACAGACCGATACAGTAGGCTAGCCGCGTCGGATGTTTGCGCGGATAGAATACTCTGAAATATATAACTTGTAAGATAACTCTGATAGCTCAGCAACCCAAAGTGTGTCATAGCCTCCGAAACAAGAGAGCGGCACTCCTCTCTATCCTGAGCGATTCCAGCCCAGTTCAGAGTCCAGAGTGAACATGTAAGACCTGCAAAATACACTTGTCTTCCAAGAAGGTAGAAGGTATTTAAGAAGGTATACCTCCTGGTGCAGCGTGGAGCCGGTGAGCAGACACAGAAGCGTGTCGGCGATGGAGCGCTGGTGCAGCGCCAGCGCCAGCTGTGGGCACGCCGCGCACATCACCCACAGCAGACGCAGCACCGTGATGAAAGTGCCGCCGGAGATCAGGGGAGGCTGCACCACCAGCTGCCGGTGACAAGGGACACAGTCAGCTTTCGAGGGATCCAATACAATTCCTACTAATATTATAAATGCAAAAGTTTGTGTGTGTGTGAATGTTTGAGTTCCCACATATCACCATAACCACAAAACCGATTTTGATAAAATTTGGAATTGAGATAGCTTATACCCTGGATTAACACATAGGCTACTTTTTATCCCGGAAAAGTTCCTGCGGGATAACGGGAAGACGCGGGTGAAACGGCGGGGCGCAACTAGTATTATCATAATACTGTTTCAATTCTGTCAACATACAATTTCATGAGGTTTAATGTGAAAATAACTTGGCTGTGACTTGAAGAAAATGTTGCCAACCCTTTTGGACCAGTAACTTACCAGTTGCTGCAGATTAGTGAGTAGTTCCGGTGTGGCGATCTCTTGCAGCCGCGCCGGGTCGTGTTGGAAGCTGTCCACCAATCTGGAGAAGGCGAGGCACACGCACTCCACAGACTTCTTGTCTTGTTGGGTCAATCTGTAAAATGGCGCATTTATAATGACCGTGGATACTAACAAATGTAAAGTTAAATCAGTTTGTAACGAACAGCGTCTAGACATAAAACATAATAAGAACTTATGTATAAATAAGTATTTTCTTACCTATTAGCCAGCAGTTGTAGCGAATCCCTCACGAGATGGAACTCGTCTGGAGTTAAATTCTGGCAGCAATTGGCAGTGATCGATAGAGCGGCACGTTGAGCGTTTATTGAGAAGAAATCCAGATATGTCAGGCATGCGGATACACCACGCTGTAAAAAAAATATAGATATTGAAAACTCCTATTTGTTGAACTTTTTTATTTTCTAACAACAAATAACAAGACGTAATTTGCGGCCTGACCAAAGCCATTTTAAATAGATTGAAGGGCGAGACATCGCTTCCAGCATATAGCTGAGAGAGCGACAGACGTTCTATTGCAAGTACTCACCGCCTGCAGTATGGCCTTGGAGTGGCGGCGGGACAGCATGTCCAGCGCCGTGAGGCTCTGCTCGGCCACATCCATACAAGTGATGGCCTGCAGCTTGTCCAGGAAGGCGGGGACAGCCAGCGCCACAGCGCCGCTACTGCGCGGCAGTGCCTCCAGCATATACGTAAGAGCGCGGCACGCGTGGTTCATCTGTTACAGGACAGTCATGCGTTACTTCAGTCAGATAAGCAATAAAGGGCTGGCTAACAATATCGCAAACATCCGTAAAGGCCATACGAGGCGTTCAGCGAAAAAGTGGCCTAATCCACACAAATGTAAACATTAGGTTAATTACACAAAATTGTGGTCTACTTAAGTTAGGGCATATCAAAATATATACAATTTAATTTTAAACTCTAGTTGCTTTTATAAAAATGACTGCTAATCACAAATTCTTCAATTGCTCATAATCTTACTGGGCCTGGGCTACTCTTCCGCTGAGCGTCAAAAAATACATAATTATGTAGTTGCAAAAAGAAATAAAAGTCAAAGCCCTTTCTTTAAATTCGTCTTTAAAAGTATCCCAAGCTCACCATATCAAAGTTATGTTCGGCGGCGAGTAGGTTGACCAGTGCGGGTACGACCTGTCTCACGGGGAAACCCGCAAGCGTATCCTCGTTGCCCATCACTAGGAGCTGGCACATCTCTATCACGGCCTGCAGCTGTTGTCCCTCGTCGCCGGTCGCTTGCAGCCCGGCCAGAAGCTGGGCCGCTTTGGACGCCGCTGGAGAAAACAAAATGTTCAATCTACATCTACTTACACTAATAATAAAAAGAGGAAAGAGTGTTTGTATTGAATAGGCTCTGAAACTACTGGACCGATCTGAATTTTTCTTTCACCATTAGAACGCTACATTACCCGTGATGAGCATCCCTACTTTAATGTTATAAATGCGAAAGTAACTCTGTGTCTGTCTGTTACGCTTGCACGCCTAAACTACTAAACTGATTTAAATGAAATTTGGTACAGAGATAGTCTAGAACCTGAGAAAGGACATACAATACTTTTTATCGCGATAAACTGTAGTCCACGCGGGTGAAACCGCGGGGAACTGCTAGTAATACATATTACAATCACAGCCGGAATTTATATGCCGAAAACGACTGAAGACTTCGGGATTCTTTTTCTTTTAAACTTTGACTCATATCTGAGAATACAGTAACTGGAATGCTGAAATCATGAGATTCGTGATGTTCCGAAACTGTACTAGTTAAATAATTCCATAAATTCCATTCTTACCCGAGTTGGCAGTGACCGTCCTGTGCAGTAAGTGCTGCATACGCGGGCCGAGAGCCCCTAGCAGGTGCGGCGGCAGGCCCCTCGCCTCGAGCAGCGCCTGTAGGCGGCCCACCTCGCCCTCCTCCGAGGAGGACTCCTCGGCCGCAGCCGCGCTGCTGGCAGCTGCAGCCGCGGCGGCCGCGCCCGCGCCCGCTGCACCGCTCGCGCTTTCTTCAGCAGAAGACGAAGCTGCGGACACGGATAAATTAGACAAAACGAACACAACGAAACTGTAAAAGTTTGCGAGGATGGATGGATGGACGTTTGTTACTTTATCACGCAAAAATTACTGAAAGGATTCGAGTGTATTTGTGATGGAGATAGCTTATATGCTGGAATAAATTTTTATCCCGGAAAAAGATAGATAAAGGCAAGACACTGGTGACACCGTGAGGCGCAGCTTGTCAACTATACAGGCTTAGCGTGTAACGAAGTGTTACAATAATTAATGGTTAATATTCGGGCTTGTTGTGCGCACGCTCCTTTAGAGTGGTTCGGAGGAATTCCCGGGGTGCGCGGGACGAGGCAAGCCGCGCGAGCGTCGACGGCCGGCATTTCGCAGCCACGCACGCCGGTCGCCGCTAGACGCTCTGAAGACGAACCCACGTCACTCTTCGCAATTCCCGAGCGCTCTAGCCGGTTGCGTACTAGCATTTGTGACAATTATTGATTGCTCTTTTAATTCTTTTAAAACTAATCGGTTTTAAACAAGTCCTTGTCTTCAATCTCACGCACGAGCGTGAGCGACAACCAACCAGCGCCGCAGTCTGGAACTCGCAGCCGTACACCGTCGAGGGACACCCACCATCTTCGTCCGACACAGGATAGTACCTGTGCTTCGAGGCGGGAACAGATTGGCCAATTACTCCACGCCTCGAAGCACAGGTACTATCCTGTGTCGGATGAAGATGGTGGGTGTCCCTCGACGGTGTACGGCTGCGAGTTCCAGACTGCGGCGCTGGTTGGTTGTCGCTCACGCTCGTGCGTGAGATTGAAGACAAGGACTTGTTTCCTTAGTGCGGGAAAACATGTACCTACGGTACTTTATAACCGATTAGTTTTAAAAAAATTAAAAGAGCAATCAATAATTGTCACAAATGCTAGTACGCAACCGGCTAGAGCGCTCGGGAATTGCGAAGAGTGACGTGGGTTCGTCTTCAGAGCGTCTAGCGGCGACCGGCGTGCGTGGCTGCGAAATGCCGGCCGTCGACGCTCGCGCGGCTTGCCTCGTCCCGCGCACCCCGGGAATTCCTCCGAACCACTCTAAAGGAGCGTGCGCACAACAAGCCCGAATATTAACCATTAATTATTGTAACACTTCGTTACAAGCGCTGTGCCTAAGTAATTGTCCAATAGGCGCTATTTACGGTGCTCTCATAAAGTTTATAACAAAACACCAATTCACACACACATACTTGGGAGGTTTTAGAGGCATGCATATTTGTCCACGCACACAGGTTTGTTTCGCAAGCGATTTCATTCTGCGAAATCTTCAATACGCCTGTTGAAGTCGCCTTATGTGTTTTGTAAGTACGCGCCCCTCATGCAGGTCTCACGCATCTCTCTTTTATGAGGGACGCCATGCATGCGGAGCAATCCTGCGTGTACCCTACTAAAATCGCGCTATCACATTTCACTTTCACGGTATGACGTCAGCATATACAATAACAATACAAATATCGAACTTTCGTCACTGTACCTGTACGTATGTAAGTTATTCGTTTATACTGATTAAGATAAGGCTATCGAGTGATAAAGCCGGCCATGAATAAAAAATGGAGAGTGTGGTGCGAGTTAAAACATTCCAACTCTATGCTACGTATAAATCTCAACGTCATTAGCCTTTTCTCATCTATAAAGCAGATAGTGTCAGGAGTTGGTAGTAATTTGTCATCTTCAAGTGACAAATGGGACCAATAGAGGAGCTGTAGCAACGGCCGCAGCTCCAATTAGGACGGTTATATTGATTATTCCTATACAAGCTCTCAGTTACGTTAGTACACTAGCAAGACTGTTTTATAACCCGCGTGAGAGGCCCTTCTTAGTTGCCATTGATATTTAACTCAGCGAGTTAGAACTACCATGCTATATTGTTTAAAGAAGATTATTGTTTGTAAGTGCTTACCTTTGCTCTTCGGCTTGGCCTCGTTGGCTGCGTTGTCAGGCATTGAAGCGGCCGATGCTGACACTGGCGGCGTAGAAGATGTGGATGCTACTGCACCCTACAAACAAACACCACAGCTTAAATCTATAGCTATCTTTTTCATTTTTTTAGTGTTATTCTAAGACAGAAATGGACTCAAAAAAAAATTAAGTTTAAAGAACTCCGCACACCTGTTGTTATGGCATCGATATCAGCTTCTATGCCATGTCTGCTATAATGATGTGCGAAGTTCGTTAGTTACAAACAAAACAATACGACAATCAAACGCTACATTGTGATTTTAATTTCTCACATATCGGCTCAGGCTACAAAGAAACGTATAGATCGATACTAAAATGAATAAAACATACATGAGTGAGATATCAGGCGCACAATACTTAAATTGAGATTTGAACAAATTGAAAGTAAATTGAATGATTACCGTGGTTATTGTCTGGGGGTGGGACCGGCTGGACGCACCTCCAGTACTGGCACAAGAACCCAGACTGCTTTTGCCTGAAAATAATAAAGAAAAACAATAACATTACTATCAAAGGCTTAATGACCGTGGCTCAAAGTCTGCCAACGAGCGATAGCAATTTTGAACTCTATGTCGAGCAGTCAAGAGCAGTATTCGCTTCTGTAACTGATCGACTTCGAGTTATCGCAGTCTTCTTCATAAACGCTATATAAGTAGAAGCGATACTGCTGCACGAATACTCTTCGCCTACTCATTGTGCCGCCATTAGACACACGCGCTTGATTGATACAAGGTAATTACTGGAGAACATTTCGTATTAGTAACAGTTTGAATAAATGACGTCTGGTGATAAAGCTCGTTATCACATAAAGTAGTTAAAGTGTGTTATCTAGCTATTTTTGTTACGTTAACTCAGGTAAAGCTGCTTCTAAGTAATATCCTCACATACATAATTAGTTCTACGTGACGACAAATCACCTGATGTTAAATGACGACATGGGCAAAGAAGGCGCCACGCTACGCTTGAATTGGGTGGCTCTAAAGTGAGACTGCCAGAACACTCCGATAACGGTGCTTTAGCGGACAGCTAGCCAGGCGAGTACAACCTATGGCTTCATCACGATGCTTACCTTACCTTGAAGCTCAAGCTCATTGCAGTATTACAATTATAGGCCTCACTACCAAATAGCTATTAACACTTTATACACGTGTCCACACAAACAATGTTTAAATCAGTTAATACTTTTTTAACGCCTTAATCGGGTAACAAACAACATATAAATCTCAATAATCGTAAAGATTGTACAAGTGCAAAGATAGCATACATGCAACATAATACAAGGTCAATGTTTTGCGTGTGATTGTAAGGAATGAGCGCTCGTGCATGTTATTCGTCCATTTGAAGCAATTTTCCTTGACTGGCGCCCAATGCAAGGTAATGAAGGTAAAACTATGGTAAAATACTAACAAATTAATTTACCACATTGAGTGTACTTTTTGAACCAGCGAAATATAAAGACCCTAAAGAAACTGTCAGTTAAATTGGTGCACTAAAAAGCTGACCCAGTCTCCTGTATGTTTTGTTTTGTGTGGATGACCAAAGAATCATGTCTATATTCTGACCGTCTATAAAGTATAGTTAGTTTTACACGGCAGTGTTACCTCGTTAGATTAGTAGCATGGCTACAGTGTTACCTCGTTTATCTCTACGCGTGGACGCTGGCTGCGGCTGCGGCATATCGCGAGCTCGCGCTCGCCGTCCGCTCGCCGCGCTGCCACTTGCGCCCTCGCTAGACACCTGTAGGCAAACACAGAGGGTAGCATTATCATCACGCACTACCTTCTGGACTTACGAAAGAAAGAAAGAAGATGAAACAATTTCAAAGGTGGTTCAGTTGCTATAGCCATTTTATATGTATACAAAGTTTAGCTGGACGTCATCTTCTGAGTGGGATTTAACAAGACCTTGTGTGAAAACATTCATACTGTCAATATTGTATTCTTGCTATTGACTATCCAATGCAGTGATCCATCAATGATTAGCTGTCGCAAAATCAACCTATGATAATTATATAGAATGTCCTATTTGTAACCAAATGTGATGCTGATACTCTCTCTGAGACAAAGTCTGTATCCCAGCAGTGGAACCGAATAAGCTGATGATGATAAAGTGCTGCTGACGATTACTGACCTGTCTCTTAGAAGCAGTCTCCTGTGGCTGACGCTGAGAAGAGCCGGCTCCCCTCGTCAGGCAAGCTCCCAGAGTCGCACCCGTTGCAGCTGCGATGCTCTGTGCAAACAAAACAATATAAATAAATACACTGTAGCCACGGTCTATGTTGCTTAGGCGAAAAAAGGCCAAGTATATGCTTAGCATCTTTCTATACATTTAAGTTCTCCCAAGTCAAAGGGAGGATTGACGTCATGTCGTACCAAGAGGTCAAAAGGATGGCCGAGAACAGAACGGGATGGAAAGTACTCCACCGACAAGAGCTCCGTTCAAAACTCAAAACTCAAAAATATGTTTATTCAATAGGATACATTGTGATCACTTTAAAACGTCAACTTAAAACTAGCTACGCCTGTTCCAACCTCCTTACGCCGGCAAAAGAACAGGCAAGAAACGCCCGGCAGGTAATTTTTTTGGCGCGATCACATTGACAATTTTATTCTTATTACTAATTGATTGAATTGGAGCAAGTTCACTAAAATCCCAAGCTTTTTTTTTGTCATCTAATAGTCCGATATTTTTTATTTAGCTTTACTAATAAGAAGATTTCTCTTGTTTGGTTGTACACATTGGGATATGGGAACATGAATATTAACGAGTTGCGGGATCACAACCAAAGCAGACCAGACCCCACAAGCAGCACCCGTTCACGAGTTGACGCATGTGCCAGCCATCGCTCTCCTCGACCATATGAGAGGGAAGAGGGCGACCCGACACACGACGCCGCTGCAAGCAAAGTCACTTTCGTGAGCATGACTGTTTTGGCTGTTTACCGAAAATGGTTAGAATAGGGGAAATAGGGAGAATAGATAGATAGAAAGAAAGATAGATAGATTAACTACAATCCCAAGCTTGTTTGTCATCTAGATAGTCCGATATTTTATAATAAGCTTTACTAATGAGATTTCTCTTTATACGAATTTGAAATTTTGTTATAGACAAGTCTTGAATTTCACTTGGGATTTTGTTGAAAAAGCGTACACATTGACCTTTGAACGAGTTGCTAACTTTATGGAGCCTAGTGGTGGGTACAGCAGTTCTTAAATAAAAGAAGAAGACGTTTGTATATTATGTATTCAGTATTCATTTCAAGAACGAAGTTAATTAAAATGATTTTAATGTTCACGCCGAATAACAAAGTCACGTAAAGTGACGTAACTGCAAGTAAAAGTTTATTTCAAGGAAAGGATTCAATCAAAACAATGAGTATATTACTATTATTTACATAAGAATATTGATATGAATGATAGGGGAGTTAATGAAGCAATGGCGGCTGATAGGGGAAAGTGGAAGAAGAATACATGCTGCGCCGACCCCAAATAGATGGGACCAGGGCAAGAAGATGATGATGATTTACATAAAAATATTGTTTAATTTAAGTGCCCTCTATTCTGGCTTGCCTAGTGAGGGAACCAAAAGATAATTTAGTAATTAGTTTTAGGATAATTATGTTTTCAGCAAATGTATATTTTACTGAATTATGTAAGTTTTTTTTTTTTAATTGTACCTTATTGCAGAGATAAATTTCTATTCCTTATTTAGTTTTGAAATTCTATAGTCATGGTATATTCATTATTCACGTATGGTATACTTAGTCTTCTTTTCACAGTAGGTAAATAATAGTTCCCTGTTTTACTATAAATGGGAAATTAGTGGTTTAACTAAGACATAGTATTAAATATTTAGTAATGTGGTAATGTGTGTTTAGAACAATACTATGGTAAATAGTAGTAGAGCTCTATAAGAATGGGTTCGTCAGGGAAGTGGTAAATAATTAAGCATATAACTATAAGCTAATAATGTGTGTCATCAACATCATAATCAACCTAATACATTCTCGGAGCTAGGACAAAGCCTTCTCTTCATTTCTCTGGAGAGAGTATGGGGAGTATGGGCCATAATCAGTGCGGGTTGGTAGATTGTCGCACGCTCTTGTATATTGTGGTTCTTGAACATGCAGTATTGTGTGTTGTGTTGAACTGGCTGGATACTTGAATGGCCTTTTATTTTTATACATCCTACTTATAATATAAACGTGAAAGTTTGTAAGTATGGATGGATGGATGGATGTGTGTTACTCTTTCACGCAAAAACTACAGAACGGATCTGAATGAATTTCGAAATGGAAATAGCTTATATACCCTGGATTAACACATAGGCTACTTTTATCCCGGAAAAAGATTTCTGCGGGATAACGGGAAGACGCGGTTGAAACCGCGGGGCGCAACTAGTAACAGAATAATGTTATCTATTCTATACTGTTTGTGTGTTAATTCAATAACAGTTTTTTCTTGAGTTCGGTGACGATTAACGCGATAACTGAGGTCGACTTACTGCGTACTATAACAACGTTTGTCGTGTAACAAACAGCAGTACCGGTGCACAACACAATGCACGTCCACGGAGAGACGTCACAACACTACACATGAGCATGCATTAAAATAATAATGCATGAATACAATTCAAGGTACCGGACTTGCCCGTGACGCGGCACTTTCGACACTGGCCGCGCGAATTCACCAACGTTGCGACACTTACTCATATCGTATAAAAAAATAATGACTCCACAAGAAAATGATTATATTCTATCACAAGAAATTATCTTCAGCCTAATGAAACAACACAAAGGCGACTGAACTATTAACCAAATTGCTCTTTAAGATTTTATTTTGTGAATTACGTTATCGCATGGAATTGTTATCGGTCAATTAATTAATGAAACCAATTCTACTGTAAGCATCGATATAACATCTCGATGCTTGAGATATCGAAAGAACGCGAAGGAGTCATTTTATTAACGTCGTCGCCGACCGAATTGATTTATTCGTATTATTTAAAACTACAATGTAGTACAGTAGCGTTGTTTATATAGTTAGTTACACTTGCAGGCACAATCTTGAGATATCATTTACAATACAGAATAGAAACTATGTAGCTATACCTACTCATAACTTAGTTAGATTCCCTACCTGATCATTCTAGCTTTTCCGATTGTTTTTGTCGTGTTCTTGACACAAATAACAGTAAACGTGCTGAAAACCTTGTGTCCGTGTGTTCGTATAGCAAATGGTTCGATGACATGCCCGAGTAAATAAACTTACCCTCCTTGCGTTAGTTTGACGTAAATAAGGTAGATCGCGCGGTACAATCAGTAATTTGCTCGACGAACTGTGTGCCTTCGACGAACTCGCTTCTGTGGAAACAAATAAACCGATCGTTATGAAATGTTTTCCCGTATATAGTTAAGTAATGTTAAGTGTTTAACAAAATCAGTTATTGCTTAATTACCTTGAATATCCCTGAAAGCCGGCGGAGTGGTGCTTCTGGCAAGGCTTTCCGGCGCGCTCTTGCGTTCCGCTAGCGATTGGCTCGGCGCGTGGCTAGTTGACGGGCTCACTGCAATATCAATACAACAATAAATACATGTATGTTATCCACAACATTATCTGCGTGTGAATAGTGCATTTGGCACACATGATAACGATACCTGATAAGCCATGAGACAAGTCTTACATTAAATGCTTAATATCTTTAAATACTTTAGTTATGTATACCCTTTGTGTATGACTCTGTTGATGCTAATTAGCTAAGTATGCCAAAGCCAGAAATAGATAATTATAATGAGTGACTATTCATCGCAATAATCGATTAATTACGATATGTATAATTAGCAGGAAGGCTATTTACGATGTGGACAAGATTACCTGAGGAATCACTAATAGCAGTTGAGGTAGGCGGACCGAGGTCGCGATGTCTGTTCCGCAGGCGGTAAGTGCACGACGTTTGTGTCGCAGGGCAGTCTTTCTCAGTCTCTTGCCTGTAAGTTTTGCTGCTGCTGACGTCACTAGCGTCCGACTCTTTATAGTAATTATCTATTTTAAACTTCTTCTTGCAACTCTCTACGTTTAGCACGCAGCTGCTCTTTCTACTGGACAACGAGCGATGTCCTGAGCTCCGCTTCCTCTTTTTCCCTTTTCTCCTGTTAGATTTCGGACTGTATACAGAATAGTCCGAGTCCAGTAAATCTGTGACAGTCGACGAGCTGAATGGCGAATACGCGTAGTCTCTCTCGTCCAGAGGAAGGAGGCCGCTCTCTGACTGGCTCAACTGTGCCGAGGTCGCGGTAGCGTTCTGATTCAATGATAAATTAGACGTGTGCGCTTTTAAACTATTCGATGTGGGCTCACAAGCGCTCTCTGTGGGCTTAAGAGCAGTTCGTGAGCGTGTGCAATATGCGACGCACTCTGTGCTGTTCGATCCGGTCTTGCGTTTCTTCCTGTCATGCGAGGAAGTTCGTCCACGTTTAGGGTGTGCGGCGGAGGACTTGGGGGTATCTCCACCTTTGAGGTGAGTTGTGTCACAGCGTGTTTCGTATACGTCGGCGCCGTAGGACCAGCGCTCGGATATGGAATAATCAGAGCGAGGCAGAGAATTGACAAGGCGCGAACTTCTGCGCAGGGTATGTGGCTCGGGATCCGACACCCGGCTAGATGAATGGCGACTGGTAGAGCTTGGTAGTGGCGACGTCACGTTGCGTTTATTCTGACGGCTGTGGCTCGATTGACGCGCCTGACGCAACCACCGACCGCCCACCACCCTGCTGGGAGAAGACCTGCACACCAAACACTTAGTCAGTGGCTGTATATGACCATATGGACATATATCCCTACACAAATTCTGCAGGGCATTTCCTACCAAGTCACACATTAGCGTATTTAAACTTACTACATGCCTTCTGACTTTTAGATAATTGATAATAATAACACGAAAAACCTACTAAAATCATAACATTTACTATGCGAACTCTTGTTCATGAGGATATATCTGCACTCTGATGTCACAGCCTGAAGGAGACATCGTTCAATTCAATCAGATCTTAAGGAAGACTGAAACCTATTACAACAACATCCATCCAGTAGTTCTTGAATCTATTACTAACAAACAAATATATATACATAATAAATCGAACATAAAATCTAAAATGTTTATATTTTTCCATCTTTGTGTAGTGTTTTGACCCTAGTCAATGTGGCTAAAGTGATGCCTTAGTACATTTGGATTGGGAACTGGCTCTCAAGTAAGGTTGCGGAACACAGATAGTTGCTTGGTGACGGATTTTAATTACAGGGCGAAGCTAGCCAGTTGAGCACTAGAATATGCCCTTCATTCAGCATTTCTTCACAATATTTTCTTTTACAGAAAGCTCAAGCTCATTGTAGTATTGGAACCTGCAAGCTATGTACCACAAGTCTTATTCTAGCACCTAGCAATCATTGGTTTACTTGTTTTGTTTAAATGGGTTTTTACAAAACTCACAGTAGCTTCAGACTCATGAGAATGTATTAATATTTGAAATGCTCCATTATTATTATGCATTTTAAAAACTAGGAAAAGCATCTCAATGTTTTACTATTTGATAAATAAATACATGTTGACAAGCAACTGAACAAGACAGTATGTTTTTACTTTTTACTAAAAATATTGTACACTTATGACATGAAGCATGCAGAGTTACATACCGATGAATTAAAATCAGTCAAGTAATGATTTCATGTGGCTACTGGCAATATAGATGTATAGAGAGAGAGATCTATAGTTTTACCTATAATCCATTGATATACTATTAATGTAGCCATTTAGCTAGCCCACTTGCTTTCAAAGGTAAAAATGATGTTTTTGATGACAGTCATAAAGTGATAAGCATGCAACCCTAGCTATTTTGACACTGGGTCTCAAAGGCTGCTGTCTACACATAGCTAGGTAAGCAACAAAAAAAATACCATCATAAAAAAATTTTGGTGTGCAATAGGTACATACAGATGAATTATATAAAACTTACATTTTTGTTCTCACAGGGTAGCGTTTGACCACAAGTC
This sequence comes from Opisthograptis luteolata, assembly GCA_931315375.2. Taxonomy (NCBI): domain Eukaryota; kingdom Metazoa; phylum Arthropoda; class Insecta; order Lepidoptera; family Geometridae; genus Opisthograptis; species Opisthograptis luteolata. Next base: position 9,544,473 of record OV928036.1, on the reverse strand, counting down.
AACTGATGTTAAGTGATGATGTGGTAGAGGGTGGTGTTACGCTACACCTGGATAGGAACAGGCTTTCAAGAGGGGCTGACGGAACGCTCCAATAGATGATTGGCGACAAAAGTCTTAACATTATTGTAGTAGCCGCCAGTCAAGCAAACAGTCACTACAAAATGTCCTACCACCTAGCATTTAATGACATAACATATGTGTAAGTTTGGTTATATTATTTGTTTAATTGTTTTCATATTTGTTAATTCAATAAACCTATACTACTAAATATATTGAAATGATAAGATGATTAGATTTTTGAGTTTCGTTCTGAAAATGCGGAATTCTCGTTGAGAAATGAGAGTACTGCAAACCGGTGTAACATCAGAGTGCAGCTAGTAAGAAATAAAATTATATGTTGTTGGTACGTCTCATGTTATGTTATCAACCTGACCACAAAGTAATAAAAAAAAAACTGTTTTTCTCTTAGTCATAATATGATGAAATAAATTGTAAAATAATTCTAAGAAAACAAGAGGAAGTCACTTGCACAATTTGTGAAATGAGTTATATGTCATGGGGACATAGTGGGTTCTATTGCAAATACATATTACTATTTATATTAACTACAGTAAATAAAATATTACCCAAATGTGATGAGGACAGTTAAAAGTAAACATAAATGAAGATGCACTGCAAGATGTCTTCTATGTCTGTTAGCGCAGTGATGCTCAGCAAAACTAAGTCCTCAACGCCCTTATAAAATGTTTGATGAGTGACCCAGTTAAGTCCCAGTTAGCGACTATTCATGGCTACCATTGGCTTCAATGAATAGATATAACACAATGCTTGTTGCTCACCCGCTGGACTCTCTCGTAAGTGCAGAGTGCGACGACGGTGTGATGTGTTGTTCGGCCATAGACGACGCTGGGGACACACGCGGCTGCTGGTGTGGGGCCTGCGCAGGCCGCCCGCGCGCGCTACCTGCCCGGCACCATGCCAGGGCGAGCGCTGCGACGCTGTCTCCGCATCCACTGCACGCCTCACTCACTCATCACCACAATCCACTATCACCGTCACTCTGTCACTCACTGCACTAGCGCTCGCTACTCGCGCACTCGCCAATGACACACTGCGATGTTATCTGAAACAAAGATCAAATACAAACTCAGCGATCGAACAATGCTGCGTTACATAAACATTTCAATAAAATATACCTGCGTCTTGGGTACACTCAAACGCAAACGTTTACAAGATTCGATTAACAACCAATGCAGGTCGCGAAAACTTGTAGATTTGCAAACACCACGTTTATTAAATATTAATAAAATGGATGACACATCAAGGACAAAGCTACGTTTTCATGGTTATTATTCAATCCATTTTACTTTACACAAACGAAACGACAGCCCACAGGCACAGCTGGCTGTCACAGTCACACAAAATAATGTTGCCATGTTAATAAAGACCAAAATTCTACCGTCGGTGTTTATCGATTTCAGAGTGGGAGGTTTTCCAACTGCTGCAAAAAACTAGTTCCTAAACCATGGATAGATGGCACTAGTGATACGTGAATATATATATAAATATTTTTTTGTATAATGATAAAATCAAAGGTATCTGAGCCAAACACTGTTCAGCGGCGTAAGGCTCTCCTCTATGGAATATTCGTATCTCAGCCACGGAATTTGCCACCAACCATCTGCCACTTCACTTTCCTGCTTTATGGAGTCATACCGTTGGTTAAATAACAACAAAAACAAGCATGACGGATTGGATAAATAAAATATTTTTGGTTTATCTCTTTTTTTGGTTTATTCTACATGAGAATAAACCAAAAACTAAAACAATAAATTGACCAAATAGAGCAAGGGCGAGTTTTGAAATTCCATTTGCGCTCACAATGATTTTGTGTGCACTTAGAATTTAGATTCATTCATGTCTGGCGTTTTTAAATACGCTGTTAAAATATCTTGAAGCGCAAATCGGAACGTGCCTTACGATAGTTACGATAAAAGAAGGTAGTTATGTAGGTGTACTCATGTTTGTAAATTTTTATTTTTTATTTTCTTGGTTTTATTTATTTAGCTTTCTTTACACTTCCAATAGTACATTGAATAATAACCACGGCTTTGTGAGTGAGACAGATTAAAGACATTAGTATTGCCAGAAATAAAACACTTTTTAATATTAGTAGATTTAAGTTGAATAATCTAAGAACGATTAGTATCCAACAATATGGTATCCGTATCTACAGATTCCATAGAAAACAGCATTTGAGAATTTTTAATTTCAATCATTTATTGCATTCATATGTAGTACACATGAGACCTTAGAGGTTAAGATTAGCGAACATATGGACCCGAATAGGGTATAGCAATCTAGGAGCGGACCGATCCATTTTATTCATTTCGAGAATGACTGTCGGTTTATATGACACAGGAGTTAGAACATTGAAAGTAAGAAATTTGAGTTTCAGATATCCATATTCCAAAGTAAAAAAGGGGGAGTTTTGGGGATATCCAGCCATAGAAGCACGTCATGGTGACGTAGCGATGGCGTCAACTCAACGCTGACTGGCGCGATGCGGCTTCCTTGCTCAGTAATGTAGGTAAGGTACTCCTAAGGTACGCGGTTTTATTTTCTAGAATACCTATTCGTTGAAAAAACCTAGTCAAATATGGGCCGGTTATTTGATCCGTAATCCGTAGTCAAGTTAAATATAGTGAAAAACGTATGAAAAAAAATTACTAATGGTTAAATATTTTAAGCTAAAGTTAATTTTGATCAAAAAGCTGAGTCTTAGGAAACCTATAACGCCACACAAAAAACGTAAAAATCAAAATTTATTAATTTAACAGACCATGAAAGTTCTAATAAATTTATTTAATCAATCGCTTCAGGAAGTAACTATTGAAACAGGCGTTACATCTGTGAGCACATAAATTTCTGTTTATCAATCGTGCATATAATTAATTACGAAACCAGCAACATATTGTATCAAGGGCACCATTGTCTACCGTAGCAGGTAAACTAAATTATTGTCATTTGTGACCTCAGCAGATCAAGGCCAAAATCTGCATACAATTTTGGCAAGATATTGAAAGATATTCTTCAAAATAAAAGCCTATGTAGGTACTTATTCGTATTTAGAGTTCTGTCACTGAAGGGATATGGTTATGAAGGTACCTACAGGGTTAAGTGGAACCCGGTTGCTGTGACTGTTCCGTCTAATTTTCATGAGATAAGAACACTACAAGGCTTTGTGCAAAATATCCGTCGAGTTCTGGACACTGTTAAAGAAACTGGCACGATTATATGAGTAGCAAGAGCAACCTTTTAGTACCTACTACGGACCATAACTAGGATAAATTTATCACCCATTGTGGTAACGAGACACTTAAACTTAGAATTGATAACTTATAAGCCCAATACAGATAATAGCAATGGAGATATTTAGATCAGCTCAACTGGTATGAAATCTGGGAAGGGAAGATGTTTGTGATGATAAACCATTTTGTAAAGATTTTTATTGCAGCTAGCTAGATGCACGTAGTTATGAATGCTTTACTGATATGGTAGGGAATCGGGATGGCAGTACCGTAGGTGAACGACCGCACACCTCGTATCGCCGCGTCCGCTCCGCATATAAAGCAAAATCCTCCAACTGAGTGTTGAACGCGATCTCAAATTGGTACAAAAGCTCAGTTAGTGAAGTTGGTTAACTAAAACATGAATTTAAATGACTATATCACATGTTCGGCAATCAGACATTTAGCAGACAAAAAAAACACGGAGAAAAAAGATCTTCCGAAATTCAGAACAAATCGGAAGGAATTTCCTTCCCTTTTGACTAAGAAGGAAAAGTAAGGTAAAACGAGGAAGGAAAAGGTTACATTTTGGAAGGAATCGGTCTTGGAAGACTCAGAAGGAAAGTCAGGAATATTTTCTCAGTGTACGAGAGTGACAGACCAATTAGACATTACAAACAACTTAATAGATGGTGTCTGTTGGTAATTCATGAGTAATTTTTATATATTTCGCTTCCATAACTATTAATGGCCGTTCGCAATAAACTTTTGCCCCACAGGAGATAGAAATTTGACATAAGCTCCATAGAAGTAAAGGCAAATTTCTATCTCCTGTAGGGCAAACCTGTGATAGATCGGTTATTGAAATCGGCCGTTAATGGATTTTACTTATGACCCACCCTCTCGCCGAGTCTCGGGTGTGGAACTCTGTGAGAAACGAGTAGTACATGCTTGCTCTCGCTTTCCTCGCGAAAGGTAACTACTTTGACTCGTAGAAGAAAATGCATCATAAATGCAGTCGCTCTTGGCGCCTGGCTCGGGACATCTCGACGAGTGACACCAGTCCAGTTCACTCCGTATGGAGACTGCGGAGCTACCGAACTCAATATCGTGTCCCGTACAATGTACAATACAACCCTGATCGGCCTAATACATTTTTCATCACAGGTAGTGCATACATTGTGCAACCATCATTGTTCCGACACTTTTTTACTAACTTTTTACTTTCACCTTAGTAGTTTAAAAAATAATTTGTTACGTCTTAGTCAAGGTCTAAAATGATCATGGCTATATGTACCAGTACCTACTAGCGATAGTTAGGTATATGAACACAAGTAGTATCTTACTCAATGTGCGTTATAATATTTATAAAATCAAGTTTTGCCCAGCAACAAGAGCTGAACACGTTCAAAATAAACCTGTCTTGCCTACGATGCGATTCAATCGCATCTCGCACCGCGATACGAGACGAGAAATAAAGCTACAGATGCTCTTCACCAGGTGCACTTGCCAGGTAAATAATACGGTAAACGTGCCTTTTATTTAGGAAAAAACGTACGTCAGGTAAGCATTATAAGTGTGCTTTTGAAATGGTGCAATATTTTCAGTTATTAGAACACGTGACAGATTTTACTGCGTAAGAGAACAGAAACGGAGGTTAAAAAAATCAACACAAATCGAAGGCGACACGGTCGCTACTCCATACCGGTCACTCATTTGTTATTCCGTTGTGACCTTCCTTGACTCCAACCACTTATTCCTCTTCGCTACGCAAAAGTTGTCATTGTGTTTTTTTTCGCACCGAATTGTTAATGTTCTTATTTCAAGCACTACATAGATATTTAATTTTTGGCATTTGCATCAGTGATCAATAAACCTACCTCCCAAGAGAAAATGAACCAATATAATATACCTCAAACTGAGCAACGGGATTGTCAGCCATTATTCGCTAGATATAACGCCCCGCAAAAAGGTTATTTTACACGGTTTTTTGAGCAGTTATAAAATGAGCTTGCCATGAAATTAAGCTTTAACTGGTGAATGCTAAGGTATGGATTGGTGTGTTTTGTTCAGTTTTTATAGAGGGGTTTAGCCACAAGGCCGTGGGTCGACAACCCGTCCTGGCTAAAGTGACCACGTGCGAAACCAGCTCACCTCGGCAACACTGCTTTTAAGAGTCAACAGCCTAAATCTTGCAAGTCAGAGGTGTGTTTTGTATTTTTGTTCTATATCTCAATGAGAAAAATTTGAATATATGGGCCATGATGAGCGCGTCACCTGGCGCCCAAATATATATTTCAGAATTTTCAGCCCCTCCGGTGTTTCCGCATCTTATACAGTTAGTGATACACATTTACACTCTTCACAAATAAATAATCCCGGATATAGACTATAGTCTACGACCTCCGGGCAAGTGTAGGCTGTTTTCGACTCCAGTCTACCGGGTCCTGTAGCGTTTTGAAGTATGTCCAGTACTTAATTTGATAACAATTTCATTTTAGCTATACACTCGAGTTCTCAACTGAATTATCACTTGACCTCATATTATTATTTGAGGCTTATTTTTCAATTTAATGTAGGTAAGTACCTACTACGTACTCTACCATTTGTTCGATTGTTGGTTGTTGTTTAGTTTAGATGGTTGAATTCCCGATGTAGAAGTTGAAATTGCTTGATTAACATAAACGCATGTAAATATTATCTGTCTGAATGTCACACATCCAGTAATTTTCACAGAAAACGTTACTTAGGCGATTGATTTTAACTTCAATTTCAGTTCAATGAAACATACAGGTTTCGCAGCGAGACTGGCTTTTCTCTACACTAACACCTCGGAATACCGTAGGAAACATAGGTAATGTTGTATTGCAGAAGTTTACAACTTACGACTTACCAAAAATAGCACACATACAAACGCAAAAATATCTACATTCGTAATCCAAAGCAGTTACTACAAAGCTTCAAACAGATTCATTCACAGCGAAACGAAATGCAAGGTGCATATTAGAATAGAAGATCGTATAAGTGAATAGACTTTACTATACAAAAAGTTTGTTTGCCTTGTACCACTCCCCTGGGCAGCCCCACACAGGGCATCAGCTGTTTGGTAAAAATAGTGCAGGTAGTGAAAATATTAAACATTTTTTTGTTTACAATATGGGGTGCACCGGTAAAGTGTTATTATTGCACCGTTCCCAGCAGCGGACTGAATTAGAATTATGTATTTCCAACACACACAACACAATTTTCCCAATGTGTACCGGATCAGTGAGACGTGTATTGTTCAAGGTGCTTCGATAACTTGGGCGTTAGTTTAAGTTAACCAGTCCAAAAGTTGACAAGCTTTATGCTTGGCTAACATTATGAAAATATATAACATAAAAAAGTTTACGAGTCGCCGTGTAACAAAATCTCTATACAGAAACGTTGTGATGATTTCAACATTTTCCTCCCAAAACGCTGAATGAATTAAATTACTGTTTATAATATGTACTTTTAATATTAAAATAACTATTTTTCGGGTCCGGGTTCAAATAAAATTACGTTTAGAACTCCATGTTCGTTCGTGAAACGATAACGTTAGTTACTTTTTCTATTATGGACTCGACTTCGGCTTACTAATTTGACGGAAGACGTATGTATGCGAGTAATGAGAAATGGATATTGAATATCGCGTTCGTTAGTCAGCAGAAGTGCAACAAAATCAATCTGTAGCAGGGTGCACCACCCAGCGCAGTCAATGACCGGGCCAGTGCGCCAATGACGCCCCCGACACGCGACTCTTCTGGAGCCCTACCGGTTCAACGACCCTTCCGCCGACCCTTCGCTAATGCCCCTTGCAAAATACATACAAGTCAGACGCAGACAGACCACCTATCAATAAGTAAGTATACGAATCTATCTGACAGCCTTGTTTGTCCCGCCTTAACTAAACTGCAAATTAAAATTTACGCGACCGGTAGGCAGATATTATGATAGTGCATCCGTGGGCTAGAAAGCTTATAGAAAGTAAAAAGTACAAAACTGCAACAATTATCTACAATAGAATTACGTTATTCATCAAAACTAGAACAGTTTGAAAGAGTGAACAGTGAGTTAAGCGAAATGATGACATGACATGATGGTTAAAGGTTTTTTAAACCCAAATTCTCTGGGACGAATACAGACAGGTTAAGCAAAGATTTAAAACGGGTTTAAGAAGATGGCCGTATGCATTATCATGCTCACCGATGCGGCAGCTTGACAGAATTCTCGTCTAAAACATACATTTTTCCTCAACAAAACCAAGGTGTTGCATAGGAAACATTTAAAAGGGCTAGCCAATGGAGGCAGTAGACCGGTTGCAGATAAAAGTTACGGCTATTTTTGTTCTGGTGCGTCTGGGATAAATAAGACAAGAATGAAAACGGAGGCGGCGCCAAATGCTCACCACACATCATTCTACACTCCTCACTTCAGAAAACGCACTCCAACACCATGTTCGAGAATTTCATAGCACTGAAGCCGTGAATAAACGTGACGATGTAAACAACACGGAGCAAACAGGTAGTCACAAAAACATTGGCGAGTAACTGGTCCCGCAGACGCAGACGAACAAAACTCGGCGTACATTTATCGACTGCTTTGCCAGACGGAGTATAGGAGGTCACGACAAATTTGGTAACGATAAGGTGACTGAAATCTAAATGACTAAATCGGAGTTCATAAGATTGATAGGGTGCAAATAATAATACAGTTAATACGTCGGTCTGCCGGCGCTAAGCTAAACGAGTCGACATCATGATCGGAAATAAAGTATTTATTTCTGGTCATAGTGATAAGTCATTCAGCTGCGATAACTCAATAAAGCAACCACTTAGCACCGGCAAATAAAATTTAAGTTGCTCTGTATCATAAAGTTCTGGACTTATTAATTTCAGATATTTCCCTTGAAAATGTTTGCCCACGATAACGAGTCCTTCAGGGAATTAATTGCACTCTATGAATCCAGATTCAACCACTTCCTCATCGTTATTAAATTTATCGTGACCTCTTGGTATATAAACTACGTCAAATGAAATTGTTTTTTTATATATTAAACCGTTGTTGCTAGCTTACACAGAATTTGCTTTACTGCTGCAGTCTGCATGTCTAATCTTGTACGTGTCACATACAAAAAACTGTATAGATTGAGAGCAACACTTTTTCTAGAGCAAAATGTTCACACGTGTTTGACCCAATTAACACCAGCGACATTATTGTTGCATAAATAGAATGTTAGCATGGCAGAACAATAAATACTAATAATAGTAAGATAGAAACGTAAGCTACTAACAAATGTGTTTCTTTCTAGTCACGATCTGAATTTAAGAGTCCAATTTTCCAATGTTAAGGTTCTCGGTCGTTGAAAGTTGAAACAGCTTCAAAGCGTCGAATATTGCTATTGATTGGGCTGGTGAGAGAAAGCTATGGTGTTGCAATCGACGTGTAGCCAAAAGGTTTCGTGACGGTCCGTGTCTCTTGCATAACATCTCAGTTCACGACATCCACGATCAACCTTTGCCAGAGGATTAACTTGGAATATTAACGATTTTAACAATTACCTGTTGTGGTTTCCTGCGAACTAGAAACTGTTTGATATTAAAATTAATTGAAAAGTACTTGCTGAATACACAACAAACAGTACAAGATGACTGTATTCGCTCGTCCAATGTGTGTCAGTGGTCGAAAGAATGAGTTCAAGTCTACGGCCGTTTACGCAACACGCGCAAGTAGGCCAATATTGTATCTGATTCCGCAGGCTTGAGCCTAACTAGTAGTTAGCAACTACGTTCTATAAAAACGAACAATATTGTGAATCGAATGTGAGGAAATAGTATAACTGTGTGTTTATAGAATTTCAGACGTATACTTTCGTTCGTTTGCTTATCGGTTGGAGTAGGAGAACTGTAACATTGAATCCCAATTTTAGAACGAGTTTCTCCGTCACATTTGTATTTACTATCGAATCAAAACGTTTCAGTGAATTGATACAAATTTCACGTATTACTAAGGACACGTTTAAAATTTAAATAAATAAGATAATACATATTTAGTACACTACACGAGTGAGGATAGGAGCGGTTTCATTAGTTTCGAGTAGCGAATGCGGTCATGATATTTTTGTTTTCCTGAATAGTGAAACAGGTGGCGGCATCTCTATTTCTGTGAAAGTATCATGTTACGATAGTTTTATGGCTAACGTTTTGTCAACATGTGTAGCAACAATGGATAGTATTGTTAACCTATGTCATGATTTATGAGAAATCAAAATTCATGAACTAGAAAAGTAAAAAGTAAAGGAAGGGAAGTAAGATTATACCTCATTATTTATAAATAATAATAACCACAAACCCACCGGTAACGTAATAGTATTTGAAAAATTAACTATAAAGCTAGTCACAAAGGGACATGAATGACGTGATAAAGCACATTCCACCTGAATATGTTATAACGTATAACAAAGGAAACGCCGCGCATTGGATTACCTTTTGTACATAGAAGAGTACTCCATAACTGAGTAAATAAATATTGTGAAAGAAAGGTAGGTATTTGAAAACCTGACTAGGGCTATTTCAGAACAGCTCACCGGTAGAGTTCGTTAATTAATAGGTATTCACTTGACTAAGCTATAGTAAGCGCCTTATTTATCGCTGTGATCGGAATAGGTTGGATAAAATGTACCTAAAAATAAAAAAGGAAGCGGAGACATGGGTAAACAGTTCCTCGTTTTCACCGACTTTCTATCAAAAGTATGTTGCGATTTAGATTTATAGAGGAAGACCATTGGGATGTTCAAGTTGTGACGTAAAGTCCATTCCGAATGACGAGTTAACAACTGAATTGGTCTTAAATTCTGTCATTATCATAACACATATCAATCGATGTCATTTTTGGCTAATAGGACTTATAGGACACGATGTTTAGAAGCTCCCGTTGTTTTCTCTGAACGACAACAACGTACAACATAATACATATCTGGCATCACACGGAGAGCATCTAAATGTTCTGCTTTACTATCCTAATAACGTGTAAGAGGGCATTAAATGAACATTTATGCAAACCGATGCATTCGTCTACCAAACATTGACATAGGTAATAGGTATAACTGCCGTTATGTATACGAGCAGCGAGAGCGAGTGCTGGTAGTTGCACAGAGCGAGAGGTGTCAGACTGGGTTGAGGCGCGCCGGATCGATACAGCGGTCCTGCCTGCCGTGGGGTACAGCCGGTGCCAGACCCCCGCGCCGCACCGCTCCACACAAAAAGGGGGGGTAGGTAATGGACACAAATAAACGAAGGATAACGATAAAGCATCAGTTGTATGAATATTTTTAGTCACACGTTGTAATTGAGACGGAAATTGAATTTAATCGTAGACCACAAATATAGCCCGATCTTGTGGCGAAATGATGCGTAGTAATTGAAAGCTTTATCTAACGTTACGTACCTATACAAATATACTGCCGTGTGTTAGTCTCGTAAAAACTCGAAAATGGCTCTCGACCGAGTTGAATAAAAAAAATTGTAGCGTTTGTAATTGTCAGGAAAAGGTTTATTTTATGAAAGAATTGAAAAGTTAAAAAAAAAGCTGAAGGTGCTCTATTCCATGGGAATTATATATGAACTCAAGACCCCGCCTTATTTACCTTCCGGTGCTAGTTGGGACGAGTCGCTAGTAATAATATATGAGTTATAGGACATATGTAAAGTATTAAAGCTATGATGTTTTGCCAGGAATTGTATGTAGTTGTTGCCTTGTCCTGGTGTAACAAATTCAAACATCAACTGGGGACTTTTCGAAATAGCTGAAAAGATCTCTCTGAAACGGTGCGCTTATCAAAATTACACATTTCATGATACTACCAGCTGTGTCCTACGGTTCCTTCCGAGTGGAGATTCTCGACATTTTACATTTTTACAAGATAAGATTTCGCTTCTATTTTTTCATTGGATGTACCAACTCTAAATAGTTAAAACCACTAAAACTTCGCATCAATTTTATTCGATATCAATTTTTTTTTGTCGTAATGTAGATTAAAGTATTTAATTTTATTTGCAATTACAAGATAAATACTTGTAATCTACCCTAATTTACAGGATTTAACATTCCCTCCAAAGCACGGTAGCGCTCAATTGAAAGCGCCACTAAATGGTCACCCATCCAAGTGATGGCCGTGGTGAGTGTTGCTTAACCTGCTCGAGCTGTTACGAAACTTGCGACCGGATCAGCTATGCCACGAGCGCCACTTACGAGTATTATAATAACGTTCTTCTTGTCGAACTATGCCTTGGTATAATACAATGGTATTCTATTCTACAGACATTCATCAATTCATCATAAACACATACGCTACTGGTGCTCTGGTGCTAAGGGTGTCATTTGTATGTTTGAGAGCTATAGCGTAATCATTATTAGGTGTTCTTTTATTTTAGCGACGCCAATGTGGCAAATGTAATATCGATAACAAACAATCAATCATCCGCTGTTTTCCTACCCTTAGAAAGTGTCTAACGACTTACGCCTTTTTCGCTAAATATGTAGTATCATCAATTCGAAGAAACAGCTCTGCTAATCATAATCTTCTCACCAGAATTTGTATGATTCCAGACTAACAGACAATCATTTTCCTTAAAATAATACCTTAGTGTTTATTACAAGACTAGCTGTTCCTCGCGGTTTCACCCGCGTGGGCTACAGTTTATCGCGATAAAAAGTATCTTATGTCCCTTCCCTGTGGCTCAAATTATCTCTATACCAAATTTAATTTAAATCGGTTCAGTAGTTTAGGCGCGATAGCGTATATATTCCGTATACTCCAAAATTATTCCCGCACTTCGGCGCCCCCTCAACGCGTTACCTGCTGTAGGTACCCATTATCCTATTTTAATTCTAAGTTAATTTTTCTTGGACCGCACGTTTGAATCACGCAGTTAAAGGTCTTCCTGGTCCGCGACCGCACTTTACCTATGTCATAGATTCTCCCGGTGCCCCGCTCACCTCACCGCGTTTCCCGCTGCGCTGCGGTGCGGCGGTTTTATTTTTAAAACACTTTTATTAGCTTGACTTGTAACTAACTAACTAACTAACTAACTAACTAACTAACTAACTAACTAACTAACTAACTAACTAACTAACTAACTAACAATGTAATCAAATCTTGGAAGTCAATTTTCACCTACTTCTAATTGTCGTATCGACTTGAAACTTTGTATGTGTATGTAATCTCGGTGACAATGCAATAATTTGGTATCATCGACCTGATCTGATGATGCAGCCAGAAGGTGGGTAAGGGATCTCTGCAGTGGCTTCTAGTAAACCCCTCGTGTTTGGACTCATATGAATCGTCTTAATGAGTACAATAGATTGGACTTGGTGACGAGGGTCTGATGATGCAACCGGAAGGTGGGTAGGGGATCTCTGCAGTGGCTACTAGAAAACCCCTCGTGTTTGGACTCATATGAATCGTCTTGATGAGTACAATAGATTGAACTTGGTGACGAGGGTCTGATGATGCAACCGGAAGGTGCGTAGGGGATCTCTGCAGTGGTTACTAGTAAACCCCTCGTGTTTGGGCTCATATGATTCGTCTTGATGAGTCAAATAGATTGGACTTGATAACAAAAGACTAAAAAGTAATAAAATAAAAATATATAGTTTAAAAAACTAAAAAAAAACACTTTAAAAACGCACTGAAAAATATAAAATAATTAAATTGACTTGTTACGTTATAATGGTTAATTCAAAAAGTGTGGAGCGCTTCTTTACCCAGTAAAAGTACACACAACCAAAAAGCGCTCCACACTTTTTGAATTAACCATTATATCGTAACAAGTCAATTTAATTATTTTATATTTTTCAGTGCGTTTTTAAAGTGTTTTTTTTTAGTTTTTTAAACTATATATTTTTTCTACTACTACTTACATTTTTAAACTCGTGATATCTTTCGAACGGAATGTCCGAATTGAATGATTCAAAAAGTTATATGAAGGCATTGAAGCAGTTTTGAATAAGAAATAATTTATTTTGATAAGGATTAATATCAAGATACAAATAAAGAGCCTTTTCTAGCGGCGGCATCAAAAATTAAATTTTTAAAATAAAAGATCACTTATTGTGGCATAACTATAATAGTTAGACATATGCTCTCGCGGACTTTTTTGTAGATCTTAATGAGACCTACAAACCCGCAATACATTATTTTGTTCTAGTGTCAATAGTTTTTGCAGCGCACGCAAAAATAGTTTTTCGTTTTCACACCTTGGGTTGCAAAATAGCAATTTTCTTACGGATCCCTATTTTTTTTGGAAATAAAATAACATAAAATAAATGAACTATCCAACACTGAAAGAATTTTTCAAATCGGACCAGTAGTTCCTGAGATTAGCGCGTTCAAACAAACAAACAAACTCTGCAGCTTTATAATATTAGTATAGATATATGAAATGGCACGGCGTGGTGTGGCTTTTCTTGGAATCACGTTGTTTGAAGCAAACAGCCTCCATATTAGCATGTACAACAAAAGGACAAAATTTTCAGTTTACTGTATCTAATTAACTATTATCAGCTTTGTTGAATGTGCTATAAAGACGATAATGCACTAAAAAAGCTAGGTAGCGAAATATCCCATTTCTAAATATATGACTCCTGAAACTGCATTGAGGTAGTCACAAGAAGATATGATGTAATTGTCATTGTTTAAATAAATAATTAATGATAAAACACAACTAATTGCATACTTATAACAACTAGACATCATCAGTCATTAACATCAGGTGACTTGTGGTCAAACGCTACCCTGTAAATAGTAAAAAAAAAAAAGTTGCGCCTCTGCGGTTTCACCCGTGTCTTCCCGTTATCCCACAGGAACCTTTTTCCGGGATAAAAAGTAGCCTATGTGTCAATCTAGAGTATAAAAAGCTATCTCCATTTCAAATTTCATTCAGATCCGTTCAGTAGTTTTTGCGTGAAAGAGTAACAAACATCCATTCATCCATCCATACTCACAAACTTTCATGTTTATAATATTAGTAGGATAATCTCAGAAAAAAATTAGCGGTTTGATTCTTGTTCTCCTTCCTCCTATCCTAGGCCTGGTCCCATTAACTTGCAGTTGGCCTTCCTTGTCCTCATTTTCTACTTTGCACTGCATCTTTATCAAAATGAATTTCATTGAGGTCTTTTCAACCATTGCAAGCCAAGTGCCGGGTGATTTTCCTTGTGTATGTTTCATCACTACATTTGATTTGTTATTTGCAATTACTTTATGATAAATATTCACATAAAACATTGAAAATTATTATTAAACCAACCAAAACCCCTTCCTTTGGGGCTTCATAAATCTATACTAGTATTATAAATGTGAAAGTAAGTAAGTGTCTGTCTGTCTTTCACACCTAAACTATTGAACCAATTCAAATGAAATATGGTACAGAGATTTTTTGAACCCTGAGGAAGGACATAGGATACTTTTTATCGGGATAAACTGTAGCCCACGTGGGTGAAACCGCAGGGAACAGCTAGTTATAAATAAATTTAAAAAGATTGTTTTTTGCAAGCCTAATAACTTATCATTAGTCTATTACGTTCCCACTCGTGTAATTTTGGCTCTCTCAGAGAGAGAGTAATCTGCCACGCTGACTCAGTAAGGCCTTAATCATTTAACTTTCTTGGTCTCTTCTTGGATTGACTAGGGAATGTGGTGAGTAGCGTAAGACAGAGGAAGCTTATGGGCAGAACGAGCAGTCGATGATAATGGGTATAATGATGATTCATCAGGTTTCATAGCGATGATGGCTCAGTGGTAGTGACATCGGCTTGCGATCCGTAGGACGTAGGTTCGAATCCTACAATGAGCTCTCGCTTTCGGTGAAGGAAAACATCGTGATGAAACAATATCTTGGTAGTAGGGTATTTTCTAGTACTCGCCTGGCTAGCTACCCTCTTGTTAAGAATCTGTCACCAAGCACCTATCGGTGTGAACCGGCAGCCTCACTTGAGAGCCAGTTCCCAGTCCAGGTGTACCGTGGCGCCATCTTCGACAACATCATTACTTAACATCAGGTGACGTGTGGTCAAACGCTACCCTGTAAAAAGTAAAAATAAAGGTAGTTAGTTATTCCTTTGATGATTCCTAGTAATTTACATAGAATGCCATCAAACTAAATACCTACCTGTAACCTGCAGGTTGCAATTGATAACTTCAATGTGTAATTCAATGTGTAATCTTTATTGTTCAAACATTTGCCAAGCTCAATAGCTTCCTCTCATTATATCTGGGCTATAGCCATGTATTTAACATATTTGATTTTGATTTCATACACAACACTTTAATTTAACACTTTGAAGTTTGATTAGACACGCTTTCTTTGGCTTAGGCTGTCTAATTTAAGTGCTAAATTGACAGAAGTTTTCTTAGAAATTTATAGATTTTCTTTGATGCTGATGAGGGTACGTACAAACTTAAAAATTGATTGATTGTATTTTTAAAATAATTTCTTTTTAACACACATCTTGAAATGAAATCTGGCAAACTGTTACCATGCCACGTAATTCATTACTCTGATTCGTATTTCCTAGTTCCTACGTGGTTTACAAGCAGTTGATAAAGAATCAGACATACCTACCTACCTTTTGTATTTCACCATTTTGTAATGTTTGGCCACATCCTTTGTCCACTTAAAAACACAAAGGCTTTAAAATAATTATGTTTTACTATACCTACTAGAAGCCTAGTTTTCTAAATATATTACGCGGAAATTACTGGAAATCGCCTAGTTACATCATGACCTTCCAATAAAATAGGTTCCGTCCGACTAGAAACTAGGTAGGTAGGTAGGTACCTGTGGAAGAATATTGTTTCAATTTTGTAGTATTACAGATGTATTAGTACTTACATGTTTTCCAGCTAAAAAACACGATAACTTAGACAGCTAAATGAAAATGTTCACAGGTTTGAAACACATCGAATGACGCAGAATAAAATATCAACGCGGTCGACTTATCGCCTGTGATGTTTGATGAAACTTCACTTCAAATCGATTGAGTCCATACATAAAATTTTATAAATCGGATTTTATTATCACACAGGACACAAAAAGTCAAGATATTATGAAGAAATAACACTTATAAATTTTGATCCATACTGAAATACAGCAATTTTTAAGCTCTTCGCGGAGAACAAAAACAGCTGGTTGCTCATGTAAGTAGTTTATTTTTTTTTATCAAGCAAACATAGATTACAAACGTCGGCATAGACCGCATAGATGTAGTGTAGGGATGTTTTTGTACTCAATACTCTAGAACTAATCGACAATATCGATCAATAGAGACCGATTAATCGATTTCAAAACGAAGGATAGTAATTATAATTTATTTTCGTTTACCTGTTTTTTAATGTATCAATTCGATTTCATCGCATTTCATGATTATAATAATAATATATAGAATAACAACATCTATCGATGTGTTCCAATACATCCAGCTTTTGAGTCTAATTTGTACCAGTACCAGTCCAGTTACCAGTCCAGCCCTAGCGTGGTGCGGGATGCCATCTTTGACCAAATCGTCATTTAAAATTAATGTAGTCAAACTCTTAACTCTACCTTTCATGATGTACGAAATAAATCTTACTTATATAAAGTTGAAACTACATCAACATCAGTTCATTAGATTTCAAATTCACAAAAAACCCAAAAAAAAACATTCATTAGGGTTCAGTAATTCAGTAATCTCATTCAAATTTAAATGACTAGCAGTTCTTTGCGCTTTATAGCTCCACGGCTATGTAAATAGAGAGATAACGCTTTATTGTTTCACCACAACAACATGATATATAAGGAAAGATCTTATAGGTACAAGTTACAACCACAATTCATCAAAATTGGAATACACAATCAAATCTTTTATCTTATAGTTATATAATAGGTATACATATTAGTAATAATTTATACTCGTTACAGTTCTAAAATAGACTATTTAATAACACAATCCCAGCTAATATTATACATGCGAAAGTAGCTCTGTCTGTCTGTCTCGCTTTGACGCCTAAACTACTGAACCGATTTAAATGAACTTTGGTACGGCGATAGTTTGAACCCTGAGGAAGGACATATGATACTTTTTACCTGTAGGTGAAACCGTAGGGAACAGCTAGTGTTAAATGCCCTATATGAATAATATAGGTATATAAATATACTAATCAAATAAACGTAACTTGTTCAATATAGGATTTTATTTGCAACAGAATTTACTTAAAAAAACAATATTTCAGTATTCACTAAATACATTAATTAAATAAATATTTGTTCAATTAGATTGATCGATGAAATGTTACTACGGTTAATAGTCGATTATTTCGACGGCTATTAACATCTCTTAAGATTAAGGATGGTGAGTGAACTTTAAAACCGGTAAAATCGACTTACTCGGCAATTGGTAAAATTTAATTTCTTATTAGATTTTTTAACAATGTCATAGAAGTAGAAAGAATCCGAACTTTTTACAAGAAAAATATGTATATAAATTATTCTTTTGATTTGGGATTTGGAATCACCCGGATGGCTGTGCAAGGGTAGTTAAGAGTCACACAGTGGATACCTACGGGCGACGTCACCGAGGCAAATGATGAAATGGTGATAGGATGATACAAGTCATAACTGTCTCGATATGAAAATTCAATGCAGTCATTTCATGTATATATTTAACATATAAAATGATAGGTGCAATTTATGTAAATCATACTTTGCGTACATAATGATAATTCGGGCCCATCATGGATTTTGCATCCTAACTCCTAATACATGAAGCGTTGTCCATTTGGTGTCATAGTGAAATTCACAATAATTTATACCTACATTTAGTAAATGAGATTGAGAATTATTGATTGATTAGTTTCCCCCTGCGAAATTATGAATTAAGATTAGCGAATGATTAAAAAAATGCAAAATGATTTAAAATGTCTTACATTTCAAATTTATCGGCGCTGTTATGCTAGTTACTTTATCCCATCATAAATTTACTATGAAAATTACCTGCTTATTATTATAAGATATGTATGTATCTTGGATGTATTTATCATTTTAATAACCTACTAAAAAAATATTGAATACCTTGAGTTATTTTAATAGCATATTTTCTACGTAACATTTTATAGATATATACTAAATTCTTTAAATATATCAACTTTTCTTTCCTCAATCGTTCCAAAGTCTTCTTCTTTTGACAAACTTAAGTTTTTAAGAATTTCAGATGGAGATGGCACGTCTTTGTCTTCAATTGGAATTGTGTCAATAAGATCTTCAATATCTGTGTTGCAAATTTCATTGACTTTCTGAAGACAATCATCCGTATTCGATATTTTCAAAAAATTAGATTCAGCAGTTACTGCGACTGAATCAGTATCGGGTGTGTCAGCAATTATACAGAAATTGTCAGATTCCATATCTTCTAAAGATATTTTAGCTCCAGTACGCACCAATTCAGCACTTGCTTCAGACACTTCGATGTAATTAATATTATAAGGCAATCTGGTTTGAGTACTGTTAAGTGTTTTATCAGAATCTGTGTGCTTCTTCTTCAGTTTTTCTACGAGATCACCTGTTTGTCTTACAACTGTCCCTGGAGGTTGAGCCTGACATTTATGAGTTCTCTGTGACACCTGTAATTAAATAAATTTCGAATTAATTACTTTCAGTTTTTTCAGGAAATTATGTAGATAAAACAAAACAATGTTTTACTACGTTCACTAAATGTTATTTCAGTGAGTAAACAGACATTTATATTCGTTAACATTTATTTATATATAATGCGATACCTGAACGACTCTTAAGATATAGTAGGTATGGAATATTATGGATTGAACATGAACGTACTCGTACATTTCCGGAAAACAACGATGTATAAAAACAACACCTTACTCATAGTATATTATATTATAGATTTAAAAGTTTGTATGTAACGTTGTATTGTTGTTAGTTGTTTTGTTACCACTGAACACTGTTACCGGCTGATTTTCAAAAATATTGGTTTAGTAACAGTTACTAAATACAGCGTTTGCCAGAAAATCACTCACTCGTGATGTGTTAGGTTGAACTGCTCAGCTAATATTACCATCGATCCGACCTCATTTCTTACAATGCGCAACGTAAGGAAACAAGTATGTAGCCTATGCAGCACAGGCTACATTCCAATGAAAGATTTTATAAATTTACTTAATCCATCGTGGTTATCCCGCAAACTTTTATCTCTATTATTTATGTTAAAGTAAAATAAATCATGTCAATAAATTCGACAGGTAGGTAGGTAAAGTACTAACTTTGTATCTAAAATTTTTTTCACAGGCCGTACATTTGTAAGGCATTACGCCAGTGTGAATGCGACGATGCACTAAATATGAAACTCTTTGCCGAAAGCATTTTCCTGAAAAAAAATTTGATTGCCATTATTATTTCATTTGATATACTAGCGATCCACCATGGCTTCGCTTGGGTAGGTGAAAGTATGACAGCCAGAAGTTTTTTTAAAACCGATATGGAAACCCATTTCAATAAAAAGTTAGTTATTTAAAGTACTAAAGACCAACATTTCTGCATACACTGTGTTCTTTTATATCAAAAACATGATATAATCATAAGTAACTTCTTTACAAAACGAACTCACACACATGGTCAAATTAATTACACACTACTTTTTTTTAACACATATTTTTTTAATGTACATTAATTGATCTAGACTTTTTATAATTAACTCCACTCATCATCACACATACTCGTAAGCATTATTTATAATTTATTTTAATCACTTAAAAAGTCATTTTATACATATTAATATTATCTCGCCTTATGTGTGTGGCTTATCGGGCAATAAATGTTTAGTCCACAGTACCACCACAGCGAAAATATCTCAACAATATTAATTAAAACGGTTCTACTCTAAGTTTTGATATTATCATAAACTGGAAATGATGTTATCGTTATTACCACAAGTTTCACATGCGAAGGGTTTTTCACCAGTGTGAATCCTCTGGTGATTATGGAGAGTAGATAATTCCTTAAATGCTCGGCCACAATAACTGCACGTGTGAGGTTTTTCATCGTTGTGATAAAGCAGATGCTTGTGATATGACTGTTGGAATGTAAACGTCTTTGTACATTGCGTACAAGCGTATGGAGTTTCCCCTGCAATTTATTAGAACACAACTTTAAAATTTATGTGAGTAATGTTCAGTATAAAAATATGTATAATACTTAGATTATATAATTAAAATAATTACTATATTATTAAGTTTGAATATAAATTCAAGTAATTTTTTTAAATAAGCTACTAAGCATTTATAAAACCATATCCCTACATAAGAACTTAGTAGAAATATGTTTTTTAAGATGATTAAGTTACACATCGTAATTAATTATGTAAGATATTAAGAAAATTGTTCATGCATGAAGCATCATAGCGAAAACGCATACTTAGTGTTTTTTTTACTCCATATTTTTTGTGTAGTTACGTATAGATTCATTAATTTGTTAGTATGAATTACCTCAAAAATAACACCAATTTATAGATTTAACCTGTATGAAGTCGCTTATGTTTCTTCAGGAAGTATTTTGTTGTAAAGCATTTTCTACAGACATCACACTGCCATTGTTTATTTTCATTTCTATCAAAATTGTTAGGTCTGTCTAGAATTTCCTCTGAGCTTTTAGCGTCTGTAGAATTTTGTGGACTATTATTTCCGTTGTTGTTGCTAGACAAGAAACCATAATGTGCAACCCTCAAATGTACCATCAAAGATCCTCGCATCTTGAAGTGCTTAGGACATAAATGACAGTTATATCGCGTTATCGCCTGATGTGCGTTTTCATCAATATTATGTATTAAGCATTTGTGCATCCTCAAAATGTTATCATCGACGAACTGTAAGCCGCAGATGCTACAAGTTGTGTTTGTTTGCAAAACCGCTGTTTCTGTTTTCACGTACACTTGTTCACTAACGCGAATGCCCTCCTCTGTAGACCTTTGCGATACATTATTTATTTGCACTGCATTTAAAGATATCACTGGAAGTTTCGGATAAATTTTTACAAACTTCACTGGTGCTATGGCTGCGGATGACGATGTTTTATTTTTAGCTACTGGATTTGGTTTTTTCTGTTTGGTTACTGTCTCATTTTCACATTTTATTTTTCCTTTCACATCATTTTCCTCTTTAGATTTTTCTTGTTTACTTGCCAATAATTGAACATGGCTAAACAAATGTATTGTTAATTTATCTAACCCACAGATTTCATCTTGGCAAACTGGGCACGGTATCTTATTTGTAGACACTTTAATTAACCTGTCTCTTAAAGATTGTACAGAATTGAAAACACTTGTATGTGAACATACTGGACAAGGTAATGAGGCTACATCAGAATTCATATTTGATCAATTAGATTAAGGAAACAGAGTATTTGAAGACACTTTCATAAAAGACGTACAAGATTATGCTTAGAGGCAGCGTATGCGAGCTTGATAGCGCGAAACTAACATTCATAATGAGTTATTTTTAGATAGCAGCGCGCATACTCTTTTGGCGGCATTTCAAGATTTTCTATGTAATTGATGAACTCGTATTCATACAACAGTGATGACCTACCTATTAACAAAATTTCTCGTTAGTTTTTTTTGGGATTGTTATTACATTTCTAATTAGTATTAAAATAATAACCTGCATTTTAAGACTTACTGGGATTGATCTTTGTAGGTGTATGTGGCCGAGCTTTACTTAATATCCAGAGTGTGTCAAACTTTCCGACAGTATAGAATGATTTTTTAATCTTTAAAGCCGCAAACTGTTTCCGCCAGTACATAGCCAAAAAATATATTTCTCAACAGACACATAACACCTATTTTATAGAGATGATGGCTCAGTGGTAGTGATGTCGTCTTGCGATCAGTAGAACGTGGGTTCGAATCCTACAATGAGCTTGAGCTTTCGGTGAAGGAAAACATCTTGATGAAACCATAGCTTGGTGGTAGGCTATTTTCTAGTACTCACCTGGCTAGCTACCATCCTCTTGTTAAGAATCTGTCGCCAAGCACCTATCGGTGTGTTCCGGCAGCCTCACTTGAGAGCCAGTTCCCAGTCCAGGTGTAGCGTGGCGCCATCTTCGACCACATCGTCACTTTACATCAGGTGACTTGTGGTCAAACGCTACCCTGTAAATAGTAAAAAAATGCGGGAGTTAGACTTGTGGTTGTGAGTAGGTCAGGTGTATGTCTGCTAAAACTTCTTGAAATCTTGGAACGTTTCAACACGTTAGAGAGTAGTCACTAGAGTGAAGTTTATTGGAGATGCGAACCTACCTACTTTTTAAATCAGAAAATGGTTGCTACGAGATAACGGTAACCCGCGGGTGTATCTATGGAGTCCAGCTAGTTCATACATAATTTAATATTAGTAGTTTGAGTTTTGCCAACAATATAGTGAATTTTGTTATAGTTTTTTTTTTATTTAATACAGTCCGTCGCCATTTTGAGGGTGGGAGTGGGTTACTGTTACTGTGACAGTCGACCCACCCGCCCCGACGGGGAGGCCCGGCAGGAATTCCCGGGCCTCACAGCACCTAAGGGGGGGTGTCTAGCTCATAAGCGACATCCCCAGATACGACCCTACTAGCTTACTAGTGGGGCGGGAGGAGGCGGGCAAAACACCTCCTTCTACCGCCCCTCCGCCTGTGCCGGATCGGGTCAGAGAGAGGATCTGCTTCCCTGATCCGCTCCGCGGCCTCCTTCTGCGCGATTGATTTTGTTATAACTAACTTATGCTTGTCTAAGTCTGAAAAAAGTTGATACATATTTTAATACTAGCTGTTCCTCGCGGTTTCACCCGCGTGGGCTACAGTTTATCGCGATAAAAAGTATCCTATGTCCCTTCCCCGGGGCTCAAATTATCTCTATACCAAATTTCATTTAAATCGGTTCAGTAGTTTAGGCGCGATAGCGAATATATTCCGTATACTCCAAAATTATTCCCGCACTTCGGTGTTCCCTCAACGTGTTACCGCAAGTTTGAACCGCGCAGTTAAAGGTCTTCCTGGTTCGCGACCGCACTTTACCTATTTCATAGATTCTCCCTCACCTCGCCGCGTTTCCCGCTGCGCTAGGGTGCGGCGGGTTTATTTTTCTACTACTACTTACATTTTTAAACTCGTGATATCTCTCGAATGGAATGTCCGAATTGAATGATTCAAAAAGTTTTATAAAGGTATTGAAGCAGTTTTGAATAAGAATTAATTTATTTTGATAAGGATTAATACCAAGACACAAATAAAGAGCCTTTTCTAAAGGCGGCATTAAAAAGTAATTTTTTTAAATAAAATATCACTTATTGCGGCATAACTATAATAGTTAGACATATGCTCTCGCGGACTTTTTTGTAGATCTTAATGGGACCTACAAACCCGTAATACATTGTTTTGTTCTAGTGTCAATAGTTTTTGCAGCGTACGCAAAAATAGGTTTTCGATTTCACACCTTGGGTTGCAAAATAGCAATTTTCTTACGGATCCCTATTTTTTTTGGAAATAAAATATAGCCTATAGCCTTCCTCGATAAATGGGCTATCAAACACTGAAAGAATTTTTCAAATCGGATCAGTAGTTCCTGAGATTAGCGCGTTCAAACAAACAAACAAACAAACAAACAAACAAACAAACAAACAAACAAACAAACTCTGCAGCTTTATAATATTAGTATAGATTGCTGTCGAAACCACGACGCACTATGCCTTGGTATAATAGTTACACATCAAGACAGTTTTTGATTTTTGTGTCGATTTTACCGGTTTTGTTTCAAAAAAATAGAAAAGATACGTCACTAAATGTCACTGTCCAAAGCAAAGTGTCAAAGTCAAGAGGTCAAAACAAAACAAAGCAAAGTTTATTTCATTTGTTTTGAAAGTTGCGGCGAGCCGGCAAATCGGTCGATTAAATAATTATTTGTGTTGCGTTGACAACCACTCACTTCTATTTTGTATCGCTATTGATAAAACAAATAACGCTCCATACTGCTACTAACGACATAATCGATCTAATAAATTATGTCGTCATACGGTTCTAAGTGATTTTGCTACCAATTGTAACTTGTTTTATCCTTATTTTATAAATAGTTTGAGCACCATGTCAGCGCTCGCGTTATCAAGACCTCCTGGCTACATGGCCCACCTTCTAGAAGAACTGGGCTGGAATCAAGGAACAAGAATTCCATTAGCTGATCCGCAGAATCAGGAATTGGAAACGCTTCTGATTAACAGGTATCTAATTAGATCTTTAGCCACACCCTACAGAGAATAAAGAAAAAATCAAAAAGTCTCTATCATCTATAATTTCAGACAAAATGATATTCAACGGATGAAAGAAGCTGTTATTCATGCGAAAGAAAAACGAGATGACCTCAATAAGTACAAAGAACATGTCCATTCTGAATATCAGGAGAATGCAGTGAGTTTTAAGATCTAGTGCCTATTTAGTTTATGTAAGAATAAAGTCTTGTTTGATGAGATTTTTTTTAAATTCATATGTACATAAAAGTACTCATGTACATATGAATTACTAATATCAGGAGAATGCAGTAAGTTTTAAGATCTAGTACCTATTTAGTTTAACACAAGAATGTAGCCTAGGTGGAATAAGGCTTTGGACAAAAGGGTCCAAGTAATATAATGAGAGGTGAATGGATATGACAGATAAAAACTTGATCACTGTTATCAATGTACATCAATATTATTAAAATGACTAAAACCAAACATTTTATATTTCAGCGGCTTCTGTTTGCTCATAAACAGCAGATGGAACAAGAGGTGAAGATGAAACAACTCTCTGCTAATGAGGCAGATGCACTTGACAGAGACTTAGTCAACTGCACCAAGCAGAGCAAGGATGTCTCCAACAGAATTGATAGGGCCCAATGTATTAACACTTTTCTATATGTAGTAGAAAATAAGCTTTTTTCTTTGGCTAGAAGAGGATAGCTATACATTTTTTTTTGTCAATTTTCAAATTTTTTTTTTTTATACTATTTGCAGTGTAGCATTTGACCACAAGTCACCCGATGTTAAGGGACGATGTGATCGAGGATGGCGCCACGCTACACCTGGACTAGGAACTGGCTCTCAAGTGAGGCTGCCGGAACACACCGATAGGTGCTTGGCGACAGATTCTTAACAAGAGGGTGGTAGCTAGCCAGGCGAGTACTAGAAAATACCCTACCACCAAGCTATGGTTTCATCACGATGTTTTCCTTCACCGAAAGCTCAAGCTCATTGTATGATTCGAACCCACGTCCTACGGATCGCAAGCCGACGTCACTACCATTGAGCCATCATCGCTATAAAGCTATATCATTATCCTGAAGGAGTGATATATACATTTTTCAGATACAGATAAAAAGATATCCTATGTCCTTATCTAAAACCTAAGGTTCATGAAAATCTGATAGTGCTGTTTTGCACTCGCCACATCTGTGATATTTAAGAGCCATCTGAGACCATGCATTTTTTCTATTACTGCATTAATTAATGTAAGTCACATGTTATTTCACATTCATACAGCGAAACAATGACATTGTACATATTCATTTATTGAAGCCAGTGTTGGTAGACTCCTAAACTTATTGTCTTGTCCATGATTAATTTTAATGAAATCAAAATTAAATTTTAATTTAACTAAAAAACTAACTGAGATGGCGCAACGACCCAAAGTGAGTCTTGGCCTCCGATAACAAAAGACGCCACTTCGGTCTGTCCTTCCTGCGCCACCAAATAAAACCAAATGCTACCAAATTTTAAATGAATTAATTTTAATGCTTATTTTAATAGGCATTTTGAAATTTGCAGTAAGTATTGCGAAGCTGCTAAAGAAGGCAGATGCACTTAAGACTGAGGTGTGCGGCGAGCGAGGAGCCCTACAAGAATGGCGTGCCGCGCTTGAAAGAAGCGCCTGTGATATATCTGCTATAGAAAAATTCACAAAACAAGACTTGTCCAAAGCAAAGGTATATTTATGTTGACTATAATAACAGTACAATAGACTAGGCAAGTACATACGAGTACATCCTTGTCAATTTCCTTTACAGGCCCTTGAGACAAAAAGGCAGAAGCTGAAAATAGAACATGACCGCATGTCGGAGCGTCTTAACCAACTTGTATCCAACTTGAGCGCAGAAGAACGGGCCTGTGAAAGGATCTCCGTTCAGGTAACTATGATTCATCATCAGCCAGTGTCAGTCCACTGCTGGATATAGGGCTCTTCCAAGATATACCACTGAGCCCGGTATTTATATATTTATTTGATAATAGGCGAACAGCCTGAACCTGATGTGCCTATATCATGCTGTGTTGAATAATAGCAATATCCAAAAGTGCAGAGAAAAGTCAATTCTGTAGCAAGGGAGCATTGTTAGTATAAAAATTAACTAAAAATTATTATTATTTAATTAATGAGCGATGGAAGCCAAACGGTAACATGTGCGTCTGACATGGCGCCGATACCGAGTTCGAATCCTCTCGGCCCTGCACCTATGACTTAATAAGTTATGTGTCCATTTACCATCGCTCAAAACGATTAAGGAAACTGGCATGTTCAAGAACCACAACATTCAAGGGCATGCGACATCTACCAACACGCACTGAGCCCGCGTCGTAGATTACGGCCCACACTCTATCTCAGGCCAGCGGCGGGCGATGGGAATGTAATCGGTTGATAATGATCATGATTTAATTAATGCTATGCTTATATTTTAACAGGTTGTTGAGGGCATGGAACAGAGGAAGAGCATGATGATGATGTGGACCGGTGCTATTGAGAACTTACGACAACGAGATACCGACATTAGGCACATCAGAGAGGTTTGTTTGATGATGATGTATCTTTATTTAATATAACATTTGTGTCAGCTGCTACTGTTCAAGAAAATCACTAAGCTTCTTCTTCTTCTTACCCTGGTCCCATCTATTTGGGGTCGGCGCAGCATGTATTCTTCTTCCACTTCCCCTATCTGCCGTCATCGCTTCATTCACTCCCCTTTCATTCATATCAACCCTCACACAATCCATCCATCTTTTCTTTGGTCTTCCTCTTCCCTTCAATCCATCAACATTCATATTCATCACTTTTTTTGTAATATGACTATCATCCCTCCTCATAACATGTCCATACCAAGCCAAACGATTCCCTTTCACCTTATCTGTCACTGGTGCTACTTTCATACTTCCTCTAATATACTCATTCCTTATTTTATCCATTCTCGTCACTCCACACATCCATCTCAATTTATACAAATAAAATTTCAGGACTACGCAGTACTAGACGCTGAAGTGAACAACGTCGTGGAGCTGTGTCGCGAGCAGCAAGCGTTCTGTGACCAACAGCGCGGCAACAACCAGGATGCTGTGCGCTCGAACATTAGTCTCGCGAACCAACTCAGTCAGATAAGGATCGCTTACCAGACGCTGTGCGAACAGAACGCCACGCTGCACAGTGAGGTACACTTCATACTAACACTATTTTTCTAGGCAAGCATGCTCCATCTTCGGCCTCGTCGTCACTTACCATTGGGTGAGACTGGGGTCAAATGCTTACCTAGCTCATATAAAAATAAAACTATTATAAAGTGGAGCGATGGTGGCGGAACGGTTACACGAGCTACTTACAAGGCACCGACGCCGAGTTCGAATCCTCTCGGCCCGCACCTATGTCTTACGCCCGAAATTAATAATCGATCCTGATCCGTTATCCGCGGTTTTGGATCGATATGTCAAGCCCTAGTACTAAAATGACATACTATGACGTGACGTATCGATCCAAAACCGCGGATAACGGATCAGGATCGATTATTAATTTCAAGCGTTAATAAGTGTGGATTTACCATCACATAAAAACGGTGGGGGAAAACATTGTGAGGAAACCGGCATGTCCCAGAACAACAACTTTCTAGGGCATGTGACATCTACCCGCTCATACTCTGTCTTTGAGAGAAGGCCAGAGTCCAGTCAGCAATGGGAACGTGAACGTGGAACGTTGATGCTTATTTATTATAACATACCAGGTGTAAAAGGCTGATGCTGATTATTATGACCAGGGTTGTCTCTACTAGAAAGTGCAAGATGTGCAGCGCACCCGCAAATGGAAGAACTGCAACATTGAGCCCTCTCATTAGGAGTCAGTGCTGAGAATCGATTGCTAAATTCCATCAGATCTGTTCAGAGGTTTAGATATTATGAAAACGTAACAAACAAAAAAGACGCTTGTAGGCTGTTCCAGTGCTTCGTCGTTGGCATTCTAAATGTAGAAACGAAGCGCTTTGTGCGGATGATGTGTTCCCGTACGTCTTGTCGCCCGATGGTGGAAACGGGTGTTTAATGTTACATTGTTAACGCTTCGAAACAACATTTCCTAGTAACTTATAACAATTGTTCTACTTACATTCCCAGCTTCAAAGCTTACAGCGCGAGCTGAGCAACATGCGCAACACCCTGGAGAGACTTCATATAGAGAACCGTCAGATTATGGAAGACCAGCATCGCAAGGACGTGGCTTTGCAGGCCATCAACGGCAAGGCAAGATAATTTTCTTATAGCAACTTTTCCAGCAGTTCTTGTAATGAATAGAGCTTTTAGTTGCACACATTCCTAATAGTGAATGTGGTTATTACAGGTATCATAAATATATAAAAAAAAAATTGGTTGTCTGTAAAGTCGGTTTACTGACGATAGTTGAACGTGACAACTTCGATTGGCCGATTGTGCTTCTTTGTCGCTCGTTCCGCGCTCTCGCTTGCACATCAAGCCTTACATGGAACGCCGCAGAGCGAGGCAACGCCGCAGAGCGAGGTAACGCCGCATGAGTCATGTTTTTTCGTGCGTGCAGCCGGCTCTATCGAATTATAAGACGTTGTCACGTCAAAAAATGTATCTACTATGCTTTTGTACAAAATTAGATTACGTAATTTGTCTTTGCTTTTTTGGCTGGGTATAAAACCGATTTGAAGCATATAGGCAGGAAATTGAATTTTGCACATTTGCCCAATGAAAACCGGCAAAAATCTACAGCAAATAATTATTTAAGTATGTTTCAAAAACTTGTTAATTTTTTCTTATAGCTTCACGAGTTGAAGGACAAACTGACTGATTCTCTGGATAGATCCAAATCGTCGGAGAAAAGAGCTAAGGAGCTGGAAGATATGTTGAACGTAAGTATTTTTGTCGCACCTATATGCTAAGTTGTTTCGTGTTTTTAAATTATTTTGATCCTTTTAAAAAATGAAAAAATTTAAAAGTTTAAATTTCCATACCATTTGTCTATAAAATACAAAATACCATACAGAGAATGTCATGTTTCCGCCTTGATCAGCATTCGCCATCGCTCAAAAACAGCGATAGAGTTCGAAGGCATGTGGCATCTTTTTATCAACCCTAGTGGGATTTTGGCCGATACTCTTTGTCTAAGCGAAGGATTGGGAACCAACAGTGAAAATGTACCCAATAGGCCTAATAGGATGATAATGGGTTTTGTTTATTTATTTGTTCCGCTTTAGGAAGAAGAGCGCTACGCGAGCCAACTAACGGTGAACCAGCAGAGAGCCATGCACTGCTCTTTTGTGGAGCAACAAAAGCAGCTAGGTCTCAAAAACGAAGAGAAACTTTATCATATGCAACTAAAAGGTAAACTGAACAACTAGTATTTCTAACCAACCACCAAAATTTCCTGGATACAAAGTATCCTATGTATTTTTATTTTATTTATTTATTCAAAAACACTTACAGTCTAATTTACACCTTTTACAAGGGGATGCCGCGAGTCCCTAAGACTTGTAGATACTAGTTAAAAAAAACATATGGTGTTACGACTAATAGCCACCCAAATAGGTCGAAACCTGTGCTTGGGTGAGCTACCGTATTAATTCAGGGTATTTAAGCTATCTTTATACCAAATGTAAAAGTAACAAAACTAACTAACTAACTGAAATGGCCCAAAGTGAGTCTTGGCCTCCGATAACAAAACTTCGGTCTGTCCTGCGCCACCTCCTGCCAGTCCTCCACCTGGAGCTCGCGCAAATCCTTCGTGACTTCGTTTTTCCAGCGATATCTGGGACGGCCGACAGGGCGACGGCCACTCGGCCGTCCACTGTACGCTCGTTTGACCGCACGATCCTCTCCCATTCTTTAACAAACATACACACTAATTTACAAACTTTCGCATTTATACTATTAGTATGAATATGCATCTCGCGGTATTTTCCGCAGTTTCCCTTTATCCCGCAGGAACATGAAGCTTAATAATATAAATTTAGGAAAGAAAGATAATATTATATATTATAGAAATATTATACCACGTCCTTTACTAAAATAGAGCATAGAGTATTACCAAATTTTATGAAAATCCATTTAGCCTCTATGATGATAAGTCATAACCATAACATACATATACACACAGTCACTCATACATAAAAAATAAATCGAAAATAATATAATATTAGTCTAATAGACTTTACGCTCTTCAAAGAAGCCTGAAGCAGAAATAAAAGTCTGATAACCGTTGAGACGGACAACGGAAAGCTTTTGAGTAAACGTATTTTTATTCTTCAAAGGTTTATAATATATAGAAGTTGGAATCGAATAATGATTTATTTCATTATGTTCTCAGCCTCGAGAGCTGTCATGAGTAAGCTGGACAAAAAACAGCGCGACATTGAGAAGAACTTACAAATCCAGAAAGAGTCATTGTACCAAATTGTGAGTGGATTCATGTCTTATTTTGTATGGATTCCATCTACCCATCCTCTCTTTCCTTTTTACGCACTCCTTTGAAATATAAAAGTAGGTACTTAGTTTTCACGTCCTCAAATCAAATATTCGTGCAAAGAAAAGTAAATTACATGTATATTTAAATCGTAAGTGTTTTGGGACCATTGATCGTCTAGTAGTTCCTTTCGAATAAGTATTAGTGACGTACGTGGGTACAGGATGTTACAGGACTGTCGTCGATTTGCTATATTTTCCACTCTATAGTTGATGATATTTATAAATAAGTACAGTCTACCATTTTCAATGTTATACTCCAAAAACTATGCTTGTCTGCTATCAGTGTTACCAATTGGAAACAATCGGCGCCCAAGTCTTGCATATGGAGGGAGCCCAGGCGGAGCGGGAGTTCTCTGTCGAGTTGGTTGAAAAGGAAAACAGGTACATTGACAAGCATTTAATACCTTGACTGCCCTAGGATTATGAGAGATTGTCGCCCTCCTACATCCTGGGCAAGCATGCTACACCTTCGACCACATCATCGCTTTCCATCGTGTGAGATCGTGGTCAAACGCTAGCTTAGTTAATTGTAAAAAGTTTGCTGGGACCTTTTTAAACGTTGACGGGTAAGTTAACAAAGGGTGCGACTACTAAAGAAAAGCATCTCCTGTCCTAGGCCCGGGTCTACCCAGGACTGTATATCGAAACATTTCTTATTTATTTAAAAAGTGTTTTATTATCGGTGTTCTTAGGTTGAAGGAAGTATGCGCGCGCCACGCGGCTCGACTTGCACTTTTGGAGCGGCATTCGTCGCGGCTGCACGACGATATGCGGCGCCTGGCGCGGGATCTGGAAACCCACAGCACAGAGCACGCCAGTCTGGTACATAAACCCATATTGCACCGTCTGACTGTATGAGAGCTTCGGCTCGAAGGACCAAAAATAACGGAGGTTGGTACGCTCGTAATGTGAGCTCTAAACCGCCAATTGGCGGTCGAGCGATGACGTAACATGACACTTTACTACTATTGCTGTATCATTTGAAATCTAGAGCACTGCGTTCAAGTCCCAACCCTCATGCTGGAGCTTGACCGCGAGCGGAATGGAGTCAATCCATGTTCAAGACACGTACATTCACATTTTTCACTTCGTTTTTTCTCTAAATTACAGCTAAATTACAGTCGTTTGAAGCGCAGGGTCACTATAGTTAATTATGATCATTAAATTTTATAGCAAAGTCGGCTGAAGAGTTCAATGCTGAACGTGGAAGGCGGCGACAAAGAGCTGAAGGCCACCAAGGACAGCTGGCGCAAGATGAGGGTGGACGAGGCGCTGACGCGTCTCCGCGTGGCGCACGCGGCGCGGGCGGTGGCCGGGCTCGACGACACGGCCTTCACGCTGGACAAGCAACGGCTGCAACTGGACGCTGTAAGTACAAGCACGAGCTCTAAGGACCTCTGGAGGACGGTAAGGGTCACAGAACTCACAGAAGGTGCTCGAAACATGTGGTGTGTGATGATAGGTCGTAGTGTTTAGTCTATCTACTTATACAATGCTGAACGTGGAAGGCGGCGATAAAGAATTGAAAGCCACCAAGGACAGCTGGCGCCAGATTATGGTGGACGAGACGAGGCGCTGACATGGCCTTCACGCCGGACAAGCAGCGGCTGCAGCTGGACGCTGTGAGTACAAGCACGAGTTCTTAGGACCTCTGGATGGTTGTAAGGGTCACAGAAGGACACAGAAGGTCACAGGACACGGTCTTCACGCTGGACAAGTAGTGGCTGCAGCTGGACGCTGTGAGTACAAGCACGAGCTGTTAGGAACTCTAGAGGATGGCAGGGTCACAGATGGTAAAATAATCACGTGGTGCTGGAACCGTTTGGTGTGTGAAAGGTCTTGGTGTTTTGTCTATCTACTTATGTAATGCTGAACGTGGAAGGCGGTGACAAAGACCCCTGGCGCAAGATGACGAGGCGCTGACGCGTGGAACTGTGGAGCTCTGGTATCCATTTACAACGATTTCTCATTTCTTGCAGGCAATGAACGAGCGTCTGGTGGAGATAAGCGCTCGGCACGAGATGTTCAACATACAGAAGCGCGCGCTGTTTGAGGACTGCGGCAAGCTGCGCTCAGAGATCAAGGAGCGGATCAATCGCGTCGAACAACTCAAGAAGAGGTAAATCATTGGCTAATACAACCACAGAAGTTGCTGAACATAATCAACTTTACGATTTCACTAAGCATCTTTTACACCAATCAAACACACCACACACACATACTACACACATACTACACACATACTACACACTCTACACACACACACACTACACACACACACACACTTTGAAGATTGATTCAGCAATTTTGTCTTTGACTGCACATACAATAAACTAAAAACTAACTAACTGGACCTGTCTGTATCTTGTTTTATGGTTTGATTCCTTGTCCTTCAGATACGATATTTTCATCGCATCCCTGGGAAAGGACGACTCCGGCAACCAGCTTTCTGTGACCTTCTTCAAGATTAAGGTAAGTGTGATCTAGCTTCATAATTATTTAGAATTTGGTATCGGCAAAATCACTATTCGTGGATGTAGCTGCTTTGGCAATAACAGGCTGTAGTGCTATTTTTTCTTTTTAGCATGTTTTTTACGTGCTTTTTAACGCGCGTTATCGTTTTACGCATGCTTAAAACGATGACGCGCGTGACCGATAACAATGCGACGACTGGCTGCAGACACCCTGGCTTGCTACTGCCTTTGAATGCTTTTCGTTACGACTAAGCGACGCGAATTTTACGATGCGCAACGGACAGATGTAGAGATTAAGAGAGAGAGAGAGAGAGAGAACGTGTGACAGCAACAGCAATATGTGAGAGCCAAGATGGCATTTTTTTTTAAGTAATGGTTTGGCAAACAAGCACACGTCCCGCCTGATGGAAAGCGGTCACCGTCGCCTATGGACATTTAGCAACACCACGGGAGTTGTCGATGCGTTCCCGATTACGTGAGGTGTTTTAGGGGGGGAAGGGGATCAAGTTATATATTTCCAAATCTGACTAAGGGAGGAGGGGGCTCTTGCCAAATATCACGTAATTATTTTTCTCGCAGAAAACGGTGTAAAATTGCGGGAAAAATATTTCTTTTTTGTTTTTTTTTCTTATAAAACCAACACGTTTAGAAAAATAGAAGTTCGCGTAAAAAGTAGAATCTCGCGTGAGATTAGGGGAGGGAGTTGAGGAAAAACTTACAAATCTTACGATATCTTACCAAGGGGGGCGTCGAAAGATTCTCAAAAATGGCTCACGTAAGTAATGGATGCCCCTATATAGTTCGCGGCGGAGCGCGCGGAGCTGCGCACTTGCGGCGCGGCGCTGGACGCCGACATCGCGCGGCGCGAGCGCGACGTGTCGGCGCTGGAGGCCACGCTGCGCGTCGTGCACGCCGCGCACAACCACTTCATGCACCACATCTCGCCGCTCAAGGACGACAGTAACTATACCATATAAAAAAATGCTACCATATATTAACCAGCTGTGCGTTTTTTGCCTGTTGTTTTGCCGGCGTAAGATTTCACTACATTGTTATTGTATTTAAATGTGACACTGGAATTTTTTGGTAAATTTATTTTTTTATGACATGTTAACAATTTGGGCTTACGGTCGGTTTCAATAACCGATCTATCCACGATTTGCCCTACTGCTTCATAGAAGTAATGTCAAATTTATGTCAAACCGTGGATAGATCGGTTATTGAAACCGGCAGTTGGACTGTAAGCTACATTGTATTTAATTGTTGATGATACGGTAAAAACATCGTGAAAAAACCGGTACCTACGTCCAAAAACAACAACAATCAAGGGCATGCGACATCTACCAACCCGCACAGTGCGTTAGATTACGGCCCTACTCCGGCCGGAGTCCCAGCAGTGGAGACGTAGTAATAGGCTGTTGATGGTGGGTACGGTAAATGTTTAGGAACTACGTTTTTTCAGCTGCGAGCAAATCTCCATTGTCTATTCCAGCGCCGGAGATCGAGCAATTGAACGAGCTGACGAAGCAGTACTACATGTTGCGCGATGTACTGAAAGGCACGCTGGGCCGCGTCGCCGCACTGCAACAGTACGTGACGGACGCGGCCGCGCGCCTCACCATGCTCGCCGACAAGTGCAAGCAACTCACGGCTAGAGAGTTAGTACTCGGTCATAGACTTGTAGCTTACTGCTTGCACTACGGAACAAATTTTACTTTGACCTCCGTCCACATCGTCACTTAACGTCGGGTGACTTGTGGTCACTTGTGGTTGGTGGTGAGCTTTCGGTGAAGGAAAACATCGTGATGAAACCATAGCTTGGTGGTAGGGTATTTTCCAGTACTCGCCTGGCTAGCTCTTGTTAAGAATCTGTCGCCAAGCACCTATCGGTGTGTTCCGGCAGCCTCACTTGAGAGCCAGATCCCAGTCCAGGAGTAGCGTGGCGCTATCTTCGACCACATCGTCATTTAACATCAGGTGACTTGTGGTCACACGCTACCCTGTAAATAGTAAAAAAAAAAAACGCTACCCTGTAAGTAATAAAAAAAACTTCTTATAGGGTAGCTTTTGACCAAGTCACCTGACGTTGAGCGACAATATGGTCGAAGGCGGTGTCACGCTACACCTGGACTGGGAACTATACGAATTACGTGAAATAGATAGATTGATTCTTTATAGGCACACCACAGTACAAAAAGGAAAAAAAAACGAAATATAGTATGGTCAGGGCAAAAGTTGATGAACACTAATTTTTATTACATAAGTCGCCTGATGTTAAGTGACGATGTGGTTGATGGAGGCGACGTGCTTTACCTGGATTGGGAACTGGCTCTCAAGTGAGGCTGCCGGAACACACCGAAGACAGATTCTTAACTAGAGAGTGTTGCCTAGTCAGGGGAGTACTTGAAAATGCCTTACCACCAAGCTATGGTTTCATCACGATGTTTTCCTACACCGAAAGCTCGAGCTCATTGTAGGAACGAACGACAACGACCTGCGAATCGCAAGCCGACGTCAATACCACTGAGCCATCATCGCTTCTATCTTTACTTCGCTCTTAGCCCAGCCGTTACGGAGAATTCTAGTAAAGAGTGACACACACACGCGCATATTTTTACGTTCTAGTCTGTGGATCAAATATTTGCACCAATCTCTTAATTTGGTTCCACGTTTTGTTCATAACAATAACCTGTTCTTTCAGAACTGAAACAGAGTATGAACTAGAGAACGCTCGCGAGAGAACGTCTCGTCATGAGGGCCGGCTGAAGAACGCGCGCGACATTGCGAAGCATAACGCGAGACGCGCGCTGAAACTAGTCGACGGTGACGATGAATGGAAGGTATTTCAGGTGAGATACAAAAATAATACAGATGGCATCAGTATATCATCTGTTGGCTGTCATTCCACTCTGTTTTGTTAGGACCACCGTGAACTTCTGTGCGATTTCTTCTTTCTTTGTGTTTTTTGGAAGATATTGGAATGTTTACTGCGAACCTGGCTACGTCAGCGTATGTTTGTTATCCAGCGCCATCTATGACAATTTCGTAGAAGCTGGCTTTGAAAGTAACTCATTACACAATGTTCAATAAAGAATGGCACGACCTGGCACGAGCCCGACATTTTCCGCCATTTGTGACACTTACCGATATGTTCTTTATTGTTGTTTTTTTTTTTTAATTTCTCTGTATTGTGGTGTGCCAAAAGAGATAATCTATCTATCTATCTTCTACTCTAAGATGGAAAGATGACTGTTTGTTTGTTCCGGATAAGCTTAAAAACGATTGTACCGATCTTGATGAAATTTAGTATGGAGATAGTTAGAACCCCGGGGAAGGACATAGGATACATTTTATCGCAATAAACTGTAGTCGACGTCGGGGAATAACTAAGAAAAAAGGAAAAAAATTCTTCGTCTCGTCAGATGTCATTGTGGATCCGCGACTACGACGAAGCGGCGCACAACTCTCTCCACGCCCTAGCGGAGCTGTTGTCGTGCACTCCCGCCTCGTTCTCACACTTCGCGGCGCTCGTCGCCTCCACCGACCTGCAGCGCCACCTGTCGCGCAACCAGCGCCGCCTGCACACGTTTGTGAACAAGTGAGTGCGGATTTTGTATGAGTGTATGATCTGTGCCACTTCCTCAAAATCATCGCATGTCTGTAGTGACGTCAGACTTCGTATGGGCTCTTTTATTTTGGTTTTCAATTGTTTTTCACTTTTGTTTATGTAATTGAGTGGCAAATTAACAGGCGGCCCGCCTGGTGGTGAGCGGCCCATCCAAAAGATGGCCGGTACAGACTAATAACGTCACGTACATATATATATATATATTTACAGAATCGTCTCAGAGTCGGCCTCGCAGATACAGCCTAAGAGCGAAAGAGAATGTCTGGAACTAGAAGGTGAGAGATAAGTTCGTTCTAGCGCCTGAGACCCGAGCTAAGGCTCCAGCCAGCCAAGCTAACATGAATACACAGTGCATACGAGGATCATTATAAAGTAAAAAAAGACAGTGCGAAGTTGACAAAACAGAGGTTTTGGAAAAAGGTAGGAGATGGGAGGATAGTAGTATTTTTAAAAGCAACAGTGAATTGTCAAGGTACTCGTCCGCCACGCCCATAAGTTAAGGAAAGAACTAGTTGACCCGGCGAACTTCGTATCGCCAATAAAAGTTACCTTTTAAACCTTCCCTGAACTTCTACAAATATTTCAAGATCAAAATTAGCCAAATCGCTCCAGCCGTTCTCGAGTTTTAGCTAGACTAACGAACAGTAATTGATTTTTATAATTATATAAGAATAGGCCACGCCTTCTCAAAAAACCGTTGCACTGCTGTCTTCGTCATCAAGAAAAAAGTTTTTAAGACTCATTCGGTCTAGTATTTTACCGACTACATTTCCCTTCGCCTGTAGTTACTGCAATAAAATGATTGTGATTATGTATACGCGCACATTAGGGCATACTGCACCGCCGCGCATTACTGCGTCTCTTTCGAACACTAAATGAACGACAGAGATGCCTGATGTTTCACGGTGCGGCCCACCTGCACTGTTACTTTAAAGTTATTCAAATCAAATCGTTTATTTGCTAGAATACATATTGTTATTACAATAGGTCTTAAAAATACACGTAGGCCAATGTATTCAGCCTGCAAGCAGGCGTGCAAATGTTATTATCACAATAAATAAAAATTACAAAACATATCAATTAACAAATCAAAAATAAAAAAATACAAATCAACACAATAATAATATGTTGTAATAATATTTATTCTAGCAAATAAACGATTTGATTTGATATTACACCTGTCCTTCCCCACAGATTCCGTGTTCTCGACATCCTCCGAGTCCATCAAAAGCGGAGTGAGTATCGCCAGCGGCTACACCAAACGGCTGACCGCCTTCCGCCGAAGCCTCGCGCCCAAAGTGCAGGAGCCCGCTGTGAGTTCCGCTTACCATACTAGCTTCGGCAATTGTGTCTTTACATCTTTAGCACTGCACACCGCACGAGGCAGAAGGGAAAGCTTCCCGGAAACAACAACTGGGATATCTTCTTTTAGTAATCTATATTCTAATTATTTTTTTTTACTTACAGGGTAGCGTTTAACCACAAGTCACCTAACCTGTCCTGTTAGTGACGATGTGGTCGAAAGTGGCTTAGGTAGCGCCACGCTACACCGGACTGGGATATAAAATTCTCGTGTGCTTGTTACAAAACTCCTCCGAAACGGCTCGAACGATTCTTATGAAATTTTGTGTGTATATTCAGTAGGCCTGAGAATAGGACGTAAACTATATTTATACACATAAGTGTTTTTTTTATCGTCATACTGTGTTGTCCACGCAGCTAGTTTTTCTATTGAATGGAACAGCACAATTAATTCTATGTTTTTATTTGTATCTTTGTGGGCTACAGTCTACAATAGCCCAGTGCAGTGCACTAATACCTGAGCAAGTGTACGGTAACATGCTAACGCACGCTAAATTGCTTTTATTCCAATTAGAAACGACTGTGAAAGCTAGCGAGAGCGCTCTACCTAAAAATTATCTTAAATCTTGCTTTGGGTTATTGGTATTACAATCACGTCATTTATACGCCTTGTAAATGGTTATTTTTACTTTTGTTTCAGTTAATCGAGGACATACCAGAAATAGGTAATTAAATCTTACATATTAGCTAGAAGACTAGGTACAGTCAGCTTTTATCAAAACATTGACTGGGTTTGACTGTGATAACATTGTAATTAACATATTCTATCTTATTTACACGTCCACAGCTATCTACTATCCAATAGCCTGTTTGATAAAAGCTGGTTTTGGTTGATTAGGTTTAATCTCAGTCGATATGTACCTACTCAAAGGAAAACTATTGAAATACCTAAACGGTACTGATAAATATAAAAGTAGAAACTACTATTACGAGTTTCATTAACCGTACTCGATATAGACGATCGTAAAAAATGTATGAATGTTTTAGTTACGTATAGTTATTGCCTAGCGGCTGTGCTGGTTTCATAGAAACATTTTACGATACCTACTCGATAGGGAGTCCAGTTGATCAAACTCACATAGCAGAAGGAAATTATATATTAATTATTGGATGGAAATTATATTTTGTTACTACATTTTTTTAGATTCTTCAGTTGTTTGACTGCGCATTAACGCGGTGTATTTTCCAGCGCGCCGATCTACAGTATCGCTGCGTGTCATCACTCTTGGTCTGGAACAGTCCACGCCTCGTGTGGATACCAGCTTAGCAGCAAGATCGCGCAAGTCTTTCCATTGAAAAAGTTTGAAAATAGTCAAGAATTTGTATTTAACATGTAGGTACTATTATTAGTCTATTCTAGAGAAATGGACCAATGTGTGTGATTTCAATTGTGGTCATAAGTCCTACATTTAGATTTTAAATTTAGTTGCATTGGGTTCCTAGATTATTTTGAATGTTTGGGATTTGGGAAAATTGTAGATTCTACACCACACTTGAATTGTAGATACAAACGAATGTATGATCTTTCGCGATGTATTAGTATGCTGTTTTTTCAAAATGTCTACAAGCACAAGCAACATGGAAACTTTAGGATGTATTACTGCACTAATAAATGCACCCGTCCTGTCTCTAACCCTTTGGTTAGTTAATAAAAAAATAATTTAGTTTCTCATCACAATGTTGCTTGGTAACAATAAAGAGAGTGAGAGCTGCATAATTACTTGTATTGGATTAGTTTGGTCCGCTTGTAGAACTAAACATTTCGTTTCTTGGAATTTATGTAAAATCCTAGTCAATGACGATAGTTTTATAAATTAGTATTTTTTTAAAATAAATTTCTAGATGATTCAATAATTGTGTTTTCATTTAATTTTACCCTTAGCCTGGATTGCTTTCTTGCGGACCCAACAAAATAACTAACTAATTGGATTCTTAACATCAACTATTTCTGTTGTAGAGTTAAAAAAACATATATTTCTTTCAAAGTTTTATTAAAACAATTTGTATTCCAGTGCACAGCTCATATTTTGTCTACTAGTAAAATGTATGAAGATAACAAATTGGCAAGAAATCATCTATCTGTTCTTATAAAGTTTTGTGTCAGGTGGAATTTATCATTATTGTCCATGCTGTAGTTTCGTTTGCGCAATAACTACAAAAGCTGCTGTTTATCTACTTACCTAAGCTATAAATTAACGTGCTAGATTTAAAATAAATTAACATATTATTTCTGCAACATTGCAATTGCATTAGTTGCATTACATTATACATCGTTATATCTTTAACTTTATAACGATTTAATTTATAAGTGGATTGGGTAACTTTGTCCTTTTCATTAATTAAATGTTAAAGAATGTATCTGTAATGTGAACTAATAATGCGTAAATACTTACAATGCCATAGAGTGTTTAACTTTCTAGCGCAAGTTCTATCAACCAAACAGTCTACTATTACTATTACACTGAAGGCACAAGGACTTGAAGCTAGTGATCAGGGGCTGAATCAGAGAAGAGGCTTCAAATAATGGTTGACTATATAAATGTAAAATATCTCTAGACACTTTAATAGGGGTTTTCAAACAATATCCATTAGACTCCCTTGTTGAATCGGCCCCTGTTAGATACTCAAATACTGCGTGTCTTAAATTCTATTTTACTACATGTAAATTTGTAGTTATTTAATTAAAAAGGCGATCTGAATTTTCGAATATCATAAAGTTACAGTGTCACTAAAACCTTAGATATACATATAACGTAAATGTATCATGTAGGTATATAATTGTCTTACAAAGTTCATTTATTTAGGATAGGCTATGAGGATAGGCCCTTCCTTAGCTCTATAATTATATATCTATACATTTTTTTAGGTAAATTTCACTATAAAGCCATTCTTGTAAAATGGAGATACTTTTGAAAAATTAAAACCTTTACAATACACAATCTAAACCAACTTCATTTAACCGTATGTCTGTAATCCAGAATTTTTTCTGTGATCGACTAGAGGCCAAACCAAAGTCTATTGTTTTTAGATGTTTCTCCGTTTGTTACATAATATATAGACTACTGGACGGATTTTGAAGCGGTTTTCGGGGGTTTGTAGCTTAGGTTCTTACATTGAAAGCAAAAAATGAGTTAGGTAGGTTTATTGCGTTGCAACATTGACTTGACTTGTTTTG
Source organism: Opisthograptis luteolata (assembly GCA_931315375.2). NCBI lineage: Eukaryota > Metazoa > Arthropoda > Insecta > Lepidoptera > Geometridae > Opisthograptis > Opisthograptis luteolata. Next base: position 9,502,688 of record OV928036.1, on the reverse strand, counting down.
CTTGATAATGATATCGCATACGAAGTCACGTCGCGACTCTAGTCGCGAAACTCTATTTCTAGTTCATTACAAAAGTGATTTGTCTGTTTGGGTTTTATTTTCAGAGCCGTTAAGACGACATTTAGTGTTGTACCAAACCTTGTCATAGCATAAGCATCACACTATAAATCCTACTATAATATAAACGCGCTAATTTGTGAGAGCGAAAGGGCGCAAAAACTACTGCACGGATTTGAGTGAAAATTGGAGTAGCTTACACCCTGGATTAACACATAGGCAACTTTTTATCCCGGAAAAAGATTCCAACGGGAAGACGCGGGTAAAACCGCGGGGCGCAGCTAGTATATTCTAAATGAGAAAGTTTGTGAGTATGTATATTTGTAACGTCTTACGCTGAAACGGCTCAACGGTTTTGAGTGAAGTTTGACTGGATATTGCTTATTACTCTGGATTAACACATAAGCTATACTTATTATCCCAGAAAAACGCAAATGTTATCTCGCGGGGGTAAGATTGTATGTTGTGTATTATGATTACTTACATTGTTTTGATTTGATAGGTACAATACAGCCCAGACTAAATTCAAAATCATTTACTAAGGTCCAACTAAAAATGCGTAACATTATTTGGGAAACTAGCAGAACTCGAGATACTAAACTAAAATTGGTGTTTAGATTTACGGTTACAGTTTAGTTTAGGCATAGAATACATGAGTCCAAGTGTTTTTAGGCCATTGTTTTTTGTGTCGTTTTCAAAACCCTGACGAAAACGTTTATAACACCACAAGGTTAGTTCTTCCGTTTGTCTGTTAGTTGGCATCATAATATGTATCTTCAGAACATGTGGTCAGATTTTGTTAGTTTCGACTTTCCTTCACTAGACAACTTCTTTGTTGGTCTGATTCTTAATTTTATAAATCGATAATGAACTACCACTACAATATTCATATTTTAACGCCATACTAAGTACCAAAGTACTTAGATCTAGAGTCTTATTACACTCTTTGATCTAAAGTCTAGATTACAAGGTTAATTAGGATAGGATACCAATTTCCTTGTAGTACTAAATATAGTGGATCTTTTCATTGAATCAGCTTCTATGACTTACACTATATTGTCCAATAGTCCAACTCTTAAAAATATTTTTACACAGTTGAACTACTGGGACAAAAGTATCACTGGTTCAACAGTTGAACTAATCAGGTTTACTGAAGGGAATGAGTCTATCAGTGTTAAAGTGTCAATCTATATACATAAATGAAATGTATATTTGAGAGCACTTGCCACTTTATAAAAATGAATTAATTAAAAATATGGTCTTTAAATTTGTACTTAGAGACGGTTAAATGGTTAGTGAAAGAATCAGTCCAAACAACAACTGGTATGTGTAATGAAGAAAATAACACAATCAATATAACAGTTTGTCATATATACAATTCTGAACATTAGTTATACAGGTGATCATAATTTATTATTTCCATTTATTGTACACAAACAATAATAGATATTTTTCAAGCTCAGAATACTAAATGAAATAGTAGCTTCAAACAGGAACTTGGTTTTATCATACTGTGGCTGGGCATGGGCACTCACCTATAATATGCTGACAATACTTAGCAGGTAGGAATGGTCAACGATTCCAATAAAAAATGCATCAATCACACATTAGGCCCTGGCCTTTCCGCACACTGTAAGTATGTAATACAATAGACTAGCTGTGTGCCCATCCTAAAGCAGAATTTTTGTCTTTTATACCTTTACATAAAAATAACATTATTGTAAAACATGTTTTATAGACAAAATTATTCTAAAAGCTTATTTAAAAATAAATAAAATTATAATTTTTATTACAATTTAAAAAACATTCTTTAATGAGCAAATTTATCTCTATTAATTGTGTTAAATGAATAATAATTAATTTCAAATAAAAATGTCAACAGTAGGAATACTATAAATCAATTAGGATACCTACCTTGCAACTTATTATGAATGGAAATAATAACCAATGGTACAAAAATTATGGTCTCATTATAGGCAAAATTAGGGATACATTCGCCAATTTTCTAATAATATTAATACCTTTTATGTGTACAAAGTTTACTCATTCTAACACTGTTTAACGGAAACAATAACACAAGACATTGCCGTACATTGATCACACCTACTGCAGCTACTCTACAAACAGGACACAGTGGCTGGAGTAAGAGCTGCCCAGACCAAACAACAAGGGAAACTCAATGGAGAGCTGCGCACGGACCGTGGGCATGCACTTCATCACTTTCCTCACTCTACTGCGTTTCACTTCACACCGCCATATTGGCCTTTCACTAATTTCAAACAGTGTTAGAATATCAAAGCGTCATAAGTCAGGAAACCGTAATGGATCTTCTACGTAGTCAGAAGGTATAATAAACAGTTCATTGTCGATATCATCGCGAAAATCAAACTTTTGAAAAGTTATTTTAGCTGTCACTGTTGGCAAAATTGGTATGTCTACTTTTACAGGGAATCCTTTGGGTAGTTTCATTGCCACAAACTGCCGTAATTTAGCGAAATGTTTAAAGGGAGCTATCACCTCCAGCACATTCAGTAACATGTCTACACTGAGGGGGAAGTCATCGCTCATGGCTAGAGTGGCTCGGAAATTTCTAGATGATTCTTTGTACACCAGATCTCGTCCTAGACTAGGGTACTGTCCGGGGCGTGATGATATGTATGTTTGAAAGTTCACTTTACTCTCTGGTGGTGGATTTAATGAAGCACGCCTCACTGGCTCACCGTTTGTTTCTAAATTATGAGTGTTCCCTTTAGTTAAACTCTCGATGATTGCTTTATTTTTTTGTAAATCATCTGTAGACAAATGTTCACGTCTCTTCCTGGATTCTAGAACCAGACCTGTAATGGTGTAAATGTCACTTCTGTATAAACCCGCCACTGTTTCTTTACGATCTTCACGGAATATCCAGCCAGACTGAGCTCTACAAAATGATATTGCTTTAGTGGACATCTGTGCTGCTAAAATATCACTAGACATAAGAATGTCAACTTCATCTTCTATTTCATTTTCTGTTTCTTCATAGCGAACTCTCTGATATACTTTGGCTTTATTGTCTAAAACTGTGAGCGACTCACTGGGAGGCTTTTCTCCTTGAAATATGAAAGATATGTCACCTCTTTCCCACTTCATATCACTGAAATCCACCAGGGTTGTGTCTAATCTGATTCCAGAGCCAGATTTGTAGATTTTGCACACGTCAGATGGCAATATTCTAGAGACTAGAGGCACCCATGAATGGAAATCCCACTTGAGTTCCATGTAGAAATCTTGAATTTGAGCCAGAGCTCTTATCAGATCCGGCCTTCTCTTTTCCATCTGTTCACGGGCCTGCTGTTTGAGTTTCCGCACCAGTGATGATATAGTTTGCCGGTCGCCGTAGCTGATCGCCTCGGCGAGAGGGGACCAGCCCGCGAGGTTCTTTACTTTGACGGGCGCGCTGTGTGCCAGTAGCAGCTGCACGCAGTCCTTGCGGCCCAGCATCACCGCCAGGTGCAGCGCGGTGTTTCCGTGCACGTCTTTACGCGTCACGTCATGGAACCTCAGCAGAGCTGAGAGCTTGCACACGTTTCCGATGAATACACACTCGTGCAGTGGATACAACTCATTTTCTCCATCGCTGATTGAATTCGACATATCGATATGGCTTTTTAAATCATGCCAAGACTAATAGTGTGGTAAAGTGAGTCAAACACAGAATTGAAACAAATTTGATAAAAATCTAATCAATGAACGATTAGGTTTGCACACTGGTCGATAGGAAACTGCATTTTGTCAAACATCAGATAACACGACTAATATTGAAGAAGTAATCAAAATCTTTCCACTATTGAATTAAATATCATTTTTACCAAAATACTAAGTCCAAAACCCGAATTTATTTCCATCTCACACAGTCAAAATTGCTCCCGACCCAAATACTCCCAACCTCACAGATTCCCAATTTCAAATACAGATTAAAATAAAACCAATATTACATACTCATTCTGTGGTAAACCATAGATAGAGGAAAAAATAGGATTATAGGGAAAAATTGCTTCTTTTTTTGTGTTTTTCCCATCCCATCCAGGCATTTTACAATTTTTGTCGTATTGGTGGCAACTGGGGCAGGCAAGTTAGGCAAGTGCTAGAGTGCCAGGCTGCCAGGCCAGGTGCGTGTAAGTATATAGGACTTATAGTTAATAGTAAATAGTTAATGTCTTATCAGTTAACTTATTGCCTATTAATCTAGGTATCCATTGGAAAAAAAAACATAATATAACAGGGATATTTTTACACACTATTTTGGCTGGTATTTTATCAGCGTTATCTAGCAGGGCATCGTGAACAGATTTCTCTTAAAACGTGTCCTTGAAAAGAACTTATTCCGGCACTTCTCCATTCCTAAATTAAACTGCTCAACAAATCAGTTGAGTAGTATGGCATCATATATTTGTACCTATAAAATATATTCGCGCATCGGTTGGTGTAGGACATAATATACAATATACATATTTTATAGTGTTGGTAGGTATAGGTACAAATATATGATATCTATTAGCTATAATAACATGTAAGGTGTACGACTTAGCTAGCATATTGTATCATTCAAACAGAAATACCTATAGGTAGGTAGAGGTAGGTACTGCCTCTAAACGCTCATATGAAAGGGTTTGGAAAAGTTTGAAATAAAACCAAACATTTTTGTTGTTAGGTAATAGGTACATACTTACAAATTCATTAACATTACAATACTAATATTGATATATACGTGCATAAACTTCTCTTCATTAGAAGAAGCCGCCACCGCCAAAACCACCGTCTCCTCCCAAAACCAGCAGCAGGAGTAGAGGATACAAGAGGTCTTTGTCATTTCTGCGATTGCTCTTCACTACTATGGGCTGCTGATATTGCTGAGGGTAACCGCCATAGCCTACAGTCCCGCTATACTGGCAGTTGATCGATACAACCTAAGACAAATAATTTTCCTATAAATAATACACTTTCACAAGAATCGTTAGTTTGCAGTAGAGATTGCCAGCGTCTTTGTTTCCAGATATGTATAATTTGGGAGCCTTCAAGTCAAGAGTGAAAAGGTATCTTCCAGGCAAGCATGCTCCATCTTCGACCTCGTCATCACTTACCATCAGGTGAGACTGAGATCAAATGCTAGCCTATATCTCATAAAAAAAACTCTACCATATCTTCTTTTTTTTTATATTTTTTTCTTTTTTTTTTGTATTTGTTTCTTTTGAGTTTGGGTGGAGAACAATAACTCATTATACTTAAGATGGGGTAATTTATGGTGCAATCTTGGCACTGGTACTATGTGAATCCCTGATCCATATAGTTTCTGAAACTCTAGAAACAGGGTATCCTAGTTAGGGGATAGAGCTGTCAGAGCTATGTATGAGTTTGAATGGGCATTGTATAATATATATGGACCCCAAACTGTTTTGATTGGCGCCCTCTCATCTTCCAGACACTTTCATGCTGGCCGCGTACTGCTAGGTACCTAGTTACCTACTACGAAAGCCATAAACCTCAAGCCGCGTTAACGCGTAGGTAAATAAAAATAAGGATCCACGTGGGCTGGGCACTCACAATTTTTATGCGTCTATTTAAATTAACATGTGGGGAACTAGTGGAAGCAGGCGTCTTGTGAAAGCTGGGATTAGAATGTAGGTACTTACTCCGACACTAGAGCTAGCCATTTCATACGATAGAGGAAGATACTTTTATAATAGGTCAGAAAGCCAGTATTACTATTCGATATGCAGGGCAATGCAACCAGAATTTCCCTTCTATGAAAGGGCTACTATGAAGACCTACATCCTTATGTTTGTGCTTTACAGATTTTTTCTAAGCCATAAATACGAAAATGAATGGTGGTATTAATACCAAACATATATAAAAATATTAAAATTTTAAACTCACGCTTAATAACAACACAACAGCCAGACACAAAAACACTTTAGAAGCCATGTTTGTAATACCAAGTTTGATAAATTATATGGAAATATTAGTGCCTTACTTACCTATATACCTGAGGCCCTTGCGCAATAATGCAGGCTTTGAGAAATAATACAACTATGCTTTTGTTGAAATATCAGCAATTATACAGCCTTATCACAAGACACTATTTTTGATATATACTTGAAGCACGTACGTTAGTATTGTAGTGGGTTACCAATATCATTCCCTACAAATTTCTGTTGTGTATGTTTTTGTTTGATAACTAAAAGGAGATATTATAAGGATTAGCCTCACGAATGACGCACGCACCTTTAGATATTTTTTGTGTTGTTTCCATACTCAGAATTCAGAATCTATACTTAAATAAAAATGTCTTATTGTTTTCAGCGACTTTTTTCGTTGACCGTACCAAGGTCAGGGGTGAATTTGATACCTTTGCTGCTTTAAAGCCCGCCCTGACCCAGGTAGGTAGGTGTACTCATTGGTCTATTGCAGCCTTTCCCAAAGTGGGCAATAACACCCCCTTGTGGGCGCTGCAGGCCTAAAGTGAGCGGTAAAATACCCAGAAATAAATGGGGGCGTTGTTTAGAGACTTATTGGGAGCGCTAAAAAATATTTTTTCTCAAAGTGGGCAGCAGACAAAATAAGTTTGGGAACCCCTGGTCTATTGGTACGCATTTACGCAACACGCACGGCACCTATTGTTTGAAAATTATCATCATCGGCTTATCACGTTCCTACTGCTGGGACACTATGACATAACTATAACCCTTCTTTCAGAGCGAGAAAGACTTAAGTATGGGCTGGGCTGTGGTTTAGGCAACAATCTAACATGATTTTACGCGATGGCCCATGCGGGTTAGTAAATGTTCCTGAATGTTCTGATTCTTGGACATGTCTCACGTATTTATTTTAGCAATGGAAAATCCGCACTTATTTTATTAGTCATAGAGGTCGTGATAGGATTCGAAGTCAGTATCGCGCCTTGTTTTAGGCACACGTGTTACCCTTCGGCAAATTCTGCTCTAACTTTTAGCTTACTACTATACCTTTGCAAGAAAACAAACAAACTGATAATAGAGTTCATCAGGTGCACTATTGCTAAATATCTTTATGACAGTATGAATGATTTACAATATCCGCGAATTCCATGAAATTTTCAATTTTATTATTTACTTAACTTAAACATAATAGTACTAAGTTAAATAGTCTACACTCTACTTAGTATATAGTCTACTTAATCTATGACTCTACTTAATCTATGGCTATGGTACTAAGTATATGTCTACCAGATCCTGGTAGACCTATTGCTCAAAAATCAATAAAAATCAAGCTAATAAAAGTGTTTTAAAAAGTTTAAATTTGTTATTATTTCCCGCCAATATTGGACCATTCAGCAATTCCAGCATAGAAAACTGACAGTCTATTCGCTACTTGGTCGCTAGTTCGCTAGTGCTGGACGATGAAGTCGCTACCGTTCTCTGTCTACGGCCTATTGCAAAACATCTGTGGAGTAAATCGCCGTGCCGTGCTATCACACTGACGTCTGAACTGATCAACTGACATAGAATACTTTAGCTACAAGGACGTTGGTTACTTCCTTGTTAATAACTAGATGGCGCTAGCTGATTTGTTTTGGTTTGGTCGTGTTTTCGTTTTGGTTTGACTTTTTTTTTTTTTGTTATGGCGTCACAAGATTAGTGTATTTGCCAGTGTCAAGTATACAATATAATATTTCAAACTCAAAGAGTTGGTTGAATCAAGTTTCAATGATGGTGATGATGATGATGATGATGGTGAGGAGATGATGGGATGAGGATAGTGTTTAAGTAAAGTAGTGGCGATTTACTTAAACTTTACACGGATTTTTTTGGAGCAACTCGAAAAGTCACTTTCACAACTTTATTTCAATTTCCCACACTCGTAAACATTAACGAACACATAATGGTTAATAATCCACCAATATTACACATTATCACTCGAAGAAACACAAGTTTAGGAAATAAAAACAAAATTTTCACGTTGACAATTCGATTGCCGCCAAAAAAGTCCAGGTTTGACTTTAAAACTTTGAAGTTGCAGTAAAACCCATAGATTTTTTTTTTTAAAACACTTTTATTAGCTTGACTTGTAACTAACTAACTAACTAACTAACTAACTAACTAACTAACTAACTAACTAACAATGTAATCAAATCTTAGAAGTCAATTTTCACCCACTTCTAATTGTCGTATCAACTTGAAACTTTGTATGTGTATGTAATCTCGGTGACAATGCAATAATTTGGTATCATCGACCTGATCTGATGATGCAGCCGGAAGGTGGGTAGGGCATCTCTGCAGTGGCTACTAGTAAACCCCTCGTGTTTGGGCTCATATGATTCGTCTTTATAAGCTCAATACATTGAACTTGGTGACGAGGGTCTGATGATGCAACCGGAAGGTGGGTAGGGCATCTCTGCAGCGGCTACTAGTAAACCCCTCGTGTTTGGGCTCATATGATTCGTCTTCATGAGCCCAATACATTGAACTTGGTGACGAGGGTCTGATGATGCAACCGGAAGGTGGGTAGGGGATCTCTGCAGTGGCTGCTAGTAAACCCCTCGTGTTTGGGCTCATATGATTCGTCTTGATGAGTCTAAATTGAACTTGGTAACAAAAGACTAAAAAGTAAAAAAAATAAAAATATATAGTTTAAAAAAACTAAAAAAAACACTTTAAAAACGCACTGAAATATATAAAATAATTAAATCGACTTGTATTAGTTACGATATAATGGTTAATTCAAAAAGTGTGGAGCGCTTCTTTTACTGGGTAAATAAAAGTACACACAACCAAAAAGCGCTCCACACTTTTTGAATTAACCATTATATCGTAACTAATACAAGTCGATTTAATTATTTTATATATTTCAGTGCGTTTTTAAAGTGTTTTTTTTAGTTTTTTTAAACTATATATTTTTATTTTTGTTTTGTTATGGCGTCACACGATTAGTGTATTTGCCAGTGTCAAGTATAAAAGATTTCAAACTCAGAGAGTTGAATCAAGTTTAAATCATGATGGTGATGATGATGATGAGATGATGGGATGAGGATAGTGTTTAAGTAAAGTAGTGGTGCTTTACTTAAACTTTACACGGACTTTTTTGGAGCAACTTGAAAAGTCACTTTCACAACTTTATTTCAATTTCCCACACTCGTACACATTAACGAACACATAATGGTTAATAATCCACCAATATTACACATTATCACTCGAAGAAACACAAGTTTTGGAAATAAAAACAAAATTTTCACGTTGACAACTCAATTGCCGCCAAAAAACCCAAAACCCATAGATTGTAAAATGATTACATGTCTTATAAAGATATTGTAATGATTTTCATTTTGGGTCAAATTTTGATGAAATTATATTTTTCTGAACATCTTATTTCACATGCGAAAAATCATTAGAGCGCAATCAGTGATGGATAAAAATGTTTAGTTTGCTGTTATTTGCTATCTGCTAGTTTATTGAATTAAACGACTACGATGCTAACTTTAATGTAACAAATCGTACCAACGTAATCAATGGTAAAGTATAAATTTAAAATATATCTTCATTCTTCAATGTATAATAGACATCATCGCAGGACTTTTAAATATCGTAGATTTTATAAAAGCATGAAGCAGATGTGACAACGTCTGACAACCAGTAGCCAAGTCGTTTGCTTCAAATGATTTTTCGCATGCGATGCATGAAGTATTCCATCGTTCCGTCAGTTTCATGACTATTATTGAATTCTCTGATCGAAGCGCCGAAAAATGGAAAAAGTTTGACAGATCCGCGTAAATGGGAAAGTAAAAACGCCTACACAACAAATTCAAATAAATAAAGCGTTTTTATTTTAGTACAGTTGAAAAATAAAGAAACTCGTGCATTATTTGCAATGTAGTGCGAACTATGTTTTTAGTGCGATGAATAAATACGCATTTTGCGTGAACTGTAAATAACTCTTGGCTGTGTGTCTGCGTTTAAAATCAAATACAATTTATTATTTCATTTCGATCGTTTTAAGACATTGAAATATCTCTAGTTTTCTCTATCCATCACAATAATATCTTGTGCGGGATTTCTGTTATTTGTTTTTCATGTCCAATTTAGTGACATAGCCATAAATAAATTAGTGGAAAATTGATTTAATAACATTTCACGGCTCAGAGTACGGCATACCACACATAAGGATTGAAAATGTAAGTAATTTATGTAATTCCGATGTATTGTGTGAATTTTTTTAGCATGCATCAGTCTTCAGTAAAACCAGTTTCTAAAAAAAAGGTAAGTTGTCCAAGAACCGGCTCGTGGTTGGTAGGTATTATTGACTTCCCTCTACGATAAATGTGTACATAAGCATGTCATGCAAGTAAACAATTTAGTTAACCTGCTAAGTAGGTACAGCCAGGGACAAAAGGTTCTGAATGAACTCAGATTTCTTATGCATTAATGAATGTAAACATGCTAATCTGCTGATGTTCTACATCTTCTGTCGGTTTCTGTATCTGTCTGTAAGTTTTAAACCTCTTTAATAAATACTAATACAGTGATTCTTAGTGATGAGTGTAGGACCAGTTTTGTGCCATTTTCAACTGATCTTCACATTCCTTATTCTGTATGAGCTAGTGGTTATGCAAAGCTTCAAATATACTTTTCATAACCATATTTATTGGGGATGCAATTCAGGTGTTGATTCTTGTACATCAATTTATCACTATCCACAGCCTTTTTTTATCCCAATGCTGGGTATAGCCTCTTGTTTTCATAGCAATCACTTCAGTTCTTCAGTTTTAGCAATCACTTCCAGGTGTGACCTGTATTTATAATATTGTCAAGTCAACCCATCTTGCAGCTGGAGAACCATCTCTTGTCCATCACTCTTTCACCGCATTATTGTACCTGTAATTACTTCACCAGGCTATGAGTTCATCATCAATCTTTCCAAATGCTGCCCATCTAAGCTCTCAGGACCACATCCACATATTGAGTGTGAAAACAGCAGCAATATAAAGAATTGATCCAGTGTTCAACACTGTTGATGGCCTTTTGTACTAGTTAATTGAAAATATTGATTTCTGCTCTGCAACTATAGTGTGTCTCACCTTTTCCTTAGTTCTATTGTGGCTTGAGGGAGTCTCTGTTGATAGTTTGATCATTTTCCCTGTTCACAATGTTGTAGCAGTTCCTGTAACTCTTTGGTTGTCATGTAGGTAATATAGATTGTGTGGTATAGGGTAGAAGTATAATTTTTTTTTAATCCTCCAAAAAATGGTTTAAATGAGGGTGTTAAAGTTTCAATGAAACATCTTTATCCGTGGATTGATTGCTTTGAAACTTGGTGTGTATACTCTGTAAAGTAAGAGACACCTATTTCACACATTCCAAATAATTCTTTATGTTATGCATTAAACATGGTTGAAGGAAAAAGACAATTATCTCGCAGGCAAAGTCGCACGCCATGTCGCTAGTCTTGGTATGAAAGAAAGGTTATCTCGCACAATAAGTTATCTCGTTATCAGTGTTTATTTTTTTCTTGTTATTGACAGAGTATCTAGTCGGCATTTAGAATTCTGCTAGATGTGGTTGTTTATGTTATTATTATATACTGTCATAATAAATCATGACATAATCTCTGTTAGGCTAAAGCTATCTCAGTTGGTATTTGTGTTTGAATTAAACAAGACTGGTTTATAATTAGAAAATATTGTATCTGCTTCTGTAAGGTAATAAGTTATTTGACATATGTTTTGTTATAAGTATAATACCTGCTTGGGTAACTAGTTCATCATCATCATCATTATCAGCCTTTCACGTTCCCACTGCTGGGACTCTGGCCTTCTCTCAGAGATAGAGAGGGGCTAGTTAAAGGATATTATCCAGTTGAACGCCCGGTTAATCTGTTAGATGTAGACTGTAGAGAACAATATATTATAGAAATAAACAACAACAATATAAGAATAACAAACAATATAAAGTATTAAAGCTATGATAAAAGACGCCTATATTACTATTACTCGCCAGCTCATTATCTCTATGCAGAAAATCACAATGATTCCGGTGTTCTGTTACCGTGTGAAAGAAAAATAAACTAACAAACACACTTTCGCATTTTTTATTAGTATAGCGATATTATATATTGTAAGTATTGATAAAATCATGCCCAAGTGTTTGTTTAGTTTATCTGAACCAGACAACCATACACATTGTCTCTTATTACTGTATTGTGTTGATAGCATAATATTTTTATGACAGAAGTTATCAACATGTTGATTTATGTTTTAAAACAATGTTTACTGTGTTATATTATTACTTATTTTAAAAAACACTAGGTGCTTTGTTTCTTATATTGTATGCTAGCCCAACCAGGATTCGTACGGTTAGACAAAGATTTGGATAACCGGAAGTTAACAGTTACATGAGTCTAGATATTTAATGTTGCGGACTTTTTTGTAGCCATACTAGAAGCCTAATTTTTTCAAATGATACCTTTTTTAGAGGGTGGATAATGTGGTTGTTTGTACCATTAAAATACTTACCTATGTACAGATTTTATTTATTTTTGATTTATATAATATGTAATAGTACCAAATCTGTTTATTATAAAAAAAATTACAGGGTATAGGGGATACAGCATGGGATCTGAAGATGAAGACCTAGATGTTGATACAGATGAAGAATAAACTCATATAACATGCAATAGTAATACCCATAGTTATAAGTTAGTGTAGTAAATAATAAAATCAGTGCAAATACATTACAAAGATAAAAGTGAAGTGAAAAGTGATACGGAACTATCCTGAGGGAAAGGCATGTATTGTACTTATAAGTACATGTGAGGGTAGGAGAGAGAAAAACGAGTTAGTCTGGACTTGTCAACCTGGTTGTGTGTGCTCCCTGTAATATTACAGTTTTCGTGAGTATATAATACTTCCTATTAGCAAAAAAAATTAATAATAATCGTAATCAGTAGTTTAGGAGATTGCCCTTACATACAATCAATTTTTTTTAATAATTAGTTATAGAAAAACTAGCGGACCTGCCCCGTGACCTTGCTCACGTATTTTTTTTTATATTTCTGTGATTGTTTTAAATTCATTTATTGGTCTCAATAATCTCTGTATGCAAAAATTCATCACAATATGTATATTTAAGTTATATCCCTATACATTGTGTTCGGTCACAGAACTTTATTTTATCAATTAAACAGGGTCATGCACCAATCCCCTTGAGACATGATGATGGGCATTTATGTATCGTTTAAGTATGAACACGTGCTGCAAAATATTAACGTCTGATGTCGACATCCTCATATTCAGGCCCCTAGTCCAAAGTCTTATTTAAAAAAATAATCATATTCCAATTTTATGTTAATGATTTATGAAGTCCATAAAGATAATTTCATTGGCCGTCAAATAGTTCTGTCGATATTATTTATTTTAAGCATCAATATTATTTAAATATGGCTGCGTTTTCGGTGGATAGTGGAAAAGCGAGAGCAATATGCTCGGACATTATTATTGTTATGATCTCGGGGGTAACAAGTTATTCCCATGTGCCAAAACAAAAGCCTGCATTCTAATGCTAATATGAATTGGAGGATCTCTATTTCGTTTTAAAGCAACACAAACATTACAGATTTGCAAACGAACGAGCCCAAATTGGGCCACAAGGCACAACATAACGCTGTAAGCCCGACACGACCTCTCCAATAGGTCAAGGTCGTTACGAGGAAAAATATGTTTAATTCGCGAAATGAAATAGGATTTTGGACATAATTGAGTTAAGTTACCAAGATTACACGGTAATTTATTTAGTACCTAGACTTATGTGCTTAAACACGTTGCATAAAACTTCTTGTTTTGTAATACAAGATCATCTTAATTTGTGAATCAAAAATACAGTGTCAGTGTTTTAAAATAATAGACCGGTTTTTTGGGTAAAGAATAATATAATAATATAAAACACTCCCTTCTCTGTAGATGTAGACAAACCGTTTTAAACTTCTCATGAAGAAGTTTGCAGGATCATAATCAATTTATCCACTTGCATCAAACATGTGAAGTAACTAAAACTTGTTTGAGCCACTAAGAGGAAAAACTATTCTATGGTGAGTTGAAAGTCTAATTATTGCTTTGTAATAAAAACGAAATGGGAAGCAAGGGGGGAAGCCCAGAGTCCCAGCAGTGGGAACGTGAAAGGCTGATAATGATGATGATGATGAAGCAAGGGTGGCACGGGGTTGATAGCAGTGGCAGAACAACTAAGACTAGAAGCTATTTACGAGTAATTTGGCTATTTATCTAGAACTGGAATGAGAGAGGGGCTACCTAACATAATGATCATTGATCAGTTTCATTAATTACTTTTAGTACTTCTGTAGCCAGGATCAGGCACAATTGAATTCTATCGTGCTTTATTGTTATTCTATTGTAAAATAGTAGCAGTTGATGAATAGTAGTAATTTATTAAGTTCTATTCTACGTAATGCGATCAATTTCCGGGTTAAATCGGAAATACCTAGATTGTACTTATTGTTTTGCAAATTACGATCACAAACGGTATTACAAATTCTGATATTTGGTGTATACCGTAATCATGATATGAATAAAAAGACTATTGAACGCTTGAGTTTGATTGCCACACATTCGGCCGTTTTCTGCTCAATATATTAAATCACAGAATAACCAACGTGCATGTGTGTCGGTAGTGTCAGCTGCAATTTTTCTCACACACACCTCTGCTGATTCGAACTGTGACCTACATACTGCATTTTCTAGTATATAAGCCTGTCATAACACCTAACAGAATTGAGAACCGAGGAACAGTTAGCACTCCACATAAAATTCTGAAGGGACTCTAGTGTTCTTGAGTGTTGTCCCCCTTACTCTCAACTTACAACTTCAACACACTTTGCATGGTCTCTTTTTTTTTCCTCGATGGTGAGCAAATTGGCTCGTCGTGCTTAGTTGAACGACATGAAAAGAACTTTGAACGACGGAAGGCTGACTAGTGTATCTATCTACCTATTTTATACTAAGCAATTTTGCTCGTTTGTTAGATTTGTAAGCTAGTTGTTCTCTAACTATACGACGTGAGGCCGACTGATGTTGTTCAATATTTAAATCGTTAAGTAAGAATAGGGAAGATCTACAAGAGATTTGTAATAGAAAACTGATTTCAAAGTCTAATCTAACACGAAATATAGTAGGGAATTAGGGATACTCAAATGAGTTTTCCATCTGTATACCCGTATAGAAGAGGTAGAGTTTTCTGTTCTATAGAAATTTAACACTTCAATTATGGTAGAATAGTCTCGTAGATTCTAAATCTTCGAAATGACCCAGACACGGTTTTCCAATTAGAATATACACAGCAGTAGAAGTACCCTACGCCCAATCAGTGCAACGATGGACGTTACGTTACGTGTAGCAAGCGATCGTAGAGTAGGCTTCACTGGTCATGCTCCTAGTTTCCGCTAATCACGCAGTTCCTCGAATCCGTTTATATCATAACGTGTCCAATTCCCAGACGCCCTTTACCAATATACCTATTTGATTTATAGATATGGAAAATTACTTTTACTTACTATCAGATATGATCATGTGACGTGTGTTCAGACAATTGGTACTTCAACCTAGGGTACATGCTGTGAGGAGTCTGTGATGTGCCATAAGAGCTATCGATACAGCGAAACTAAAATAGGCGTTTACACATATATATTCAGTCTTTATCACCAAAAAGCAATGTTGATATTCTGTTTGAAAACGTAAATGGGATATCAATAGCCAATTTACCTTTTCCTTCATCCATTTTTTTCCTTTATGGATAATATCAAATAAGATGAACCTTTCGTAAACGACAATGAATGCTTCGTTTAAATGATCGATTAGATAGTTTGACTTGGCAGCAAACACACAACTACCTATCTACCCTACCTACGATTTTACGGCCTGACCCCGTGCCATCCTCTCGTTTGTTGCGAAATTTTTGGCAAAGTTTAAAGCTTAGTTTTATTGGCCTACTATGTTTGTGTTTTTACTTTCAAGTGTTCTAAACGTTTTATCTGGCTTAGCAGTATTCTGCCTTGGCTACACAATGTTGCAACTTTCCCTTTTCTTTTTTGTTTTACATAGCAATAATTTTGTAACACTTGTACCTATGCCGGTTTTCCGATGTATTGCTATAGAATAGATATGTCGAGCGACCGTCCTGTGATTATGTGGAGGAGGCGCGAGCCGGGGGGTGAGCCGGGCCCGCCGTTGGCGCCAGCGTGGTGCGCCGCCCATTTTCCTCGCCCCACCACCCGTGTGTTCCCCGCACACACCTCGGCCCGATCAGTTGCACGCTCCAGACCATCGAAGTAGACCGTGCGCGTGATGCCGTGTTGCCTTCCGACAGCGCTTCTCCATAAATGATATCAGTTCTTCCTCTTCGGTTCGTTGCATTAACGCATGGACCACTTTAGATGCTTATCTGCACTGTATCATTCATGAACATTAAACTGTACATCACGATATTAAGACATGGTATTTCATTATTTGTCTATAGAGATCCATTTGCTGTCACTTAGTAAAGTTAGGGATATCTCAATCGTTTCATCATTCACGGTCATATTTAGGCAATTATCACAATGCCAGAGTTTTTGCTTAGATGGTAGTGTTAAATGTTAATTAAAAACTAAATATTATAGTTATTTGATTAATTGTGATAATTTTATAACAACTGTATTTCTAAAGAACTTAAAGTCGCCCGCGTTTGATTAATTCAGTGATTACGATTATAAAACTTAATTGGTTGATTAAGAATTTAAGATCAGGCGTTAACGTTCTCGTGTGATATTCCGGAAAGCGATGTTTTAAAAACCAAAAAATTTAATGATTACCTTTTTATCTCTTGATACGTATGTGAAAAATATGCTACGAGCTTGAGCACTAACCTTATTGTTTGCGGATTGTTTCGGAAGTTACAGCTCACGCCAGGTTTAGTGTATTTATGCCAACAATTGATCAACAGCTAATATTTTACTCGAAATCAAGACTAGGACAGAATACTAACAGCGAACTTTCTTAATATTATTTTTTGATACATAACGGTAAAATAGCTCTTGCTTAAAATCTATAATCTAGGATCGATATGATTTTCCAGTCAATGATAAGAATAGTCGATCACCGATTTCAAGTTGGATGACATTAGGATACAATATGTTTATACGCTATGGCTGTTGGATCCTATCTCCCGGTAGTATCTAAACATTACGTGGGTACTTAGAATGTCAAACTACGTAATTCTTTTGAAGTGTTGACAATAACAGCTGATCGTTTGCCCCGTGTTGGGCGCCATTTGGTAGCGAGCAGGCGCGCTGTAGAATCAAGGTCGATTGTATCGAGCGGCACCGGTCAAATACTTAACAAACTCTACGCGTTCGGGGGACTGAACTTCCTCTTCTTAGTAAATGTCAACGCACGACTTGCTCACAGATATTTAAATAAAAAAAAAACTGTCCGATTGTAATACAAATTTTATTAAATGTTTGTCATGAAATTTTAAATTTTGCTACAAAACTGTCGGCAAAAACGATTTATGTTCGCACGATAAAACTACTTCTCAAATTATTTATTTTTTGTAATATAAAGCGATGCAATTAATAAAACCTTTTAGTCAGATATTTTATTTAAAAAAAAAAACTGTCCGATTGTAATACAATTTTTATTAATGTTTGTCATGAAATTTTAAATTTTGCCACAAAACTGTCGGCAAAAACGATTTATGTTCGCACGATAAAACTACTTCTCAAATTATTTATTTTTTGTAATATAAAGCGATGCAATTAATAAAACGTTTTAGTCCGAAAGCTCGGAATTCTAGGTAAGAGTTTCCGCGGTGCCTTTACTTAGGTTGTTATAATAAGTATGTACGAATAATGTGTTGCAAAAGCGCTGCTTGTTTAATGCTAAGTTATTACCTACCAGGTTAAATGAATTACAGTACATTGAGGTTCTTTGTTTTGATGCTACCCTGCCGGGCTAGCTTACTTCCGCTTTGTTCCCTGTATGTCTGCGGAACCCGGATGCCCGGTGGTGCAAAGTCAGCTTTATGCGGCGAAACTAAGTTTTATCATACATGCAATCAATCTCAGTAAAGTTCTTGTTGTTTGTGGTGCCCAATGAATAATGGCATTGGAATTTATGAAATTCTTCTGTATAAGCTGTATGAATTTAAATGATTTACTTATACGTACGGCCCCTAATACCTTAATTTCGCGTCGCATCATAACTAGGGCTATTGGTTGGTTGGTTAAACCCCAATAAAACCGCAAAAGTTGTTGGAAAGTATATATTGCTAACCTACTAACGGGTTGACTCGTGTAAGGAAGGAAATGAACACGTCCACTTTCGGGACGACAAGACAGGTATTGCCAGAGCTGTCCTCTCCTATTGATATGGCAGTTCTTTAGGTTAAAGAGAATCAGACGGAGTATACTGACAGATCCATACTTCCAGAATCGTAGTGACAGATCCAGTTCTACTTGCATCGTTTAAAAATAATGATACCATAAATTAAATTACTAATATGTAAAAAGTAAAAATCTAAAAAAAGTCTCTAATATATTAACGAATAAGCATTCACTGCCGTCAATTTATCTAAATACTGCTGTCATGGTTTACAAGTTAGATAAGCAAGATATTATGTGATAAAATAGTGCATGCCTAAATAAGATAAGATATAAGAAATAAGATAAAAGAAGAGAAAAAAAAAAAAAAAAAAAAAAAGAAAAAGAGAAAAGAAGAAAAAAGAAAAAGAGAAAAAGAAAAAAAGAAAAAGAAAAAAAGAAAGAAAAAAAAGAAAAAAAGAAAAAAAAAAAAAAAAAAAGAAATAGAGAAGATATAAGATATGCGATTGAAAATATAAAACCCGATTCACACACCGATTGTACAAGAGACTTCTAGCTGTCAAGCCTTTATTGAAATATTATGTAAATCACGCAATTTTGATATAAGTAGTAATATTGCAATCTTTTATAGACCGCTTACTATGTAGTTATGTAAGTGACACATTAGGCAGGAAATAAAAAGGTTATTGTAGTGAAACTAAATCTTTTTACCACACCACTATTTTTATTTCATTTTTTTTGTGGTAGCTATCGTAATGTCGCTTTATTCCGTCTAATTGAGGATTATAAAATTATCAACTCTCTATGCATCTGGCCAAAACACTAAATATCGATGATGTTGATATTGTAAACATTCGGAAAGTGACTAATTTTTGTCACTGAGATTTATGTAGGCGAGATGTTCGCTATAACTTTAGTGTTAGATAACCTATAGATGCGATTTGCCAAAGAATAGATTAGAGAAAAGATCGTTTCGTTATCCGCGGTTTGGATCGATATGTCATGTCATAATATGACATTTTAGTACTAGGGCTTGACATATTACTACTAAAATGAGATATTATGACATGACACATCGTTCCAAAACCGCGGATAACGGATCAGGATCGATTATTAAGTGCCTTCCCCTTGATAGAGACAATAAGAAAAGTGCTAATGGACACATTCTTAGTTATACTCTACCTAGCAACTTACGTTATATTTAAATTACTTATTAGCCATTATTGGCTAGATTGTAATAGTATAGAAGTATCCGCTTATAAGTAGAAACTTCTCTTTAAAAAAAAAAAAAAAGGATCGGTTATTAATTTTCGGGCGTTAGTAGTGAGTGATACTGGCGATGTAGCTGAAGCCATCCAGGCGTGCGTGCCTGTAGGGCTCGTTGCTAAGGTTACCGGGTGGGTGCGATCAGCTGGACTTACGTAAGGTGAGCTGGGAAGGTGGTGGTGCGGGACGCGGGGTGCCGCCGAGGCTAGGGTCGATCGATACCCGCTTTCGCCTGCTATCGCTGGGCCTGGTATTAGTATCGTAACATAGCTGTTCAATCTCATTGACAGGAAACTTGACCTGTGCCAATAAAAAATCATATCTAATCTCTCAATTACATTTAAATTAAGATTGAACGTAGTACATGCATTTTTTACTTCGATGAGTCGGGTTAACTTTTTAGTTTGACGCTTTGTATAGATATATGTGTAATAAGTATAATTTTGGGTCAGGTGTTCAGGTGACCGGAAAAGTAGCTATAAAATATTAAAAGTTTACCAATAAGTTTATCTGGTATAATGTCAACGGTGATGAAATTGATCATTAAAAAATTTTATACGTTGTTTTTAGGTAGTGCTCTTGAAAAAAACCAGAACCGACATTTTTTTCTCTACTTTACAAAATGCAAAGCTCAGCAAAGCACGGTGCGAGCTTTAGAATTTACAAGTGCGGGGTAGTTGCAATATTTCCAGCGTGTGTTGTTGAACTTCCGGGAAGTGGCCTGCGACACATAACGCCTCGCCCCGGTCACTGAATGCGGTGCAAACGTTTCCTGTCGTACACTGGAAAAGCTAAAAATATATTTCTACTTTAAAACTGTTATAATACGTAACAATGCAATGTTGTATTTTGTTTAACGCTGCTTCCCTGTATTGCTTCACTCTTTGAAATGGCCTCATGATCATAGGTAAACCTGTCCAGTAGGGAGAGCATTTCCAACTGACACCTCCCAATGTTGACTTCAGTGAATGACGAGCTAAAGTGAGACGTAGATCTTTCTATTTTATTTTAGCGCGAGTTCTTGTTTTCACTTTCACCTCTCTACCACACAAATATAATTTTCTCGCGGTATTCGATTTCATATGGGCTTCCGATATCTGATCGAACATCGAACCAAAAGGAATAATGAATGACATAAAAAGTATACAATACAAGTCATATTTTTTGCCATTATGATTCTAGGCTGATCGTAATGTTGATACGGAATTACGGACACTTGTCAAGTCACTACAGGGACAACAGCTCACATTTTACTGGTTTTCACTTTTTTGAATGCTTTGTTATTTCCACTTCCTCCTGTGCCGTATAACCAGTAACTGTCGTTCACAGTTGAGAAAAGCAGACGGATCTATGCATAATGTATTTTTATAATTCACACGCCTCCTATATGTATTCAGGAGCACGTCTCTTTTTGGATTTAATTACCCATTCCGTGAACCGTATGTGCCTTGTTTATCTTTACAGAAACACAAATATTGTAAATACTCCGTAGATTTAGAAACAAAGTACCTACTCCTTATTATGCGTTACCAACTTTGACTTGATTACGTCTGCTATAGCTCGGCGATTATGTTGTATCTCTTCTGAATAAACAACGATACTGG
Organism: Opisthograptis luteolata; assembly: GCA_931315375.2. Classification (NCBI taxonomy): domain Eukaryota; kingdom Metazoa; phylum Arthropoda; class Insecta; order Lepidoptera; family Geometridae; genus Opisthograptis; species Opisthograptis luteolata. Next base: position 9,481,386 of record OV928036.1, on the reverse strand, counting down.
TATCACAGTTACTACAAGATCTGAATATAAATTAATCAAATTAAACTTACATACATACACAGAGTATTTAAACTTAATTGGATCTAGGTACTTTAACATGAGTCGCAGATCTGATTATATTATGAGCAGTAGCTATGTAGTCGCGGAAGCGCCTGCTTGGATTTTTAATCATAATTTCATGCACTTTCATTGCTATTAATATTTGATAGGAGTTTCAATATGACTTTTTTGTAAATTAAATACTTCGAATGAGTGATGAAAGAAATTTTTAGGATGATAGACCCATAGGTATGATACCAAATTCGTTAGCCGGTTTCCGCATGCAAATCACATGCAAATTTATGCGAAATCCAATTTTGTTTTATCCAGTTATCACCCAACTGCAAGCTAGTTATTTTAAGCTATGTGTCAGCGATGTTGCTTTTTATGACACTTTTTATTTTATATTATTTTGAGTTCGCTTCGCTTTATTTATGTGGCTTTCATCGTTTGTTTTGCAGCGCCCGTTAGTAGTGGTGTACGGAGGTGAAGTGGTGTGATGTTGTGGGTGCAAGACTGGTAGGCGTCCGGGCAGGCCTTCGCCATGTCGTCGCCGGCGCGCGTGCCGCCGCCCTCAGTGCCGGCCGGGGCGGGCATGCTGCCTCCCGGCCCGGGCCCGTCCCGCCAGCGATCGCTGAAAGACCGACTGAGAGATGGAATAACCGGACCCTTCCAGTGGCAGTGAGTTTACCACCTTATTAGAACCACAAGAATTACCAACAGCGAAGCCGCATTCAACGCCTCGTTCAAAAGTAAGAGTATACTCGACTTGCGGTTGCGGCTTCCATCGACGTATTTAGTTTTCCCTATTCAGGAATTTCAAGGTAGCAGAATAAACTTGCGGTGTGATCTTCTCACTGCATGATTTTAACGCTTGTTTATATTGTGCATGACTACAATTAATATTAACAGTTTTTTTTTATATGTTAAAATCTGTTGTGTGCAGATTAATTTCAAGGCAAACCTTACATACTCTAATCTCATTCTTAATTCTGTAAAATTATTTCTTAAGCAACTAGAAAGTCGTTCGTCTGATTGGAAGAGCCACACGTGCTGCCCCTGAAAGTTGGCATTGCTACACAGAATTGGAATAGCATAGCCCTGAATTTTCTTAGCTATTTTATTAACGACCTACTATACTACTTTTGGAATGAAATAATAGTACCTATAGTTTTTCCTATAGTTCTATCCTAAGATACTAGAGATTTTATCTACTTACAGAATTAGCACAAATCCGGCTTATTCCGATTCAAAACCTTTGCTGGAAAAATAGGAATATGCGGTTCGCCGCTGCACGTTGATTGCATGGCTCTGTCCTGAATACGTTCGTACTTCGTAGTCTAGGGATAGCTTGTATAGTTTTTAGGACAGCGGTTGTGGCGCAAATATTTGCGTTGTGCAAGACTCACTATCTGTGTATACATTACCTCCGCTTGTCGACTCGTTACTTCCCCTCGAGCAGCCTTCGTACTGGTTGTCTAAAATTAAATCTCGCTTGTTTGTTCTATTCCTTTAACGTAATTTAATTAGAAACACTTTCCACGCTTCTTCCCTTTCTCTAACATCTAATAAAATCAATCCGCGTACGCGTCGACAACGATACTCTTATATGGCTTTGTTTGCATTGAACTTTCCTACTCTAGCTGTTTGTCTCTAATGTTCGAGCTCATTGTACTCACGTATCTAATCCAAAAATTATGACCGAATAAATTGTAGGTCTAGACGAGATTACCAAAGTAAAACTGGTAAGTACGAGTAATCTCCCAACTTCACAAAGTTTTGTTTTCTGTCTTCGCGTAGGCTGTTAAAAACATTATCGGCTGACATCGGTTATGTTCTTAAGGTAATTAATTATCTAATCTTAAGATTATGAGATATGTATGACTTCAAATAATATTAGCCAAGTAGCACTTGGGCACACAAGATTATGCTACGCTTGATTACTTTAGTGATCAGTAAGTAGTTCGGGCTTGAGATTCATTACATCAACATGTTGCTAGCCCATCTACAACGTTTTACAAAAAGCTCAAGTAATGTTAAAAGGTGTGTCTAGTTTCGAATCACCTACCCAAATATTAAACTGTGAATGACAACTTCAATTTTTCATACAAACATTCGCCCGCAGTTGCTCTCGCCTTTGACTCCCTCTCCTTTGCAACAAGCCACTTGCCGCGCATTTAAAGGAAGACAAAACGCACGACGCTGTCCTGATGCCCTCCGGCCCTCACAAAAGTGTACGAAATGTCAATAAATGTCAACAATGAATCAATACGTGTTAACATTTTCTTCTCTACTCTGTATTGTGTGGCACAGTTACGGGATTTTTTATTATTAGAAATAGGCAAGCATTTGACACAGTCTCACTAGATGGTAAACTGATGACATATGATACGGACGATGATGGAGCATGATGGCCTAGATACCTTCATTCTTGATTTTAAGGCTCCCAAATTATACGTGTCGAGAAAAAAGACGCTGACAGGGTAGTCCTCTTCTTCACCGTTCGCATTATAAATGTAGAAACGAAGCGCTTTGTGCAGACCGGGGACAATCGTGTACGGATGTCATGTTCCATACCTTTTGTTGTCTAATGGTAGAATAAGGTTATGTAGTTCCATCGCACACTCCGAAATGTAACCTATAAAAGAACCATCGGCGTTAGACCTAGGGAAAGTGGAGGCCAAGGTGCTAGTGCTCATTTCATTATCAGGAACAGATCTGACTGGAACCTGTTCAAAGAAATTAATACTCATAACAAGAGAATCCGTTACTTTACCACGTACCTACGTCAGAAATTCAAGATCATACTCGACGGACACAAAAGTTTTGGTTATCACTGTAGGTAAAAAATATCTGTCACGTTTGTGCGATCCTTAGTCTTTCAACTCAAGTTCAATGCCCGTTGCCTGCTGATAAAATCAGGGTATTGAGCCTTAGTATAGTGTCAGAAAACTTTGTCAATTACGTAACTTGAAATGTAAACGATTTTCTGGTAAAATTCACTATAAGGCTGGCCAAACACACACAGCACAGCTTGTAGAAGTCAGGATCGACTGCTTCAAGCTGTGACTGTATAGTGAACTTGTCTATAGCAAAATTTCAAGTCCGTATAAAGAGAAATCTTATTAGTAAAGCTTATTATAAAATATCGGACTATTTAGATGACAAACAAGCTTGGGATTGTAGTTAATCTATCTATCTTTCTTTCTATCTATCTATTCTCCCTATTTCCCCTATTCTAACCACTTTCGGTAAACAACCAAAACAGTCATGCTCACGAAAGTGACTTTGCTTGCAGCGGCGTCGTGTGTCGGGTCGCCCTCTTCCCTCTCATATGGTCGAGGAGAGCGATGGCTGGCACATGCGTCAACTCGTGAACGGGTGCTGCTTGTGGGATCTGGTCTGCTTTGGTTGTGATCCCGCAACTCGTTAATATTCATGTTCCCATATCCCAATGTGTACAATCAAACAAGAGAAATCTCATTAGTAAAGCTAATTAAAATATATCGGACTATTAGATGACAAAAAAGCTTGGGATTTTAGTTAACTTGCTCCAATTCAATCAATTAGTAATAAGAATAAAATTGTCAATGTGATCGCGCCAAAAAAATTACCTGCCGGGCGTTTCTTGCCTGTTCTTTTGCCGGCGTAAGGAGGTTGGAACAGGCGTAGCTAGTTTTAAGTTGACGTTTTAAAGTGATCACAATGTATCCTATTGAATAAACATTATTGAATTTCGAATTTAGAACTACTGCAACTGCTCGAGCGGTTTGTGTATGTACGTACGTAGAAGTCTGTAGTTCACTATGCAGTCGCAGTCGACAGTCGACTGCTTCAGGCTGTCTGTGTATGACCAGCCTTAGCTTACGTACATAAGTGCGTCTGCACTACGACACTTTTTTTACTTGAATACGTGGCCGGGTGTAAGACCCAGTTGTCCACTGTTTCCAGTGTTTTGTCCACCAGCTAGCTAATTTATTCAGGTCCCTTATATCAGAAGTCGGGTTTGTTGCAGCCGAACGGAGTAGGGGCTCCATTCCGTTATGCATGTCGCGCGGCGTCCTTGGCCGATATTAAACGTTTAGGCGACAACCTCCAGCCGCGGGGGTGGGCACTGGGTGGGAATGGGGGTGTGGGTGGATCACTCAGTCATTGTTTCCTTTTGTACTATCTATTCTGAACCTCGGCGAGGGCGTGTTTGCGGTTAGCTGGCTTCGGTCTCGCCGCCTGCGCTGTTATTTTGTCCATCTATATTTGTTTCGGTGGTTTCTCATCTGATTTTTTAATGAGTTATTAGTATAGACATGATTTTTAGGATCATGTACCCAAAAGGTGCAAAAGGTACTCATGTTATTGTTGTTAAACATAAGACTCCATCTTAGTATTAGTTTTGGTTAGAGGTTGTCTGTTGAAGCAAAGTTTCACAGATTTTTGTTGTTGTGGCATGTATCTCAAACTAATAAAAAAGTTTAAAAAAAGACAAAAATAGGTTTTATTGACCACATCGTCACTTAACATCAGGTGACTTGTGGTGAAACGCTACCCTATAAGAAGTAAAAAAAAGTTTTACAAAATATTGTTAGATATGGAATGAATATGAATAGACTGACTTCATACCATCAAAACTACCAATTCCAATTTTTCGGCTGTTCTTTTGGGTTGTTCCCAATTTTTTTTTAAACCGCTCCAATATCGAGGCGTACTAAACAAACAAAAAATATGCAAACTGTCGAGCCATTTTCGAGCTCTTCCTAAACTAACACACCGCAATTAATTTTTAAATATGATATAAGGATGTTGATGACAAAACTGGCTAGATTTACTTAATATAAGTAATTATATAAATCATGTTAAAACTTATTTTGCATGTAATTATTTTTTATTGAACAAAATTATAGTCGTCTGTTTGTGGGATATTTTATTGCTTAACTATTATAATTTTATTCATATGCGACGTTTTTCACCACATTGACGCGTCGCAATCATTCAGCAGTACATCTGTGTCATATTAGGGAGAAATAATGGTCCTGCTTCGTAAATGTAGGTAGAGGTCGTTTATTTCGATACGTTCTGCGCTTCATTGTCATTCTGGACTCTTACTTGCAGTGTGTCGTTGACTGAATGATGGGCATTATAGTAGCGCGACAATGGTGGTCGATTGAGCGACGTGAAAAGGCTCGAGAGCTGGTGTTTTCAGGTGCTCGTGACCGGGCCGGCCGCAAGGCCGCGGCCACATTGTGGCTGGTAACCATGCCGTCACGAACGCCCGCTCTGAGCCAAAACCACCTCATTGTCTGCCGGTTAGCGCGTGCAAATCAATTTCACACCCTTACGTTCGCTAGGTACCACCGTATCCATTCTCCCTTTTCATATTTACATGTCAATTTGTAAGTATTGTAGATGCTGCAAACGATTACAGTTTCTTTGTCCTATTATCTAGCATGATGGGTTTCGCGGAAAGGAAAGTTGTTGTGCAAGATCTGCGATAGTTATATCAATATGTTTAAGGTAATTCGCGAAAACTGTGACTCACATCACACATCACATAGTTATCTCTTCTGCGTAATAATCTTAAGGCAAATTATATTTTGAGCATAATGACGACCTCCGTCGTTCCGCTCCCTTTGCGTACGGAACTACGGTAAAGATATGAAATAAATGTTATAAATTAGTTACTTCTGATTGGGGTTGTTCAGTAATACGTAATAACTAATGACAGGAATAAATTCAATATGATATTGTATAGTATATTGTTTTGTACATAATATTATATTGTAGCTTCGTTGAAAGATGAAACGAATGTTGAGATGCAAGCATTTTGTTTTGTGAATATATTGCAAAAGTTATTAGTAGATCTAATTTAATTTACTGCGCAGTAGGTATCTTATCTTGATAAAGACGGTAAAACATCAAATATTTCGCGCCTCTGTGAGATAATGTAGTCGATCCTCCGAATTATTGTTTGTTATGCACGATCTGCCTTTGTTTGACCATTGTTGAAGGCAAGAGATAAGTTTGTTTTGCTACCCGACCTCTTTACACCCGTTGACAAAATCTTGACTGTTAACAAACTAGACACATGAGAAATAAACTCAATCTTATCTCATAAATTTGCAAATATTTTTATGGAACTGCTACTAGTTCATATGTTTGCCTACTCGAAATTTGCCAACAGATAAAACAGGGCAATAACGCCTGGGAGTGAATCGCCAATACAGTTCTTCCCTAATAAAATTAATGGTCGTTTTAGCATTTTGGTCAATATTTCTTAAATAGGTAGTAGTGAAAGCTCATTAAATAACATATAGGGTTTCTAAATTAGACATTAGCCGTTTTAAATATTCTAATGATGCCATTACTCCTATTGCTAACGCAGTACGCAACACAGTTGCAAGGTTACTAGTAGGTATTATAGGCGACGAGAATGAAGCGGAAGCAGATGATGATGCGCATACGTTCATTTGGACAATGGAGCAATCTCGAGAGTGTTCGACAATTGAAGCCCGCACCATGCACGGAGAAGTGCACGTAATTGAATGATTGGTGCCGGCGCCAGGACACCTCTCGACTGTGTTGCCAGAAGGGTAGAGCAAAAACCATTTATAACAACACCTCTTCAACCTCCTTCGTATCTAATCGTATCCTTTAGCGGTTTAGGAGTCACTTGCGTGATGTCTACTATTCAATTCTGAAGTTACTTCATGCTGTTTATAGATCCCTCTACCATTGTGGTAAGTCCATTATTGAAAAACTCTCTGCGCCTCGCGCTTACACCCGCGTCTTCTCGGTATCCCGCAGGAACCTTTTTCCGCGATAAAAAGTAGCATATGTTTTCGTCACTTAACATCAGGTGACTTGTGGTCAAACGCTACCCTGTAAATAGTAAAAATAAAAAAAAATAAAAAATCCAGGGTATAAACTATTTCTATTCCAAATTTCATTCAAATCCGTTCAGTAGTTTTTTCGTGTAAACATCCATACTCACAAACTTTCACATTTATAATATTAGTTTGATACAATATACAACAGATAATTTGAAATTCACCAATAGAGGAAATTAGGTTATGAAATATATTGATATGTTCCTTCGCTTTCTGGTATCGTTGCAATAACATTGCTGATATTAAAAGAAACTGTAAATTTTGTTGTGAAATAATCGCAATCTGGCAATACCAACTCTCAAGATGACGAGTCCCAGGCTCCGTCCGTCCGCTTGTTCCTGCGCTGCACTGCAATACATCACGTCGTTAGCCGTTTATCTAAATCCTGAGCTACTTGAGGTCTGAGTACCTACAAGTCTGATTTAGATTCTTGCGGTACAAACTCTTGATGCTATTTGCTATTGAAATAATTTATTCCGCTGCAGATAAACTCTGCTATTCGGTCTTCTATTTTCTGTGATTTCGTAGGCTTGCGATCGATGTTGATGGAAGACGACCGACGGAAAGTAAAGATGTGGTCATGATAAACACGCAATCCTAGAGATCTTATCCAATAGCAGGCAGACATAACGTAGGTCATCGCTTTACAATTCACATCACCTAGCCGGTCCTAGCCGAGGCTGACCTAAATTACAATGACATATATTATATACGTGTAGCATTTTCCCCCGACACGATATTGCGACGGTTTTGATATAAAATTTATTATCCTTTGACGATAGATATTTTTTACAATTTGTTTGATTTTTTTCTTTATCATAAACTAATTGTTCCCCACGGTTTTTCTGCTTTCCAGTGGGAACTATAAATGTTTCCGTATAAAAGTATCTTGTCTTTTGCAGGACTTAAAATAAGGAAATGCCAAGTTTCATCAAAATCAGGTTTTTTGCGACTCTAAATAATAACGAATTTAGATACTGACAAACACACAAACTTTCGCATAATTATTAAATTATAGTAGGATATCAATCAGTTCCCCTTATCATATTATAAGCATTGATACTTTTTGTATGTAATTTATGTGTTGATAAATAATTGGTATATTTTAGATTATTTTCATCAGTCGATTACAATGCCTTGATGAGATTGTTGATTTAATTAGAAGTAGTTAGAGTAAAATTGTTTTAGTGAAATTCAGTACTCCTTCATGGGTATATTTGCTTTTCTAACGGGCCGCAGAGGGTATGTACTTTGTTGAAGAATGTTTATGAGTCAATTTTCCTGGTCATTATTAGGAAAAAAACTTACCGACAGCCATCTGTGATTATAGCGCTATTTTTCTTATCTGATAAATGTAAAAATAGCAGTGTTAAATTCGACACTATCGCGCTATCAAGCGCAGTCGTTGAGTGCATTTTGCCATTTTGCGAAATTTTATGTTTAATTGTGTTTATAATGGGACGGATAGTATTTATATGCACACAATAAAATTAGTCAAGTTTGCAAAGCCATGGTTTATAGTAAACTTTATGTCCCTAAAAATATCAATACGAAATATAATATTCTGAAATATCTAATACTTAAACAAAAAAATATTAAAATAAACCGCAAAAAATAATCAACTTAAGTAGGGCGCCATATTTAAATACTTGTACCTAATATTACTCCCACAATTAAGACTTACAGAGCGTGCCGAAGAAATACCTACAACTATATATACACTCGAAAAACATTATCCTTCTTCTGGAGCTGTCCGGTAAAAATGATCGTGTTGCGATTGTGACAGAGAGACACTTGAACGATACTTTATTCTTTTTTACACGACTTTATTATCTTTTCTTGAAACTAAATATGTAAGCAAATTTAGGAAGGCGATTTTAACCTTTTTCTAATTTTGTGGTACAGAATCGCTTGTGCCGTTGACGAATGAAAGTCTTTACGTTAGGCTTGTAATAAAAAGTGACATCATTACTTTACAACAAAACTAGATTTCTTATTACAAATTTTTTCTTATTACATTAATCAACATTTTTTTTTACTATTTTACAGGGTAGCGTTTGACCACAAGTCACCTGATGTTAAGTGACGATGTGGTCGAAGGTGGCGCTACGCTACACCTGGACTGGGAAATGGCTCTCAAGTGAGGCAGCCGGAACACACCGATAGGTGCTTGGCGACAGATTCTTATCAAGAGTGAGGTTGCTAGCCAGGCGAGTACTAGAAAATACCCTACCACCAAGCTATGGTTTCATCACGATGTTTTCCTTCACCGAAAGCTTAAGCTCATTGTAACATTCACTTTTGTAACATTCACTACTTTGTGTAACATTCACTACACTGACAAAAATTAAAAGTATTTCGTACCTCGATTTATTGATGATTTAATACAAAAGTATTCAAAATTCATACTGGTACGAAAGGATTGGCATTGATTAATTAAAAATGGTCGTACAATGAAAATATGAGATTTGCGATTCGAATCAACAAACCCTTTTGAAATTTATTTTTTATCCAAATGAGTCGCTCTGATCTTTTTATCGAAAACATGGTAATATTAATCGATTAGACATGTTCAACGCCAATGTGTTACCAACTACAAAGCAGGCCGACAGCATATTGATTACGTCTAGTCTAGTGCCCTCTGGTATGATACTGAAGGGATGCCTTGGAAGTGTTGAGGCTTCAGTGTTCTTTGATTCCTGACAACTTCAAAGCTACACAGAAAAAGGCTTCTTATGTAAAATGTTCCTATTATTTGTAAAGCTTTTGAAGTTAAGCTGAATATATTACAGTACAAAATTCTTTAGAATTTCTTAAAATATGTATAGAAAATACAGGACTTATTATAAGGAGAAAAAGAGTTTCGTGTAGGTTACGGTTCCCTGAAACTACTGATCCGATTCTAAAAATTCTTTATCTCCGAGTGTCACGGGCTATGTTTTTCTTGTGGTAAAAGTCCTGTGATAATCTCTACACGCGTGAGACCGCGAGGAAAAGCTTATCAAGAATATCTACGCACTTCGAAACCATTGATTTTAGTTCATGTGAGTAGTGACCTTTAATAACTCGATCCTAGTTAGTGATTATAAAGTTGTCTGCAATCTACTGGAATGGCTCAGTAGCAGGTTTTCTTTATTATAATGTTGATAGTATTAAACTACGACTGTTTTTTGTTTTATTTTATATACCGTTTAACCTTATTTTTTAACTATTCTCTCTCTAGTGTTAATTTCTTAGCAGTTGTTATGATTGATTTATAAGGCGTTGAAAAAAAGACCATGTTATAAGTATTACGCTGACTATAATATTATTATGCATAACCATAACTTCTAATGAATATCTTGACTATGTTTTTTATTATTTTAATATCTATAGTTTCAAATTGTTTACCACTTTCATGTGAAACTGATACGTGATAACGGTTCCATTTTAGTATTATGCTAACAGGTTCGTTGAAGCCATATTTGCTGGCTTCACAGTGTTAAATGAGTAAACCTATCAAGATAACATTGTTTGTACATACCAAGGCGCTATTGTTCGAGGTTTCAGTAAGTCTTATTTTATTTTTATCATAAAAAATATTTTTAAGTTCATGCACTCATTTATATTATTTCTGTGAGAGTAATAGGTATTAATTTCAGAAATGCAAATTTGCCGCAAGGGCCGTTAACATCAACCACAGAGAAGTAATTTTTGGTCATTTATGCATTTATCGTAAAGCTGCATTTAATAGCACGCTTATTCTTATGTGGCGTTATTCTACTCGTATTACCTAATTATGTAATCCTCATAATATTTGGATGCCCTGCACAAACAAAACATCTTCATAATCTTAAACTGTTATCGAAGTTTGATCTCTTATTTCTGTTTATTGGTTTTCCTCGTATTATCCTTACGCCCCTGATCTTAATTCTTATCACGGCTAGCGAACCGAAGTCGCGTCGATCAGTCACGTCACCTCACGCGTTGGTAAATGTCCCTTGTTTACTGCTACAGTTTTCCATGAGATATCGACCCTACGCTTTAAGTCATTTTTTAGCAACGGTCGAGTGATTCATTGTTAAAAGACAGGGTGACTGTCGTGTTATTCGGTGTCACCATCCATCACGGCAGCAACGTGAAGCAAGTCGCGATAGATGGTTGGCCCATAGTCTCATCGTCCCATATGCAGCGATGACTGGGCTACATGATCGAATATCTCCTCTCTTTGCTTTGGTTAGGGGAGTGTCGTCAGTCGTCACTTCTTAGTAGTTTCGTGTACCTTTGGATTTCATGCTTAGGTTGGTTAACATCGTTGCACAATGATGTCAGTGACCATCTTGTTAATCATGTTATGTGCCTATCTTTTTTTTGAGTCCTTTGTAGGGTAAATGACCTTCGTTGGTTTTTCTGCTTGAAATAATGGAGTTGGGTGGAGCGAATTTTCCATATCGACTCATATTATGATCAGTTCCATTTATATACTTCCAGTATAAATACTTTAGATGCGTTCTGAATTTATACCACAAAGTTATTTATTTTAGATTAAAAATTAGTCTTCCCATTTCCACTGTATTCATTACTGGTTAGCTATTCTCCATTCCATATATGCTAGTCGGTCGTATCCTCCTCCCTCCACACATATAGCCACTTTCGCATTGTCATGAATATGCATATCATGAAGCATGTACCTACATCGAATCAGTTACATAAAATTATTATTTGGTACTCGAGAAAACGGATAAAAAAAACACAGATATTTATTTTAACCATGCATATTTTAAGTCATGCAATTTTAATTTTTGTTCCATAGTGAATCGATTCTATTGATTTATGACCTATTCATATGCGAATATCAAGATGTCTAGATTTTAACTAGAAACGCAGTTTCAGACTTTAATTACACCAAACTCTAAAGCTACATGATTGTAATGTATTTGAAACATATGTGTTTACACACATATGTTGCAGGCGAGCAGATGACTCCCATTTGGTGTCTGTTTGGTAAACAAATATCAGTCATCCTTTCTACCTACTCTGACTTACATTTGCGCAGATTTGTTTGCACACCCTTTACATGTCTCTGATGAAAGCCAAGATACGATTAAGCCTGTCAACATTAAACATTATCTAGAAATGCGCAGTAGCGAATCAAGTAAACAAACGACATATATACATAAAATCTCCATTTACCTGTAAATTTTTTTTTTCTCTTTATCTAGATACTTTATTCTTAAACATCTCATGTGGTGATTCAGGTTAAAGTTCATAGCCCATTTCTGTCATACTGACGGATAGGCAGTAGGCACTGGCACTACTTATTAAGCACAAAAAATTCCGCCACAATCATTGTCCCAGAAACCACAGTGGCTTCATATTCACGTCAGTAATTTCTTGCATACTGCTTATCATTTTACTTGCGCCGGCAATTAACGCGTTAAGTTTGCATTACTAGAATCACATCGTAAACCGAGGCTACATGTGATTACCAAGTTTATTAACTTAATTTTATAACTTCCAACTTAAATTCTCATTCTGTTGGGTTGAGCCAGTGATTAAACTTTTTGAGCTTAGCCAAAAACATCGCAACTTTTGATGAGGAGCTCCGACGAATTTGGTCTCGTAATTAGTGAACCTACATAATGTTATCCCGTTATTATGCCCGGTACTCGAATTATAATTTTAAGGGCCCCAAGAGACACGAGTAGGTAACAAAAAAGTTTAACTCGCTCAAGTTTCAAAAACTTGTTAGCGAAAACATGATGCAGGAAACCGACTCCATAGGAAAGTTTCACACATCCTAAGTTAGTTTACATACGCTCCGAGGCCCTTAGAAAGATAGGTGTGTTTACGTAGCAAATAGGAAGCCACTTTATCGGAAAACATTACACTAAAGTATCAAGCCTTTATATGTTTGTGAATTATGAATCATACACAGATTACGTGCTGCAGGAAACGTACGCAATAATCATTATTAGAATTTTATTCATCTTCATTTCTTTTTCAATCCGATTCAGTGCATCATTCATTTGTAAGTGAATCGAAAGTAGTGCATAAATCTCTCATTGCATTGTGTTTGATGTGAAAAGCAATGATCATTACAAAAGCTATTGTATTACCGGCGGCGACCTAAGTCATTAGTTTTGTTAGTACCGTTGCAAACACTTTCCTCTATCGTCTACGCCTAAACGCCCACCTTACCGTTAGGTACTCACTCAATACTCACTCGAACAAACCTCTTCTGGCGCAATAGCAAATTAGACAAATATTTGCCTTTTGCTCGCATTAATCATGACTTGTTATTAGATACGGTCATGTGCAGGCATTATAATTAATCAACTCCACGCAACGAACAACTGTCAAGGACTAAGTCCATCAATAATAGACTCGTTTTTGGTGTTCTCAAATTCATCACTTTGGTAAAATAATATATGTACTTAAGTAGTCCAATGTTATGTAATAAAATAATTTTAATAACCTAATAGAGAAATAAATTTATCAAAAAGTATTATTATGCTATTTTTGCTTGTCTTATTTGTGGCAATATTACCTATCAGACTTACTGAACTTGCCATGCCGTCTACCGTTTTCAGTAAGCGTGAACAAGAGCCGTAATTTAAACGGCTTATGTCCAAGATGGACAAGATAAATGACCGTAATGGATCGATGAACGGATTATTATTAAAGCCTCAATTCGCGACCTGGCACTGCAGCTTGGAATACGTTAATGAAATATTGAGGTCTTGCATCATGATAGGTAATATGTTAAAGACGCGCGAAAGGGCACACGTTGCGCCATGGGCCAATTATAAACGAAACATTCATGGCCTAACTAAATGGTACCCTGGGCAGCGAACACGTTCGGAGCAACGATAAATTAACTAAAGAAATATTCATATATTAAAATTGTATGCATGTATTTATCAAATTAATTCATGTTTCTGACATCAACAAAGAAATTAGAAAAAAAAACCTTTTCTCCGCTCTAATGGTCTTATTATATTCTACTTCCTGTCCAAATTGTGTGGTACTTAACTCAACAGTCAACACCTATTTGTCGGTTTACGTCGACACCCAAAACTGAGTGTATAACCATCATTATGTTGAGTACTCAATATGGAAAAAACAATCTAATTTGAATACCAATTCGTTTCGTTAGATCGTGAAGCGGACCGCACTACGAGCACAGTTTTGGTTGCCATACGTACGTACGTAAGCGTAACATAATTGTCATCTTTTTTTTCTATTTACTTTGAGCGTGTTCCACTTTTATTAAAGACATCCCGAGATAACAGTAACTGTGGTTAGATTTCGTGTCCGTTTTTTTTCTTGCTGAGCTTCTCTTTTGTGGCCGTAGCAAAACATCGTCCTCATTATTCTGCTAGAGATATTCCATCATAATATTTATTCAAACGCTGCAAGGAAGCAATTGTATCCTAACTGTTTATCTATTAAATATTTACATAATTATGCACGTAAACGCACAATGCAAAAGAAATATTACCTTCTCGTCAAAGAAATGACTCATGGAGTATAAGCAAACCCTTTATGATTTTCACAACGTCTAATAGTTCAAAGAAAGCAGCACGAAAATCAATAGCAAGTCGATTACCGATGCATTATTAAGGCACTGTGGCATATTGTGGCGAATGACGATTGATATTCTCTACTATTATAAATCTGGGACAAAATAATTTCTGTAGACCAAATGTTTATTGTTTGTTTTATCATTTTCGTCTATTTTGTAACACTCGTGAAACTACCAATTGGATTTAGTGCGATTTTCGTTGTTCAAAAATTTCTCATCGTCTAACTGGCCAATGAGACCAATGAGCTAGGTCTATAGAAGTTCTGATATCCTTTATAAAACGTATTGTGTGACGTCACGCGGAAAATAATATGACTAGAGGATTTAAATTGCAGCCGCTGTGCTGCGGGCAGAGCTGGAGGAAAAAGCTAGTGTAGGAATTTAATAATGCAATTGCAAGTGGCCACTCGGCTACCTACTACAGCAGGGGAGCACATGTAATTTGAATACAATGACCGCAATTCGCAAGTTTGCGGCTTTAAAGTTCCTATTTCGTTGTTCTAGATGTACTATATTGTGATTTATATTGGATTTCAAAATCTTGCTAATTAAATAACTTTTATCTACAAATATAGAGGCTAAAACTGTACGTTTTTAAGGCTCCGTACCTCAAAAAGAAAAAGGGAATCCTTATAGGATCACTTTGTTGTCCGTCTGTCTGTCTATCATGATCATTTTTCTCAAGAACGCGTTGAGGTATCAAGTTGAAATTTATATCAAACTTGGTATAAAACATAGTAGCTTAAACTATGGATAAACATTCATTTACTTCTTTCATTTCGATAAACGAAAGAGAAGAGTCAGATTAATTCAGGCTTTATAAGACGTGACATTGAGCGTTTTAACAATTTAATCAATAGTATGATGCCATCATTAGTATCCTAAAAACTCCCTAGTGTTGCAGATGTCCATAGGCGACGGTGACCGCTTTCTATCAGGCGGGCCGTCTGCTGGTTTGCTAATCTATTACATAAAAAAAAAACTATAATACAGGTGATGGTTTGTTACAGTTTTTAGCTCACAGGGGCGAAGTGTCGTGTAGCTTTGACTAATTTAGGCACTCATGCCCAAGATTATATTTAAATTATTGCCTGCCATCCCTAAACTTTGCTGCGTTTATCTCATACTAGCTGTTCCTCGCAGTTTCACCCGCGTGGGCTACAGTTTATCGCAATAAAAAGTATCCTACATCCTTCCCCAGGGCTCAAACTATCTCTATAACAAATTTCATTTAAATCGGTTCAGTAGTTTAGGCGTGAAAGCGTATATATTCCGTATACACCAAAATTATTCCCGCACTTCGATGCCCCTTCACCGCGTTACCTGCTGTAGGTATCCATTATCCTATTTTAATTCTAGGTTAATTTTTTTTCGAACCACGCGTTTAAATCGTGCTGTCAAAGGTCTTCCTGCTCCGCGACCGCACTTTACCTATTTCATAGATTCTCCCTCACCTCGCAGCGTTTCCCGCTGCGCTGGGGTGTGGCGGGTTTATTTTTCTACTTCTACTTAGATTTTTAAACTCGTGATATCTTTCGAATGGAATGTCCAAATTGAATAATTCAAAAAGTTTTATAAAGGTATTGAAGCAGTTTTGAATAGGAAGTAATTTATTTTGATAAGGATTAATACCAAGATACAAATAAAGAGCCTTTTCTAGAGGCGGCATTAAAAATTAAATTTTTAAAATAAAATATCACTTATTGCGGCATAACTATAATAGTTAGACATATGCTCTCGCGGACTTTTTTGTAGATCCTAATGAGACCTACAAACCCGTAATACATTATTTTGTTCTAGTGACAATAGTTTTTGCAGCGCACGCAAAAATAGGTTTTCGATTTCACACCTTGGGTTGCAAAATAGCAATTTTCTTACGGATCCCTAATTTTATTGGAAATAAAATATAGCCTATAGCCTTCCTCGATAAATGGCCTATCTAACACTGAAAGAATTTTTCAAATCGGATCAGTAGTTCCTGAGATTAGCGCGTTCAAACAAACAAACAAACAAACAAACAAACAAACAAACAAACAAACAAACAAACAAACAAACAAACAAACTCTGCAGCTTTATAATATTAGTATAGATTAGTAATACATCTGACAAAAAAAATACCAAGTCAGGTGTCCGAATGTACTCGGTATTTTGTTTTAATGTTTAAACTCCTTCCAAACAGAAACATGTGACATGCGCGATAACGAACTAGAGCATCAGACAAGAGCATATTATAATATCTAGGTTCCGATAAGGTGGCTGTACTGCCGGTAGAAGGGGGTAGGTTTCAGAGCGGGTTATCAGGTGATGACGGTGCGCCCGAAGGCCGGTCGACCCTTCCAGATCTGTCCGCTGCTCCGACCACCAGTAGCACTCACAGCGTCGCGCGCAACGCACGACACGGTCGGTTCGCGCACCAATATCGCAGTGAAAGTCGAAGTCGCACACGCAGGTTCCGCAACGATTTCGTGCGCCAACATCTTCGTCTAGTTATTTTGTTTGTTCATTGCGCCAGTGCAACAGGGAAAGGAGGTCGCTGCTCACCCGCAACCCGTAAGAACACCGTGATTTGTGATTCTCATCGAACGAAACAACCTTACCTTTGATGATCCAATTTTGAAACGCGTATTCGTGAGACAATACCAAAAATAACAAATTCCTCTTGGCTCTAACGAGTTTCGATGTAAACGATGACAGAAACGTTCCATACATTAGCAACAGTGAAATAATCATTAAAACTTCAGGTAATTGTGAAAGGCATGTGGGTAAAGGGAGTCCTTTACATCATGTTTTAGTTTAGACATACTTTGTCCGCAGCTTTTTAAATGGTTGTCTTTATATTTCCGTTCAAGCGTTACGAAAGACTGTACGAAGTCTGCATAAATATACTTGATCAAAACTTTAGCCGTGTCGGCTAGTTGTGGAAACTTGAGCTGTGTTCGGTGCATGTTACTCTGTTCGCGTTGAGCAACAACTGGCAACAATTGGCAAGTTAACAGATGCCGGTGGCTGGTAGTTCGCAATACTCGGCCAAGTTGCAACCACATCGAAGTGGCAAGTGAAAACGAGCGTGCCCATGACCCCCACATGCCATTTCTCTAACGCTGCGACACTTTCTTTTTAGGTTGCTTTTTAGTTTCATGGGCGTTCTCTGGTCAGCCCTCTGATATGTTTTTCAAATATTTTGAGTGGATTTGGCTCATCTCACATGCTACGTCGAATACGAGTGTTAAGTTGCAGGGCAATTCCTTAAACATTTTATATTGTAGCTTTTTAGCTTCTTCGATCTGTAAAATCCTTTTTAACATAAATATTTTAAACTAGCGACCCTCCCCGCGGCTTCGCACGAGTAGGCTAGATTTTTACAGCCCAAGTTTTTCAATTGTCAAAAGTATGTATAAAAATTGTAAATTGTTCCAACTGCTTTGCCGTGAAAGAAAGATCACTAAACGATACCGCTATCTAGTCGTATTGAGATGTAGTCCTAAGGCAGCCCGTGTGATTGTATATCAGTTGACTTCAAAAAAATATTTTTCTAATGTAAATCTTTTATGATTGACAGAAGATACTCTCTTGGTGATCCCATGTTACTTACATGATAATCTGATAGACTTCGAAGATAAGCCACTATGTTAGTCTATCCTTATGAAATCATTCACAAATCACAACACACGTATCGCAATCAGTTGAAGGAGGCAAATTTAGTATGAAACGAACCCATTTATATTATAATTCTGTTTTGGCAAAAGAATTTAGTTCCGGTATAGCCTTTTACAAATTAAGTTGCAAATTTACGATCTGATGATGCATATAATATATGTCTTTATATCTTATAACATCATATATTATATGATGTTATAAAGATATATATATAAATAAATAGAATCGCTAATATAAAATAAACATTTTGAAGTCTGTTCGAATTGCCGTTGTAAATAATGTAAATTTCACAAATACATTTGAAATCAATGTGAACTTTTAACGTATCTTAAACTTGAAATCTTTTATTTTAATTACGAACTTCCTTAATCAAACTTGCGTTTCACCAAAATGTGTCAACATAATGAAATGCAAATTATCAAAATCGTTTATCCTTATTTTGACCGTGACGCCGAGGAATCAGAACCGATAAGTCGAGCAATGATTGAATCAGAGCGTGATCGAATGTTTTATATCTAATCGCCGATATTAACAATGGATGATGCATACTTTTAACCAAATTTGTAAAATGTATGTGTATATTAATTATTTCAACACGAGATTTTGTCCGCGAATTTTTTATTAAACGAGAAAACATACTTTAGAAATTTCCAACTTTATTTCGCGTGATTTTGACTATTTGAACAGTTGCTGGTAAGCTATAGCAAGTTTCGAGTTGGTCTTACCTTTGAAGTTTAGTATAATAGTTTCACAACTAAACCAAGTCCGAAGCTTCAATCATATCAGACCGTACTATAACGTCGCTTGAGATATTATAAACTTTTAGTCCGTTTTGTGAAAGGATTTGACTCTCCGATGTAGAATTGATTTTCTTCAGGATGGTTATAGTTAATATTTCCTGTGTACAGACTTCTGGTTGCCATTTTATAATGAGTGCAGAAAATAACATAATGCAATAACATTGAAAGTCCAGTTGGTATGCCGCTTGGCAGCCTGAGCTAAGTCAAGTTTTGCAATTCCCAATGCGCTTTGAAATCCGACACGACCGACATTTTTCTAGCAATAGTAACTTGAGTTTTGCGTTATGCGCTTCACTGCAACCGTGCACTAGTGATTATGTACACAATCTATATAAACTCGATTAACAGAAATAATATTTATCTAAATTGGCTTATGGAAATATTTCATAGTGACACTTCTAGCATGAGAAAATAAAAATTAATTGCTAAAGTACGTGTTTCGGAGTTCACTGACTTCATGGATTATCTTCGAAATCGCCACACTTTTATAATCCCTACTTTTCTACAAAATGTAAAAGTGTAACGTTGATATATTCATTAAAAAAAATCTTGAAACGAAAAAAAACGGAATTTACTCTTGAAAACTTTGCTTATTTAAACACATTTTGATGAATTTCATATAAGTCTTGGATGTTTATTATTAATCTGTCGATATAAAATAAGACATATGTGCAAATCTTGGCGACACGGTAAATTGTAAGTGTCACACATCTTGATTTGGTTAGTTTTACAGATGATTTAATTTACTTCATTATGATAAAGTTTTGTCATTCCACTGACGTTAGCTCAGCTGATGATTTACTTTCCGCTTCAATGACTAATTTAAGAAACGGATCTCAACAACTGCTGTAATTTATGACAACATAATATAAATTGTTTAGTTCAGTTTCAATTTTGGGGAACCTCCCAAATGACCGACCAAAATTTCTGGTACTA
Organism: Opisthograptis luteolata; assembly: GCA_931315375.2. Taxonomy (NCBI): domain Eukaryota; kingdom Metazoa; phylum Arthropoda; class Insecta; order Lepidoptera; family Geometridae; genus Opisthograptis; species Opisthograptis luteolata. The sequence goes on along the minus strand of OV928036.1, from coordinate 9,461,506 downwards.
AATACCCGCTTTTAATGACCATTGAGACAGCATCTCGCACTTAAAAAATTTGTTTATTTCCTTCTCGTACGCATGAAGTAAAATAATTTCGGCAATTAAAACGGATCTGTCAGGATCTTACATTGAATATGAGACGAAAAATACTTACTCTTGCCATTGAAGTGATGTTGACATTTGTGTGGTGCCTGGCGCTAACAAAAGAATTGTACAATAAATCTCACCAGTTCATTCAATCTAGAAGTACATTAAAGTGGAACCGTAACAAAGATACACCTCGTCAACTATGTCAACAACGAACCATAAAAATGTATTTAAAATTTTCAACAACAATGGTACTAATTAATAGCTTCATTTAACCAGTGACACAGATGGCCCATGTTATGTCACTTTAATTATCCTGAAACATTCTATTATTCCCGTAAGTAATAAAGTAACAATCATGCCTGTCGTCGATTCTGATATAACGACCAACTCTTTTTAATTTAGTATATTTAACTTTTACTGCTTACTACTAATTAACGCTGCTCCGGAACACACTTTGCTCAATGTATGGAAACAGATTTTCAATTTAAATTGGTACTTATCCAGGCGAGCACTAATAAATACCCTAACACCGTGGTACAGTCAACGACAATAGTCGCTGAACAATCACACTTTTTTCTATTATCCTCATCATCTTATACACTAATTTTTGACCTCATCATCACCTAAAATCAGGTGTGTTATGTTGTGGTCATAATGATACCATGTAAAATGTAAAAAAACAATGATAATTACTGATTTGAAACACATTTGTAAAATCGAGAACGATCAGCTACTTTTGTCGCTGACTGTACATTTAGATAATATCCTCTTAAGATCCATATAACTATTGTAGTAAATGCGACAGTAACTCTGTCTGTCTGTTACCGTTTTACGCCTAAACCACTAAAGAGATCTTGATGAGGTATTGAGATAGTTTGAACCTTAGGGAAGGACATAAAATACTTTTTATCGCAATAAACTGTAACCCACGCGAGTGAAGCTATAATAATAACTAGTTTACTATAAACGTTTTATCTAACAATTGTAGACCAGGAATACATATATACATACAATTGGAAAATTATATGACCTGGAAACAAACATGATGTATTGCAATTATTCTTCATTGAAAATAATTTATTTTGATTATAATAAATGCTGTTCATGGTGCAAATTAAACCTGCCTGCGATTTCATGTTTGATGCAAGAGTCCTTTACAAAAAATAGACTTTAAATGCGTAATTAAATTAAGCAAATATTTTTGAAGCTTATTTTAATCTAGGTCTCAGATATGTTGTCACATGAAATTTATACGTAAATGTAGTTTCTGTACAGGTTTCTATGTATAACACAATAACGTAAATGTTTCTTGTCACGTTCTTGCCCTCGATGATTTCATTTGCTTTTTTTTCCTATCCCACGGTTCTGAGTAATCGTTTCTTGCTTATTTATTCATCATCTCTCGGCAATTGCGAGATTTATTCGATTCCAATTCCAATTTTGCTCTGCTACTCGAATTTAAAAACTGCCTAAAATTCCGTGTTCAAATTCAAATTGTAGACTTATGATTCCATTGTTTTCAAAGATGTTCGGAGTTCGGAAGCAGCAACGTAGTCTAAAGTAATATTAATTCACGATAGTGCATGATGAAAGCTCAACAAAGGTTTCTAATAGATATACAAAGTTCGAATGTGACAACGACATCGGAATATCATTTGATTTATCTTATGTTCACAGCCATTGAATTCAGCGAGGTGTCTTTGTCTGCGAGTTTGTTTGTTGTAAACCAATTAATCTGTATTCCGTGCGTCGCCTGCCAGCTTCTCATTATCTATGCGTCGATTCATTGTTTGTGGACATGTTATTGTATCTCGCTTTGATCTCTCATTAAAGTGTATAATCACGTTAATAGGAAACAGATGACCCTTTTATTGAAGTCACGCGTCTAATCTCGTGTCTTTCATCTGTCGCAGACATTTTCTTGACAATTTTATCTGGTTGTGGTTGGCGAGGTGATCTTTAAAAAATCATATTAACACTTTTCTACAATACCTGTAAAATGCTATTTCACGAAGAGTTGTTTGTCTCGGGGCAGTCGTGCGGTCGCTGTTTACACTTTATATTGTATCTAATTAGGGCAATTGAGACTATTGCCCGGATCTGTATATCTTGTTGACTCAATACTCGTAATCTTGCGAAAGCAAGATTATTATTTATGGTGCAAAGTAGCCTTTTTTACAAGGCGGGCGTCCCGTTTTTCGTTGAGGCTCCTCTATGTTGTGTTTTAAATTCCAGAGATTTTATCACGCGTCCATATTCAAAATATTTGTTTGGTGCAGTTAAAGAACATCGTATTAGTTTTGCTTTAAAACTAAGCAAACTGTGGTACAGTTTTCTTCTTAACTTTGGTTGTTAGAGATGATGAGAGATTATGTATTCGCGAACGTGCGCGACCTCATGAAGTCTCCCGCGTCTTGAAAGCCAACAAGCTCTCTGTTCTAAAAAACTCGTTTATGCAACTAGAATTCGTATCTTTGTATTTGTCATCGTCGAATCATCAATTAATGACACAAAAACAAAACATACTTAACTATGAAAATAAAAATTAAATGCCGTTCGTTGGTAAGCGCATCGGTTGACCGATTAAGCAAACAATCTTTAAATGTACGTAATTCTCCGAATGAGGTTTTGAAGGGCAGAAAAATTAAAAAAGTAAGTCATACAATTAAAAAATTTGAGAAAAGTTTGTAAGTGAGTGAGTGAGTAAGTATGTTTATTACTTCTTCCCACTGAAATAATTCAATGGTTCTGAGCGAATTTTGTAATGGAGATAACTTATTCCCTGGATAAACACATAACCTACTTTTTATCCCCAAAAAGTTTCCTAGGAGAAAACGGAAAACCCGCGGGCGAAGCCAGTACTAGATAAAACAAAAACATTTGCCTATTACATTAAACGTTCATAATTACACAACGCCAACATTGTTGACATAAATGTGTCCAATTGAGCGTGTTTTCCGGAAGTGGTATTTAGTTAGAATTATCCGACACTTTTTTGCATATAGCGTTAATAACACTAATTAAAGTGTTAAGCGAAGGTTGAATAGCTGTGAAACATATTCCCTTACCGATAGTCCGATACTGTTCCTACCGTACTAAATCTCTTAGAACGGTCACGACGTGAGATAACTACGAAAGAGCTAAAATTACTCGTAGTAAAGGTAACGACACATTTACGAGTGTTTGTGCGTGCTTTATCACCCTCCACTTATTACCATAAACCGCGTAATGTTGTAGGAACCAAACATTTTCCATTATGATATGAGGCAGCGGTTATGTTATTTCAAGGATTTTCCATCGGTGCCACAATATTTTTGGCAATGAGGTAAGCCAAGGGAAAATTGCAAAAATCGTAGTTTTTTTACATCACGTATTGTTTGAAGAATCTATCAACAACAATGTGTCTGCACACATTTTTTCTTGTACATACCTAGAAATATAAAAGTTGTGAAAGATCAAAGCTAACGAATTACGAGAAGTGGAAGCGGCATCGATTTTTCGGTTTATAACTTGTTTCCGTTCTATCTTCCATTTGCAATCTGTAAACATCAATGATTTCTAAATGTCTATAAAAAGCGATGTGGGATGTCCGTTTGTTGAAAGCACGCAAAGTTTATTGCCTCTTGATTTGCCGGGGTATGTCTTCATCCAATAATTCAATAATGATCCATTATAAAAAACGTTTTTGTTCAACATAACCTTGCTTCAAGTTAACGTCGTAATTGAAAAATCCTGACTTAGTCGATCCAAAGGGAACGTGTAGAAAGTACTTTGGTTGTTTGTTACATAGCTTTCCAAACTTGGATCGTGGTGACAAAATATTATTTCATGACTCGTCTCTGTTAATTGCAATAATTAGATATTTGATATGGTAAAGGTCGGGTTCCGCGCCCTCTCTTGAGAGGTTAATCTTGTCGGTGACATTGAGCGGACATTTCTCACGTTGACTCGCTAGATTGACGTATGTAGGTTGCTTTACTTACATCATTATCAGACCTCTAATAATAATTGCCTTCTATAAATCACCTGTTTCCTAATCTACATAATGTTTTAGTTTTGGTGCAAGTAAATCTATTTCGCTGCATCATGCTTTGTGGCCTAGCGTAGCGTATAGGTAAACAAGATTGGTCAAAGGCTTTTTACTTGACCTAGATAGAAGCTGCAAAATGTTCAACGGTTTTTTGCTTATTCAGATTATGAATATAATACAAACACACACACAACATGTGTGTTTATGTTGCAAAAACTAGAAAAAAACACCCTGAAAACAATGGCTCAATGTAATTAAAAACCACAAAGCTTGTTGAACATCAGGTGTTGATTTCCCTGTTGCAGACCAGTACAGTAATGGCGTTATAATAAGAGGCATGGTAATGTCTTAATTAAGCATTCGTGTGGACAACCTTGATAGTTAACTTCGGACCGCCGACAGTTTATTTTTAAGGCTATCTTAAATTACTTGATTAGTGACATTTATTATCCGATGCAAAGGGCTACAGCATCGCTGACAAGGTGGTATCTCGCCGTCCCATCTGATGAACTATCACGTTTATTTTCACTGTAATAATTTATACGGTTTATGTGAAATGGAACTATAAAATTGCAGTATATCCGGATGATCTGTATTTTGGGCTGGTTCCAAGATTATACGCGTGTAATTTCGTATATATTAGAAGTTATGTTTGCGTTAAAAGCATTAAAGTCAGCCCTAATGGTGGGTGCAATAGCTGATGCAGAAAAGCCCCACCGTAGTTCTATAATTCCGAAAAACGGTGAGATATACTGTATTTAGATTAGATACTTGATCAGAGGCATAGCTGCGGTCCCAGCGCCTATCAAGTTCTTTGTGTACCTACTACTTTTCAGTTTTAGTTTGTAATAGCTGTTGATAAAAAGTATGTTATATCCTTCCCCGGGGTCCAAACTATCTCCATATAAAATTTTATAAAGATCTGGTCAGCGTTTTAGGCGTTAAAACAGACAAAGGGACAAAGAGAGTAAGTAACACTCGCATTACACATGGATTCCATACCCGTTTTTATATAGTACGTCTTTGATTTGATGATGATGGAACATATTATTTTGTAGCGCTTTACTCCTCGTCCATTTCTTTTCGTAGCTATTAATGTATTACGATGGCAGGTAGCAACTTTCCCCGTTCATTCCATTTACATTATACCTCAATGGTTCAGACCAGAATGTCTACGATGCGCGCGAGTCGATGACGGACGGTTATGCAGTTGCGTTGCGAAAGCTGCGGCCGTCTGCCTACTTATATGGCTCTGGCTACGGACACTTGTCACCGTGGTTTCTTACAAGTCACGCTATTTCTGTTCTACTCGTGTAACTTTTTGCTGCGAACAATTTCCTATAGAGTTTTTCCTTTGCTTAGCGGTTTTATTGATCTTGATCTCGATAAAACATCATATTTTAATTTTATGTAATTAGCTGGAATTTTTAGGAGAACGTATCATATTGATTATCTGTTTTAACCGGTGCGTTGTGGACATTATGTTTGACCGCGAGCGACGCGTTTCGTCCGTTTTAAACTCTCTTTGCACTTTGGCAACAAGTTGATTTCAATGCGGCCAAATGTTTGTTTGGGGAATATGTATCCATTGCCAAAGAATGTCACCAACAGTTTCACGATATTTTCTATTGTGAGTGCAAACAGAATCTGTTATTTAATTGAAATAATAAATTAGATAACTGCTGCGGGATTGGGCCGCGTTTGTTATGATCCCTCAACGATCTCCTCCCGACCTTTCTTGGAATTTTTTTTGGTCCAAGCTCTTCGCATGTGTATTTTACGTTTACTCATTTCATCGGGCTTACCGCGGATCACAATATACCATAAAATTTATCGTAAACTCTTATAATTTGACACATTTGGTACCGCCGAACTATCACGTGGTCCATCGACTAGCCATTACCATTATGGCTACATTGAATGAACGAAAAGGTACGTAGTTTGAGCAAAACAAAACGAAAGACGTTAAATTTCGTACCGCGGAACTACTTAGACATTTCAAAACTATGGTAATGGTTAACTGTGAAAAAGGTTAGTCTCGGGCAACGTTTTACACTATATTTCCGACATATTTGCTTGTGTTACAATACTTGCACTTTTAAACTCGTGATATCTTTCGAATGAAATGTCCGAATTGAATAAATCAAAAAGTCATAATAAGGTATTGAAACAGTCTTGAATATGAAGTAATTTATTTTGCTAGGGATTAATACCAACATACAATTTTTTTTTTTGAAAATATATATAATTATTACATGAGGAGATAGTGTAGCTTTTCCCAACAGTGAAAGAATTTTTCAAATCGGTCCACTAGTTTCGGAGCATATTAATAAAAACAAACAAACAAATAATCTGAATCTTTCTTAAAGATATATAATTATTCTTGTTTTATGTACGTCATCTATTTTCTGTCTATTTATTACGACAATAGTGTTGCCACACTATCTATAGTAAAACCATCGATAGTTTTCATCTGAATAAGCGACACTATCGAAAGGCCTATAAATACTACCGCTAACTCATAATGAGGCAATGGTACCTATCGAGTGAGTACAATACTATCGATAGTGTTGTTGCTCGCGAAGAATAAACTATGGATAGTATACCTACTGCTCGTAAATAAAAAAACTATCGATAGTGTCGATAGATTAAAATAATCGATACTATCGATAGTTTATTGCTATCGACTTGTAGTATTGCTTCGTTTTGAGCTATTGATAGGATCGATAATATCGATACTATCGACAGTGTTTCGATTGGTTGGCTATAGATAATTAATCGATTAATAAATAAACATCGGGGGACCATTGAACACAAATTGATTAATCATCGATAGTCTACTAGCGATCGGCAACACTAGTTGAAAAAACATTTGACATTTCGTTGGTTCAATTAACCATTACAATATAGTTTACCACCCCGGTACCAATTTTAATACTATCTTAATGGTCGGTTGTAATCGCTAACGTAAATGAAACGTTTGCGACAGCGCAACCGCGGTCGGCCCGCATATCAGACAATGTTTTCATTTCGTCGTAAAAATACTCTCTTTTAATTAGTACTAAATTATTGTTATGGTATTGTCTCACGAATAATTTGAGCAGTCTCCTTTGTCAGTGTTGTAATTTTAATTTTATTATTCAAATAGAGTTTTCGAAAAAGCAACGAAATAAAGCAATTAATATATAGTTCTCGAACACTACGATCTTTTTCTGAAAATGGCGGAGCCGTGAACGATAAGCTCTTCTTAAAAACGCGAAGTGATATTATAGACCAGTGCAAGTGTTGTAACAATGAGTGGAAGTGAGCCGACGCTAACGGAGTCGCCGGTGCCGCTAGCGCTAGCGCGGCTGCAGGGACGGCAGCCGCGGGCGCCTCGTGGCCTGCGCACGCACCGCCCTAGCCTGCAGCTCGCCAGCCTGCAAGAGGCCGTGGACGAGACGCCGCGCCGCTATAGCGAGGAGCCCGTCCTCCACGACACCGACGACGACGAGGCCTTCAGCGACCTCACCATCATCGACGAGCCCTCGCCATCTCGTTCCAACGGCCGCAGAGCATCCGAGGCCTCTTTCGCTGAACGATATAGAAAAGTGACCGATTTCGATGCTCCTCCCCCTGAAGCACCTCGACGAGCATCCCTCGCCATACCAGTTGCGACGGATGCTTTCGGACCGAGTGATAAAGGGCGCAGGCGCTCGTGGGCAGCGCGGCTGCAGCTCGAGCGCAAGAAGAGGCGAAAATCTGGTGGAAACGACACCGATGAGGAGACCGATTCTCCCACTTACGTCCGCGAAAAGAGACCCTCGTGGTGGAATGTTTTCGTACCAGATAATATGCTGAAGAACAGGTAACGAACATTAACAACATAAAATTCTGTACTAAACGTGTTACATAATGCAAACATGAAATGTGTATAAAAACTTCAAGTCAACATTATATTACCAATTGAATTAGAATGGAAAATCCATGTATTCTGTGGTTCTCATACGTAAACCATGGCACCCGATTTCCTTGACCTAATGCTCGAAGTTGATCTGATTGTTTCTTTGTAAATGGGCGCAAGCTATGCGTTCAGGGTTAATGTAACACCGTCCACTGCCATATTTTTGTTTTATTTCACTTACATCTTAGGTCCGCCACACACGATCGGCTGTACATCGGCGGTGCGATCATGATGGCAAGTGTGTGGTGGGCTTAATACGTTGACAGATTAACTTGACCTCCGTTTGTTATTGCTGCTGTTATCATAGTAATCGATATCAAATACTTTAAAAAATATTGTAGGAATATCGATACTGATAATATTTCTAAGAATACAGCAAGAGAAATATCATGATTTGTGTAAAATAGGTATTTTATAGGGTTTTATTTTGTTCACATGTACACACACTCACCGCGGACTGGCTTGACTCTATATTAACAAGCGATTAGTTTGTTTAGTATGTATACCGTACTCTGTATTATATCACACCTTTATTATGTAAATTTGCGATGTTCAATTTTGACAAAATACTTTAGTTCCCCCGCGGTTGTCCACACAGATCTCACGCGGTGCACACGTGCAACATCAAATACTGCTATCCGAATAAACGAGCCAATAAATTTTAATTTTCGTATAAATTTAATATTATACGTATGGTAGATGCGTATCTAAAATTAATACGTTACAAATAAAATCCCGCGATCCGAGCAATTTCGATAGACGCATGTGATCTACGTATCTACTTAAACTCTTCCTATTCTGATATCTGATGATGACCATACTCATCTATTACCACAGTCTATGTTACAATATAGGTTAGGTACACAACATAGGTACTAGGCCCAGATAAACCTCGAGCGTTTGGGCGCACTAGTATTTATTAAAAAAATGACTGAATACTATACCTAAAATTACTTAAGTCTCGTTTCTCGTGATAACATTTAAGATATTAAATGTTCATGGAAATATTTTAGAAGTTGTAATACTCCTATCTTGTTATGATGTAGGTTTACATAAAATATATGAGGCTTTTAAAAGTTGACTCAAGCTATGTATTGTAAATCTTAAATGTGTTAAAAAAAAACTCCATTTACGATATTACACTGTAGAAAAACGTGACATATTATTTATAACATTTTGTGATCTTGATAAATCAGTAGCAGCGCTATCTAGATTTACGTGCGATACGAATGTTAGCATTTTCTTAAAATATTAAACAAACATTAAAGTCGGATGGGCAAATATTATCCAGCGCAAGCAAGAACTACTTCTATGTTATTATATAATCTTAGATTTGATATCTCATTATTTTTTTTTGCTTTTCACCTAAAGGCAGCTACAGATTTTGAGCTATTTAAATTTTTACGAATTTTATTATGTAGCCAGTCGATCCTAGACATTTTACATAATCTCTAAAACTAAACCTTTCCACTATTTGCTTTAAATTTACTTGTTTTTAATTTGAAACCTTTCAAATAGACACATGTTGTTACATAGTTCACTGACGTCACTATGACGCTTTTGCACAGAGCCATAACAGAGTTTCCACTACATTTCAATTTCAAACGTTGAATTTTCTACTCTTGCGTTCAAGCTGGTACTTTATTGTCGTAAGGAAAACGAGCTAATACCAAATTTCCATTTGGATTTTATCGTTTTACGCGTTATGTCTAGATATTAATTTGGTGAATAGTAAACTTTGTATTCGTACACTGGCAATACTACATTCAGTTTCTTTTATGATTCTAGTCTCGTCTTTTAACATTTAATACTACAGGCAGAAAATATATCAAATCAAATTAGCCTGCAGGCAGGCGTGCATGTAAGAATTTAGTTCTATTCTTGTTTACGTTTTGTAAAATATTCGGGATGAGTTCAATGTTGTATTATCTATACTAATATTATAAAGCTGCAGAGTTTGTTTGTTTGTTTGTTTGTTTGTTTGTTTGTTTGTTTGTTTGAACGCGCTAATCTCAGGAACTACTGGTCCGATTTGAAAAATTATTTCAGTGTTAGATAGTCCATTTATCGAGGAAGGCTATAGGCTATATTTTATTTCCAAAAAAATTAGGGATCCGTAAGAAAATTGCTATTTTGCAACCCAAGGTGTGAAATCGAAAACCTATTTTTGCGTGCGCTGCAAAAACTATTGACACTAGAACAAAACAATATATTACAGGTTTGTAGGTCCCATTAAGATCTACAAAAAAGCCCGCGAGAGCATATGTCTAACTATTATAGTTATGCCACAATAAGTGATCTTTTATTTAAAAAAAATAATTTTTAATGCCGCCGCTAGAAAAGGCTCTTTATTTGTATCTTGGTATTAATCCTTATCAAAATAAATTACTTTTTATTCAAAACTGCTTCAATGCCTTCATATAACTTTTTGAATCATTCAATTCGGACATTCTATTCGAAAGATATCACGAGTTTAAAAATGTAAGTAGTAGTAGAAAAATAAAACCGCCGCACCGCAGCGCAGCGGGAAACGCGGTGAAGTAAGGGCGGCACCGGGAGAATCTATGAAATAGGTAAAGTGCGGTCGCGGACCAGGAAGACCTTTAACTGCGCGGTTCAAACGTGCGGTCCAAGAAAATTTAACTTAGAATTAAAATAGGATAATGGGTACCTACAGCAGGTAACGCGGTGAGGGGGCATTGAAGTGCGGGAATAATTTTGGAGTATTATACGGAATATATACGCTTTCGCGCCTAAACTACTGAACCGACTTAAATGAAATTTGGTATAGAGATAATTTGAGCCCCGGGGAAGGGACATAAGATACTTTTTATCGCGATAAACTGTAGCCCACGCGGGTGAAACCGCATGGAACAGCTAGTTAGTACATATAACAAACGTATAGTAAACACTTAATTTTAAGCTGGTATTATTTTATTACTTATACAATTTTTATGTTCCCCAAAACGAAGAACAAGCCACAAAAATGTAAGCTTCGCGCTCCGATGATTCAATCATTTTTGACAAAAGACTCAGAGTAAAAACCACTTTCGTATAGAGCTACAGTGCTGGTGAGAAATTTGCGTAAAAATCGAATTTGTATGTATGTATGCCGCATTGTCCCAAGTGCGCTTCAATTTAGCGTAACGCTTTCGTTTTCTTACATGAACGAAAAACAAAACCTAATATTCAAATCTTAATATCATTTACACTCGAGATGTCAAAAATACACCGAAATAAACGATACCTTATGACAAATTTTACCTTGCTTATACATTTTCAATTGCCTTCTTTGAAGTTCATTGACATCTTTAATCTTGTTCATTTCGACCAATATTCAGTTATTGCTTGTTATGTTTTTATTATAATTTGGTTAAGATGTTCCTTTTGAACCTGTTTCGATCGTATCTTCGTTTGAACAGGAAACGTTCATAATCGTTTCATCTTTCTATGCACTGGCCTCCAACAACTTCCCACGCGCTAAAAATGTTCCGCGTACAATATCGATTTTCAAATGCAGACAGTTTAAAGACCGATAGGTATAGCTTCCAAACACATTGTAGGTGTTCATTTCGCATTTGTCACATGCGGAAAACTGCAAAGCCGTTTGTTTACCATAAAGCTTCAAGTTACTTTGTGTTTTAAAGCAGGTACTTTGCTACGTCATAGGGCAAGATGGTTTCATCATGTCTGCCCGTCATGCGGCCTCCGCTCTCTTGTTTCCGCAATCGTGCGTTCACCTCTGCTGACATATTGTAAACCCCCTTGTGTGTTGAACTGAACCGTATTCCGTATCCCACTCAACAGTCTCCTTTCGCCGGATTACCGGTGCGATTATATGACGCGATACATGGAAGGTTGGCCCATTGTCTAGAAGTGCTTTTGATGTTACAAAGACTTTATGATCATCATGAAGGAGACTTGTTTTTATGTAATAAACACGTGTAAACGTTTGGGCGATGCCTGCTGACAATTTGCCAATTCCAAAATATAAAATAACTTCCAATTTACTAAAGCTGTTGCTTGTAAATACTCACATTTTACGCGTAAGAAGTGAGTAAATAATTAAAATGGAGACCTTAATGGGACAGGTAGCATTTTGCGTATATTTTATTACCGGAATCTAAAAACTTCATAAAGCAACTTTTTATTTGAAATAATTGCGCATTCAGAGCTTCCGAATGCTGTTTTATTTAGCTGATAAACATCAAAAATGAATAAATGTCCGTCAAGAATATTTTTAGATTTTTTTGTTCCATGTATATTTATTTTATGAAGCTTTCTCGGTCTGCTGAAGTATTTTCATATAAAATTATCAATAGCTGGTTAGACTGGTATCATAACTACACGCGCTAGTTTGACACATAGTCGTAATATTTTTTTTAGAATTTTGGAAAACATATCTTGAAAAATTGTGTTTCATTTTGGCGGCTGGCCAAGGGATTTATGAAGGCGCGACTATTTGGTTGCAACGTCATAATATTATTGTAGGAGACAACAACACCGCACCGTTGGCGTCTCGTATTCGTCTCGACTCGATTTGTTTCGTCTGTCTCGTTACTGTTTTCAAAATAATTGTGATATCACTATACTATTTATGTTTTCTAGCAGGCTATTGATAACATTGTATGTATTTATTTCTTCAAAACAAATTACTAAACAATGAGATTACACAAGATGTGAAAGTATTTTGCGTTTTTCCATACATATACATATATATATGTATGTATAACATTCCTCGAATTTTCGTCATAACGTCCTAAAAGCCTTTATAAATTTGTTATAAGTGCTATTCACGTCGATTCCTCCTTTGTGCTTATGATCGGTGGCTCTTTACTTTGAGCCCAGCCTATATTTTCGGCTCTTTGTATTACAGGGTCACCCGACAAAATGATCGGGTTCAGTTTGGTATTCCATACATTATTATTATAGGCAAAAAGCTAACCTACATTAATATAACATGATACTTCTATGTTTTTGTTTACACATTGCACAATGCTCCAGCTTTGTAAATTAGAAAACACAAGGCTGAGATGATGTATAATAATATGATGTGTAATAATATGCTCAAGGCATTAGTAGCTTCGATACTCAGGTGTGTTTTATCCATTGCACATTTCCGATAGCATGTCCTTTATCTGCTAACTGCCTTTTCACGTTTACCTCATTATGCGGTTGATAAATTAGATTAGATACGATCGGGGGCATGTCATTTCCAATGTTACCGGTTTTCTACGGTAATGCTCACTTCCGAAAGGTGTACGGAAAGAGCCTCAGAGCTCGACCCAGATGTGTAGGTACACAGTACACAATATCATGCGGTCGCCGCGGTGGTAACGTCGTCGTCTTGCACAAGGACGGTCGCATTCATGCGTCGCCGGTTGCCGAGATGTATGTTATATTATGTGCGTCGTACAATCGAGTTTATCACAATACCTTATTCCAAACGCTCTACCGCTAGCTGCGACCGTAGCATGCTTGCACCCGAGCCTTCATACATAACATTGTGTTTAGTTCATGAACTACATACATACCTAACCCATTAAAACAACCTTACCATTTTAAGAAACGTGTGATGCAACGCAGTTGTCTATGATGAATCATGCTTCTATTTACGAGCACCTACTACTGTGCATTTATTAATCTAATTGTAATCGTAGATATGGGTATTATTTGATTTCATGTTCTGAATTCCTTGAATACGATAGCGTTTTATATTATGAATGCATCTAACTTTTTATGAAATATCGCATTTCTATTCCAATTATTAATGACTCTAATTTGATAGTTTCCTCTATCCTATTATTGCTTATTCAACGTATTTATGTTGCTTCAGCTAGGTGCACCGTATGTACATATGTAAGGTGTCCGTGGACGTATGTCCATTTCCTCTCCATTGCGCCAATTGCGCTCGTTTGCGGCGGACACTTGACTAATTGTGAGTTTCGCAATTAGCGAACGGGTCTGATGGAAGAGTGCGCACCTCGCGACATTTTTGTGTATATATATATACATACATGCACCATCAATTATATTATAGGTACTGCCTAGGCACGCTGAGTGGGATTGGCAGCGACAGCAGTAGCTAAACAATCCCAATTTTCCAATATCTGGTTGGTTTCACGTTTAAAAAAAAAGTGATCTGGAACTTCTGTCGGTGACTAACTACCTCGTTATGTTGAAGAAATATGACAAAAATATTCCTGAAGTCTTATTACTATCCATGGTTTTAACAGAATTTGAAAAACTTTGAATGAAAAGGAAATGCATACAAATTTTCTCTTTAGACCATTAGCTGACACGACATACAAATGACAGCATCACACGGACGAGACGGTGACAAGCTGTCCCAACGGTCACTGTCTGTCTGTGTCAATCATTGTCATATTGTCAAGTCATACTCTTGCTTTTGATAAGATAAAGACCCCGCAGAAGCCATTTAGAAAAGTTGTAGTTTCCTTCGATCTTAAACGGCGGGATTAAAAGTCAACGTTTGCTTATCTCTTTGAATAGTTTTGTTAGTTTCTATACATTTCATGATTCATTGTCTCTGAATCATGATTAAAATCGGTCAACGGGATTCCCTAATACTGGGTTTGACCACGCTCCAACCTTTTGTCATTTATTAATATAGACTGTAGTTTGCCATCGCTCAAAACGGTGAAGGAAAACATCAACATTCAAGGGCATGCGACATCTACCAACCCGCACTGGGCCAGCGTGGTAGATTACAGCCCATACTCTCTCTCTCTGAGAGAAGGCCAGAGTCCCAGCAGTGGGAACGTGAAAGGCTGATAATGATGAATGAATGAATGTAGTTTAATGTCCTGCTTATAATATTGCCCATCTTGCTTAAACTATACACACCGGCACAATTAGCGGAACAGAAAAAAAAGTGAGACTATGAGATAATAACGCATATATTTGACGAAAATGTAATTAGACACAAAATAACAAATTGATTAACATCTTTTAACAACGACTTTGAAAAGTCTTCGTTATTTTTTTATTGAAAAATAAAGAAATTTGAAATAAGTGAAATTTTTAGATGATTATGAACCGTCACAAAAAATAAAAAAAAGTAAGCATTAAACGATTTAACAATAAAATTAAAGCAAAATTAATAACGAGTGTTTCCCCCTCTTGCTCTGATTACGGTTTCCATTCGTCTGGGCATGCTACAGATTATGTTATCGATGATTTCTTAAAGCAACCGCTCCCACTCCTCAAGTAATGCGTTTCCAAGTTCATTCAGATTGTTGGGGGGTGGCATTCTGGATTTAACCCTTCTTTTTAGCAAGTCCCAGACATGCTCTATCGGATTCATATCGGGGGAATTTGCTGGCCACTGCATCACCGGTATAATTACGTGGCTCAGATATGCCTGTACCGATTGTGCACTATGAGCACGAGCATTATCTTGCATTAGAATAAAGTCGTCACCAATAAATGGGGCAAATGGTACACCATGTTCTTCTAAAATGTCTCTGATGTATCGATCTGCTGTCATGGTCCCTCCTGTGACTATCACTAACTCCGTGCGAGCTCCCAAACATATCCCTCCCCAAACCATAATCGAGCCGCCACCATAAGCCACTGTGTGTTCAAAATTAGACTGTATGTGGCGTTCTCCTTTGCGTCTCCATATTCGCTGTCTCCCATCGATCTGTTTTAAAAGAACTCTGCACTCATCAGTAAAGAGAACCTGCTGCCATTCGTTCAAATCCCAATGACGATGTTCTCGCGCATAGCTTGTGTTCCGCTAATTGTGCCGGTGTGTATATTTTCAACCTAATTGATAATGATCGCGTCAAGTCCCTAAGGTTTAATCTGAAACGATCTCTGCTTCGCACAAAATCTAACTTTGTAAAGATAATGAAATATTATGTAAGTTATTAGTCACTTATGACCCTGCCCATGTGAACCTCATGCTCTTAGGAGATACTACAGGGAGTTGTACGCCATATATAAAATGTAACAATGTTGTTTTATGTATTGTATACAGACTGCATAGGCTAAGGTGCGCGACACATTGTTAGAATATGCGCACTCGCATAGATAGAAGGTCAATAATAGTTATTAGGGTCAACTGGCGATACGACCAACATCAGCAATGACATGCCTTTTGGTCTCATTAGATTACTCTGACACTTAAAAATGGATTTTGATATCTTCACTTCGATGTCGATGATACGATTAGGTGGCCGTTGTACTATAAAATATGAAATACATAACAATAAATAAATTAAGAAACTTCACATGAAAATCCGAAATATCACAAAAATTTAACGATTGATTTGTTTGTTGTTCACAGTCTGTATATCTTCACGTGTATTCGTACCTAATGAAACACTTGCAATTGAATAGCTAGGCTTTGCAACAAGTGTTTCAATGCATTATATATATCGCTCTCCATCTTCCACTACAACATGATAATTGAGATAACTTTTTGTTACTCTTCAGATTGTTATGTCTTTGAGTACCGTTTCATAATGAGCGTTACATTATATTGCACATCTAATTTGAGAGCTAACAGAACAACAACTCAAAGCAACATTCTGCATGTAAATGAATGTCCGATGCGTTCTGCACTCATAACTTTTCGCGATTTACTCTAATGTATTCCATAATAACACAAGATAAAGTTGTCAATGAATATTTATAGCTATCTGCGTGCTACATTGATTAAAAAAACTCTTATCATTATAATAATTGCTACAGTTATTATATTGTGTTATCGGCAACTGTACAGATTCACGTCACTATAATTGCGAAAAGGTGAAATACAGTGTCTTTAGAACATGAAAACAAAAACGTCAAATCCGTGCCGCTTTTTAGAGCAAAATATATTTTAAGAGAAATAAGGAAAACTACATTTTAACACAAGCCGGAGAGCTTTTTATTTCATTTATTTTTTTCTTTTACATGTAGGATAATATAATTTTAGAATATTAGTATCGTTCTTAGTTTTGCTACCAGGCCAAGTCGGAATACTCGGAATTCTTATGTTCAATTTTCTTATGCTCGCAATAAGCAATAACTGTTTGTTACCTGCTGATCCGCATCTAAGCTAACCTGTACTTTCGTTTGCAAGTAAAAATTGTACGAGCATTTGAGTCAAAATAACTTGTTCGAATATAATATACGAAAAACTCAGTCAAAAAAGTAGGCAAGCGGGTTTTAGCGATTGTGCAACTCGTGCGCAACGCCACGCCCCCCATTCACGGCTGACTTACTTGACGCCCGCGTGTCTCAAATGCTTGAATGCCTCGTCTGCTTTTGGTACCGGTTCTGACAATCAATGTGAGCTTGCTACGTGGTAACATGAGACGTCAGTGGTGAGGTACTTTTATAAATTTCCTTGCGAAGCCACATGTTCAAGTTCTCTGGCGATTGCTACATTTTAAAAGACCTCTGATAATAACTAGTTTTAGTCCACTCTATACTTTTACTTTGATGCGTTCCTTTTTGGGCTTAGCTTATTACTTACTTACCATCCTAGGCCAATGAGATAGAAGCCAAACGCCTTTAAAAAACTGTGCCATTTGGTCACTTGCTTGGTAGAAGATGGGGAATACATGCAGTTTCAGGAATAAGATAACTTGCCAGTTTATCAGTATAATACTAGCAAGATGTACCAAATTGTAATTGTATGGTGTCGAAAAAGATTTACCTGATGAATAGGTCGAAAAGGACCAAAAAGTCACTTCTTGCCCGTTCTGACATTGAATACTACTATCTAAGTATCTAAGATATCCTTGATTCGCTGATTTTAACTTGAAAGTCAGTAATCAATTGATTGTGTCGTATCATTGAATTGTCTATTATGCTCGTCCTACGTGCTTGTCAGCGCGTGAGCATACAAATTAGATTTATATACCAAACCTAATATGTAATGCTAGTGTTTCAAAACCGCTGCATGGGGACAACGACCTGCCACTGCCAGCCATGGGCCCGCTGTGCAACACTTCCGCACTTCTATAATTATTGTTTTATCAGCAAGAACAAATGGTATGCTGTAATATAATTGACTTCCTGTTGGTTTTTTAAGAATTGTAACTTGTACTGGCTTGAAATAATGTAATAACTGCAAGATTAGTTAATGTTGCTGGCATTGTAACGTAAATAAGGCGTGGCGTAGCTAAAACATACTCGTAGCAGCCATTATCGCACGCAACTGTTAGGTTAGCAAATGATTTAATTCTAAAATAGTTTATGTATGCTTGACTTTTTACTATTATACACTAGTTTTATTATGTGTAAATCGTTATCCCGTAGGGACCCTTTTCCGGGATAAAAAGTAGCCTATGTGTTAATTCAAGGTGTAAGCTCTCTCCATTCCAAATTTCATCCAGATTCGTTTTAGTATTAGTAAAGAAAGAGATGAAATTTATAATATGTATTCTCTAGTACCAACACAGTATCCAATTTATAATAACAAATAAGTCGATTGGAACTATAACATACGACACCAATAAACAACAATGAACCGCGAACATAAAAATAGTGTAAAGTGAAATGTTTTAAACGTTACATAAATCGAATCAACACTACATTACATAGCTTTACAAACGATCATCCCTAAGAATAATTACATATAGATCAGCATGTTTTTGTAACCGAAATAGCTATTCTACTCGGGTACACAAAGCATTGTCCAGTTCAGTTACCCAGTACTTTTTTTATAGAAAACACCAAAACATACTTGTTTCGTTCATTGTACCAGCAGAAAATCCGCCACGGTAACTCGTTTCACAAAAGACTGTATTAGAAATACTTATTGTACCTTCTAACTCACGATCTCATGTCTTTGAATTATTGATAGGAACTGAATTATCACACCATCACTCACGACAACCTATTATAGGTTTACTTCAGAAATAATACTTATGCCCAAGTCTGCTTCTTGTTTGTCCACCCGACCGGAAATTAAAAAAAAAACATTTTAAATTAAACTCCAGTTTCCAAAAAGCTTTAGAAAAGTCAACGACAGTAAGTAATCGAATTTATTAAAGAGAAACTTTAAAGCCAATACATATCTTTTGAGAATCTTGGAAGCTAATCCGAGGTTATTCTCCAACAAACTTTGATTTATGAATTGCCTGTTTCCGCAAACAATGATTTAAAACAGTACTAAAACTTTCACATTATTTTATTACAGTCTTACTGATCATAAACTCTGGTAGTAAGTATTCTAAGCATGTATGTTATATTTTATTGCATCGCCTTACCATCAAAATACTTCGCGTTAGATGACTAACCTCGGTCGTGTCAGTTTCTCGTCAATATGAGAGTGCCCCCAGTGTCAAGGGCGGCGCGGCGCTCTCCCGTCTATTTATTTGTGCCATTATAACGAGACACGTAAAGTACAACGTTATTCGCATAAAAAGTAGCAAAATCCGAAACGTCACGGCTCTTTGTAAAATGGCTTCTACAACTCTCCCTCTTCCGGATGTGGCATTACTTGCATCGTGTTTGTGTAGCGCGATCTATGATGGCTGAGTGGTAGTGACGTCGACTTGCGATCCGTAGGACGTGGGTTCGAATCCTACAATGAGCTTGAGCTTTCGGTGAAGGAAAACGTCGTGATGAAACCATAGCTTGATTTTCTAGTGTTCGCCTGGCTAGCTACCACCCTTTTGTTAAGAATCTGTCGCCAAGCAGCTATCGGTGTGTTCCGGCAGCCTCACTTGAGAGCCAGTTCCCAATCCAGATGTAGCACGACGCCATCTTCGACCACATTGTCACTTAAAATCAGGTGACTTGTGGTCAAACGCTACCCTGTAAGTAGTAAAAAAAAAGTAGAGCGCTCGAACTTACATTATAATTTACTTCTTTTTTAAAATTATTATTCTAACAATTAACTTAATTAAGACCTTCTTCGGGATTCAGGGTCAGTCTAATCCCTTCATGTGAAACACGAGTTTCCTACAACGACGTCTCAATACAACGAAGTAAACAAAGTCGTAACGGCAAATGAGATCAGCGGATGTAGTTAAAAATATGACAAAAATATATATTTAATTATATCCGTGATTTATTTCATGCTATAAACGTCAAATTTCGGGACACCAATCACATGGTGAGTACCTACTGAAGACGTTAATTTCTCTCACGCAGTAAACAATGAGTGCGAGGGCGCCAGGTAACCAATGATGTTAGTATATATAAATACATACAATGAAATCCCATAGGAGTTAACACTTATGACTCATATGTTATGAGTCAATATGCCATAAATAAGAATATCTTTTAAAATATAATAATGACTAAAAAAAGGAATAACACATTTAAAACTGATATTTAACTTTAAAAAGACACGCATAATAAACATTCCCGTTCTTTCTTGTACATATCTACTAGGAACGATGACTAATTGATTACAAAACGAATATGGTAATTTAGTATGTCACAACTCACTGCCAATAATCATTTTGGACAGATACATCGTTATTAGTGTTCCGTATAGTAAACGGAATAGGTACTGGGCACTCACTCCGGTATTCTGTCTGTAACAGCGGAGCACAGCCTGCAAGGGCTAAACGATACAAGCTATTTGAATAGTTAATATTTGCCATATCAGCTTGTTTTAACAAAATCTGATTTAAATATAAATACATTATCCAAATATTCGGGCCGAAGAATGTAATAATTTTTGTTACTTTTAAACTGACAGATACGGAACACTTATTTCGCGACGGTCAAGTCCAACTCACTCTTGACAGGTTTTCATATATTTATCTAATCAGTCACTCTGGTCACACACGATTAATTATAGTCTCAGCCTCTTGTAATGTAAACAGATAGAGAGGTCAAGTTAATCGCCAATATTAGAATGTAATAATATAAACTTTATAGACTGATATGAACACTGAATTTTACAAATTGGTCTTAGATCACATTGCATGATTTTAGTATCGATTTGACCATCGCATGGATCTGTGTGATACATGTGTTTTCATTTTCTGCTTAATTTGTTGTTTAGTATTATTTGTTTAATTTATATTCATTTTGCAAACGCACACTCGATTAAATTGCACACTTTACTGCGTAACATAAATCTGCACCATATTGGTTTTCTAATATATTATATATCACAAATATGTAAAAGCTCACTAAGTGTGGAATTTATTCGTTATTAGTATTACAGACAATTCTTGAAACCTATTCGATTGTTTCGTTTCTTACCGTGGAACTAACTTGAGTTCTGGAAGCGTGCCTCGGCTGATCCATAAGTTAACTTCCATTCTGAGTGAAGTCGCAAAACAAAATTGCTGGTGATGCTGTCATTCATTTACACATCTATTTGTAACTATTAACGAGCAGTGTGGTTGATAGAGTTGCCTGATCGTAGTGCGTAGATATTGCATGCGTTTGCCTGTGTGTAGCCAAGGTCTTTGCATGCAGGTCTAGGCGCGCTTCGCAGCAGCTGTCGCGGAGCGCCGAGAGCATCGACTACACATACAAGAGGTAATATATCATTTTATAATTTTCTTAAGCCAGTCTGGGTCGTCTGATATACCTACATAGCCCTTTCCCAAATATTGTTTTCAAAGCCAATCCTCTTAGACTGACTAAGAAATCTTGTTTATACGTCAGCCGAACTTTGATAAATGAAACACTGTTGTTTTTATGGCATCATGTGAACAGAATTTTGAGATTTTTCTGTAATTAATTCATAATCGCTTTTACTGATCGTTTCCAACGATGCAGTTGTTTCGAGATGCCATTTAAGACTAAAATTTATTATAGCTTGTTTTCATAGTGCAATTTCTTTTAACCAAGTTCGCCTGTAATGACTATAATGAAACCAGGGTCAGACCTAATGTATCAAGTGCAGCCATAATAGCCCACACAGTTGCATATCATTATGGTAATTTGTTTGTGCACCACATAGTTTACATTAAAGCACACTTTAGTCACAAGTCACAATAAGCGAGAGGTTGTCACACCTAGTGAGGAATGCAGTTTGCATTTTGAGCTTCCCATAAATTTACGCCATTCGATAGCCCGAAGGCCGCGACTGGAACAATGTAGCTACTTTATCGACCGCGAAGCCAACTTTGTAAATCGAAACAACGTATAAAGTAAAGTAAGATCATAAAACGTCTTATTTTCTTTTTACATCTAACAGTGTAGCTATAATCACAAATCACCTGATGTTATGTGACGAAAACGATATATTCGATGGTGTCGCTACGCTACACCTGTATTGGGAACTGGCGCCAAAGAGACGGTGCCGGATCACACAGATTGCGGTGCTTGGCGATGGTAGCTAGCCTGGCGAGTACTAAAAACGGCCCTACCACCAAGCTATTGTTTCATCGCGGCGTTTTCCTTCGCTGAAAACTCAAGCACATCGCAGGACTTACTCCCACTTCCGAAGGATATTTAAATCCGATGAGAAATACAAAGTAATCATCTCATTTTAATATCAAAGTAGGTTGTTCGTCGGTAAACAAAATAATTAACGCTGTCATACGAATTATCCGGGTTCCGTTATTTATTATCTCATGAAGCTCTTCAATGTTTTGTAATTGAACTGTTATAAAACCAGATAACCCAATTTTGTAATCCTACCAATACCTACATATCCCCATCCTAATTCAACTACACGACTATGTAGTTTATATCTATCAAGCAATTCAAATATTACACGTGACCTTAAATTGATATGCAATCGGCCTTCATCTTTGTCTGATTGAGGATATGCGGAAAGAACTTACTAAATGTAACAAGTATTTGTATTATCTCTTGTGACAGTCGTTATCCTTTTAATGAAACTGTTTTGTAGAGGTCCTAACTGTTTACACTATTAGGGAATTCCCACTGACCTCGTAAGATCACAATTTTGCCTAAATTCAGTGCTACTCATTAATTACATATATAATTCCCGATTTTCGTTTACTATAACTTTAGCTTCATAAACTTATCTAAGTTTTAATAGGATGTAAATTTTTATTTTTACCTTTCACTTGAACATCAAGCCCATAACTTTTATTAGTCCGTAAGCGTTCAGAGACGGAAAGTAGAATGTGAGCGAATGTGGCAGACCTCGTTCTTGCTCGCTTCTATTTGTATCTGTTATTTAGGACGTCAGCTTTTTGGAGTCGACAATCAAACGTCCGTTGACCGAGAATGTTTACATCATTGCGAGAATGTGTGATTGTGTGCTGATATCATCATTCTCCGATAAAATAATACCTTCAATCAATCCACTTTCAACCTGTAGGGCGCAGGATAAATTCGTTGCCGGGATGATGCAACTGCCTTACGTCAAATCTATTTACTCGGTTCAGGATTTATGAGGCACTTATCGGAAGGGTGGCGAAAGCGCCTACTTATTTCATTTTTGACGTTATAAAAGTAACTCTTTAAATCTGTCCTGCCTTTCAAGTTACTATAGGCAGTTTCTTAAGCGTTGCTTTGAAGGAGTGCATATTAGTGAATTATGAATTTAATGCAGATTTAACTTTTTTTTCTTTTGAAACCCTATTTTTTCACCATGCCATATTGATATGAATTGCTATATTTAATTGTAATTTTATGTGTTACAGGTCGAAGAGTCGGTCGGTAGACCATGGGTTCTCGGCGCCCTTCGATATTGAAGTTCTACGCTCCAAGGTGGAAGGCCGATTCGACGCCGTTAATAGAGGTTTGTATACTTATACGTCAAGCCCAACAGAGACGGTCAGTCGCAAACGCAATTGAATGATTGCTACACACATGAGTGATGTTTGAAATTGATGGTACCTACTACCTACAAACAACGTACCAATGCCTCACTGTCATTTGCTGTTATGATGTTCAGACAAGCTGTTGCAGTAGGAATGGTTACATGATTTCATGTTTAACATCGTGATGAAACCATAGCTTGGTGGTAGGGTATTTTCTAGTACTCGCCTGGCTAGCTACCACCCTCTTGTTAAGAATCTGCCGCCAAGCACCTATCGGTGTGTTCCGGCAGCCTCACTTGAGAGCCAGTTCCCAGTCCAGGTGTAGCGTGACGCCATCTTCGACCGCATCGTCACTTAACATCAGGTGACTTGTAGTCAAACGCTACCCTGTAAATAGTAAAAAAAAAAAACATGTTTAGCTACAATTCTTATATATATATATTTTAGATTCTTTAATTTAAAAAAAAATGCCACTGAACGCTGCGTTTGATACAAAAAGCATGGTCGCGGTGCGTAGGCTTTGTTGCCCAACTTTCGAGCACATGTAGAAACGATTATCAATTTGCACAGCGAAACGATCAATTGCCGTCGTCATTCACGGCGATCGATGCTTCAATGAGGCGTTCAACGTAACCAATGATAATATTGAAAATTATCATCTTGCAGCTACTTCATATACCTAAAAGAGACCGAAAAGAAAGGCTGTTTTATTCATAAAATGTTTATTTTTTCATAATGTGCATTCGTCATTGTGCTGGAATTTGTGTGAGACTAAGTTATTTTCAAGCAGAACTTCTTGTTTTGATGATATTACACTATAAATTATCAAAATGGCACATTATTTCGTTGCCAAGAATAAACACGTCACCGAATCATTTTAAATGTGAGTACGTACATACTGTTATAACTGTACATATGTATGTAACGTACCTGTCATTCTTTCACGTCTTAGCGAATGGAGTTCAAAGCCAAAAGGTTTCTTTGTATTCGGCTTCTTATCAGCTTCAATAATCTTACTTCTGGTGTTCCTTTTATTCAGTTTCGGATTCGCTTGTATCAATTTAGAGTCTAGATTCTAGATCATTGCCTGCCTCATTTTGCTACATTTAGATTTATTCGTTGAAGGTCACACGATCGCATATATACAGCATTGCGTATATTCCCACGAATGATCCAAACATTGAATTAAACTAAACCTTGTCCGATTCTACATGAAACACGTTTTATGGCCTGTTTCATTGCACAAACCGAATTCGAATTCTTGTGTTATGGCAAAATTAAAAGCTTTAACCCTTTCATTAAGAAGCATTGCGGAGGTTATGCGACCGTCGTCAATGCATCTAATATGTAGTATGTTTTATCCGGATCCTTTTGTTGTTTTGTTGCTTAATGTGACCAAAGGGCGTGGGAACAGCTTATTATAACAATGTGTTAGGAACATTTTTGAGCGTGATTTGTTTGATAAATGTCGTTACTTCAGGATTAGGATCTTCGCGCATGAAAGACTATCAAAGGGGACCTTCTACTTGAACGTCAAACTTTGTTCTTAAATTAACATAGAAAACTCAAATTATTACATCATTATCTGGGTTTTGCTATACAATTTGATATGTACAGAGAAATACAGAAAGACTACAGTAAGTTTTATAACTACGTTTAGCCATAATTGCGGTTGTAAAATATCTATCTTATTTACTACTGCGAAAATACCTTTGTCCGCAACTGCAGCAAATTACGTTGAACACAACAAAGACAACTTTCAATTTCTCATAACAGCGTCATCGGGTGATACTTTCATAATAATGATGTTTAGTTATTTATTTTACTGAGATCGTGTACTGCGCCTTGTTATTTATGATAATTCATCTTTAGCACATCAACTATCAACTAGTGTTTTCTTTAACTTTTGGACTGCCAGCTCGACAAAATCCTTGCTCTTAAGGTATGTCCATTGTCCACACCAGTGCGCTTTCATGTTCATCTTGCGTCTTCCTCTGACGCATGCCTGAGCAGCCATATCGTAAGCAATAGCGCATGCACTAAATCTGCATGTGAATTACGGCAATCAATATTACATAGGTACGCTTGACGCAAGACAATTTAAAGTTGAAGAGACGAACATGAAGGCGCACTGGTGGGAACACACCTATAGGGTATCATGCTGAGAGCCAAAAAGTATTGATTGAAGAGAGTTATTCGATGAGCTTTTTCCTCGTTTCCTCCGACGACTAGATTTCCTGAGATGACGCAAGCGGTCTCTAGGGCAAATACCAGTTTCATTTTAATCAGGAAAACGTTTGTTTATGTTGTCAGTAGCACTCACACACCGCGGTTTCAAGAAGCTTTTATGATGATATGATTTCTGTTAGTTATTAACTGCATGTTTGTTTAAAAAAAAACTTTTTGGCAAGCTGCAAATTTTAAACAAACATGTTTTTTTTTAATTCGTGGTGAAAAATCGTAGTTCTAAAAATACGATAGAAAACTGACATGCTGTGTTGTTGTTCATTTTGATGGAAAATTTATGTATATATTTATGGTACCGAAACCGCACCCAGGTTTGGCAACTCTGGAGTAGTTTCCAAACGAAATAACTTGAAATAAGATAAGTACCTATCTATAGGGAAATTATCGTTAATAGTTCGTTGGTCTAAAATAAACTCGTGTATTTGTTAATTTTTAAATAGTCTGATAGAGAGTAAAATATATTTGTTTACTTTTTCATATTTTATGCTCGAGAGGTAAAGTACATATTACCTACAATTTTTGAGTAGAACACGATTAGGTGTTTATATTTGTATCTCTAAACAAACACGTCATAAAGACTTTTTTCCATCTAATTTTCCTACCGGGTAAAACAGTTTTACGATACTTGTCAGTGATTTTTTCTGAATAAACTTGTATTTAACTGTTATCACACAAATGATGGAATAATAAGGTGCTGTTTTGAGAACGACAAGAATGTTTGCTTCAAAGAGATCGCTACTAAGATGGCAGTATCAAAACAGATCTTCACGAATCGCTAGGTAGGAACGTTTTTGCCCTACGGTCTGAATAGATTTGGGCCCTAATCTCGAAGTCGGATCTCATTTAACCTTCGTTAAATCAAGTTACTTTTTTTACGATTTATAGTGTAGCGTTTGACTATCTCCTGATGTATGGTGACGATGTGGTCGAAGATGGCGCTACGCTACACCTGGACTACACCGATAGGTGCTTGGCGACAGATTCTTAACAAGAGGGTGGTAGCTAGCCAGGCGAGTACTAAAAGATACCCTACCACCAAGCTATGATTTCATCACGATGTTTGTCCTCACCAAAAGCTCAACTTTGCGTCCAGGCTTAAAATAATGAAAAAATTTAGCTGCGCTTTGCGGTTTCATCCGTTACTTTTCGGTTATCCTGCAGGAACCGTTTCCTAGATGTCTCCCAAATTATATTTATCGGGAAACAATGACGTTGGCAGGGTGTTCCACTCCTTCGCCATTCGCATTATAAATGTAAAGTAATGTTGTGATAGTGTGATATTTGTTCTTTCACTAAAAGCGGTCTCTTCTAGTCATCATTGATGTGTAAATTGAATAAACTATTTATTAGAATCATTTGTCAATAAACGTGAGACCGGTAAAGTCATTGCGGCTATTAAATGTAATGTATTATTGCTTCAATAGATAAAAGATAAGCTTGTTAGTGGGAATGACGCCAACCAATTGTTGAAAGCAATTTGCCGATATTCAACTCAATTATTGTGCTAGGCGTTTCATTTCAACCAATAAGTGCTATGTAATTTACACAGTATCTATGCCTACATATATAACTTTAATATTTTTTCATCGTCACCAGCCATTACTAGCCTGTCACTAGCTCTAAGATATCTTTATTCATCTCCCTTTATGTTGTTCTATTTTTCTGTTATTGTGGTGAAACAATACATTTTTGCTTGGTGGTAGGGTATTTTCTAGTACTCGCCTGGCTAGCTACCACCCTCTTGTTAAGAATCTGTCGCCAAGCACCTAACGGTGTGTTCTGGCAGCCTCACTTGAGAGCCAGTTCCCAATCCAGGTGTAGCGTGGCGCCATCTTCGACCACATCATCACTTAACATCAGGTGACTTGTGGTCAAACGGTAAATAATAAAAAAAGCGTTATCTATCTATCTAGTACGTTCCTACTGCTGGGACACCGGCCTACGCTCAGAGATTGCTAGTATGGGTAGTAATCCACCATGCTGGCCCATTGCGTGTTGCTAGATATCGCATGCCTCTGAATGTTTTGGTTCTTGAAAATAAATAAATTGACCTAGCCCCAAATTAAGCTCGAAACTTATGTTATGGTTACTAGACAAATGCTGGTCACCTCGAGATATTATTTCTGCTATGCCTAAAATCTAAATTATAATTAACTATCTTTGTGAAAATGTATTGTTAACTTTCTGCCTGTAATAACTAGATACCTCCAAACGTTGTTCTGTCTAAGATTCTGCTTAAATTTTCCAATTTTCAAACAAAGGAATTCTCGAAAATATTTTTTTATCTTGTTTCAGACGAAGATGAGCATGCCAAGAGATTACCGCCCCCGCCGCCTATTAAGACAATGACTTACACGGTAAGAACAATGCTGAACTCTTCCCAGAAATAATACTGGTACCTTTATTATATAAAATTTCAGTTCCTTCAACGGATATTTTCCAACGACCATACATTTTATTTGAACGCCGGTAAGAGTTATGTTCCTGCGAACTGCATTCTTCCGGGATTTGAGGCTTCTTTCATTGCCCCGAATTACAGTTATACACTTACCTATTATGTAGCAAAGCTGTGTTGAGCGCATCGATCTCTCATTGCGTTATTTTAATACCGATGGATGGATTGACGTCTAGTTATTATGCCTATCTTACCGCCTCTCGTTTGGCGAAAAGTGGATGTATTATAACCGATGAGAGACAACTGCCCCCTATTCTTGGTTTTGGCACGTTTCAACTGAGCGTTAATTGTAACTTATCTATACTGAAATACAATTCTTATTCTTTGTTCTTAACTTTAGAAGCAAATAATAAACTCATAGTCGATGACACGGTTTAAATTGCTTTCTCTAATAGTATCGAAACCTCAATCCGGTCGATCTTCACTTTTCATTTACCTTTTTATTATTTAAAGCTTAATTTGAATTTTTATGCAGGTTCGTGACCGAGAAACCTTGACATCACTGGCGGCTCGGTTCGACACGACGCCGTCCGAGCTGGCCAAGATGAACCGGCTCGCCACTCAGATCATCTTCCCCGGACAGACTCTGTTCGTCCCGGACAAACGGAAAGGTGAGCATGCACACCAAGCAACACCTTCATACATACGTATAGTCAGCCGTGCACAAAAATATCAGATTTTGGCAGAAAACTCAGTGAGAAATGCTGTGTTAAAATTACTACGACAATGACGTCTACATACCCTGATACGTATTGAAACTACCACTGCACTACGTGATAATATTCCACAAATATATTTTGTGTCTTTTACTTCGGCTACATGCTAAACCCTGGTCGAATATAAACAAGAGCAACCCGGTTCAACTAAAGATATTTCAAATTCATCATCAGGATATAATTTAACCACATTGGGGTAACCTAGAACTCCATCTATATATCCATATAACTCTGGTCTTCTCAGAGGGAAAGTGTGAGATAGAGAGTACGCATTGGCAGTTAACTAACACGTTTGCCCTGTGCAGATTGGTTGATCGAATATAACGAGAACAATGAGGTGTAACCCACGATTAACCACTTTGTGGTAACTAGGACCAGAACTAGAACCTCTTCTCAGAGAAAGAGAGAGTATGGTTAGCTGTTATCTACCACGCTGGCCCAGTGCTGATTGGTAAATTTCAGATGCCCGTGAATTTTGCGGTTCTAAGATGTGCCGGTTTCCTTGCGAAATTTTCCTCAACCTTATTGAGCGCTGGCAAACTAAAAACAAATATATAAATAATTCATGAATTGGGCCCAGATGAGATGGGATTCAAATAAATTGGGTATTGACGACATGATTTATATCAATAAATTAACATTTAGCTTAATTACTAACGAATAAACGCGATCAACATCAGAAATCAGTAGCTCTCAGCACTGACAAATAATATACACCATTGTACTTTCCATCAGCTACCTATAATGCGTTTCTGGAATTGATAGGCATTGCTTCTTTCACTTAGGATTTTTTTAGAGATTTATAACGTATCAGAAAAATTTTAAGTGTG
Organism: Opisthograptis luteolata; assembly: GCA_931315375.2. Lineage (NCBI taxonomy): Eukaryota > Metazoa > Arthropoda > Insecta > Lepidoptera > Geometridae > Opisthograptis > Opisthograptis luteolata. Next base: position 9,431,524 of record OV928036.1, on the reverse strand, counting down.
ATAAAACTTTCATCCTCCGACGTTTGAGAAGTTTGTGGCATTGACCTGAATTTCTAATATAAACTCGGGCTCGACACAACTTCAATCAGTCAATATAAAGTTCCTGCTCAGCCAAACCATTAAATGAATTTGTTTTCATTTGTCTCATGACTAATACTGAAATCAAATATTTATAGAAATGTATTGCCGGAGCAGAGAATATCAGTATCATCGCATCTTTAATGATCTAGTTTTATTTTACTCATTTTATTTTAATTACTAGAAGTGAAAAGTTTATACTGAAAACACAAATTTAAAAAAAACAAGCGACTTCAAAAAACGGTAAAGTGAAAAATTACTTTGATTTCGGAAGTCGGTCGCAATCCAAGAATAAAACAAAAACAAATAAACCTACTTCAGAAAATAGCTTAATAAAGTTATTTTTAACTTGCCGGTTTTGAAGTTGATTGTTCTTTTCTTGTTGTAAAAAACGTTTTTACATCTTGATTTAACAATACCCACGAGTGCCCACGACTAACCAGATAAAGTTGAATGATAACCGTGTAGGATGACTTTCCTAGGGGAATAAAAGGGCACGACGTATAATACGTTTATACAAAATACATAACGTTTCAACAACTCCCAGAGATGGAATAAAAATTTGTGCGCATGCTGAGTCACCTCTGCAAATGATTTAAACCGCCAGGTATTTTTTACGAGGCCAGTTTTGTCTTATTAATGATTTGCTTTGACATTCTGAATAAATGATCCAATAAATAATGTTTATCCGAACGCAATGCTATGCGTACTACATCCGGCGACACTTCAATGTAAACCAGTCTATTCTGATTATTTTTATAATCATTTCTTTTATTGCACTTCAAGCCATAGCTGTTAATGTAAGTCTAAGATACTTTACAAAGGCCAAATCGAAGGTTGTTGTGATTCGTTGAAATGCAAATAATTTATGATATCGGGCAAATGTATTTTTTTTTATCTTTCACATGCATAGCGTGGTGTTGTTGATAGTATTCATTTTGGGTACATGTATTTATTATGTTTGATTCATAAATGGTTTCATGTACATAGTCAATTTCCTAGGCTTGTATTCCAGCCACAGTAACGCACAAGCGGTGATTTGAGCACAAAGAGTCTCATTAACACTAGTATTATAAAGATATAAGGCATGCTATATGTATGTTACTGTTAGAATGTTAGACCATACACCAAAATAAAATAAAATAATATAAAAATAAAATATCCCCGAGTGTCGTAGGACATCTCCACACACGCGGGCGAAATCATGGGAAACGTTACTTTTGTAATAAATACGCCAGTCAAACGCTGCTCGAGTAGAGACCAAGACTTGTGCATCATTCTAGAATACCCTATGGACAGAATATGTTTGTAGTTGTCACACACAATCACATATTTTTTTATCCGGCTTCGACGCAATCTGCAGATAGCGGTATCTGTGGAAACGTATAATTAACAAAGTAAATGTCCGTGAACTGAACGTAAATTATTGCATTTTAACGTCAACAGATCGTTCCATTGATTCGATCAGAAAATGCTTTTTGAAACTTGACCTTCAATCTTGAGTTTCTTGAGTAACTACTGCTTTTGGAGAGTTTGAGTCAATAAACCTGAATTTAGTCAGTACTTTATTTTAAAGTTATTGTTATACCACATTTATATTTTGACATTGCTTTTGTAAGTGGGTGAGAATAAGAATGTCATATCTATTACCTACATATTAATTCAAATGATTGGCACTAGCTATGTGTGAGACTTGTAGTATGAAAAATTAACTATGAAAATGATATTAAATAAATCTATTATACGGTGGGGTTTTTCTTCGTTATGCACGTGGGGTTTTCCTCTAGGTATACCTACTACACTACATGCTAACGTTGTCGCCGACGAATGTTACAAAAATCTGTAAAATACTTCAAAAATGACTTCAAAAGAAATATTTCGACAAATGTGAAGTTATGTAAATAAGCGAAATCGATAGTGAAAATTGTATGAATAGCACGCCGGTCGCTAAATACGCTGTAATCACTCGGTATTGTCCGGGCACCAAGCAAAACAATAACACACAGCCTTGGGTTTATTCATTCGAGTGTGACGTAGCCATCGAACACATTTTTCTCCTATTTGCACGACAAACACAACTTACAGCGTTCATCGCCGGCGAGCGGGCACAGACGCGGCCGCGGCGGCGAGCGAACGACGCGCTCACAGTTTCTATTTTAATTTTACCACTGAATTACACTTCGTCCTACATTTTGTGATTGCGCTACATCGAAATCATTCTTGACGCGCCAAAAGAGGTTCCCAGGCGCCCGGCCGCCGAATTCAGTCGCAAAGATATGGGTTCGCTTTATCGCGACCGATAAAACAAGCGATATAATGAACGTTGCGCAGTTTCAGCACAACAATGTTTAGTTTTGAATTCCTGAAGAAGTGGTACCAAGGTGCGTTGTAGTTTTCGCGGTCAGCCTGTGCACGTTATATGCAGTTTTTGTGAATATATGCGCGCTAACAATACTGTGAGCTGACTTGTCTGAAAGTAAACAATGACAGGTGTTGTAATGTGCGTTGTGTCGTTTTCAGATGGAGATAAGGACTCTGACGGCCCGTCTGAGAGCGGAGACAACACATCGGAGTCTACGCAGGCTAATAGCGAGCCAGCGCAGGAAAAAGGTACTCTACATCCCTGAACTCTGGAGTCTGTGGCTCATAATAACCATTGCATTGCTGCAAAGTCTAGAAGTTTTCTATTCGATACTAAATAGAGGTATTGTTTGTGCAATCACGCTGCTCTTTCGCCCGCATCGCTGTTACATTCATGCCTGAATGCATACAAATACGACCCCCCAACTAAATATATCTACCTAGGTATATATGAATAGAAAATGTTCCTCTAACGGGGTATATAAAAACAGCAAACATGTGTAGCTTAGAGACAACTCTGTAAAGTTATAGTTAACCAGTTTCTATGCACATGGCACAATTTCAGTGTTCAGGAAAACGGGCCATATCAGATGTGTGAGCAAAACTCGCTATCTAGCGCTAACTACTATACCATTCTGTAGTTACTATGCATGGTTACGTTAACGATATGTTGCTAACCATAATTTACGAGCAGATAAAATATATAGACTCATTTTTTAGTTATCGGAATAATCCTGTCGAAATTGTTGTATAAACATATTATTTTTATAGTTTTCATGTCCATTGGTTCCTATTTACTCTTATGTTTTAACCCTCGACAAAACAGAGGGCTGTCATAATAAGTATGTAGGTACGTATCTATCTGTGCAATCGTAATCACAAACGAATAAACTGATTTTGATTTAGTTTTGGTTGTTTGAAAGGTGAGTTGATCGAGAGTGTTCTTAGCTACGATAGTCAGGTGTTTTTAAACAAATAAAAATTTTACTTACCTTTTTCATTGGGTCATTGTACATATCATTATACACAAATTCCGTAGACACTTAGACAGGTACAATGACCATATCAGCTGTGTTATTATTTTATTATACAGTCTTAGGTAAGTTTAATGGTTGCTCTCGCTGCGTAATCATGACCCGTAATGTGTAATTGTAATAAATTATAACAAGCAGGTACAATATTCAAGTGCAGATAAACATTCTAATACGGATATAAACAGTACACTTGAAGCGAAGGATCTGGATGCTCCGTAGTTTACTTTATAGGTATACAATCTTTAGATTGCAACGTAGCTATGTATAATTATATTAAAATATTTCATAAAGTGTTTGCCGACTTTGGCGAAGACAACGTTTTTTTTTCCTATAAGGATTTGAACTCGACTCTGTGCTAAAAGAAAATGGAAAATTATATGCTCATTTACAATGAGTGTGAGTGGTCAGGCGAATTAACTGTCAAAAAGCAATAAACTGCTGAATTTGTTGTTACTTTAAAATGCATGACAAAACATATTATGTTTTTGTTTCACATAGCTAGCAGGCACTCTCGACTTTTGAGGTTTTATGTTAATTCTGTCACGGGTTATTAAATTCATAGAATACGGCATAATTCATTGAAGGTCAAAAAAAGATATGTGAATATTAGTAATTTTATGTTATTACTTAATACTGGCTATTTGAAATTCTCACATTGTGTTTGCATATTTTATTTCTACCTATATCTAGGACTAGTAGCTCCCTGTGGTTTCACTCGCGTGGATATACCTTACAGGACTACAACAGTGAAATTATTTTCATAATCGAATTACTTACGGAGATTACTTCCTACATCCAAACTCACAAACTTTTCTCCTTAACAATATTAGTGGTAGTGTATACTTGTAGATAACTAATTTAACTTAAAACTTATGCTAGATTCTCACACGTGCGACATACGAAATATATTCATAAATTACATTTCATATTCATTTGTTGTGAATATGGGAGGTAGAATTTCATTGTTAAGAGCAAAATAGTTATCACCTGTATTCAGTCTAATGAGGCATACAAAATTATTTTCATCTAGGTTTTGTTTTCACGGATCTCGAGATCTTGTACCATGAGGCATCGTGATCGATCCAAGCAACATACATTTTTGTAAAGTTGTGATATCCGTTGTAGATCCAGCCCTTCTTGTTGATATTTCAGAGATCCTGGACAGTCTGAGGCCCGTGTCGCCCGAGGCACCTTCAAGCACTAACACCGGCCCACAGCGCTTCTTGAAGATTAACGTTCGACATATCACTGATGGACAGGTACATAATTTGACTTTATATCTTTCATTTATCTAGATTTAGTCATTTTAGAAGGAATTTGCATATCTCATAGACCTGATTACAATGTGTCCGTTCTGTAACCGAAAGTTAGAAAAGTGTTTTTGTGTAAGCCAAAGCAGCAAGAAAATTTGGTACCTAGGTACCAAAACGGAACGGAACCGAGTTACGTCTCTAAAGACGGTTAGACTGCAAGTTTGTTAGTGTGCTGATGTAATTACATATGTGGTTCATCATCAGATCCTTAATTTTATCAGGATCTGATTGAACATTTTTATCGCTTGATATAATTTTAGGGCAAAAAAATAATTTATTTCTACATATACCGGGTTCTGTGTTGTGTGCATATTATTATGATATATTTCCTCTAAAAACTATACCCAAAATGTCGTTGAACCTTCACGACCTTCACATGCTAGTTTTCCTCGTATTTTATTCAACTTTATCTTCCTTTTTGTCTTATCTTTCTGATGTGAATATAAATATCAAGCATTGATTTTAAAAGATTTCACGGTTTATCTACTAAATTGATCTTGTTAATCAATACTAATTATAATTCGATGCCACGCACTAAACACTGAGTCGGCTGGCATTATTATACCTTTTGTTACGATCGGGATCGTCATTTTACGACCTAGCTAGTCTATTCTGTCTAGATCTGTCTATACCAGCGCTTATTTCACAATCAGAAGCTCAATTCTCGCAAAAAGTCACGAACATGAAACTCCTTTAAAACTGAAGGCAAGACGAATGAAATAATGAATAAAAGAATGACGGCCAACGTCATTCTTTTAAAATTGGAAAGTCTAGAATCTAGAATATGTCATACGAGCGCTGGTCAAAAAGACTAACACAACGCCGAGTTGAGGCCGCAACAATACTATTTTTTGTAGTTACTACATAGTGCACTTGTCATGAGTATGTTTACATAATTTGTTGCAAATAACTTATTCTTATTTCTCCGTTCGCGTTTTTTTCCAGGGCGTAGTATCCGGTGTGCTGTTGGTGACACCGAACGCGGTGATGTTCGACCCGAACGTGTCAGATACTCTGGTGATGGAGCACGGGCCCGAATCGTACGGTGTGATCGCGCCCATGGAGTATGTCGTCAACACGGCCATCTTCTACGACATCGCGCATATGCGCACCCACCCGCCGGACATCAACGTGCACAAGTACGTACTTGCCTTACTTGGCTGGCACTTCACTTATACAACTCAGCCCCGGATCTACGATTTTTTCGTACAGGGGCAGAAACTTGATATTGGCGCCCCTCTCTCCCCCGTTTGACAGAAACTACTTTAAATAGTCATAAATTTAAAATGTTTGGCGTATTTCTTGAATGGACAATGAGGTCCTATTATAAATTTGTGCTAGGCGTTATGTGGACCAAGTATTTTATATTTTATCATCCTGTATTTTGGCGACCCCTGAAATTGTCGTCTAGGGCTAGTACCCCGGTTTGCCTTCTCCTAGATCAGCGGCAGTTACAGCTTCCAAGATATAGAGAGGCAATAGCGGGATGTGACTCCAGACTCTGAACTGGGCTGAAATCGCCCAGGATAGGGAGGAGTGGCGCTCTCTGGTTTCAGAGGCCAAGACACACTTTTGAGTTGCTGAGCCATTGGATTTAGTTAGCTAGCGGGATGTTAGGGGCGACACGCTGTGATGGAACGCATTAAATAAGGGCTTCACTAAAGATTATATTTTAAAATAAATAATGCCAGGAATTGTAATTACCGCTGTGGTCATGGATACCGAGATATTAGTTCCACATTTGTCTATGACGCACGACTTAAATATCAATAAAGACATGGATTGGCCACGCTTCCACCGTGCGCGTTCAATCCATTTTCATGGTTCAAATCAAAACCGTTTGATTGTTACTACTGAGCCTAAAGTATACTGGTGACTTACACTAACAGAAAAAAAAGACACATTTTGAGGTTTTATGAGCACTACTGCATAAAGTTATTCAACGAGCTTCTTTTGGTTTTGTTTGCAGAGCGGACCAAGCCGAAATCTACTATATGACTAAATCAGAACATTCACCCGGAAAGGACTCTCTTCTAGTCAAAGTAAGTAAAATTTTGCAGCATTTGGGTTCAGTGAACTCTTGCAAGTTCAATGACTTCAAGGGTGTGTTATGTTTTGCGCTCACCGCGGTTTTGTGTGCTGGTCGTTTTTGGTCCACTGCTAGAAGCGTTAATATAAAATTAATACTAAATTCCTGAATAAGTCATAAAAACAGTAGTATCGGTAGTTTGAGTTTTATTGAAAATAATATTTATCTGTTTTTAGGATGAAACATTCCCCGAGCTCCAAGCTGCCGGCGGCGAGGGCGAGGAGGGCGCTACGGGCGAGGACCGGCCCGGCTCCGGCGACGCAGACGACCGCGGCGGCGCGGCCTTCCCCAAGGCTTTTGAACGGGAGCTGGTCACTCCTACCGCTTTGCAGGTAAACTTGGTAAACAGAAGACATTTTCCGAGCTACAATCACTCTAATTACTTACCGGCAATTCTATGTATGTATGCTATGTAATGATAAATTCTCGTTTTTAATTTTCAGCAACAAACAACTGAAGAAAGGCGGAAATCTCTGCTTGATCATCACTGGGCTATTCCGAGCAAAGACAGAATGTCCATCGATCAAGGAAGCGAGGTATGCCTGCGCCCAATTTTTAGCGTTTCATACAGTGTATGCTACAATGTTTGCGTAATTTGGGTCGCTGAGCTGGTGTAGATGAGAATTTAACATACGGTAGCGATTAAACGGTTCGCACGGTATTCCATGACTCGCTAGTTGCAACCCTACTCATAATCGATTCTTTGATTGACGGAATCTAAGCGTATCTATTATATCCAGGTATCATCAAGCGCTGACCAATGCAAGGACGAAAGCCTGGACGTGCCGGCTGGGGCAGTGTCTCGCGCCGAAAGCTCTGAGGGTGGGGAAGCCCCGGAGGCCGACGAAGCGCCGCCCGACGACGCGCACCACCTCGTCAAACTCTCGTACCACGACTCGGGGATTGATATACGCGACCCACTGCTGCACGTCACGCCTGCCAACGCCAAGAAAGTAAGTATTTAGATAGATAATATACCTCCTTGCGTTGTTAGAAATGGGCTTAGGTGGCGTTCGAATCAATGCAAGGAAGAGAGCTTCAAGTGTGGCATAGCCCCGCTCGCTAACGAGACTATTGGAGTACGTACCACTCATAACGGGGTCCTTTTTTTATCGACGAACTAAGTTCCAAAAACTCCTTATTAGGCTCAAACCGTCGGCTTCTTCGACGGATCTGTGACTATTTTACCTAATAAACTCCTTCGGTTCTTCCCACACACAGGACGAGAACAGCGAAGTTTGAAGAATAAAATCATCTACAAACATCTCCACCAACAATAACTAATATATCCACCTAACATTACTAACCCCGTTCCAATTATAGGAAAGGTATACGAGGCTAGATCACGACGACCACCACCACGATATAGATACGATATACGAATCTGCGGACGAGTGCGGTTACCACTCGGACAGTATTTACGAGGCGAGATCGTTTCTAGACTGTTACGTAGTGCTCCATCCCGGTCTAGATGGGATGTCAATGACCTCTTCGCACGACGAGGTGAGAAGGGGATTGAGGACCTTCGAATAGGTGTTAGTTATATGGACTTGTGTGATTGATCTTTTCATTGTTGTAGTAACGTAATGTTGTTACTATATACTAGTTTCAGTGATCTTCATCTCTCTGTTATTTGAAATCTCCTTGATGGTGATCGGCGCAGATTCTCTGTTTTATTTTTCTTATGTTTTACGTATGGTGGTCAAACTAAGATCACACGTGATATCTTCGCTGTCTTTTTCTTTCTTTTTCCATACGTTTTGTCCGCTGTGGTTTCGTGAGGAACTTCTTTACTGCAATCATATTCTCCTTGACACTGAAATGCTCGTGTGTTTTTCTTTTTGTTCCTGATTCTGAAATGACTTTACCTTTCTTCTTTTGATTGTAAGTAGTTTTTGTTCCCGCAGGTATACAGCGATGCTGACATCGTGCTGTCAGCGGAATGGGTGCCGCCCGTGTGCCTGCCCAGAGCTGAGCCGCCGCTGTCTGCACCCCCTCTGGGAGAGAACGAGAGAGCACCCAGGAAGTCAGCAGCGGCTGTCTCCTTCTCACTCGACGGAACTCAGAAGGACGATGCTAACAAGCCGGATAAGAAAAATAAGGTAATTTTATATTTTTATTTTCCACTAGCTGCTCCCCGCGGTTTCACCCGCGTGGACTACAGTTTAACGCGATAAAAACTAGCCTATGTCCTTCCTCAGGGTTCAAACTATCTCCGTACCAAATTTTATCAGTAGTGCAGTAGTGGCGTGAAAGGCAGACAGAGTTACTTTCGCATATATAATATTAGTAGCTATTTTAGGTCTAAGATGTTAGTCTAAGTCTTAATTCGCGTGTTGTTGACCTTTGACACAGGAATAAATAAGTCGCCTAGCTCTAATTTCCAGTGGCACCTTCTTAATTACGTAATTGACTTACTCAGTTTTAAGTATCAATTGATGCTAATTGAGATGGAAATTGCGTTGCAGGAGAACATTTTACAGCCGACTTAATTAAATGAAGTCATCTGCAATGACCTGAATTGTTTCTTTCCTGACATTATGTGTGAACATAAACGCCAATTTACCTGAGTTACCTAAAGTCGCTGCATTTTGTAAAATTGAGCATAAAATCAACTTTTGATGTCACCACGTCGCGTTTTGCTACAAATGTATTAGGCGAACGGCCTGTTACTAGAGTTACTGAATTTTATAGAAAAGTTATCCTATAATATTGCAATTTCCTAGAATATACTACGGAGAGCCGAAGATGGGCTGAATACGTTCAATTTTCCTAATCACCTCGAACACCAAACGTGTCTGATTTGTTACATGTTTGGAGAAGGAAACAGGGCGCGATCATCAGCTTTTCTCGCTGGATGTACCTACCTGGTGGTACATATACCATGGACTGTAAAGCACAAATTCTTCACCAGATGCTTAAGCGCCTGTCCTACCCCCTCTCATGGGTGGAGGGTCTGACCGGCGAGGGCGCGGCCGGCGCGCAGTCCCAGAGCGACTCTCAACCCACCTCGGCTGACAGCCACAACTCCACCAGCGTCTTCTCTAAAGTTTTCAACAGGTATGTGCTCTACTGTATTCGAGTGTGTTCTTGTATGACTGGGTGGTGTAGATGTGACACTCACCGGGGTATTTGTATTATTAAAATACAGAATATAACACCCTGTGTAACAGTTCTGAGGCCGATTAAGAGAGTAAAGTTTATTTACTCATACTTCCGCACAAGGAAACTCTGTGTCACGGAAAGTAACTGAAATTCTTTATTTTCCACTCTTTATTACATATATGTTTACTTGCGTCATTCAAAGTGACATCTGCATTATGAACGGTTTGAATATATTATGTATATTATTCATACATTGGTGAAACAAAGACCAGTATAAGGAATATGCGGCGTGAATTGACGCGGTGTCTTTGTGGCGCAGGCTCCTGATTCATCCATAACCAAGCGCCAATGGTAATGGTTATAACTGTATAAATATTTAGTACCATGTCAAATCTATTCCCAAAATATCTAGATTCAATAAATATTGATCACGATATTGAAATGTTACTTTGAAATGGTAAAAGATTTTCCTTAAGGAAAATACTTATGTGATGACTAGGTATTTAAATAATAACAAACCTTCGGAAATGCGCTATTTAAACGGGTCGGCTCATGATAACAAAGAAATGAGTGTCATATCTACACACCAATAATAATATGTGATATTATAATTTAAAAAAATTATATTGTTGTACAAATCGTTGCTCACTAACTTAGCCACTTTGTGACATGTCGAGAACGCCAAGCAACATAATGTGCTTTAATCTGTCTTAATATGTATAAGGCATTTACTTACAGATAACAATTTTACATTACATACTTTACCCAAAAAAATGCCACTCGCTAACATGCCCCATTATGACATGTCGAGAAACCAAGAAACATCATGGGCGTGAATAATTGAATATGTCATACATCTGTGGTATTTACTTACTCATAACAATGTTACATTACTCTACCCAAACATTACCATTCAAACGTTGGATTTTTGGTTCGTATACTGTGTTTGATAAGTCGAAACAAATATTCAACTTTAAGACTTATCTTATTGCCGCACTTTACTTGGCGTAGCGTATTCGTGAAGCGGTAACGCCGTCCTATTCGCTCGGTATCTTCGAACGCTATTTAGAGGAAGACAGCGATACAGCTGCTCGAAAACGTTATGCCAACTATGTCGCCATTAAACAAGCATTGTTGCTCACAACGACAACAAGCGACACACATATACACATGCTCGATAAAGCGAAATTAACTCAAACGTATTGTTCATTGCTACCGTGGATGCTAACCGGAACGCGTAACGAACCCGCACCGTCCATTGGCGTACGTATACGTAAACGCGCGCGTTCGCGTCCGCGCACGTGACGCCGTACGTGTAGCTCGCCAATGAACCTTGTGGAGTTCGGTACCGGTTTGTTCCTGAGTAAAACCCCTTCGGAAGAGGCGGCCCAGGACGGGTCCACCGCATCGGGGTACGTGACGTCACATGCTCCGCCAACGCTCGATGTGCCAATATTTGTAATGTGTTACGCCTTTGGAACGAACTTGGACCACAGCGGCATGCGATCTTTGACTTGACTTTCAGTTTCGAATGTTCTGCTTAAAACCACTATTATTAGAAAGATAACAAAACTATCACAGGCTTCGTTATTACCATTGCCTAATGATAAATTATGATTCCTAATATCAGTTGATAAATGTCTAAAAATAACTCATTTTAATCAGAGTGATGATAATAACACAAGACGTTTCAACGAAAATAGCACGAACGGAATACAGATTATTACTATTTCCGTTGGATTAACTTGACCTTCACTCAGAAAAATGACAACAAAAATGAAAAATGAATAAGACATGAGGCTAAAATAAATGTATTTGCATGCTTATTTTTGTACCTAGCGCTCAATAAATCTACATCTAAAAGCCTATGTGACGTCAAATTGTAATCTCGTACACCTTGGTGGCTTACCAATTTGTACGCTGACACCCAAAACAAAAATATTTACCAGTAGTGCCATGTTAACAACCACGTGTGGCGCTGTGGTCGAACCGTTTAGCCTCCTTGTAATCACTGTTTTGTTACAATTAGGTATACCACCGGCATAAATGTGTTGTTATTATATTTCTATTGTATTTTGTCCGACAATAGTGAATTTTGGGAGCGAACAACGCACGCGATTCCAAAGTTCACTGTTGCTTTCGTATACAATTTCTGTGCTGGCATGTTGTATATGTGTTAGGGGATTTAGTCATCATTTATATAGATCCTATATGTCTCTGAGGGCCTTATCCTAAATTACCTGTTTGTATATTCGTTATCCAAGATGATTTACATTTTATTTTTGGACGGCAACATCCTTGGCTACGTTATCCTGGATAACGGATAGGGCTTTTCGGATCCGGCCCAAGTCATGTTCCCATTTCATCGTCATTAGGTCTTCATCATAAAATTTAACGTTAGGCTGAGAATTGTGTCATTGTCTCCATTAAACACAAGCATCGTTTTCTCTTATTGGCACCCTATCTATCTCTATGTAATTGATGTTTTGGCATGTTTAGCTTACAAAATAATGTGTGAAAAATTATGTTATTGAATATATCTTGATGTTTTTACAGGTGCAGGAACGTTTAAAATAATTTCTTTTTCTGCTGCTTCCTCAATATTTTATGTTTTAATATTGAACGTTAATTAACTGGTTGGCTAAAGCTCTGTCACGCTATATTATAAAAGCTAAAGGTGTTAACGTTTTAAAGCTTTGTTTTGGTGTAATACTTGCACACAGATTTTTCTAAACATTACATCGGTCTCACAGGAGAACCATAATACAAAAACTTTTTATACTTATTTACTTGTCGATAAACCGTTTATGGTCTAAATAAAAGAATATGGTTTAAAAAACCAAACAATGTAGTCAATCTTACTCTGTTCTGCTAATAATGTATTATGGTGGATGCGTAGACGCAGCTCCCTCGGCGGTTTCGGACGCTCGCACACCAAGTCAACATCGAGCACCTTGACGCAGCCGCGGTTGGACTACCGTAGCATGGTCTCAGTGGACGACATGCCTGATCTCTTCGCTTCTTTCGATAGTAAGTAGTTAGAACTATTTTTATTCTTATTCAGTCTTTTGTCCCAGCGATGGGTAATAACCTCCTAAAGAGCGTACTTTCTGATTATCACAAGTGTTATTGCTGGCCATTCCTCACTTGACAGCCAGTTCATAACTCAAGTTTAGCGCAGCGCCATACATCGTAACATAACATCACTTGACTTGTGGGCAAACGCTACTCTCGGCCCCCTCTAGCTGTTGCGTCGTTTCTACTCAGTTAAACTCGTACATTCATCCGAAATGCGACGTACAGTGCCACCAAATATGTGGCCAGGGGACGGTGGCGCTGTAATCGAGTTTATTCCTATAACTTTTCGCTATCATACAATGATCGTTAGTTCCAATTTTTCCCACCAGAACAGCTAAGTTGGTGGCATTGTACATTTGCGACCTAATTCCACTTCTTTTTCTACAGAGCTAATTCCACGCCCCGCTCGGGCTAGCGATGACCCGCCGCTGTACTTGCGGCTGCGCATGGGCAAGCCCGCCGGGCGCCCGTTGCCGCGCACCACCCCGCTCATGTCCTACGGACGCAAGCGCATGAAGCCAGAGTACTGGTTCGGAGTGCCCAGGAATCGGTGCGTATACTTGCAGCTTTTGAAGTGTAATCATCATTATCGTTTAAGCGATGACAGCTCTGCGGTGGTGACGTTGGCTTGCGCCCCGTAGGTCGCGGGTTCAAATCGTACAATGAATGATCTTTAGCATTCAGTAAAAGGAAAAATCGTGTTGAAACTATAGATTTTTTATAGGACATTTTCCAGCGTTCCCTGGCTAGCCACTCCCCTCAAGTGAAGAATCTGTCGCCAAGCACCTCCCAGTGTATTCCGGCAGCTCCACATAAGAGCCAGTTCCCAATCGAGATATAGCTCTTTTATTGTTTATATTTTTTTTTTTGACATACAAAATGATTATTATGCTGCCTGTAAGTTCATCGACACCCAGTCACCCAGCCTGCAGATCTTATAGTAGTAATTGCTTTGGTCTGAAATGAGATTATAATGTCCGAAACTAATGGACTACTACTGACCTTTACAAATTGGCTGTTGGAAAGGCTACTTTAAAATTAGTCTTGGTTTTGTTTACCTACCAGGATGTGACAATCAATAAAAACTAGAAAATGCAGACTGAATAATCAATATCATCTTTATTTGTAAAGCTAGCATTTACTGCGTGCGTATCTTAGCCGTCTCTTTTGTTCTGAAAATACAAGTGAGTTATTTTTTATAACTGGTAAGCTAGCATTTGACCCCAGTCTCACCTGATGGTAAGTGATGACGAGGTCGATGATGGAGCATGCTTGTCTAGAAGATACCTATTCAATCTTGACTTGAAGGCTCCCAAATTATATTTTGCGGGAAACAAAGACGCTTACAATGTGATCCACTCCTTCGCCGTTCGCATTAGAAATGTGGAAGCGAAACGTTTTGTGCGGATTGGCGGAATTTCAATCATGTACGGATGACGTGTTTTCGTGCGTCTTGTTGCTCGATGGTGGAATGAGTTATTTTGTTTCAGGGTGGACGATCTATTCAAGTTCCTAACTCACTGGGTGCCTGATAGGTACGGGCCTCTAGGTGACGTCACCGCTCAGGGGTTAGAGCTGATCGACAGCGACACCGAGTGGGACGATGATGAAGCCAAACCTGGACAGAAGGTAATGTGAATAATTTATAGCGAAAATATTTGTAGATTACTCAATAATATGCTGATCTTTACGCCTCAAACTTCTAGCTACCACAACTTCTTTACTTAGAAACAGGATACTTTCCAACTGCTCGGACACAAAACTACCTACTCTGAGAAAGGTTATGGGTCATGCATTTATGCATAGGTAGATTTAATGTGAAATCTTTTCTTATTGCATATCTACTTTACTCGGATGACATGCTTTTCTTTTAAGTTTGTGGTTCAAGTGATTTGGCATGTACGTTGATATATTTGGAAATAGCCTTGGTCACGATAAAATGTATCCTACGTCCTTCCCCACGGTTTAAATTCAATACCAAATTTCATCAAGCTCGGTTCAGCTGTTTAGGTGTGAAAAAGTAACATATACAAATAGACAGACGAACATACAGAGTAATAGATATTTTGGATAGATTGGCGTGTGAAGCGAATGTCTTTCAATTAAATGCTATAAAAATAGGCGTGTCATCACCGGAGTCAAACAAGATACTGAATAGATATACGATTTTAGCAACAGCCTCTACAGCCATAAGTCAACTAGTTCAATGCCACTCGTTTCACGCTGCCAGTTATCTTCTCTAGCCATCACTCAGTGTTATCGCGTAAGACGCAGCAACTTTATTTATGTCTCATACCGTAACATTGCTAATTGATAAATTAATCTTCACTACGGCACAGTTATGCGTGTGTTTGATGAACGATTACTTGTTGTAGGACGACCGGACAGGCAGCACCGGGGATGTCTCCGATATCACACGTGAATCCTGGGAGGTAAGCTATATCATAATTATCTTAATTTCTTTTTACTGTTACTGTTACTATTACTGTTACTGTTGTCGTTTTCAAATTCCACGCATAAATATAGCTATGTGACATTTTGAAATGGTCATTATGTGGGCCTCATTTTTGATTAACAAAGCTTTTGTTACACACATTTTGATCTACGATTTTATGCGTATCACATTCCACATACAGTACACATTGAACATGAATGTTTTTTTCCTATTTATAAATCATTATTGGATACTTTTTTGGCACTGCCGGTATTATATTTGCATACGACGTCACTGCATTAGCATGCGACGAGGATGTAAACAGAATAGTTATATGTTACCATTTATAGGTGTACATGAGAAGATGGTTTTGTTATTTATTCGTAGCCTTGAAGGCAATCTTTTGAAACCAACAACCAACACCTAGACCAGCTTGTTTGTCCGCCGCACGATAAAAGGTGCAATGCACCTCGTAAAGATATAATTTGTTTTTCATAGTTATTATTCACATGTGCTGATAAAGGCGATGAAAAGTTAGGTATTAACGATTATCATTATCCGTACACTTGTAACAATACACAAAGAACACACGAATGATGCACTAATGTGGTGATGCGTAGCTGCTGAAGGCGCCGTACGTGAAAATATATTCGATAATGAAGAGCCAGGCGGAGGCGCTCGGGGACTCCCTCGGCGAGGAGCCGCAGCCGGAGGTATTCCACGCTCGCGCCCAACGCCAGGCTGAATACGACTTGCTGCCTTTGCCTAAATACATACTAATAGTTTAAAAATAATAATTATCAAAAAATTAAAAAAAAAATATGACTCTTTGAATTCCTCATAAAAAAGTTACTGTAGACATTGTTCTAATAATACAGTGTACTACGTAACTAAGCAAATTTGTTTTAATAGTTATTTTGCTTTTCTAATCTTCAAGAGTAATGCAGTTACCGGTACTATAGATAATGTCTTTTTGATCTATCAGTAATATAACATTTTGTTGTCTACATATTTCATGGCAAGGAGAGTCTTATTAAACCTGCGTTTCGTAAAGTAGAGCGTGTAAAGCACAACTAGTGAAATGTCATGCACTGCCCTCTAGAAACCAAAATGAATGTTGTCATGTAGATTTTACTGTTCCTCGGACATGAACGTTATAGTTTTTTTACTGTTATGTTTTTTTTTAGATTTATATTCGGATATGCCAATAAAGATAGGCTAGCAAGTGGTCTTTTAATGCACAAAGTAAGACTAGAATAGAGAATGTTTAGCTGTTCTAGTTCTTTTATTTATCTTTGTATATACGAAAGAATGTTAACTAAACAATAAACAAGCCTATCTTGAATTAAATAGTTGTTAAAACGGACTTTACTGGGTTGTTCTTTGTAATTATTTCGACATAGTTGCCAAACAAGGCCGTAGTTACATATTAGTATAAATTATGGTGATATGAAGATATAAGCTTTAGTGCTTGACTTTTATACCGTAATAGAACCGATGCATAGTAAAGCAATATAAACTAATTATAAAAGTGACATACTAATAGCGATTTACTACACTTCGTACAAATTTCGATGAGTACCTACCACTGACTGATTGAAGTGATCAATAAAGAAAGGGAAAACTACAATTTGACACAGCTGAAATTTGGCATGCGTATTGTAATTGGGTTGTAGGTGCTCGCTACGGAATAAGTTTACGAAAGTTTAAGATAGGAGCAAATTGAAGAGAGAAAAACGGGGGTAAAAGTTTGTATGGAAAAGATATAAATCCTGAAAATGATCAACCTGCACGCGGGCAATGTCACGGGGCTAATCGGTTCTACTTTATGTGCCAGCCTGGCTAGCTCTTAAAACAACATACATTATGCGGCCAAATAAATTTTATAAAAAAAACTTCGGAAGCTGCTCTTGAGAGCCTAAACTAAACTACCACATCGCTTCATCACTTATCAAACGTAAGCCCAATAACGAACTCTATTTATAATATGTACTTATGTAGGTTTTTTCCGGCTACCTCACTTAGGAGCCAGTTTCCGATCTAGGCGAAGCATTGCGCCACCTACGGCCGCATTGTCGTTTAGCATCACGTGACTTGTGGTCAAACGCTTCTCTGCGAAATGTAAAAAAGAAGCAGATACATAAAAATATATACACCTGATGTATGTATTTACATAGAACTGACGTCGGCAGGTACAACAACGTAACGAAAAAAAAAATAAGCGACGTTGTTTGCCCTTGGACAAACAGAATGTACACTTACAGCTTTTTAAATTTATGTAATGTACTCTTAATATCATTTTTTTTGTCGACTACAAAGTAACTTACATATTATCGAGCCTTAGAATGGTAATAAAATCATTATCCAGGAAAATAAACAAACGGTTATTAATAATGGCGCCGCTGTTAGTTATTACACGTATTACAAGTCTCTATTATTTAGTATAACGTCAGCGACTATTTGTTGAGTAATAATAACAATTGAATAAAAATAACGATAACGCCCACACAATCACATACATAGTACCTACTCTAATCCTTCTAACAAGGATTCCCTGCATCTAAAGGGTATCCGAAACGACGCGAATCGGGGATCCATAACACCTAAAAACCGCAATATCTATTATAGCTAATAGATGAATGTGTATGATCTCACCTAAGTTTGCTCTATGCGTATATAAGAATCGTCATTAATAGTAATAAAATCCATCTCGAGTCGACGTTTTTATATGACTGCCAAGCCTGTTTTTTTTGGATAAAGTTGGTATAGGCACTATATTTGAAACTGGTAGGTATATTCGTTTTTTTTGGGCTGCGTTTGTATAGGCACTCTATTTGAAACTGGTATATTCCTACACATACACAACATAAAATGCACACCTACGTTTATACCTGAATACAGATAGATACCACATAGGTGATACACCTTGACCTTATGTCAATGAATACGACGGCAAAAAGTGGCAGTTGCGATGTAATTGTGAAGAGATGATTGGTAGCACACAAACACACAATGGAGCTGGGAACCGTCGTGTTTGTGACGTGTAGGCCACCAGTCACCACCCAGTAATCGTCTCTATTGTGACCACTGACCACCGCTCTGGATGTACTTAATGCTAGAGCAATTATGGCTTCAGAATAGCTAGCTCTATAGACATGTTAATTGTGGCTGTCTATTCACTACCTACCTCGGCTTTTGTTAGGAACTATGCTTATTTGTGAAGAAGAACTACTGAAAAAGCGATTCCAACATGAAGTGTTTAAGACTTGGTAAGAAAGCTCTTAAGTTGTAAAATTGCTAGATTTTTATCGTTCATCTTGTAGTCGTATGTAGGGAGTCTTCCTTTACTCAAACGTAAAACTACTGTAAGTGTAACTACTGTTTTACGAGTAAAGTTGTGGTTAAAGGAATATTTTTAAAACACTTTTATTAGCTTGACTTGTAACTAACTAACTAACTAACTAACTAACTAACTAACTAACTAACTAACTAACTAACTAACTAACTAACTAACTAACAATGTAATCAAATCTTAGAAGTCAATTTTCACCTACTTCTAACTGTCGTATCGACTTGAAACTTTGTATGTGTATGTAATCTCGGTGACAATGCAATAATTTGGTATCATCGACCTGATCTTATGATGCAGCCGGAAGGTGGGTAGGGCATCTCTGCGCTGGCTACTAGTAAACCCCTCGTGTTTGGGCTCATATGAATCGTCTTGATGAGTACAATAGATTGGATTTGGTGACGAGGGTCTGATGATGCAACCGGAAGGTGGGTAGGGGATCTTTGCAGTGGCTACTAGTAAACCCCTCGTGTTTGGGCTCATATGAATCGTCTTGATGAGTACAATAGATTGGACTTGGTGACGAGGGTCTGATGATGCAACCGGAAGGTGGGTAGGGGATCTCTGCAGTGGCTACTAGTGAACCCCTCGTGTTTGGGCTTATATGAATCGTCTTGATGAGTCCAATAGATTGAATATGGTGACGAGGGTCTGATGATGCAACCGGAAGGTGGGTAGAGAATCTCTGCAGTGGCTACTAGTAAACCCCTCGAGTTTGGGCTCATATGATTCCTTTTGATGAGTCCGATAGATTGAACTTAGTAACAAAAGACTAAAAAGTAAAAAAATAAAAATATATAGTTTAAAAAACTAAAAAAACACTTTAAAAACGCACTCAAAATATAAAATAATAAAATTGACTTGTATTAGTTACGATATAATGGTTAATTCAAAAAGTGTGGAGCGCTTCTTTTACTGGGTAAATAAAAGTACACACAACCAAAAAGCGCTCCACAATTTTTGAATTAACCATTATATCGTAACTAATACAAGTCAATTTTATTATTTTATATTTTGAGTGCGTTTTTAAAGTGTTTTTTTAGTTTTTTAAACTATATATTTTTATTAATCATCAACTGTTGTGCTTGGCATGCGTTGCTATGTCTCTTTTTCTTTCAAATATTTTTGTATGAAGCCTTCGCGGTCGCGCCCACAACTCATCAAAGTTTCATCGTAATCGGATGAATGGTATATACATAATTATGAACGCATACACGACAAGCAGATAAACATTATTTTTTTAAGTATTATAGAAGTTTAATTGAACGTATATTACAACAGTCTAACCATCTTACAACAGTTAGCTGTAATTATATCCGATTTGTCACATATAACTCACATCGCAGACATCAGAAAAAATATTTACAAATAAACTTAGATCAATGCTCGTGGGGCGTGCGTCAGCGCACCTAAAACGTCGACCTTTTCATACATGAACTCTCTCATAAAGGCAGCAAGTAAGCACACAGGGGGCGAATGTTAATAAATTGTATGTACAATATATGCATGTTAGGTATATATACGCGTTCTTCTATAAAGGGCATCAACTTGAAATTTTATCTTTGTTTTACTCTATGCTACTTGTGAGTGATTCAGGAACCTAAAGATTTCTGGACTATCTGATTAAACCCATTAGGTTCGGTGGAATCGGTAGGTAAATACGATAGCCAAGGCTTGTGTTCTTTGCATTTAGTACAATCTGTATTACACTTTTTAGTTTTTTATTCCAATTCTCGTTATAAACGATTTTATTTTGCTCTTGTGTTGTGGAAACTTACTATCTGTTACATTATTCATGGGTGCTTAATTACTTATTTATATAAATTATGCATTAATTTATTAGAATGAGAATAATATTATAATGAGTTAAAAACTGCAGAATAATGATTTAAAGTTATATAGAACTCGCCCTTACATTCGTGTCTTTTTGAGTTATTCTTTTTTCTCCTCATAATTTTTTGTTCTGCTTGCATGACAGATTTGTGAAAGATGACAGATTCCAAAAAAGTTTTGTTTAAATTATCATGGTGAATATGAACCACATGTAGATGAAAGTGTAAACTTTATTATTTATAAAAACACCCATTCAAGATATCAATCAAAATGACAAAATTTAAAGCCACGCAGGAAGGAGACGTACGTATTACATTTATTTAGTCGTTTAATAAACTACCGGTTACTTCTAGTTCTAAGCGGACCAGTGGGTCGTTATCGCTATGATTTTCTTCACAATTGAAACATGCTTGTAACAAAATATTCGAAATACTTAGGTATGTAAAGTAGTTAGTCATTGCCACGTTTAGAAATACGATAGGTTTACTTGGTACTTCAAAAAAGCTTTTTCATATGTTTTTTATTGCCAATAGGCATGTATTTGACTGCCATTCCTTCCATTGTGAAGCGATGATGCGGTCGACGGTGTAGCACGCATACCTAGAAGGCACCTGTCTATCTGTTCACTCTTGCCTTGAAGATTCCCAAATAGTAGCGATCTTGATACACAGACTCTGGCAGGGCGTATCACTCCTCAGTGGCACGCATACTGAATGAAAATGTCAGAACGCACCAAAAAGTTAAAAAAAATGTCGTGCTTACGCGTCTTAGTAGCACAAAATACCATGTACCTACCACAAAAGCCCCTACTAAATATTATTGATAGGCCTGATAGGTGTAGCTGTGATTAACAAAAAACAACCAGGCCTACATTCGAACACAGCCTACAAATCGAGTGTTCAAGATACGTATAAAGCAAAGTCTCAACTTCATGTTTTTGTCTGTCTGTTTCTCCGCTAACTTCTTCTAAACCACGCAACGGATTATGACTTTTGATACGGTTTTTATTATCATTTAGAGCATATATCCTGAAAAGTTTTATATTAGGTTAGGTTTATAGTAGAGAATTTGAATGACGTCTTAAAAACATATTTTTGGGCGCTCACATTACAACCGTGCAAAGCCAGGCGGGCCGCTAGTACAAGAAAAATTAATGTTGAAACGTGACATAGATATTAATGAGTTGGAAATATTTTAAATAAGCATGTTTACAAAATTTACCACAGAGGAAATTTACCGTAGATATGTTAGTAGTAGATATTATATAACACAATTTGTATCTAATGGTTATTTAATGTTTTAATCAAACCTCTATCCAAGTAAGCAGTTGGTTCATATTATTAATATAGCATGTTTTGGCGTGAACAAATTTTCATGTATTTTGGTATGGAGATAGTTTAAACTTTTGATAAACTAGTCTACGCGAGTGAAACCGCGAGGCACAACTAGTATAAAAGTTAAATGAAAAGATTCCTACTGCGGGGCAATTGTGTAATTGTGTAATATAGTATCGAATCACAGTAGTGTCGTAACTCTTACACAATACATATCAAGTTACATTATTTTCAATGAAATGGTAATTATTTGGACATATTATATTGAGCATAAATTTATCTGCAATTGTAAATATCGATGAATAGGTAATTTCAAACGCTCCACTAAAATAAACATGATATTGTGTATATTGATAGATTGAGCATTTTATATTATGTGTTAATTAAGAAGAAGTACAAATAGGTATCCCTTTATCAATGAAATCCATGAATGTCGCATAAAATACTATGAATGTCATGTAAATACATCCATCTTTAATTTGACTAGGTACATGACTTAAATTGTTGTGATAAAAGATAACGTTTCTTAATATTAATATTGGTAGTGTCTATTTATTTTGTGAGCACTGCAGTGATGAACGAAAATATTGTCATAATAACATTTTCTAGATTCATATCTGATGATGCTGTTATGTGTGTCAGCTCACAGTGAATGTTATTCACGTCTTTGGTTGTCATATCTAAACGATTTAATTTGGATTGCTATTGTAGTTCGTTGTATTATGTACTACTATGATTGAATGAAAATTTGACATGGACACTGGACAGGCCGGTTCGCTGAAGTTGATGCGCTCATCCGCTCTACTACAATAATAGAATGACTGAAGCTAACCTTTTGCCTCCTTTACATAGTGATGTATACTTATTTTCAAGTAATATACATAAAGCGTGAGCTACTTTTCATAAAGTTCATCCAGGGTTACAATTATTACATTTTCAAGTAATTTAAATTACGTGTTAAAATTTTTGAGTATTTTGCGGGTGCGTGCAGGGTAAGGAATGCGCAAAGCTATTAGCATTTTCTCTGCGCTAAATATTCTAGAACCAATCAATAGGTTACATGGCAGTTTGAATACATAATGAGACGAGAGTAGCCTTGTCCCTATTCGCTGGGATTATTCCGTTGTTTGTTTGTTTACCGATTTCGAAAGAAACGAATTCACAATACCCACTTCAATTTCCAGTTACCGGTACCTATAAACAATAATTTCCGCCGCCTACATCTAAAGTTTTGAATATCTATTACCGTTTGAAGGTTAATAAATATAAGAACATTGAGGAACAACAAACAAAATCTTACAAAAGGCAAATATTTTAGGAACATTTTATTTATTCTGATTTCATAATTAGTATTTATGGCCGAGGTAACTTTGTCGGAAAATTTCGATCTCTATCTTTACCCTGTTGTACAAGTGGCCACTGGCCAGTCGTAGTGATTACAGGAAGCGTCAGTTGTCGGGCTTCGAGATGGGATGACGATAGTTACAAAGATCCCAGATCAAACCTAGATCCAATTGGCATAGGAGTGACATGAAAAAGAGAGACATATTCCCAGCTGCGGATGACTATGTCATTTGTTAAACTCATGAGCCTGGATTATTGCTCGTCTCCATTACATTGTCCAAATGAATTCGCGCCGGCTAATGAATGTGTCGCCGTATTTAAACGATATTTTATGACGCTCAATTAATTTGCATGTTGTGTTATTCGCAAGCAAGGAGCAGTTTCAATTAAAACACTTCGACTAGCGTATTTGCTAACCGCGTTTAATTGTACCAATGTAAGCTGGTGTTTTTTTAGTTGTAGCGTTGCACAACATGTTTTACAGTGCGTCTCTTCTTCCCGCTGGATGGATGTAGAGCATTTTATTTTGAGCTTTGTAATCGTCACACGTGTTGTACAGTCCACAGTTCAGAATTAAAATTAACTGCATCTTGTGACGAAATTGTAAACAGTCGAAAGTGCATTACTTCCCTTCGCGTTGTTTGGATTATTCATACCTCGATTCGAAACCTTGTTGAGGCGGTGAAGTTATTTTAACTTGATTAACCAAAGTTTGTTTGCGTCTCAATCGAAAAAAAACGCTGAGTTTTCAAGACCTTCAAAAGAGAAAGGTAAATTATAAATTGAGTTAGCCACGATTTTTTATTCTTTGGATTGACACTGGTAGAACACATTTTAATGGAACTCCTGCTCTGAAAGTTTTTGTGTTTTTATCAGAAGGCAGTGTACTTTTATCTTTAATTATATTTTTCTATTTGTATTCAGCTGCAGGGTTGTGTGGAAAGTCGTTCATTCATATACCGATAAGTAAATTGTTTATTATTGACTTGACATGGCTTGTTTGTTGATCAATGAAGAGGATGGTAGTAGATAACGTTTTATCAATGATACCTTTATCTTTATTTATGACTAGCTGTTCCGCGCGATTTCACCTCGTGAAGACTCCTACAGGATTGTTATCACAATGAAGCATAGCTCGGAGATAGTGTAACTTTCTACCAGGGAAGAATTTCCTAAATCAGACCAGTAGTTCCGGAGATCACCTTCTATGGCCAAACCCACAAACGTTATAATATTAGTATAGATGAGCCAAAATTTGTTTTCCTTTGTAGTTTTAGTGCTTAATTTGCAACGACTATGCATATTCGGATTTTTCTCAAGATCATTCTACAATCCGGATGTTGTGTGCGGGCTGTAGCCCGAGGAAGCCCTTTGACATTAAGCCCAATTAAAAACTATACATATACGAGAACCTTATATGCATTCCCATGCCCAATTTGACTGAAACCTGACATCCGTATTCAATCATAAAGGTGTGTTGTATTGTGTCAAGTTTCACCTTGAGAGGCTATAAAGTTGCCCAATGGGCAATGCCCATGTTAAATTGCTTCAGACGCTTTGTCCTGAAAATCTTTATGCAGCTGTCAATCCCCCATGTGCATTCTATGGCTATAATTGGCCCGATCAGATTAAATTGTGTTTCCGCACTTAATGTGTGCTACATGAGCTGCAACTACGCGTTGCTCGCGTGCAATTTTTTGCCGTCCCACTGACGATGCCGCTGCCGCGTCGTGGCGCGGTGGCGGGGTTGGGCAGCGTAGCGCTTTACCTTTCTTTTTATCTGTAGTTCCCGTGCGACGACGCTTCGTCGAGCTCGCCTTCGCTGTGCAGCTCTTTAAAAATATACCGTAACAGAGGCGCGCGCTCGGCCGGCTGTCATCTCCACTGCACAAACCGCAACAAGTAGTCATTAAACCGGCCTGGAACGCAGACACAAACGACTTTTGTTTATAAGCAGACGCGCACGGTGCCACCGGTTCAGTGTTTGGTTACGAAACCTTGTAATCGCGTGGGTGGTTTCTAAATTAAGTGCTTGCGGCGATTGTGATGTGGACGTTCGTGTTTTTTGTGCATCGCTTCTACGTACTGTAAAAACGCGGCGTTATTAAAAAAGCCTTCTTTGTTTTCATGAGTTGAGACGTGTTTTGGTTAAATGCACGCTGTGAAGTGGATAGAGATGGTTCAACTTGGACCGACGACTGCCGAGAGTCCCTCGGCTTTCGACACAGAAAAGGTGAGAGAAACCGTTAGCCGGCATCAATAACTGGGTCACAGATTCATTGATTCAATTACCTACAAAACATCACTATAAATTGTTTCCGTTAACGTTCTTTAGATAAGTGGTAAATAACATATGGTAGAGCCGAGCGTAACATATCTTTTATTCCGAAATCACAAACATTTCAAAGCTGTCTTTCAACAAAAACCACGTGACATTGGTAATCAAACTTTAAAGTGACTTATTGTTATAATTAATCTTGAGGGCAAATGTGAACTCGTGTTGACGTAATGCCCAGACATACGTTGATTATATCATTAATAAGACTAGATGCTGTATGGCCATGCGATTCTCTGAATACAAAACTAGATTGTTGGAAGAAACGTGAGAGCGGCTTTATAGCTAGCTGCAAACACGTGCCGATCGAATTCTTGTTCAATTCCGATATCGGTTTAATTAAATAACTTCTCGTTTATAACGTTATGGGATGCAGGTGAAAAAGAAAAGGATCTTGCCGATTTAACGATCACACCTTGTATTTCCGCATTCCAATCATCTCACGGATAGCTAGTAATAAAAAAACTTTTTTTTCTTACATAAAGTGGATACGTTTATGATAAACAATAACTCAGGACAGCCATATAAGATGACAGCTGATTCAGAATATCCTGAAAGCATTAAACAGGAACCTATGTGTCTATAAATAGAGAGAGAGGCCAATGACCAATGTAAGCAAGGTCTAGGCAGCAGACTCGATACTTATTGGCTAGCTACATTAATAAAATTGTATGTGCCTACGTACCTATCTATATACATATAACTTTGTACTTATACAAGGATTTTGGCAGGCAGTAAACTACAATCTAAATACCTAACTAAATTATCTTGAAGAGCCATTAAAAGTTTGATTTGAATTTATATTATATGCTGTGAATAAAAAAAAAAGGAATGTACATTTATGAATAAAACATCAATTTATATGAGTGGTCCTACTTTCAAGTATGTCAACTTTGGCGCTCACAAGGACTTTTAGATTCTTGATTATATTAAATCTATTCAGAATAGGTCAAAACTAAAACGAAACACGGTCTTCTCTTTATTTTTCGAAACAGTGGTAGTCTAACTCTATTTCTAAAAGGTTGCCAGAAAGTAGTTTCTTTTGTCATGCAATGATTTCAGGCTTAGCCCGCGTGGATGTTTTCATTTTCCGCGATGTAGTGAGATGTATTTTAAACAAAACTATTATAAAACTTTTCCATAAAAACATTAGAAAAATATGTTCTTAATAGTACTACGTAAAAATTATATTGCCCTCCGAATGTCATGTTTCTATAATAAATTATGTAGATTCAATACAAGCAGCTGCGAAGAAAACAAAATTCACCTTTGCAAAACTCCACGATTAGAATTAGGTACAAACAAACATTGGCTACTTACAATAAAGCTATTTCAATTTTGCTGAATTCGCAACATTTAAATAACTAGATTTGCTAACCTCGGCGTTTTTACAAGGTTCAGAATAATTAGGTACAACAATCGTCCTTCTTATTCCAAGTTCCAGAAGTGAACTATGAGTATAATTCTTTATATTATTCTGAATGATGGGATGAGCAAATCGTTCGCCTGATAGTAAGCGCTAGTTGTACTGCTGTGGAGACAAAATTGCATAGCAAAATGCAATAAGCTAGAAATAAGCCATCCCGTTGTATTTAGCTTGTTTGCTTTCATCGGTCATTTCTTTAAACCTATGAGAGGTCGAACTGAGGGTTTTATTTTACAGTTTTGAACAGTCTGAAAAATATATTGCTAATTTCCCGTTATCGTTTGTTCCAATTTTATTACTTATTATTATTGATGATGAGATTATAAGCTTTGTATTTTTTTAGGGCTAGTCGGCAGGCTCGTAAACTTAGTTTTATTTGTATATAAACGTAATGGTGCATTATTTATGTTGGTATTACCATTTCCATTCGTTTAAGATACTGGAATAGGCATGTCTGTTTGTATACGTGCGTATTTTGGTAGTTTAGTTTAGTTTGTAAGTACTTTGATCTCAAACTCTGAAGATTGAACTATATAAGTGGAGAGAAAAGATACAAAAAGAAGACTATAGAATAAATAGTCAGGAAGAGATTTATAATTTCTGTAGAGAAGGGTAGAGAGGGTAGAGTAAGGTGTGGTAGTTATCTAGTTGCACTGACATTAAAAACATCGTATAGCTATTGATACAACATTAATCTTCGACACTATTCCATAAATGGTAGTAGTCAACTAAGAATCATGCAACAAATATTTGTATTTTGAGCTGTAAGTCTCCGTAAAAGTTTATCAGTAGTTACTTATTTATTGCCGGCTTATGCACTATGAATTATAATCCATAATTCGCGAGCTAATACCGCGATTGTTACCTCACTGTCACAATTTAATGCACGCAGATAAGGGCGATTATGCACGATTAGAGCAAGTTAACTCTTTAGCCAAAAGCCTACGACCACCAGTTCGTTCGAAGCCGCGCCTCTGCCACATACATGAAGCAAATCGCTCGTGTCAAAATAAAACTAAACACAATGCTCGGAATCGGAAAATAATTGCATTAAAACAACAAACCACAATGGCTTTCGGAGGAATTCAACCTTAGGACATCACAGAACAGCTACAGCAAATCGGTATCGTTTCAATACATCAGTCATCTCGCACGTTCAAAAAGTCTACAGCAACAAAAGCTCGCGATTTACCAAAAACAACAATAGAAGAAAAGGACCTAAAAATGTTCCGTTTCATTCGACGTTTCGCGCGGAGGGTGGTGGAAAAAGTGCGTAAACTGGAAATGATCTTCTTCAACATAACCTTACAAAGAAGAAACACGATGCATTCAATATGCAGAAGAGGCAGCATACATTCAGTGTGCGATCGAGACGCAACGCATGCTGGCCCTAGGCGCGGAACAATTCATTCCATATGCCAGGTGAGAAAATTCAACGAAAACATCATTATCAAGATGTTAAAATATGACGCATACATCAGCCACTCATTGTAAGTGTACCTGAGTTTGGGAAGTCTCTAATTAAGATATAGTTGCAATTAGAGTTCTCTTTATAGTTGTAGGTACGTATTGTTAGTTTTATGATAAACGCCACAAGTTCACAGCTAGCCGCCAGGGACGGTTATAGACTCGTGTTTATTTATTAATTGCTATAGGATTTAGAAAAATATATATTTGTATATAGTGCAAACTGTGTAAAAGAACAAAAAAATATAGTTAACCCAATATTGCTACGAGAATATACGTATTACCATGGTACCATACACAGATTATAGGCAGGTAAAGGTATGTGTTGCAACGTATCATAAAATTAAATATTGATATATGAATGAAATAGGCAAAAATTTGAAGTGATATAAATTGGCATAAAATTATTAAAAATAATTCAACGCCAACGGACAACGCCTTGCATTCGGAATGGCATTAAAATCGTCATTTTTAATGCATCAATTATCAAGCTAATGAGAAACAAAGGTGTTTATTGATATAAACAAGTTAATCAGGAAATCTGTAAATATTGAATTAATCAACTTTCAACGGATTTCAGTCAGTTTGCTCAGAACGCTGCTGCAGATGTGTTTGTAAAGCTAGAATTAAAATACTCGCAATCTAAAACGTACACGATAAAATCCGTTAAAATTGCATAGTTCAATATGAAACAGTTGAAACAATCTGTAAATAGCTAAAAGTACATTCGCGTAATGAGCTAAGAGTAGAGTGCACGTACCGCACTTTTCACCTGAATGTTGAATGTGAACTGTAGATTGGGAAAGCGTCACCCCTAGTATCACTCCAATGCTTCCCACCACGCTCGCTACACTCGAAATCATTTTTAATATCTGGTATGTAATTTTGTGTTGTTATTGGAAGGAATAACGAAGTAATATCGGCATTGAAAGGTTTTGCTCAAAGTTATACGCACCTAAGATGGTGCCGGTATAATTTTATCAATTGATTGATTGTTATATCGTAACTTCGTGATTTGCTTACTTTTTTCTATTGTGTTTGAATTAAAGTTTGGCAGTAATTGCGAATCTATCGGAGAAAAGTTGCAGCGAAACCTCTCATTGCACAACTGTTTTTCAACAGCATGCAGCATAGGTTGTAAGTATGCGCACATTTTGTAAACGTTTGCCGAAAACTTACTGCCGTGTACTGCGCAGTACATCGCAGTAAATTTTCCTTTCTTGTAACTCTTGAATACTTACTTATTTCTTATCAAAAGTTGTAAAATGAAATTAGTTGATCAATTTGCGATATCAAATTACCAACCAATGCTTCTGGCCTTACGATCCCACTATCTCACCTTTCAATAAAAAGAAGGCAGCATGAACAAGACTTCAGTACTTCTCACGTTCAACATAATATCCAAAGTTCGGTTTGATTAGGCATGCATACGTCACTGTCGAACCACACATACTCGTAGTATCACGTCATTTTGTTATCAGTATGCTACTTCATGGGCGTAGCGATCTAAGGAGGAGCGGTTAAAATTGACAACAAAGCATCTAGGCTAAGTCTATTGTCTACCAATCATTCGTATCCAACGTTGCAATGGCATCTCGGTGGACTGAATTATCAATTGGTCTCGTTTCAGTAATTAGACTGTAGAGGATATGAGTGTCTTCTACACATTGAACATTGCAGTTTTATTAGAGACTTGTTCTAACGCAAGTTTAGTGTCGATCTCCTTGATTTAGCTACGCCAATGAGTAATCACTTGTTTAAAAAATTCTGTCACTCTGTTATGTAACGATAAACACAATTTTGAAAGCATGTTCTCAATGCAGTGTTTTCCAACCCAAGACCAAAACATAGAGTTGCATTGTTTTGTAAAACACAGCCTGTTTTTTCTCCTTAATCAAACAAAAGGTAATATACCGATAAAATTATGTATTTAATGTGACGAGATGTTTCTGGTAAGTTCGAAACAAGAAACCTTTCTGAATGTCATCAATTACTCATTACATTTACGTTAACGCCACGACTAGCAGCGTTATCTAAAATTCGGGTTAAATTTAATCACTTGCAAAACGCAATCCAATTACTTAATTAATTAATTGATGGAAACATTTTACATGTAGGTACCATTGGACTGATTAGCAGTACATAATATTTTTAGTAATTACGATGAATAGAAACATCACCAAATACAATATCGTTGGCGATGAGATCTAAAAAAAAACAAAGATGAGAATTTTCTCATAGTTTTCACTTTCAATTCTGATCATAGTTGAATGGGTTGACCGTCATTCATTTCTCTTACCTGCATGGGCGTAAATAAGACGGAATTGCAAAGCAAGCTACTTTAGTTAATCGCCATTAGAAATGTGTTTAAGTTCAATACATCTCTACGTCTATACAGACCTACTGGTTAAAACGCCTAGAAACGCGATGGGTCTGAACTCTGCCATCTATTGAGTGCCGGTCGATGTGGTGAGCGTGACCCCACAGGTCACGTGGCCGGCTTACATACACTAAAACACATGCATTGCAGTTTCGTCACTATTCCTCTGCACCTGAGTCAACATCGTATGTGACTAGTTTAAAATCGATCGAAACGCTCCGAGCTAACGTATTGTGTTGTGTGTAGGTGCTGTCGATGAGCGATGAGCTGCGGCGCGCGCTGTACTCGTCCGGCGCCTCCGTCGACATGGAGTTCTCGCCGCCGGACCTCATCGGCACCTCGGAGATATTCACCATGGAGCACAGGTATATACACAGTCTCTTGTAAAAGTCTGTCACGTTTGATTGGATGACGCACTCGTATACACAGATATAGCGATATCGCGGCGCGCGGTTTCAGGGCCGACTTGCCCGAAGCGGCCGATGATAATAACTCTCATATCCCACTTCGATAAGTAGAAAGAAAGCTTTTACCTATGTGATACATTCTACGTGTAGACGATGGGATGACATTTTTTTCTCCACACTTCACAATGGCGTGAGGTATCATTTGCATTATCAATACATTACACAACTATGTTGATTACGCCATCAGGCTACACTATTGGGGGTTGATTACGTTCGGGTCCGTAGATAACGAAACGTCACGTAATGTAGAACGGCTAAATCAATCGCCAGGTATTTTACAAGCTGCTGAAAACTACCGACGAAGTCAACAGCTATGTATCTACTTAAGGTGAATGGGCTCGTGCAATTTCCCATACAAACTCAAGAAGGGCGATATGGATCACGCGAACTATTCTAATGAAGTTTGAAAATTTTCTTAAATTGTTCAATTAATTACCCATTCGCGAACTATCAGTTTCTCTTACAAAAATTATGTTTTCCATGTAATTTTACATCGGAAAAATCGTATTATTATACACATGTGTGTGTGAGTGGCACTGAAGTTGACGGACTTGAATTAGGTGATTTTAACCTGCCATCTATCTGAATTTCGATGAACTATTTAGATGTAGACCTTGTGCAGTGAGCGAATGGTGGCATACGACAACGTTGAAGCGTCACAGAAGAAATTATAGTTTGTCAATAGCTAAAAATTATGCGACGTTGCAAGATCGGGCGTGACTAGTGAAGAATGATTTTCTGTCTCGCTCGCCACGATATTTCGACTTGCCAAGTCGTGCATGAACGATTTTGTTGATTTTGGGGCAATTTTTACTTTCCGTTCCGAAGACGTAAATCGAAACGGGTTGGTAGTCAAGATCGTGGAGGTCTAATCCACTTTGATAACCTAAGTGATAGAATTTCGCCCAGGTAATCAAAGTAGGAAAATAAGTTAATAAATAAGTAAAGTAAATATATATCTTGCGATAGTTTCTCACACGGCCATCCGACTTGTATGTATTATGGTAACCAGGCAGCTGACAACATACTTACATTAGAACGTAAATCTAAATACATACGGTCTACGTAGATAGATACCTACTATTGATAAAATAGTTAGTTAGGTACTTGGCGGTAGAACTAGAAATGGTAGATCGCCCTTGCAAGAGGTCGCTTACCACGGTGGTAGGTATGTACCTACCTAGCTAAAATAGTTTAGGGATGTGAACAAAATAATCGATTTTTATATTAATCGATCTTTTTTTATCGATTTTTAAAAAGTCGATGATTATATTACAAATCGATTATTTTTATTTAAATAATTGTTTTTTACAAATCGATTATATAAATAAAAACAATCGCTTAGTAAAAATTCAAACAATAATCTATTTGTACAAAATCGAAAAATAATCGATTTGTAAAACAAATCGAAAAATAATCGATTTGTAAAAAATCGATTATTAAGTAAAAAATAATCGAATCGTTTTTACAAATCGATTTAATCTAAAAAGATAAAAATCGATTATTTCTTAATCGATTTTTTCCCTTTCAAGTCACACCCCTATATTTGATACCCAGTGTGTTGGTACCGCATTACCGCATTATCAAATAAATATTTGGTAGGTAAAGGTATGGTAGGTAAGGTACTAACTACAACATAAGTAGCTAGCGAAGTTACTGGGCTAATGAGTGTCTTATCTACTAGGTAGGTATCTGATCTAAAGTCTCAAATATTACATAATAAGCCACCATGTTGTGGTTTGGCACGATATTTTTCTTCACCGAAACCTCATACCTATTGTTGGTATTTGAACATGTGCTGTGCAGCACGGAAGTTCAATGCGCAACCGATTGAGCTATCATCGCTTCAAATCATAAACGTCAAAGAAAAAACCGAAATCAACCGATATCTATCAATGTAATACTATACATATTGTTATCAAACGGAATAAGGTATATTTTTCAATAAAACAGTCTAAGCGGTAAAGAAGACGGAATCCAAATCCACATCCACATTTACAATAAAAATTTATTTACCTATACATATAATAAAACTGTGACTGATCGCTGTCTGTACATCCTATCCTTTCCTACTAATTAAATGCGAAAGTTTGTGTGTGTGAATGTTTGTTGCCACGTATCACCGTAACTACTGGAATGGAAATAGCTTATAGCTACTTTTTATCCCGGAAAAAGGTTCCTGCGGGATAACGGGAAGACGCGGGTGAAACCGCGGCTGAAAACTAGTGAAAGATAAATGAGAAAAGCTATTATTGGGGGTCTTTATCATCAACGCAATAGAACCCAAAACAATGATAAATGGAATTTTTGTCTGTTTGACTGTATGTCTGTTTGTCTGTGCGTTTGTGCGCGCTAATTCCAGAAACGGCTTAACCGATTAGGGTGCGGTTTTCACTAATGTATGTGTATGTGTGGTAAGTGGTAAGCTTCACTTAATATTTAGTGTTTCTTTTA
This sequence comes from Opisthograptis luteolata, assembly GCA_931315375.2. NCBI lineage: Eukaryota > Metazoa > Arthropoda > Insecta > Lepidoptera > Geometridae > Opisthograptis > Opisthograptis luteolata. The sequence continues at coordinate 9,397,643 of OV928036.1, read as the reverse complement.
CTACAATAGTTTTATAAAAAAAAAATATCGATAAACTGTAGGTCACGCGGGTGAAACTGCGGGGTGCAGCTAGTATAAACTAATCAGACTGTTCTATGAGTTTTTTGGTTACGTCATTCACGTAAAATGCATTTTTGACTAGTTGCTACGTTGCTAGGCAAGTTGTTGTTTATAGTTTTACTCTGTAAAAAAGGTTGATCAACGTTGGAAAATTATTGATGGAAATCAGCAGATACAATCGTGCACCACTACGCCAGCTGAGGCCAGCAACAGCCCTGCCACATAGTACCTTTGTATAACCGGAAAAGCCCTGCTAGCTGGCTGTCACCACAAATCTAATTTTCGGAGGATCAAGGACGTTGTTCTACAACTGCCCTTGCTGAAAGTGTATTCAAATACCTTTGAAATAAACAATATGATGACATATAATTTTCCTACGCTTATTTACTTCGTAAATGACACCATGAAATAAACGAAATTTTATTCTACTAATATTATAAATGCAAAAATTTGTGCGTGTGAATGTTTGTTACCACGTATCAACGTAACTACTAAACCAAATGAACCAATTGTGGAAACAGATTTGAAAGAAGCATGTCTCTCGAAAATTCGAGACTTCCAAAAAACAACGGAGGAAATAAAAGGAATTGAACTTCTGACCATAGGGCAACATGAAAATGATGTTTACACTACATATAAATGCGACAGGCCAGCCAGCCGATTTGGAATGGTTAGTTTTTCAAAGTCATGTTTGTTTCTTTAGTAGTGTTTAGTAGACATAAATCCGTGGTTTTCGTATGGCCAGGTTGGGATACAAATTAGAATATACTTTAATTATAGCTTTGTTGCAGATATGTAAACGAAAAGCGATAACACCATGCCACAACCACGTCAAAAGAATTTTGTATAAAAACAATGTTCTGACCAATAACATGGCATATGGCCAACACAATAAGTCTGTGGCCAGAACATAGTTCATGGAAAAAATGAAAAAAACTGTGCGACCAGCAGGACTTTATATTGACGAAGAATTGTGAATTATTGAATATTTTAAGAATGTGTAAATAAAAAGACTATTGGTGATTGACTGTTTTTTATTTTGATACTATGTACATATATAATAAATAATCCTGATTGTTTCATAATAAAGTATTACAATAGCCAATGTCTTTATTGGTAGGAGAGTAGAGAGTATAGGTAATAAAGGGTATAGGCCATCTCCATTCTAAATTTCATCCAAATCAAAGAAAATTACCAAAAATCTGAGGCAGGGATCGAACTCGGAACCTCGTTATTAGTAAAGAACTACTGAGAGGTTTGACCACTGGTCTAACCTATACAGTAAACGAAAGAACGAAATTAGCAAATGGTTTCGTGTACAACAAGACCATTTTCTATGTGTGCGTGAATAGATCGCTGCCATACACCACTACCGCCGCGATATTGTTTGGCACAAATAAAAGTGTTTTGAAAACTAAAACACATCTGAAATATTGTTGGATACATAAAACATATTACGCCATTACCGGTAAACATAATTATTATTAAAATAATATGCACCTGTTCATTCATAATAAAATAAGATGCGTTAATTAGAAACAACGCCATCTATTGACGCTGGGCTGCTAGGCGGACCGCAAGCAACCACCTTAGATGCGTTCTAATGACATACTTTATGTCTACGTGTGCGTGTGTAAGTACGTAAATTTGTGACACCAGCAGTAAGAGAAGCGTTACGAGTAATTTATTAGTTTATTTAATGAAGATTTGGTTAATTTACAATTGAGTAACGCTATAGAACGCGCGCTTTAGTGTTTGGTTCGAATAAGATTGTTATTTTCGACGTAAAAAAATAATTTAGGTAAAAAATGACATCAGCGCCATCTCTTGACAACATAGCGTGATGAGCTCTGGGATCATCCACCTTAACATGAATCTTGTTAAATTGATTTGCAATTTAAATATGTATGACAAGACAACGATATCACAAAATAACGTTGCGCATCTTTAGTATTAGAATCAATTATTATTAGTTGGGATAACGGTTAGTTATTAGGACTGGACTTTGGACCTTAGCCCTGCATCGGAATGACATGAAAGACGGGAAACTTTGTTAGTCTGTAACTTTGTACCTACTTTATTTTATCGAACACTAGTTTTTCCCCGCGGTTTCAACCGCGTGCGCTACAGTTTATCGCGATATAAAGTAGCCTATGTCCTTTCTCAGGCTCTAGACTATATCTGTACCAAATTTCATTTAAATCGGATCAGAAGTTTAGAGGTGAAAGCGTGACAGACAGAGTTACCTTCGTATTTATAATATTACTAGGTATTATATAAGCCAGCAACTGTAGTTTTTGGCTGCCGATCATTGGACTCTACACATAATGGATTCAATGAACTCGGTTACCTTAATATAACTTTAATTTCTGTTTCCAGGGAGAAGTTGTGCGGCGTACTGCCGGCGCGCGCGCAGGGCTACATGTGGCAGCTCGCGTTCAGCACCAGCCAGCACGGGTTCTCGCTCGCCTCCATGTACCGCAAGATGCAGCGCGTTGACAGCCCCGTGCTGCTCGTCATACAGGACACGGACAACAACGTGAGCACACTTATTTTTAATATATTTCTTTTATGTAGATTGGCAAACAAGCAGACGGCCCGCCTGATGGAAAGCGGTTACCGTCGCCTATGGCTATTAGCAACACCTGTGGAGTTGCCGATCCTTAAAAACTATTTTCACACCCATCTTGAAGAATTGCAGCTCGTAGCACTGCGGAAAGACTTGCGAGGGGAGCTCGTTCCACATTTTGAATTTTATTATAAGTACTTGCACTGCAATAATCACCACCTTACTGTACAGTGGCCCGTTTTGGATTAACTTTTTTTTATTGATAACTGCAAAAGAGTGGAATGGTCGGTGTTTCCTGAAAGGTATAACCACGGGGGTGTTCGATTCAAGAGTGAATAAGTGTTTATTGGGCAAGCGTGTTACACCTTCGACCACGTCGCCGCTTTCCATCAGGTGAGATCGTGGTGGTCTAACTTAGTCAGTTGTAAAAAAAAAGTTGTCAGCTGTTGCCCAATTCTACAAATGTAGTGACTGTTGTGTGCTATTACAGTTATGTTTGGTATTTAAGATGTTGAAAAAAAATGGCTATCTATAACGTAAACTCTGGCACAATATCTGCGACTTCGGTGTATCTGGCAATCGGGTGGAATCATCTATTATTTATAGCTTGTCCCTTACCATTGGCGGGAAGCTGGCCAACCGTTAGCAAAAGCTGCAGAGGATCGCGGTACTCGCACAAATCCGACAAGTTTACGGATTATTTATCCTTAGTAGCATCTAGAATGTAGTGTGCGATTTATCTACGTATTCCACAATCGGGTATTAATAAAAGGGCCGCCTCAATACGTCATTGGAAATAATCTTTCGCCTAATTTATCAAGTTTAAACAATCATCCTTTCCGTTGTAGGTGTTCGGAGCTCTGACATCTACCGCGCTGCACCCGTCGGAACACTTCTACGGCACCGGCGAGTCTCTGCTGTTCTCGTTCCAACGCGTGCCTGACGACGTGCGGCGGCAGGACGACGGCCACAAGGACAATGGCGTCAGTGGCGGGCTCGACAACAAGAACGAGAAAACTGGTGAGTCTCTTTTCATCATCATCATCATCAGCCGGAAGAAGTCCACTGCTGAACATAGGCCTCCCCTTTTTGAACGCCACCATGAACGTTTGTTAGCTATTTGCATCCATCGGCTCCCTGCGACTATTACAATGTCGTCGGTCCACCTAGTCTACCTACAGAGAGAGCCGAAGACCGGGCTCAGCGGCGTACCTTGGGAGGAAGCCTATGTCCAGTAGTGGACTGATACAGGCTGATGATGATGATGCATCTCTATAAATCCAACACGTATAGACAATTAGACACCCATCTATCCATTGAAGCGGTGCGAGATTACAGCAGGGAGCTAGGAAAAATTTGACCAATAGAATTGCTTCATTTCTCTATCACGTCATTATGAGCCAATATTATTGGCGTTATTATTTCATGCTCCCGTTATTTCATACGGTTTTAGTGGACAGGGCTTTATGAGCTTGGCAATTTGGTTTTATACAGTTGTTTACTGTGACAAATGTCTTTTAGACTTGCTTGGCGTAATGAATTGTAATTTATGTCATTGATAAAGTAGTCATAAACAGAGCCGCTCAGTTTAGTTGATAGCCCCGGATGTGAAATTAGTAATTATATTGTTACTGCTTGCATTGAACGACCTTTTCCAAGTTGAAAGATGATTGATGGTGGGATGCGTTTTGTTTCATCTAGTTAATTTAAATTTCAGACCAACAACCAATGGAGAAGACAAAGTTCAAGCACTGGGGCTGGACCGGAGACAACATGTATTTCATACGAGGCAGCACCGACAATATATCTATTGGCGCGGGAGAGTGAGTACATGTACCATTTCTATTGCGTGTTATTACATTATCGACGAAGATTAAATGAAAATAAAACCGCTAGTAGGTATTTGTTAAGTGTGGATCTCCGGTCAGATACATTATAGGGGTCAGAGTTATATGTGATTGTGTGGGCATTGTTATCATTTGTATTATCAATAGATAGTTATTATATTAACACTTGTTCTCAGTCTCACCTGATGGAGTATGCTTGCCTGGAAAATATCTAATCAAGGCTCCTAAATGATACTTAACGGGAAACAAAGACGACTGGCAGATTTTCCTTTCCTCATTACAAAAGTAGGAGAAGCGTTTTGTGCGTATTGAGGGAATAATAATAATAATAATGCCCGCACAATCACATACATAGGCTCTGACCCCTAATTAGGTTTCCCTGTATCTAGGGTATCAGAAACTACGAGGATCGGGGATCCATAACACCCAGACACAGAACAAATACTTGCGCTTTTTTTTTCAATGCACAAATATTTGTCGTGTAGCGGGAATCGAACCCGCGACCTCACGCTTCACAGTCGGCTATCCGCCCATTGCGCCATATCGGTCGTCAAATGTCAACTATGCACGGGTGTCGTGTACATTTTATTACCCGAAGGTGGAAAGGGGGTGATCCACGTGTTTGCAAGCCCGCGTGAGGCTAACAGGTGACCGTTTGATTCCAGCGGTAAATTCGGGCTGTGGCTGGACGGCGACCTGTACCTGGGGCGCACGCAGCGCTGCACCACGTACGGCAACGAGCCGCTGACGACCCGCGAGGACTTCGTCGTCAAGATCATGGAGTGCTGGACGTTCATCTGAGCGCGCCGCGCCGCGAGACGCACAGCTCCCTGCCGGAGGCCACGCTCTACCACTCTACTCTCAAACAAAAACTAAGCTTTAGATTTATCTTATGAAATTTGCTACGAAGATTTGACACTTTTACAAGTCAACATTTTCGACTTTAGTACCGATGAGTCTGAAAATTTTGTACTTTACGGCTCGATGCGGTGCGACGCACGGCGCCGCTCGCCCGCGACCGGGACGAGGCGAAACGTTCGCGCGCATCTCTAGTCAAACGTACTGAATTCCGACCAATGTTTCATCTTCTCCGAATTTAGGGGCGTGTCCCGGAGGCGGGCGCCCGCGCCTGCGCCGCCGGGCTCGCGCCGCGCTACCGCGGCCTCCGCTGAGCAAGTGCATTAATCCTAGTCAATTGTCGTTCGTATGTAAGCGAAGTAGAGACGGCGAGCTCGCGCACCTCCGGCCCGACGCCGCCTAGCGCGGCCGCCGCGACCTGAACGCTCCGATCATGGTTACGTGTCAATTCATACAATTAATATTGTTCATTGTTGTTAAGGAAATTAAAAACATATTTGTATCGATAATGAAATCACTATATGTATAATGTTATGTAGAAGTTTATATGTAACGAACGTTATGTTTAGACGCCGTCATCACGGCGTGTCCAGTAAGGAGCATGTCTATCCGAAGGTAGTCCGCCGACAGAGGCTGACCGATGATACTTGTGTAGACTTGTAATTGCCGAGCTCGAAGGCTTCGACGTTATACTCATCTGAAAACACCCGCTGGGGTCGGTGACTTTATCAGTATAATAAAATGTAATGATACTTATTATTTATGTTTTGTGAAGTAGATTTTGTATGTTATGTTGTCGTGTCTGAATGTATTGAGTCATAATATTTAAGTTAGTGAGCATAACTTATGTTACACTTTCACTGTGATTTGATTAATATGGTTGCATTTTGTTATTACATTAATGTGATATCACAAAATAATCGTAGCTACAGAGTTCGACGACTATTCGTTGCATCCCTGAATCCTATAAAATATTATCATAGCGTACAGAGTAAATTATATGTGACAGAATACGAAATATCAATGTTTATTCAATAAAATGTTTTTGTGATGTGATGCTTCAGTGCAGATTTGTAGCTGGTAAATATTATTAATAAAAAATAGTAAATGTTTAATAGTTATCTTAGAGAGCTTGATGAATGTAATCATCATTGTGCTTAGTAAATGGTAGCATGGTGTTACTCGGATATCTCTGCTCTTCTATTTATTTGTCAGCTGATCACTGTGACCTTCGCGTCTCCGCTCTCCGCCACAGTTGCAGATGTTGTGACATAATTAATTTTCATATGCTGTACATATTTATATATTACGAGATTAGAAAAAAATATATTATTACATACATATTGTTATGAGCTCACGCAAAACGCTTACAATTAAATAGAAAATGATTGACCGACTACTCAAAGGCCCTAAAATTTATGAGCATAAATAAAATTTTAGCATAATTATGTCTGTAATTGATTGAGGTCATTTTGTTATGTTGTTAGTTTGTGTACATCAAGGAAATAGATTATAAAATATCGGCATAATTATTGTTATATAGTAATTGATTAGTCTTGTTGAGTAGCAGTGAGAATTGGTAAAATATACTACTTATTTATTATGTTATGGTTTCGATCTTACGATTGCTGTAGCTGCATTATTTTATTGGTGATTTATTATGTAATTCTAAGTTGTTATAATGTAAATCAAGCCATAATAATTGAGAATATATTCTTTTGAGAAAGAAAGCATTTATTTCATTTATTCACCCTTATAAATTAGTAAGTTCGATGACGGTATCCTTGTCTTCTATCATTTTCATATGCATTATCATATCCTGACCTTCTGTCATTACCTCTTCTGTCATAGGGATGGTGGCGCCTGTTGAATCGGTGATCATTTCTGCGTCCTGAGTGTTGTGGTACCCACCAAGACTCTATAATGGGTGGTGTAGGTGGTTCTTTATTGTGAACCTTCATAAACTCCTCATCTTTTTCAGTGTAGCGATCTTTGAATTCTTCCTCACATAGAGATAAAAATTCCTTATCGTCTGATGGTACTGATTCCACAGTTGTCATGGTTAGTAGACTGATTGGCTGCTAGGATCAACAACGAGGGAATTTATAACTAAAAATAAAAGAAAAATAATTAAAGATGTGATGTAATGGCACATAGAATGGCTGGGGTCAACAGGTAGGCATGCCACACATTTGTGTCTAAACATATTACGTTATGGATGGTGCCGCCTTTCCTTGGATAGTCACTGGTTTTGATTAGGTTTTGCATTCTCTAAAACTAAACTAAGTTTTATAGGTTAAAAAGTAATGCTGTTGTTTTTTTACTTCAGTGGTTAGAAAAAGACAGCTATACTATTATACTTATCAAACTTAGTTTAGTTTTAGAGAATGCAAAACCGATACCATACAATAAGTCTGTCACAAAAAACATCCCCAAAATGTACCTAAATATTTATAACTAGCGTGGAATATTATAGACCTTTAATCTACTTATTCCATTAGGAATTTTATGTATTAGATAAATTAATTCCTGTAGGTTGAAACTGGCAGGCTAATACTGTAATCTAAATTACAGTAAAGACTTCCTATTACACTAAAAAGTAATTATAGGTAGTCAATCAAATTTAATTTACTGATTAAATTGTAAATTAAATTAAATTTTTCCTTATCTTTCATTATAGGTGTGATTTAATAGGTATCAGAAGCACCTGCACCTGCCTGCTGGGGTTTCATATCAAAATTAATTCAAGGTTACATTAATTAACACCACAGAAGCAAGATAACACATTGATAGGATCATATCAGGACAGCCGTAGCATTGAAATCAAACAGACAAATACAAACCAGGACCCACACAAACCAACCACCTAAGTAAAACATATTTACATGACTCCCCAATCAGGGTTGATAAGATGAGGCCGAAAAAGGCTTCAGGTTGATTAACAAAATTGTAATTGACCGGCTCAAATATCCAGCCAATGAGTGCTCCACAGTCAGGGCAAACACAAGGCTTCCAATGATAACCAGGGAACCAAGAATCTGCCTCTTCCCACTGCAAATCATATTATTTTAATACCCTTTCTTCAATTATTCATATATGTTGACAATATGTTTATCTTTTTAATTACCTCCAAGATGCCTACACAATTCGATTGGCTAGTAGTTATCATAGGATATGGAAGGAAAAAGTCACTCATCAACACCTGAATTAAAACTTCATCTTTGCTGAATATTGAGTCGTGGTAGGAATATTGAGACGACGGACTGATCTTTGAAATTATGCTGTTTGAAAATGTGATCTCATTTCCGCAGCCTCGGCACAAAATATTCTCTGAAATTAGGAAAACTTGTGAGTTTTATAATTTTTTTTATACAGAATGGGATTGTCCTTGACTCCTATCTTTATGACGTCAAAAGCCTCAGCAATACTGCTGCAATATTCACTAATATTGACTCCTAGTATTAGTAGATTTTTTATGAGAATTATGTGGGAACCCCATCAAAAGTCTTTGAGACATCAAGGGAAACCTCAGCTACCCCTTACAGTTACAGGTTTGGTTTCGGTGAAGTCCGTATTGTCTGTGACCTAGATCATTTACTGTAAAATATCAGCTGATTCATTCTTGGCTGCAAGAATTTTGTATGTAATGTGATTGGTAAAATTACAAACCATGAAACGAATGTACACTTTTGGTGTTGTTCTTGCTTAAGAAATCAATTTCTTGTAACGAAGTCGTTAATTGAACTAATACAAGTAAACTGAACATACAAATCATCACAATAGAAATTATTTACAAATTACAATACAACATACAGTTGACTGATTCACGGCAGGTAATCACAGAACATCGTTTATGCTCTTAGAAGTGACCTGCGCCAGATGAGATTGGTGAACATGAACACTTTGAACAGGCTTCATTCATTCAATTTCATTCAGTAATTCATTATTTATAATCTATCAGACGAAGTTTTGTTTGTGTTTTTTTACTTTTTGTGAAATAACGCCCGCCATATTTTCCCGGTCCCGCACAGTTTCGTCAATTTCTCTTTTTCACTTTGATTGCTTGCGAAAGTTGCGAAGCGATTAACGAAGAAACAAAAACTAGGTACTTGAAATTAAAACCGTTGCTCTTTAGAATTACATTAAATTTTATCTTACGTATCATTTCTATAATGACAAGGATCACAAGGTTAAAAACCTGTATCATCAATCAACAACTAACTGCTAACAGACAAAAACGTAAGTAGAGCTAAGCCTGTGCCGACTTAAATTACATGAAATAGCATCTTGTTAGGTTACAGAATAATTTATTACATTTAGGTTATGTTTGTTTTAGATTATTAATGTCTTCTCGCAGTCTCGCTCGCGCTGCATTGCTGATTGTAGCTGAACAATCAACTCGTGCTTTTTTGGCTCTCGAGACCAGAGGACAATTTAGTTGGACTTGGTACAGCCACATAGTCAATATATAGCTGATGTAAATGCTCCAACAATAATTATGTGGCCATCAATTCGAGGAAAAATATCTTAGGAAGAGGAGAAGACTGCTTGTGAGTCACCCAACCCTATTTGGACCAAAAGAAATTGAAACCAGGACTCTTGAGTAAGTAATACCTATCATTTATAGAAATAGAAAAATAAAAACAGAGATTTTGTATTGAACATAGATATAGAGCCTAACATGAATGTCAATGTGGCCAATATGTATCCAGCTGGTATCGGGTTTGGTATTTTTTTAATTTTTTTGTACTGCAGCATATTTTACCCACCATATTCACAAAATCTTGAAATGCCTGGTCCCAGTTACTACACCCAACCCGATAGTCAATTATATTATTATGTATTAGTTATATTCGGTTTATAACGATGAATCAATGTATAATTCTATGTAGCTTGTTTAATATAGGTACATGCCCATACTGTGTATAATAATATAATTTCTTAGGATTTGCACTGTATATCAGATTGTTCAATATTGTATAGTACCTAATTTGATTGATGTATAGCTGTTGTAAGTACAAATTTGTATGATGGCATGTGCCTATTCTATGTGTCATTTTCTTGGATTTGTATTACATATATTTATCAGACAGTTAATTAAATCTTGTATGGTACATACCTAATCTTAATTTGATTGATGTATAATTAATAAGTAGCTTATTTAATATAGGTACATGGCCATTCTGTGTATAATTTCTTTAGATTTGTATTATAATCAAATTGTTAATTCAATTTTGTATAGTACCTAATATTAATTTGATTGCTGTAATATTTGTAAGTAGCTAGTTCAAGAAAGGCACTTGCCCATTATAATTTCTTGGATTTGGATTATATATATCAAACAATTAAAATTTTGTATAAACCCCCAACTTAATTTGATTTGATTGAAGAAATTGTAAAGTTCCGAATCGAAGTGGTAGTATTATTTATCTGAATATAAATTTAAATATTAAAACTGAGTTTCATTATTTAAAAACCTTAAGCTATTGAAAACATAAAATAGGAAATGGAATGGGTTATCGATAGTGGGTTGGGTTTAAATGTCCCATCACTAGAGATCGATATCGATATTTGCCGCCTGACGTTTCAAGCACTATCGTCACAGAATACTCCATAGTAACCTTCATCTGGCGCAGGTCATTTCGTTCACTTCTCTAACGATTGTGTCGTTCTATGGGTGATTTCCATCTATACGTAGTATATAGTCTACTTAATAGTATATAGTCTACTTAATCTATGGACTGATTGCTTGCAGAAGAACACTGACACTGAAGTGACTCACTTCAAGACACTTCAAGTGACTGACAGACTGACAGCTGACAGGACAGAATACTCTATGCAAAACTTTACTAAAACATGAAACAGGCCACAGAGAAAATAATATGCCACAGAAGCCGTAAACTACGAATTCAAGTCAATATCTAAGAGGCCTTTGACCGGGTTCCCACATCCATCTCTTATAAAATCTATATAATAAGAATAAGAGTAAATATTAGTGAATATTGCAGCAGTATTGCTGAGGCTTTTGACGTGTTATAGATAGTTGGTCAAGGACAATCCCATTCCGTATAGTTTTTTTTATGTCACAAGTTTTCCTAATATTTATTGAATGTTCCTAATTTCAGAGTATATTGTGTATGTTGTTGTCATTATCACAGTCACGGTCAGCTTGCTGTCTGTGTCAACATAATACCTATCAAGTTAAGTCAACTGTGGACTTTTTTGGCGGCAATTGAGTTGTCAACGTGAAAATTTTGTTTTTATTTCCAAAACTTGTGTTTCTTCGAGTGATAATGTGTAATATTGGTGGATTATTAACCTTTATGTGTTCGTTAATGTGTACGAGTGTGGGAAATTGAAATAAAGTTGTGAAAGTGACTTTTGAAGTTGCTCCAAAAAAGTCCGTGTAAAGTTTAAGTAAAGCACCACTACTTTACCTAAACACTATCCTCATCCCATCATCTCATCATCATCATCACCATCATCATTTAAACTTGATTCAACTCTCTGAGTTTGAAATCTTTTATACTTGACACTGGCAAATACACTAATCGTGTGACGCCATAACAAAACAACAAAACAAAAAAAAAAAAAGTCAACTGTCACTGTCAGGGAAAACTCCAGTATGTTTTCATGTTTTGGTTTGGAAAACTAAATTCGTGAAAGCTAAAAGAAGTAGAAAATTCAACACATTGTAAATAACCAGCAAGATTTCAGAATGAGTGAGAACGTTAACATTGATTTATCTGGAGAGATAAATGCCACAACTGAAAAGAAAGGATTTCAAAAGTATGTGAACCCTGAATTGTAAGTTAACAGTTTTACGCTACGTGATTTCATTGCTACGTGGTGTTTGCCATGCTATGTTTATGTTCTCATCTGCGATCAATGTCATATTGGTCTACAATATGTACGACTACTGAGTGATAATTTGATTCATATAAATTAGGAATTTATATTTTTACAAACCTAAAACAACAGCGGCAGCATAATGAAAGCGATGCATAGACGTCGTGTGAACTAGAAGTACCTAAATTGTTATCAACGGATTTCCTAGCGTACCGACTGATTGTGACAAACTGGTTGAAAGAAATCATGAGAGCGAACGGCTTTGTAATCTCCACACAACATCAGTTAAAATATGTATTATAGCATCATCAGCCTTTTTCCTGAAAGAGGATGAGCAATGTAGGAAATAAAAGCTTTACTATCCTGCACATAATGATGAATTAGTAGACATAGACATTATAATATTTGTTCTAAAAGGTTGATGCAGACAATCCGCAGTGGTGCAGTGCCTGCATTGTTAATGAGTACACTCTCAACTCAGCGACCATGGACTCAGTTTGTTGCCACAGATAATTTTAAGGTAATTTTCACATCATACAGTTACTATTGAAAAAGAAAGAACGCTAAGCATTCTAAGAGATTTCAGCCCAGTTAAGAGTCTGGAGTTCTCATAGGTTCGCACCCACCACATCGATCTAGCGAAATCTAGGTCGTCTGACCAGCCTATGGCCACTCGGCTTCTGTTCTAATAATTTATTTTATTTACATAATTGCATTAGTCACAGGCACATTGTAAATGTGGTGATAATAATATTCAAGATATCATTTACTTTGTATAATTTTAAACTTTATTTTTGTGACAGGCCCCAGCATCGTTGCCAAGACTCTCAAGAAGATTCTACCGCAATGTGGAGCACTTTCAGGCCAATTACTTGATAGTATTCTTAGGCTTATTTGCATATTGTCTGTAAGTATCATAGGTAAATCCATACAATATCTTAGATGCATGAGCAACTCTGTCTATTTGTTTGTGACATTCTCACTCCAAAACCCCGAAACAGGTCTTGATGAAATTTGGTATAGAGATAGTTTGAACCCTGGGAAAGGACATAGAATACTTTTTACTGTGATGACTCAAGTCCAAAGTGAAACCAGAGGGCACATCTAGTAGCAAATGAAATAATTATGTAGTAATTCTTTAAACACATTCTTTTAAAAGTTTTACATTCAGCCAGCAGTGGATTGATGATCCCTTAACATCAGGTGACTTGTGGTCAAACGCTACCCTGTAAATAGTAAAAAAAAAAAAAAAATGATGATCATTGTTTTTTTTTTATTTTTATATAGCTGAGAATTATGAAACTAATTGAGTGCAGCTATAGTACAATCTTGCTAATCAGATAACAATACTTTCAACTCAGAAGCTCACTCAGAGATTAAACAAAATCGAATTGTATGGCAAGCATACCTGTTTTATTGCCAGAAGACACCAATATAGTAAAGTGCTTATTAACTGAGATTGTATTATGTATTTATTCATTTTTCATGCAAATCCAGGATGACATAGAAATTGCTGTATAACATTTGGACTAGCAGATTCACACTTGTTTTTTTTCAGCATTACAACACCACTTCTGCTGATTGCAATGATTGCAAGCTTCTTTGGATATAGGAAATTAACATCTGGACCAAATACTTGGAAGGTATGTTGTGTACAGATTTTTCTTATATTTTAGCTGTTATTAAAAGTTGTTAATCTAGTTTAAATGTTAAAATGTTCAAATAAATGTTAAAAATGTTGTTAAAAATGTTAAAATGTTTAAATGTTTCTATCTATCTATTCTCCCTATTTCCCCTATTCTAACCATTTTCGGTAAACAGCCAAAACAGTCATGCTCACGAAAGTGACTTTGCTTGCAGCGGCGTCATGTGTCGGGTCGCCCTCTTCCCTCTCATATGGTCGAGGAGAGCGATGGCTGGCACATGCGTCAACTCGTGAACGGGTGCTGCTTGTGGGGTCTGGTCTGCTTTGGTTGTGATCCCGCAACTCGTTAATATTCATGTTCCCATATCCCAATGTGTACAACCAAACAAGAGAAATCTTATTATTAGTAAAGCTAAATAAAAAATATCGGACTATTAGATGACAAAAAAAAAAGCTTGGGATTTTAGTGAACTTGCTCCAATTCAATCAATTAGTAATAAGAATAAAATTGTCAATGTGATCGCGCCAAAAAAATTACCTGCCGGGCGTTTCTTGCCTGTTCTTTTGCCGGCGTAAGGAGGTTGGAACAGGCGTAGCTAGTTTTAAGTTGACGTTTTAAAGTGATCACAATGTATCCTATTGAATAAACATATTTTTGATTTTGATTTTTTTGATTTTCAGCCCAGGGTAAGTTACAGATTGGCACAGTTCGATGTTACTATGACAGTTTTCAGTATTCTTAATTTCAGTTATAATCGTAATCCTTGTTAATTTGGTTTGGGTGTCTTGTCTATAATCATCTTAAAATAGGTGGCTAGAATTTTCTTCTAGTTCAGCTAGAAATTTCTTACTTCCATCTATTCTGAATATTCTTAGATTGGTGGTTGGGAGTTGACCAAGACGCAGCAGTATGCGGTGGCTGCTTCTGGATCGATGGCGTTGTGCTGGCTGGCCGGTGCAGGTGCTGTACTCTTCTGGGTTTTAGGTAAGTTATACTGTTTCAATGTATTTTGTGATTTATCGGACTATATGGGGAGAACTGTCCTGTAAGATGCGTCTATACAATAATATAGCATCACATTAATATTATAAATGCGAAAGTTTGTGAGTGTATGTTTGGTACTCCTTCAGGCTCAAACGGCTGAACGGATTTCAATATAGATAGCTTATGTCTTGGATTAATATGTAGGCTGATTTTTATCCCAATAAAAGGTTCTAACGGGTAATGGGACAACCGCGGGGCGCATCTAGTAATTATACATGTTGCCCCTAGCTACGTTGGCTCATGAAAATTCGTCAATAATAATTAATCTTTTGGTATTGATACTTGTTGCATTTTCTCTACACAGTTTTCCCGTCGCAAGAATATTTCTGGGATAAAAAGTAGCTGTCTGTTATAGTTGCCTAAATGTTAATCTGTACATTTCAGGTGCAACAGTGACAGTAGTTGCACTACACGCAAGCTTCTTCGACGCGGAGGCGCTGCCGCCAGCCGACATCCCTGAGCAGTTCGCCATGATCGAGCAGGTGTGACATGAGCTGCCGATCTACCTTCCCCCTTATGCTTTGGCGCCCGAAGAGTTGCTTGATATGCAGTTGAATTATAGGGTGCCATTGACACATTGGTAAATCTTCTATTGACCATGCATACTCTGAATTAATTATATGACCTAATCAAGCTTTGATCATCATCATAATTTTATAGAGAAATTGAATTTAAAATTAATTAAATTTGAAGCTAGTGAGTGCATATTGCTTTGTTAATGTTTTAAATTATGTATTTATAAGTAAATGTACTAAATCAATGGTAGGTAAATAATATATTTTTAGATAATAATCACCATTTCAACAAGGGTTGAATCATTTTACTCATTAGGATTATATTCTATGTGAATCTAGAAATTTGTTGGTCAGTTATATTTAGTCAAGTTTTTTAGGTTTAAAATAATGATGTGAAGAAAATGTGTGTATAGTAATTTTTAAAATAAAGTATTTAATTAGCAATGGAGGATCTGTATTGCACTTTTTACTGATGCAATTGAATACTTTGTGTATTGTAGACAAATTAACACCTAATTTTAACTTTAGTATGCTACATTAAATGAAATGTGTACTTATTTAGCTGTAACAAGCTTATATTATTAGATGTTTATCTCTGATATTTAAAAATTGTTTTATTTTACCGAATGGTGAGATCTGGGTGGAATATAGATTAAAATAAGTAAATCTTGCTAAACAAATATCATTTTGTTTAATTCATTTATAGCTTAAAAAACAATAGAAAATAAAAGCAACTTTTTATAAAATACATAACTAAAGTCAAACAAACTTGACTACACTATAATGTTAAAATCATAACTCATTATTATTATTTGTTATATATTCTAATATGGATAACATAATATATGCAAGTTATCATAAGTATTTGTCGAATGAAAAATAAGTGCCAGTATGTCAGTCAGTTCTCACTCCCAGGGGTTTACTAAAATTCCACTAACTTTATAACATAAATAAATACTTAGATATTATTTTAATAGACAAAACTCGCACTATAGTGACTTCAAATAAACAAGTAATATTTTTGAAATAATTAGCTTTACTTATTATTTTTTCTCATATAATAATAGACATAACATTGCATTTGTCAATCAAAACTGAATTACTTAAATAAATCAATTGATCAAGAACTATTTTTTCTCACTGAATAGGAATTGTCCGAGTAATTAAAGTTTTACAAGAGTATCTCTACCATGCACTATGACTGCTTTTTGCACTACATTTTCAGTTTCCAGGCAAAAGATATCAATAAAAAGCCCTTATCAAAAGGCCAAGGACATAAATCTAATAAGCAGTGTAACCTGTAAGCTTTCAGGTTTCCACCATATATAAATTACTTGTAATCAAGTAAATATGTAATTTGTGATAATTGTGTATTTTTATAAAATATCTATATAAAATATATTTGTCTTACTTTAAATTGCACTAATTTTATAATATTTATGTCTGTGACAAAGATAACACTCTGTTCTGAACAACATTTGTATAAAATTTAAAATATAGGAACTTTGAACATCAAATTTTTAGTCAATATTATTCCGCAGAACATCCCCTGGAAGACAAAAGTATAAGAAAATCTATATAAAATATGAATTCATACATTAAATGTTAAAATAATAGATCACAACATTACACCATTGTTAATTCTAGTCAGTTCCATGTCAGCAACAAGTAAGATCTCATCCCACTTCTGCGATGGAGTGTGAGGTGGGGTAGTGATGCTGAGCTTCAGTTCTTTGGAAGTGGTGGGAGTTGTAAACTCCAATTTCCGTTTGGACTTCCCCGCATATACGTGACATACTGTAGCTCTCTGATTGTCTAACATAGACAATGGTGTAATAGGAGATGGTGTGGCTACCATCTTATCAGCCTTTTTAGGTTTGTATGGTCCTACATATTTAAATACTGGTTTCTTTAAAATAAGGTTACCAGACACCTTTTCTATGAGACCAATAGAAATAAATACATTGGCAATGTCGTACAGCCGCCTCACTTTGGATTTGTGCTGGCGCTCCTGTTGCTCAGGAGAGAGGGTTGCCCTGTTCTTGCTAGATGTGTCTATGAGCACCCGTACAGCCATCTCGAGGTTTATTAGAGTATTCTGAAAGAAGAAAGAATATAAATAATTCAATATTAATAACAAACAAGCAAACAGACAGCAAAATGTTTATTAATGCATCTTAGGTCTGAATAATGTTAAATTCTTAGTAAAAAATTTCTGACCCTTTTTTATGATTAGAGCTAGTAAATGCTTTGAAGATATGGTAATGTTCCATCTCCTATCCTACTTATATTGTAAACGTGAAAGTTTGGATGTGGATGGCTGTATGGATAGATGGATGGATGATTGTTACTCTTTCACACAAAAACTACTGAACAGATCTGAATGAAATTTGGAATGGAGATAGCTTATACCTTGGATATACGCTACTTTTATCCCAGAAAAAGGTTCCTACGGGATAACGGGAAGATGTGGGTGATCCCACGGGGTGTAACTGTTAGTATATAAAATCTAGGCTAATGAGTAACTGAATCTATTGTGTAATCGTCTAGCGTCATATATGAAACTTACAGGTGGTTCAACCAAAAAGAGCATCAGGAATCTTTGTGCCAACACTCCTAACGTCTTATGTTTTGGTGTTGGTGGTTTAGGAGCCCTTCCTCGTAAGACGTCTGATAGCCTTAAGGTCTCTCCTTGCTTCTTTAACATCTTCAAAAAAGCGTTTAACCGAGCTCCTCCATGCCAAAGATATGTGTTTTTCCTCTTGTGCACAGCACACTGCATGGCTTCGAGTATGTTGATTATATCATACATCCTTCGCTTCTCGACGCCTAGCCGGGCTGCAGTGCTGTCCAGCTGAATCTCCACGGTTCCATTTCCATAAAGCGGATAGAGATTGAGAAATCTACAACATACATAGTTATGTCAGAACTAAAATTACACCAATAACATCAATTAACCTCAAAAAATATTGTAAATATGAAGAGTTACCTATCACATAGAATCTGAAGAGATTTCTCCTTGCGCTGCACCGCGCTCGGCGGCGGCGTGGGGTACTGCAGCGCGACATTAGTCAGGAGCTTAAGGTTAGCGGTCGGCGACACATAGCTAGACGAGTTTGTGACTTCGGTAAGCACACAACGCTTCGGAGTACAAGTGATGTTGTCATCTTCATACATCGTGAGATAACATTATGCAAAAATCATTTAGCACAAAATATTCGCGTACTTTTTGACACTTCACTGATCTAGATGGTCGCCTATTTGCCACAAATAAATAAGAAAGATGAAATAAGAATACACTGTAATACATAAAAGTATTATTTCACACGAGAATACACACAGTATTTCAGTATTCTAGCAGTGATTTTAGTTTTTTGACCGAAATAACCTCATGGTAAACAATTTTGACAGATAAATTTGCGCGCGAGGGCTCGAATTGGCTCGAATCGAAAGAAACATTAACATTATGCAACCACTCAGAAAATCGATAAAAAATCGACTAAAATACGTGTTGTACCAAATTAACCATTTCCGTTTCCGTTTTCATTAAGTCTATGGGTGGTCACTGGAAGTAATGTGATCTTTGACTCTAGCGATACAAAAACAAATACAAAACAAAACAAATCTAAATAAAATAATATATTAAATTATTAGCCAGATAATAACAATGTTTATGATAACAATATTTTGCATTGGGCGGACGTTGGACAGTTTTCGTCTCTATGGTAGGAAGATGTATCATCCCTATGCATTCTGTGGAAGGAAGTATTTTTTTTATTCTCCATTTTCTATCATGGCCAAAGAGAATTTATCTAATCATGGCTGTCCTAAAGCTTGATTGCTTTTCTTGCAAAAGTGAGCTTGGTTTTCTTTGAAGTAAAGCAAATATCGCTGTATCTCCTTTTATTTACGTTTCGCCGCGCTTGAATCTCGAGAAGTGCGGTAATTTGTAGAAAGTGTACAATTTTTGTTAGATTACAGCTATGCTACTGATGTAGTGATTTGATTCACAAAAAAGATGAACGACGGGGACTGGATTTGCGTCGATCCTAACTGCGGAAATATCAATTTCGCACGGCGGAGTGCATGTTATCGTTGTAATAAGGAAAGACCTGACGATAAGCCTTCAAAGAAGAAACTTGGTACGGAAATCGGAAAGTCTGCTGCCGAAAAATCGCGAGGTCTTTTCAACGCGGACGACTGGCAGTGCAACAAATGTGCGAATGTGAACTGGGCTCGGCGGCAGACTTGCAATGTTTGCAATGCACCTAAGTTTGGTGAAGTATGTATTGGCTTGATTTGCTTAGATTATTGCATGTTTTGTTTGTTGCTTTCTGTATACCGAAAGTACGCTTTTTGTCATAGGTGGAAGCGCGCACCGGCTACGGCGGCGGGTATAATGAGCGCGGCGTCGTGGAGTACCGCCGCAGGGAACCTTCTTCTGACGACGAATATGATGAATTCGGAAGGAAGAAACGCAAGCGCAGATCAGAAGAAAAAAGGGAGTCACAAGAAAAAAGAGAGACACATGAAAAAGTAAGAACTATTTCCAATTTTCCTTTTTTTGATCCTTTGTTTCACATAATAAAACAATTTATATCTATTGTTATCTAAAAAGACTGGACATACTTTTTCAGAGTAAGCTAACACTGTCATTTTTTATTTTCAAATTCTCTAACACCCAACCTTCAATTAAAACATTTCTTTCTAACTATATATTCAGGGAATAATGGATTTGAAGCTAAGAAGAGTTGATTCTATCTAGCACATCATTGTGTGATATCTAAAGTGGAGATTATTTTTCCTGCCTTCAGGTTGGCATCACTGAAGGAGCGGTATTCAAAAAATTGCCACCAACAAAGCCGCAAAAGAAAATGAATGTGGAAATGGTTATGCCAGCTTCTACTCGGAATAAAATAATGAAAGAAAAAAAAGAACCATTTAAAACTAACGGTAGCCTAAGCGATGGATCTGTGTGTGATATTCCTCCATACTCTCTACCTGCATTTAGGAAAAATGAAACACAAAGTCGGCCCAGTAACAAACAGAATCTCTTGATTCCCATTAAAGGCAATGGGTATTCTGAGCGCAAAAGACATGTAAGCACTGGTGAGAGAGAGCACACGGCATCCTCTGGCTATGAAACAGCACCTAAGAGGGCTAAATATGTAAGTTCCGAATCTCCGGTCTTCCAGACCTATAATAATCCAGTGATGGAAAATATGGTGACCTCTACCAATGATGTTGCTTACAAGTTCAATGGGTCAACACCAGCAAAAAGTAATGAAGTCACCTACACAATAGAAGAAAAGGTCAAAGCTGCAGCATTTGCTATTGCATACAATAACTGCAAAATCAGTACAGAAAGATTTGAATTGGTTTTCGACAAACCAGCTCCTGATTACAAGACAATATTTTCTTGGAGGCAGTGCCTCCTGACCTCTGGTTGCTTGATTGAAACTCATTTGGATGCTAGCAAAAGTCCTTCTGAAAAAGTTATGCAAAGTACCAATGCAAGTCATGTTAATATTGCCACCGAAAATAACAAAACTTGTAGTGAAAAAAGCGTTGTTAAAAGGCTTCCAAACCCAGAGGAAATACCAATTGAATCAGACAGTGATGATGATTGTGCTATTATTATTACCGATGCACAAGAGGCAGTTTTATCACCTGCCCTAAGAAGTGTCAGTGCTGAGACGCTATTACTCTCTGGAGTAGAGCGGGATACACAAGCAGCAGGTAGCTCAGGTGCTCAAAGTGCAGCAGAGGGAAGAGGCTCTGGTGCGAGGAGTCACTCTGCATCAACTCATCACAGATCCAGCTCCAGCTCATCTAGCAGTCAAAGATCTAAATCTACTAACTCAGACTCTGAAGATTTAAAATCGAGAACAGTTGTGACAATGAAACCTCCAGCTGTGCCAGCCAGACCATCAACGCCTGATACAGACTCAGAGTCGGTTTCTTACAATAGTGATGAAGACAATTTCTTGTCTCGAAAATTTCCGGAAGGAAGGAAAGTGCGCCGCAAACTAAAAAAACGGGCCGTCGCTACAGTGCCCGAAAAGCCTGCGAATTATGGGCGCAACGAAGAAGTGTTCAAGGGCTACAGTACCGCCAGAACCACTGAGAAACCTCCATTGGTCACTGGAAACATCTATACGCCTAATTTGCGTAATATGAATGTAAAAACTCAAAACATGTTAGCAGATATAGATGGGTGTTCTGCCGAATATGTACCAACGAGGTATGGAGCAACAGCCAAGAAGAATTATCAGCAGTTTAGGGACAATGTTAGAAAGAAGGGATATTGGGCTAAAGGTAATGGGACAACTTTAAGTACCAAATGCAATAAGTCTATTGATGCTAGTCCAAGCCATAATGATCCAAAAAAGTCCTCGGTGGAAGCAACCAGAGGTTTATTCTCTAACACATATAACTATCCCTTGCCACAGAAAACAGTACAAAGAAATGTTGATGATGTAACTAAAGATAAAGACAGCATGACCAATGCAAAGACACATCATTCACCATTTGATAAGCCTTTACAACCAGTGCTGCATGGCAAAAAAGTCAATCCACCAGTTGCAAATGATGTGAACTTGCCTCATGGAAATTCAATGAAACCACCAAGTCTAAAAGAACCTTTATACCAGTCTCATGGTCATCAAATGAAACCACCATGTCCAAAAGATACCATAATTAAGCCCCAAACAAATTCGCCAAGTCCTAAAAAACTGGTTTTCAAGGCGCGTAGTTACCAAGTAACACCACCAATTCCAAAAGAACCAATGTACTTGCCACATGCTAGTTCAGTAAAGCCACCAATTCCAAAAGACCACATATTCCTGCATCATGCTAATCCAGTAGCGCCGCCACTTCCAAACGATCACATGGTTCTACAGCATAGTAAACCAGTAGCGCCACCACTTCCTAAAGACCCTGTGTTTCTACAGCATAATAATCCTATAGCACCACCACTTCCTAAAGACCCTGTTTTGCCACAACTTAATAATCCAGTAGCACTACCACTTCCCAAAGACGCTGTTTTGCCACAACTTAATAATCCAGTAGCACCGCCACTTCCTAAAGATTCTGTTTTGCCACAACATAATAATCCAGTAGCACCACCACTTCCTAAAGACTCCGTGCCCCTACAGCATAATAATCCTGTAGTACCACCACTTCCTAAAGACACCCTGTACCAGCCTCATAATAATAAAAAAGGACCACCAAGTCCAGAGGGCTCCGTTTTCCTGCAAGGCGGCTATAAAAAAAAGCCATCAGAAAATACTGCTAGCATATTTGCAGTGGTGCAGTCAGACTTTACAAACAAAAATAGAAGTATCACGGATATATTTGATGGAAATCAAAGTCATAACAGTCCCGAGAGAAATAGTAACTCGCAAAAATACCATAGCGTTAGAAAATCATATGAAACTGAATGGGACGAAGATGACGACGCCTTGTATGGAAGCACAGAATCCCAAAAAAATACTGAGTCTAACAAGGGAGCTCCATCTCCGCCTAGTACAGGAACTGTTAGATCACACAGTCCTTTTACAAATATGCTGTATGCAACAAACAAACATTCCGGAAGCCCATCTCCCAATAAAAAGATAATGAATATGATTAATGAAAAGAAAGATGTGTTGATGGGATTGATACAGGATTTCCAAGTTAAACCGGCTAAAGAGTCTGAGGCAATGTCACCACTAAAATATTATGGCAACAATAAACCTCACACAATATCTCTCAGCTCAGAAGATCATAACATGTATTCTTCTAATGAGAATCACCCTGACTTCTTAAATATTGATCTCAACATGATACCAGAACCTATGCCGCAAAGTTTATCTGAAGAAGTGATACGAATGTCGGCTGAACCTCCAGATCATACAAACAACGAAAGCACTCCCAATGGCACACCAAAAAAAATCAATCCCGCTAAACGCGTTCAAGTTCTTGAATCGGTAACTATCCATCCTAGCGACAATAATAATTTGTTACTTGAAAATAACTCCAGTAAAACCCAAATCAATGCTCAAACTTTCTTGAAACCTGTGTCTACTATTGGCCTATCGGCAGTCAATTCAAAGGAAGAGAATACAAACCTCGATATAGAACCGGTTAAATTGTCTGAAGATGCCCAACCGGCGCAATCGCCGTCTTGCAAATCTACAGCACCACAAATGGATTTTTCTAATTTATTGGCTGGAATCAATACCAACACATTGCTGTTAGCTCTTCAGAACTTGCATCAGCTATCTTCGTTAAACAGCTCTTTCAGTAGCAACCAGAACGAGCAAGAGGCTAAAGAAAGTCAGGTCGAGAATGAGGCTAATGCTGTGGAGACAATCAACTTGACTAACGATGAGGAGTGGGAGCGGGAAACAAATAGGGACGGCAGCATTGAGCGCCAATTAGAGCAGCTGGATGGTGATCCCTCGGCAACACCATTTTTAAGCGACATCTTCGACCCGAGTCCGGTAAACACGGCTAGCGTGGCCAAGAAACTGAATTTGAACTTGTGCAGCTCAAAAGAGAAGGCGGACCCGCAGCTACCTCACCTGAACGAAAACGCGCCCGTCATAGGGAACTTTAAAAGTTTCGCTTTGCCAAAACCTGTTATATTGAATAGGCTCAAACTAACCGTAAAAACTAATGAGAAACCTAAAAAGTCCTCCAATGGAAAGAAGAGAAGAAAGAAGGTTGGTACGAGAGACACTTACGGTCACTAATCCAGTTTGTAATATTTGTTAATTGTTTTGTTTTGTTTCAGGGCAAGCCGTCTGGTTCCCAAGAGGGGGAGGGGGGTGAAGATGACGAAGAGGAGGAATCGGGAGATGAAGCAGATCTTTCGAAATATGACTTGTGGGGCAGCGAGGACGAGAGAGATAACAAAAACCCTGGTAAAGTCCTTTACTGGCCTACAATATTCTCACAACATGAAATCAAAATCGGCAGACACTATATTATTGAAGTAGTACTCGTATTTTTAACCGACTCCAAAAAAATGAGGTTTCTCAATTCGACCGCATATATAATATATTTTTATGTGTGTTTGCGAATAACTTCGTCGTTTATGAACCGATTTGTTGGAATGGAGATATCCCAAGGGCGGTACCATGATAAGGAAACCAGGATCTGATGATGGCATCCTACAGAAATCGAGGGGAACCTGAAGTCGGTTTTTTTTGTTAAAAATTATGCTTATGCTGTCTGTACCACATGCATCTTTACAGTTGATCCATTGATAGTTTTACACTGGCCAGTGAAAAGTTACTCAAGGAATTCTAATTTTATTTTGTTAGCATTCAAATAATTCAAACTTAGGGAATAAACTCTATGGCGTTGAATAATTATATGGAGACAGCAAATTGATAGTTTTATGTTTCGACCTTGTGGTTTAAAAGCGTTGACGGTCTGTTGTGAAATTGCATTGCAGATGCAGTAACAGAAAAGCCAAAGGAAGGAGAGAGTTCGAAGAATGACGATCAAGATAAAAACGGAAAATCGTCCCCTGAATCGAAGCACAGTAAGAGGTTGGTCTAGATGTGGGTAAACATTTATCTATGCTATATAAAATTCAAAGTCCCGAATAAATCATTGACATATCAATTAGCACAGCCACATTCGATGGCCCTAGAAACAGGAAATGTGACGAATAGTTTCCTTTTGTTTCTTTGTTGTCTGCTGATTATTTAGTAGCTAATTTAGCATTGATGAAAAGCCCGGATACCACTTTTTATTGTAACCAAATTCTCGGCGAAGATCTATCCGAGCATAAGGGTAGTTTGAAAAACATCGCTGCATTCGCATAAATTATTATGTGAATGCAGCACAGGCTGAAGCTGCCCTATTGCCCATAGTTAATTATTTATTAAGTTACTAGAACCTAAGATAAGATTTTCTGTAGTGGCAATAATTTTTTATTTATTTTTGTTTCCTTTCAGATCAAGAAGCTCTTCATCATCATCAAGTTCGTCTTCCAGCTCTAGCTCCAGTCAGAGCTCTTCGCAAGCGCCCCAAAACAAGTAAGTTTGAATCCTTAATAAGATAAGAAACTTGCATCTTTTCATCATTTAACCCTTTTCCAATCCAAAAAAATCATTTTTAATATTTTTTAGCGCTAGGCAAAGATAGAAGCGAAAGTTATAGAGGGCTGAGACAATGTCTCCACTAAAATACAGTTGTCGTTAGACAGTGAGCTAGACGGGGGCAAGATAAGATGATAATATTGAATTGTAGGTAAAATATAATTTCCAAAATTACTATATTAAAAATCTATCTCGACTAAAACATAATCTGTTTTTTTTGGGTTTCTTGCCAAGACGCCTGTCGCGTCTGGGACGGTTCAGAACAATAAACCGACTTCTAACGCCACAATGTCAGAGGTCACCCTTGTTGCCTTACACATCTGACATCACACATGTTTGTGTTGTTAGGCATTATAAAAATATGTAAAAAGTGAGCTAAACCCAAAACAAAGAGTTTTCTGCTCGCAAATGATTGATAAAAGAGCAATTAATTATTTAAGCGAGAAGTTAGGGAGGTGAAGTCTGTAGCGTGTCATACTTATTTCATTGTGAGACTAGGCGATGAAGGCCCGGCGCTGAGGCGTTCTCGAAGTTTCCTTTCTTTGTTATATAAACACAATCTTATCTTCTATTGTACCTATGCATCCTGATGCCTATATAAATGCTGCTTGCAGCGAATTTTTAATATAATTGCGTTTTTATGTTGTATTGGTTAGCCTCATGATAGATTTTTGTTTTGTTCATGGCTTATGGACCGCGTTGTTGAGGCTCCAATCCGCTAGTGTCAGCTTAAAGGTAGGATATCCATTAAGTTTTCCTACCTTTTCGTTTGCCTTAAGTTTTGTTTATGACAATGGTAAAAGAGTCAAACTCGGATATGTTTTTTAATATTATTAACAATGTGGGCAGTTTAAAATCTAGAACTATTGTGTCCTAGTTGTGTAACTTGATGGCTATAGACCAGGGGCCCAATTCTCGCGACGTGATTCGATAAATATCGCAATAATTGTCAAATATGTATTGAATTTTGAAAGTTGTTGCGATATTTATCGAAAGTGATAATAAGTATATCACGCCGCGAGAATTGGGCCCCAGTATTTAACCTGGCTATATACTGGCTGCGCCCGCGGTTTGACTCACGACTTCCCGTTATCCTGCAGGATCCTTTTTCCGGGATAAAATGCAGCGTATGTGTTAAATCAGGGTATAAGCTACCTCCATTCCAAATTTCACTGAAACCCGTTAAGTAGTTTTTGCGTGAAAGAGTTACTAACATCCATACACCCATGACTTTTTGACTCGCTAGCTTATAATGTTCTCGAGAGAATCAATATTATGTGACTATGAATTCAGTCTAAGTAGTGAATAAATTCATTAATTGAAGTGAATTATCTATGTCGAATCGTATGTAGCATTACAATATCTTTGCACTCTTTACACAATTCCGAGTGTTGTGAAGCTTGTTACCTAGATTGCATTTTGTTTTAATATCGATAGCCATCAAGTTAATATACAATTGGGGCGTAGGTTTAAATATGGGCAAACGTGCTACTTCTTTGACCAAATCTTCAGATGACGTCTGCTACAATGCGATTGTTTCGTTATAGCAAGAGCGACTCATTTACGGCAAGCGAACAAAAATCAAACCTAATTAACATAGGTCCTTTACTATACGTATGCTTAATATAAATGTTGCTTAGTCAATAACAATAAAAGCGCTTGTGGCCAGCTCTCGTCTGAATCCAAGCAGATACTGTTATGAAAAACTGAATCTGTTTAGCGCATTTAGTCTCAAGCATTTGCTATGTTTCATTTGAATTCGGCATTTCGTTTAAATTCAAAATAAACTTACCTACGTTTTAAAGAAGAAACAAGTACGCGAAAATATCATGTCGGAGAAACTCTAAACGCGTTCGTGTTGCATTTATTATTATTGATACAAGTACATAAATATAGGGAACGCGTTTTCTCTGATTCTGAGCTGTACACAACCGCATAAAGCAAGATTTAGGGCTCCCACACAAAACTGCGAATTCGCATCACATCGCAAATATCTGCGAGTTCGCACGAATGCACCACAAGAACTTCCGATATGATTCGAATCGCGCCGCATCGCATCGCAGTTTTGTGTGGGAGCCCTATGGTGTTGTAAATCGATGTTCATAACGATGTCCATTTGCATTAGTTAATCGCACGTCGTTCCTTTGATAGATTCGATGATTTCAACTTGAACAGCGAGCGGGAGTCGTCGCCGAAGGGGCGCAAGTCACGGTCGCGGTCGCCGCGTCCTCGGTCCAGCGCCCCGCCGCTGAGGCGCAAGTCTCGCGACAGCAGATCCGCAGGGGAAACTAGGTGCGTAGTTGTCCCCACTTTTAGTGTAATTAATGACTGAGTGCCGTTTTAAATACAAGTATATCCTACTTCCTACTATCCTACCATAATAATGTTATAAAAGTGAAAGTTTCTAAGCATGGATGGATGTATGTTTGTTACTCTTTCACGCAAAAACTACTAAACAAATCTGGATGAAATTGGAATATAGATACTTGCCCTGGATTCACACATAGGCTACCCTTTATCCCGGACAAAGGTTCTTAGGATAACGGGAAGACGCGGGTGAAACCGCGGGGCGCAGCTAGTACGAGTATATAACCTGAAAACGTCAAAGTCTCTCATATGCTTTCAGAGTTCATACGTAACACTTGACAAAAACACACACACATAAACATTTATGTTTGGGTTCTTTCCTCTA
This sequence comes from Opisthograptis luteolata, assembly GCA_931315375.2. NCBI lineage: Eukaryota > Metazoa > Arthropoda > Insecta > Lepidoptera > Geometridae > Opisthograptis > Opisthograptis luteolata. The sequence continues at coordinate 9,369,466 of OV928036.1, read as the reverse complement.
TCTGTAGTCGATCCCAAATTTATTGCTTTGCCGTTGGTGCGTGTAGATTGTAGATAGATATAAATACAATCCGTTGGTTGCAGAAGTCATGACAAGGAGTATACGCGCGACCGTGAGAGACGTGAGAGGCCGCGCGCCGACCGCAAAGAGAGGCGGTACAGCCGCGACGGGGCCTACGGCGCCGGCGGCGTGCGCGGCAGACACCGCTAGGACTCATGACAACAGTAACAAAAGTAGCTGAACACGCACAATTCTCCTAAACATCTTGAACACCAAATATCGCTCTACAAAGAAGTTTGTTGAAAATTGGGTTTGAACAGTAACTTTTGTCGCTGAGCGTACGTACGAGTTAAAGTGAAAGCGTATTTGCCACCGCCGAATGTGGCCCGTTTGTACGGTGCGTTTAGCATTGGACTTTATTAATGGCTACCTGTGTTTCGTGGACTACAGTTTATCGTGATGAAAAGTATTTCTATGTCGTTCTCCAGGGGCCCGATTCTCGCGGCGTGATATATTATCACATTCGATAAATATAAAAAAAAAATATCGCACTGTCTGTCAGTTATTGCGATATTTATCGAAAGTGCTAATATGTCACGCCGCGAGAATTGGGCCCCAGGGTTCAAACTATTTCTATACCGAATTTTGATAAGATTTGTGTAGCGGTTTGGTTTGGTAGCGGTTTTAACGAACAGAAAGAGGGACTACTTTCGTGTTGATCATATTGGTAAGAATTTTTAAACAAAAACTAGCTATTGTTTGCGGTCATAAATGAGTACCAAATAACTACAGATTGGTGTTCAGTGACCTCTAATTAGTCCAAACTACTTAACACGTCAGTGTTATAAACGATGAGTCATAGCCAGTCTCTAAAGATTCGTGTAACAAACACAGAAAAGAAAAGATCTAAAACTACACATTTGTTTTGGGTGACCTCTAATTAGCCCAAACCATTTGAGTATTCAAAAATATCACACATTGTAGAGGAATGCCTCGCACAGTTGATAAAATGAAACCAAGATTCAATGGCTGCGTCGCGTATAGCTGGGGGTAAATACGCGTTCACCTCGAAGGAAAGAAATGGTCAGATCGGTGATGTGTTCTCATTTGTATAGTATCGCATCTGTACCATGTGGGGCCAACCATAAAGTACGTCACACGTTGGTAGAAGGGGGGATGAGGGAGGCATGAGTTTCGTTATATGTATAAACCTAAAATTATTAAACGTAACAAAAAACTTTTGAAATTGCCAAATATTTCAAGGTGGATACTGCAGAGCGCCTTGTTTCTCCATACTGACTGCGCCAACGTTCGCTGCGTAACACGTTACATTACGCTTCGATGCCTTAACAAGGCGTAATGTAACGTGTTACACAGCGTTTGTGCAGTCAATACGGGGAAACACCACACCGTCAGTACACACCTTAATAGGGGGGAGGGGGGCGACTAATATGTCCTGTGGAATACGAGTGACGAAATTTATGGATGGTCTCTAAGTAATAATAATAATTGTAAGTTGTAGGTAAACTTGGCACTTGCTCTGCCAAGCACCGAGTATACAGGAATCCACTTTTTATCTTGCAATAGCATGTGTATGAAATTTGATTACGTTTTGAGACGGAAATATCGACTCCTTACAGCTAACCTCAGCGTTTGTTCAGTGAAGTTTTCATTAGTAATCTTCGTAATATATATTGATATGAAAAAGTAAATGTTAAGACATACGTATTAAGATTCACTTTTGTTAGTTTTATATTATCAGAGCTGACGCAAGTTTGTAATAATAAATAAACCAAAAAAACGGTATGACGGTGGTTGTCATTATGTTCGAGTAACAGCCCGTTTCCACTTGTCGGCTGTCGAATTTTTTATTCGGATGTCGCCGTCTCTGTCTGTAGTCAGATGTCGGATCCGAATGAAGCTGGAGCCAATTTCGGTACTCTCTAATACCTAGAGAAAAATAGCTAGTAAACATTTTTTGGATGGACTTTAGGAAAAAAAAGATTTTTCACACATTTTTATTAAGTTTTCGTTTAGAGTTTATCGGATTCGAAATCCGAGAAATGTGAACAGCACCAAACAAGCTCATAAGCAAGTGAGATCCGACCAGATTCGACACAATTTTTGAACGGGTGTGCAAACCAATACTTGTCGGAGCCGACAAAACATCGCTGTCGGGTAAATGTGAATAATCCTACAAAATATTTTGTAACCCGATAAGTGGAAACGGGGTCTAAGCACTGCCGAGTAAAATCTTATTTTATAAAACAATTCTGCTTTATACAAGGCACATCATTATGTAAATAAATAAGTTTGTATTTAACACTTCACTAAATATTTTCGAAAAGTTGACGGGGAAAATGTTTCCTATACCCAAAGATACTGAATTTTCTTCAATTTAATAACTTTACAACATAATCTTCAATCGGTTTCTATCCAACCTTATCTAAATAAGGGCGCTCAGTTTAGAACTGAGGTAAGGGTAAAATCAGTATTTTTCGGGCAGGTGTTACATAATTAAATTGGTATAAATATTTTTGATATTAAAATTTGACTCAAGAGTGTCATAATTTGTCCTTTTTTCTTTTTTTACTTGATGGTACATACTAAGTTTTTAAATAACTAAATGTTAACGCATTGTTTCCATAAATATAGAATTTACATAATACACAACCCAGCTTTTCCTACGTTTCGTTCATAACGGGCTTTGAACTCTGTGGTCACAGCGTGATGCTAATCCACAAAACAGTAAATTTGAGTTAGTCACCTCTAATTAGACACAGTTAAAAAAATAAAACCGAAAGAAATAAAACTTGGCAATCTGGGAAAATGTATATTTTATATTCTTACGAAATGTTACGAATAATCATCGTAAAGGAGTCTCTGCACTGGTTTTTCACTGTCTGGATACGTACGTGTGATATTTTGTAGATTGGGCAATTATTCTATGGGGAATGTGATTTGATAGGTATAGTGTAATAGGAAAAGACTGACAGACAGTGTAGCGGCCCCTTTGCTTAAATGTCGGTTGGACACTTAATTTTATGCATTTAAGAATATTGATGTTAGCATATATTTAAAGTAATATCAATCGTAAGTAGCAAGACAAAATTTCTTTACATATTTTAAGTTCTGCTTGTGATGACCCTATTTTTTTGCTGTGGTCATGGTTAGGTCAAACTGTCAATAAAATGTTTTTAAGAATATCGGTGAAATGCGCGAGGTCCTCAGTGTGGTCTCGTCTCTAAGCTTTGGTTGGGCGCCATCTCCACTAGCGTAACTACTAACAGTTGCTTATTAATTACTAATCGCTATCTACATTCAATAGTAACTTACTTGACCTAGTTAGTGTGAAGTCGCGATGGATTTGCTCGTGGTGTAGTGGACATGGCGCTTTAGGGATATTAACCCTTTAATTATCAGCATCAATTCGCATAGTGTCCATAGAAAACTTTTTTTATGAAAATGCGGTCACAGTGAATCGATGCCAAAGGGTGAAACGGTGTTTATGCAAAATGAATCTTCTATGTGCTGAATACGGACTGATGTTGATAATTATTTAGCTAGTCCCTAAGTGTGATAATCGGGAGTTACTTTTGTAAATATTTAAATAAACTAGATGTAGATTTATTGTTGTTCTGCTGGCTCGTAATAGATACGATTTTTTTTAATGTTAAATTTTTAGTTTATTTTATATAGTTTTCTCGTGTAATGACGCAGGATATGAAAAGACATGTTACTTTCTTCTGTACGGTAAAATATTTGTATGTAAGCAAAATTCGGTAATTGATTTACCAATAAATCATACATGAAACATAAAACAAGTGTTTATTATTTTACACCTATTTCTGATTATAGAAAACAATCTGTTTCAGTGACAACATTTTATAACATCAAAATTAACAAAATAATAATAAGTACAATGATTTCTATCAAATGTTCAAAAATTATATGTTTTACTGGATCGATCTGAAACGATAATAAATAATTTTGAATTAGCTTAACTCATAGAAACGATCGACTTTTTCTCGAAAAGAACAGGGGCCCAATTGTCAAATATGTATTGAATTTTGACAGTTATTGCGATATTTATCGAATGTGATAATATATCACGCCGCGAGAATTGGGCCCCAGAACAGACAGTTCATGAGTTCACTCATCAGAAAAAATCTACTATAATTTATAAGGTAGGGTACAATTTTGCCTTTGAGCAAGCATGCGTACAAAACACTTCAATAAATAGCAACAGAATTAGAGACGAGTCGATTGGACGACCAGGAGGGAACAGCGTTTTTTTTGTCTCCAAATTATCATCTGGCTCTTAAGTATATTTTAGTAAAATATTTGTACTTATAACTTGTTTTAGATACCTGCTGCTTCCAAACACTTGCATTCCTGAAAAAAAAATCATTTTACATGTATTAATTTAAAAAAACATCTGAGACGAAACATATAAACTTCTCCACATGAGCTCTTTTTCTCAGCTAAATCATTACATTCCGCGATCTCATTGAGTTTATAAAAAAATATTATTTCAGTGCTATACTCACATCAATAGCCCTTTCCGGCGATGATTCAGGGACTTCAGGCTTTTTCGGAGGAGGTTTGAGAGTACAAGAAGTATCCACTACTCCACCTGAAGTAAATACATATTAAATGATATTTAAATCATTCACAGATTTGATTTTTAATTCTATACTAGCTGACCCGGCGAACTTCGTATCGCCAATAAAAGTCACCTTCCCTGAACTTCCACAAATATTTCAAGATCAAAATTATCCAAATCGGCCCAGCCATTCTCGAGTTTTAGCGAGACTAGCGAACAGCAATTGATTTTTAAAACACTTTTTATATATAAGATGTGTATCTATTAATTGCCCTAATGGAAGGAACAACGAGAAGAGATTTTTTTATTTTAATATTACCTGGGCCAACGTTAGCTCCTTCCGTGGTGCTTACTCTGTACATCTGAAAAATGGAGACAGTTTAGTATCTTACTAGATCTAAGCGAACTGCAATAAAATGACAAAAAATTAACGTAATAAGGCCTAACACAATGCCTACCATTACTTGAAGGGAAGATACAGTACTCTGTAGGTAGGTACTCCTGAAGACTATTCGACCCGAGGCATCAGAGTGGTAACTTACTCTGCCGTCGTCGCCAGCAGCCATTCCGGAGGATAAAGGCAACACGTCCGGCCCCCACTGCTTTATGAAATGGCCGAGCCGCGCCACGCGCTGCGAGGGAGTGGTGGTCGTGTGCGACCCGCCGCAGTAACGGTTGCACAGGTGCTTGTCTGTACTGGATCTGTAAATACGAGATAAAATCACACACTCACTCACATTAAAATATTTATTTAGTATAGGTATAGGATCTTTGACGTAGGTAAATACGTCAATAAGTAAGATATCTATATAGCATGTAGGTATTGCGATAACTTTAAAATGTCAAAAAACTAGTTACGCCTGTTCTAACTTCCATAAGCATTGCTAGCAAAAGAAGAGGCAAGAAAAGCCCGGCGGTCAGTAGAATGGCGCACTTTGTCATAAACCTTAAGAATCAAGTTACCTCTATCTAGACTTTGAAGGTGTGGGAAAGAAAAGCGTAGGTACAAAACAAACGTTAGAAACATAAATGTTGTGCAGGCGTTATGTTTGCGAAATACATACCTAATATTATTTTCCACAACTCACCTGACTCTCTGCGGCACCTTATTAGGTTGAGCCATCTGCTTTTCTATGTTCTCCCAGTCGTGCATGTTCCTCTGTGGTAGTTGGCTCGCCTGAGTTTTGCGTATTGTATCTGTGAAAACGAAAAACATACATTTCATTTATATCCTTTGACCCATCATCAAGTATGGCTGTAGTGGTAGACCTCTTGCAGAGTCCACACACAATGTGTCCAGTGCAATTACAGAGCTTATGAGATTTCACATCTAATATCTCAGACTGACGAGCGCGTGCGTTGCGAGCAGGAGTTTAAAACTTTTGTAGTACCAAAATTCTGAGTGGGACTGAACTAGGTATTTACTGGGCAAGCGTGCTACACCTTCGACCACATCGTCGCTTTCCATCAGGTGAGATCGTGGTCAAACGCTAGCCTAGTTTGTTGTAAAAAAAACCTGTAAAGGGAAAGCATAACGCTCGAGTGACTTCCTCTTTTCGTCACTCAGTTGTTAATCTAACTACGTAGGTACATAAATAACAGAGCGAGTTAATCAAGCCAAATGTAACAGATTCAGACCAAGTTCATAGCTGAGGTAAGGCTTCATAGACATCGTCGCTGGCATGGGCTTAGAGGAGGGTAGGCTCGGTGGCGCTTCCATCTGCATCACCGCGTTCGCATCGCACGACAAGCAGTTCACATCCCTGGAAAAACCAAGAAACCGTACTCTAGCTTGTTCACTTACTTGCAACGCGTATCATCATCATCGTAATAACGTTCCCAATGCTTAGACATGGCCTTCTCTCAGCTCTCTGAGAAAGAGAGTATGAATGTGCCATAATCCACCACTCGGACCCAGTTCCTGTCTGCGGATAGACTACAGCGGCCAGCCCTGTCTACAGACCGCCCGAAGGCCCCGACATGGTCTAACAACAGGGACCGCCCTGAGCACTAGCCCCTAATATCCCTAGTATAAATCCAGCGTTGTCCCTAAATATGTAGAAATAATAGGAAAATAGAAAATCCAATAACTATGTGGACCATGCTTTCGTGACACCCAAATACGAATAAAGGTTTCAATCATATTTAGTTTGCTTAACAGACATCCGTTGCGCAAACCAAACACACTTTCTAATGTATTATTTGAACCGACCCATGCTATCCATATGACACCTCTCTCTAGTTTTCTTTTTAAGTACCTGAGAAGCCTCTTCTTAGTCCCAGCAGCTTCAGCTTCGCGTCTCAAGGAGGCCATCTGTTTGAGGTTCTCCTGCAGTTGCTTTAGTTTGTTGTTAAAGAACTCTTTCAATGGAGACAGTTCCAACTTGTCTAGTTTGGTCTCAATCTCTCGCTGGATGTCATCTAGAGCTTGTTGCCATAGTGCTTCCTAAAATATATTTAAATTGAGTTGATCAAACCCGAGCTTAAATGTATAAATATTGTTTTTAAACTAACATTTTCTTTAGTAGATCACATGGCTTTGGAAGGTCCAAACTGTTGTATATCTAGGTACATGTACACTGTGTAATTTATATACTAATCTATTATTATGCTAACCTGCATATTAAGTTTGCCAAGAGCATGCTCCAGTCCTCTCGACAGATCATCGCAGGCCATCTCGAATTGGTCGTGTGACACCTTCCTTGCCAACATTCGAAGGTCAGCCTTCTCAGCCATCGCTTCAAACATATCCTCTTTGTCTAGTTTGACGGTCTTAAGAAGTTCTATTTGTTCTAGAAGAGCCTAAAAATAATGAATTGGTCAAGAACGAGGTTACAGTTGTCAATGAAAACCTTGCCGTGAGGACTTTGTTGTTAGGGTGGACTTGGATCAGAAAAGAGGGAAAGCAAGAGAGCTAGTTGAAAAGAGAGCAAGACCCAGTAGCCCTTAAATGTTCCTGCTAAAGGTTAAATGTATTCGCGCAAGCATTTAAAAAATCTAAACGTAAGTGTAGCTTTGACCATCGTTGGCAAAGCTGGTGGGGGTTACCAGAATGATCCATCGTTGTTGGAAAGAAGTGGCATATTTAATTACAACAGTGTTTTAGAAATAGTTGTTGGTTATATTTACGTCGATGTGACTTCGCCGATCTTCTTTCTCCGCAGCCAGCTGCAGAGCTGTCTCGTGGACACTTTTCAGTTGTTCTTGCATGTCTTGGACCGTGTGGAACAGGTGCATCAAGCCTGTTGCATAAGTTACCATTTAGTCAGTAATCTACTTGAAACTATTTACCGTTTATAAGGAAGTATGTTTCTACCTTGAAGGTCTTTGATAAGATCCGGGGAAAGCGTACCGGAAGTCAATTGTGTTATGTTTACGACCTGTTTTGTCAAGTCTTCTAGCTGATCCTGGAAGTTGTTGAGCTGTGGACAAAGTTGGATCGTGAGCAAATTAAGTTCATTACTAAGGGGAATACTAAACGTTTATAGCTAGCTTTCGCTCTGGGCTAAATCGCTGATAAATTATAATCCCAGAAAGCAAAAATCTTCCTCGCGGCTTCTTTATTTCAGAAATCAGTATCTAATGATCCGATGTCACAACACTCACAACGCGATGAGTCATTCTTATTTTCAGTTAAGATTAATAAAGGAGTAAACGATTATACTACAAAATAAATGTGGGTTCAGCAACCGTTATCAGTCAATCTCAGTTGATTTTTCCGGTTGATATCTTCACTGTAATAGGTTTATCAGTAAAATAAATAGCTCTCGTGTTATTAAAACCTCGGTGGAGGAAACAATGAACCACTTTTTTCTGAGTACATCAATGTATGTACTATATATTACATTCATCATCTTAGTCATTCTGGCAGTAAAAGGCAAATTATTTACTAAATCTGATGCTACGCCGCCGCTTTTGCCAATAGAATCGCAGCATTCTTTTAGGCGTTTCTCAAGCTTGTTTACTCTTTCGGCCAGTTCAACGGAACCTGCAGCCGCCATCTGTAGTTGTTTGCGACCTGAAGCAAAAAGCATAGCAAATTTAAAATTATTTTTTATGTCTTATTAAAAAGGGTTCCGTTTTAATTTAGTTAAACTTATAACTTAGTAACTTGCCAGTGTGACTTGCTGGTGAAACTGTTTCAGGAACAGGAATTGATGCAGTAATTTCGGCCAGGTCCATTGGCGGGGGCATTTCTGTAAAGAAAATATACTGAACTTAGTAAAAACGGGTTCAGTGACGTACCTTAGGCCTATATCCATAAGTGGACTGACAATGAATGGCTGATGAATCTGATGATAATAATGAAATGGATAGATTCATCAAAAGCATAGTTAGATATTATAGGTATAATTAACCAAAATAGAGATAAAATCAGAGATCAAAAGTAGATATCTAGCCTTATAGGTAATTATAATAATATGCATACCAATATCAGGTTTCAAGTCTTTCATAGCTCCATAGAAGGCTCGCGACAATTCGGTCAAATTATGAAGCATGGTGTACACGAGTTGCTTTAGGGTAGCTAGCTCTTCTTGGAGGGCTGTAGTGAAAGCAGAGGCATCGGCAAGACCTCCAGCGGCGGAAACAGAAGTGACAGCACCAGGGCCACCAGCAGTTTGACTAGCAACAGCTCCAAGACCACCTCCCGCACTGTCATGGCCACCAGCAGTACCACCAGCCGCTTTCGCAGCAGCGGAAGGATCAGCAGCAGCGTTCGTTGCTCTAGGTGCAGGGCCTTGGTGGCTGGGTGTCCCTGCTGGTCCCGATAATTGGCTGTTCGGGAAAGTGAAGAAGACTTAAAGTTTCTTTACATTCTTCTTAGTCTTCGGTTAGAGTTTCACTAAATGCTATAATTTATTGACGTATGACCGCACCGTCTCAATCATTGGTTTTAGAAACATGAAACTTTTAAGTTAGCTTCCTTTAGTAGGGTAGGGCTGCAGTAAGCAAGTTTAAAAAAAAAATATGTAGAAGTGAATCTCGAACTGAAAGAGAAGTTACACAGTCAAGCTTACGTTTTAGAGGTTCGTCGTGAAATATCCTGAAGCGCAGTTGTCTCGTTGATGAGGTCTTGCACCAGCGAGCTGAGCTTGGCAATACCAGCTTCTGCAGCTTCCAAGCGTGATGAAACGTTAAGGTTACTCCACATATCAGATATGGCTTTAATATTACTTTGCGATCTGGAGAACACAATACGTTATTAGTGTAATCGCGTCCAAAAAATTACCTGCTGGCGTTTCTTGTCTTTTGACGGCATAAGGAGGTTTGTACAGGAGTAGCTCGTTTTAAGTTTGACGTTTTAAAGTGAACACGTGTTGCACTAAATAAGTTTATATTGAATTTGAATGTGAATTTAAATTTGTAGTAGTAGCATTTGAGTCATTGCTTGTCAGCCGGGCCGGAGCTAGTGTTCGTATGGGGTAGTAGGAATAAAAAAGAATAAGCCAAATTATTTCCCAACCTAAGCTACGTACCTAACTTCCTCCAGAATTTCCTCGTTCTTCGGCGTGGTCCCATAGACGCGATTTTTTAGGTCATCCACAGTACTTTCCAGGATATTGAACCGGCTGTTGGTGACTAGAGATAGTCTCTCCGCGCCACCAGAAGCTCCTGAGACGCCGCCAACCCCAACCCCACTCTTGGAGACGTGGCTGCGGTAGTCAGTGCCACCACCGCCTCCACCGCCACCGGTCGCGTGCGGGGCCGAAGATGACCTACCAATGTTATGTGCTGAAAACAAGATTTTTCATTAATAACTAATAGATAGCTCAGCGTCCCAAAGTGTGTCTTGGCCTCCGAAACGAGAGAGCGTCGCTCTTCTCTATCTTGATTTCATTTTCAGCGATTTCAGCCCAGTTCAGAGTCTGGAGTTCGCGTAGGTGCGTAGGTGGTTTGTTTTTCATTAATAGCCATTTACTTACAGTTCAACTTAATAGTTGAAAACTAATTACGGCTTGCCACAGGTATACTTAGTATAATATAGTATCTTACCTACTTATTTTTACTACTTTCAGGGTAGCGTTTCACCACATATCAGCGCCATCCTCGATCACATCGTCACTTAATATCAGGTGACTTGTAGTCAAACGCTACCCTGTAAATAGTAAAAAAAAAATATCACCTTATGTTAAGTGACGATGTGGTCGAAAATGGCGTCACGCTACACCTGGATTGAGAACTGGCTCTCATGTGAGGCTTCCGGAACACACCGACAGGTGCTTGGCGACAGATTCTTAACATTTTTATTTTTCTTTCTTCTTTTGCTTGTTGTTTTCTTTCTTCTTTGGTACTTATTGTATTTGAGTCAATTGTAGGTAGATAATATCTATTATAGAAAAATAATATAGCCTGAAAAATGCTATATTTTTCAGATAATGGATTTATATTGGTACCTATGTATGGCTATAAATCTAATGTATAAAATGATAAAACGCGAAGAAATAGTGTACTCACCCGATCCAGTCTTTTTGACTCGTTCAACTGCAAAATGTAAAGATTTTTCATATAAGTTGATAATTTAAAGTCCATTATAATCGGAGATAAAATCTTCCTATTCTATGATTTATTATTTTGAGTTAAGGCTATTTTGGTTCCTTATTTACTACTCCTTCATAAGAAGAAGTTATTTTAAAGAATCTGAATTTGTCTGTAAGTTTTTACTATAATTTCAACGTCGTAAACTTTAGGGTGAGGAGAAAAAAACTGTTAAAATTATAACTACGTAAGTACGTAATGCTAAACATTTCATAGTTTTAGTAAACACATACCCAAAAGTATAGTTTCATCGGCGGGCTGAAACAATATAAAAAGTTACCATATCATTTTATTTATTATTTACCTTTTCTAGTTTTTTTTTGAGAAGTGAAGCTAGGGTGGGTTCCCGCCGCTAGCTATCAAATAAAGACCATGCAGTAAATTTAACGCGGTCTAAGTACCTAATGTTCTAAGGCAAAGTAACCAGATTCGAACAGAACTGTAAAGAGGTTAGCCCACCTTGTCGGAGACGATAGGGTATTCAGTGACGTTGATGGTCTGCACGTGATGGTCCTTGTTCATCACCGGTAGAGAGGTGAAGCTGCCACGCATTTCCACGTTTTTATCCAGCACCCGCTGCTGCTGCGCCAGGCAGTGCAGCACTGTCTGCAGCATGTTGAAGTCCACTACTCCCACCTGACAAATAGAGCTGGTGAAATAAAAAAACTCCCAAAGTTCACGTAGGTTTTTTATTATTACATATAGAGAGATAGGCAAGCACTTGACCCCAGTCTCACTTGATGATTGATGGAGCATGTTTGCCTAGATAGTAATAGGTATCTTCTAGGCCATAGAAGATACCTATTCACTCTTGACTTAAAGGCTCCCAAATTATACTTATCGGGAAACAAAGATGCTGGCAAGGAGTTACACTCCTTCGCCGTTCGCATTATAAATGTGCAAGCGAAACGTTTTGTGCGGATTGGGGGAATATACGTAGCCCATCGCTCAAAACAGTGAAGGAAAACGTCGTGAGGAAACCGGCATGCCCAAGAACTGCAACATTCAGGAGCATGCCACATCTACCAACTCGCACTGGGCCAGCGTGGTAGACTACAGCCCATACTCTCTCTCTGAGAGAAGGCCAGAGTCTCAGCAGTGGCAACGTGAAAGGCTGATAATGATAATAGGTACTTAGATCCTGACCGCTCCCTAGGTTTCCCTGAATCTATAGTGAATTGTCGAGGACCATGCGATTGAATGTTGTCTAATAATTACTAGTCAAAGACTTTTAACAATTGCTGATGACAGCACAAAGTGTTCTGTAAAAATCTTTCCTACTTATAAGCTTATTTATTTTGTGCTATTTGTAACAAAGTTACCTATTGATACAGTCATATAGCGACCAAATTATAAGTCAGTGACATCCTCCGCTATTAATATTTTCATAATGTTGGCAAAACAAAAGCATTGGTACAGCTGCAGTCTGGTCCAATCTGACAATTAGGCCGGCGATATAATTGTGACAGACGCCTTTGTTATTGAAATGTCTGGAAACCACAGGGACCGACCGATTAGAATCTATTGTCAGATATAAATGTGCAATTCATTGGGGATCTTGCAATGAGTCCGCTTTGGTGAAACACCCCTTGAGGCTAGGTTAGCAGACTTGTGTTTTAACCTGTTTTAATTTATGTATGTATTATTATTTTTATGTATGTATTATTATTTTATGTATATATTTTTATTAATATATTTACATATTAATATGTAAGTATATTGCAATTATTTTATTTTATTTTTCGTATATGTGCATGTCTATAATATTAAATATATACTATATAAATATTTTTTCTTTCTATTATTATTATTTATTTTTTCTTTCATTTTGCTGCACCGCTACCGTTTTTCGTGCACGTCCAGGATGACTGGTAGAAAATTCTATCTAGAATTAAGTCCTCCATGTACAATTTTATGTGCTAAAGTATAAATAATTCTTCTGTAGCAGAATTAGAAGTTATAGTCGCTAAAGGTATCCCTACTTACATTGTTCCTGTGATTAGATAGTCAGGTAGTCACTTGGCGGTACCTACTCTCTGATAATCGGGTTTCCATGCTTAAATTTAGATTTTTGGCCTCATTATACTTTGCAACATATTTAGTGATCTGTGTCATCACTGATCCTATGGATGGTTAGTTCCACAAACCAAGAAGTGTTAGTGGGCTCAGGTCGTAGATTCATAACTTTTAATTTTAAATTGTAAGTAATTAATAAACGATCTGAGGTAAATATTTTTTACAACAACGCTACCACAAAATAGCATCATATTTCATTTTAGTAGGTATAAACTTATAGAACTCCTGATTTATTTTATTTCTTTTGGCAGTAGAACTACTAACCCTATACTGATAATTCAACACCGAGTGTCCCCGAGCATTCAAAAACAGTACATTAAAGTAAAAAGTACTTGTATTCCAGTTTATATCCAATCAGTCTTACCTCTGGAGTTCCGATGGCCAAATCGATCATATCGCCTATGTTCAGCAAAATTGAATTCTCTGCCAACAACAACAACAACAATATCAGCAATCAGAATCTACCAGAATTACGCAATGAATCGAACAAATTTATCGATCTACTTCCTGTGAATCGAATAGGACCACTAATAGGTAAAAGGTTATTTTTTAAAACTTACCTACACTACCTACCTTTGTTACCTCTATTTTATATATAAAGAAAGGTTAATTTGTTTGTTTGTTCCGGATAAACTCAAAAACTAAAACGAACCAATCTTGATGAAATTTGGTATGACGATCGATAAGTAGTTTTATAGCGATGATGGCTCAGTGGTAGTGACGTCGGCTAGCGATCCGTAGGACGTGGGTTCGAATCCTACAATGTACCTGAGCTTTCTATGAAGGAAAACATCGTGATGAAACCATAGCTTGGTGGTAGGATATTTTAGTACTCGCCTGGCTAGCTACCACCCTCATGTTAAGAATCTGTCGCCAAGCACCTATCGGTGTGTTCCGGCAGCCACACTGGAGAGCCAGTTCCCATCCAGGTGTAGCGTGACGCCACCTTCGACCACATCGCCACTTAACATTAGGTGACTTGTGGTCAAATGCTACCCTGCAAGTAATAAAAAAAAGTAGTATAAAATCTGGGGAAGGATATAGGACACTTTTTATTGCGATAAACTGTAATACACGCCAGTGTAATCACGGGAACAGGTGTATTTTATAATTTACTATATATCCAATTCATCTATAGGTATAGCGATATAAACATTTTAACGGGTACGTTACAATATGCACTATAATATAGTGGCCTACTATATTATAGGCGTACTATATTATAGTAGCCTAGGTACATACCAATTGACCTTATGGAAGATTAGGGTAAGGGGTAATAACTAAATCGGAAGGCAAACATTCCCCCAGTAATTCAAATCAACATTTTACCTGCCATATTTGTATTTGGAAGCTTTGCCTGATCTGAATACGAAGGTTTAAACGATAATTACTAAAAAATAAATGTAAAATAACGAAGAAACGACTTATAAAATCTCGGTAAACATTCTGTTTATATTATTAGCAAGCAAAAATCGTTGACGTACATTTGATTTTCAACATACTGACAATGGCATAAGGCATTAGACAAAGGTTAATTGAAATCAACGGAACTCATTACTGTTTACCTCTAAAGATTCAAAAGTGCATTTTACGGCAGTAACACTGAAAAAAATAATCTGACTTTCCTTCTGAGTCTTACCTTCCAAGACCAATTCCTTCCTTATTTTACCTTAGTTTTCCTTCTGAATCACAAGTCCTTCGCTTTTGACTCAGAAGGAAAACGGTATTTCGGAAGGTCTTTTTTCTCCGTGAACGATTATATAACGGCACCTTCCACGGTATGAATCAAAAAAATAAGTATGTAATCCTCAGAAACCTTGATGAGACTAAATTCCAATAAAATCTAAAAGATTGCTTGTCGTCTTTCAATATTAATCCATCATCATATTTTGTAAAATAATATCATTAAAATGGTGCAAATTATAAGTTAATCAGCTATGTATAACTATGACAATGATGTAGCAGAACGCAGTGCACACTGTTAGGAATTTGAGGCTGTCTTTAAAAAATATCAGGACTGTGGAAATGGCAAAGGCTTAACGTGCAGTGTAGTTTGCGCTGAGCGAAGCCACTGTGCTTTTTGCTTTTCGTTCCCAGAGTGAGCACGGAAACTGCGATTTTATTTATAGTCTGGCTTCGAAATAAATTGGTGTCGCCGCGCGATTTATGATTATACGACCAATGTTTTATCATTACGGTTTATATCGAGCAGGTAATTGCAATTGCAAGTCGGTTTAGTAACAAAACTCAAAAGTCACCAGTTTGCAAGCTGCTTATCTGAATTTATCTTGAATCGTACCCCTTATTACTCCATTTTAGAGATGTGATAAAATATGTTTCTTAGCTTTATCGAGTCGAGTGATATGTAATTGTTACTACCTAGTACCTATTAGATAGGTACGGTAATGAATGGACTACTAGAAAGAGTTTATTTCCTGTCTTAAGACAAGAGCACGACGTGTTCATCATGTTGATATTATAGTCTTGCGTCAATGTATGAATTGGCAAGTATCTGGTAATCTTATCACGTCGCGTGGTGGTTAAGCGTTTTGGGTTTTCGCCGAACTGGCTTTCGAATTACTGCAGTTATTATTCAAGGAAAAACTTCCATTTGCCGCCAGCGGATTGGAGCAAAACTCCAGCTTTGCATTGAATTATTGGTCAAGTCTATGAATAAAGCCGTTCAGAGTGCCTTTAATAGGATTTAAGAGTTGAGAGAGCGGTTTGCGGGTGTCCCGGTTCTATTTTAAGCCCTGGGTGCTGAACTGTTGACTTTCTGAGTGCTTGCTCGTGTCCTGCCCTCGCTCCTTGAGCGCAACTTTACAGTGTTTACATGGAATCGATTGGAGTGATTAATGTAGCACTAAATCCATTATCGTTTATTACCCTACTGGTGATAGCCACTCGTGACTGTCTTGTTACTAATTCCAACTAGCTGTTGAAGCAGTTTTTCATTCATGACTAATCGATCGAACTGTAAAACCAAGAGCTGTGGTTGTTTATATACCTGGCAATATTTCTCATACTCTAATATCGCTTCGATTGCTAAGAATGCAATATAACCTGTAAAGCTGTAAGCATATAACTGGATCTGAAGTATATAGATCTCGTACTAAAATTTTACGATCACAATTTTGCGCATATTTTCCGAATAACGGCCGACCCCAATTGTTTAATTGCTGGAATTAGGACTGAATAGTTAAGGCCCGGGTTTCAGCAGCTTCTCCCCGCAAATGACTGAGGTAAAAAAATGAAAAAATAACTAATTGCAAAAAATTGCTTGAAATAATTAATCCCTAATTTCAGGCTGATATGTAAAGCAGAGAGTCTTTTCTTCTAGTCGAAACAGAAGCTATAAATATCTAAAAAGGACTTCTTAACACAATTTTGAGAGATGGTACGCACTTCCCTATAAAACGGTCTATTTATCATCCTGCTGAGGTAGGTACGAGAGTCAACAAACCACCGTGCAGCGTTCTTGACTTTGTATCCACAAATATTGACGTAGGATAGATATTCTTAGTAGAAATGAACGTGAAAATAACGGGGTAATTGATTCTGCTACTGGGAAACATCATGGTTGGTTCGTATTGACGGCGATTATAGGTAGACCGCTAAAATGCTCTCGTTGTTTACTCTCACTATTATCAGACGCGCGCATGTGAACCGCGGGGTATTCCATTCTGCGATGCGGCAAGTCGGCTACTTACAAGATCTTCAATGCTAGATAATTATCTACCTAAATTACATTGGTGGCGGGAGGCCGGCCTTCACAAACGCAAGTGAAACGGGAAGAAACTGAAAGGCATTCGATGAATAACTATCATCGTACGACATGTTGTGAAGGACGCCGATGCGCACAGTGAAGTAGCGACATACCTGTCTCCCTGCGTGTAAAATGTTTGGTTTGGCTCACATTTCGGCGAAATGTGAGGCTTCTCTTATTTTTTTAAACGGCAGGTGACCGCCGCCTGCGCGAGCGGGACAGCGGCGCGGCACGAAAGCTCGCGAGGATCCCGGAGGCCAGAGCCCGAGATAGTCTTGTGTCGGCACGGCTAGGAGCCGACCGTGTAGCGCACTGCGTCTGCGAAACTTGTACGTCAAAACTTTACGTAAACATATTCATGTATTTTATCGAACTGTAGTTTCAGTTGAAACTAAATATTTACCGGCGCATTTGTAAGCTATCCAGCAAATATTGCGGGTAGCTTTTCCCGTAAGTGCTTAATTTATCCCGACCAGTTTTATGTACGAATAAGATCGTGTCTTCAATTTTGTGGAAAGTACCTGGCATCGAGTGCATGCGAGGCAGATCCTGTTGCATCTTTAATAAAGGTGAGATTTGTTTAAAATGTTCAGCTTTTTTAGATTTATGTTCATGGCTATAACTTTCATTTTGCATACAAGATGACTAAAATTATTTCTCTCTCATCTCCTGAAGATGTATTATATAAAAACCATTTAAAGTGAAGAAGTCACGATCCTGGAAGGAGATCAATTTACGGCAGTAAGAGTGCAGAATACGATCAGCCTTGTTTAATATATAAACCTTATTAATCGTTTAGTGGGTAGGAGTAGGCAGTTATAATTTAGTCTCATGAAGGATTGTATAGCTTAATGCGCTATTGTATCTATTGTTGGGTTAGGCCTCAGCTATTAGATAAACAAAGAGCAGTAAAGGTTCAAGACCAGATTTACTAGTTAAGGATTCCTTATTCTTTCTTATACATATTCGGGTATGGTTAATATTGGCTTCAAAATTTACATAAGTAAAACGGTAGTTTCTGCAATATACTTATTCACGTTATATCCTCAAAGCATTCATACAATTGTCAAAATTTTCAGACACAGATTTACACATTTAGTCTTATGAAATTTTGAATTTTAAAACTGCTATAAGTTTCATTCAGGGCAAAGAAGACCGACCATCTTGGACATGCCGGTTTCCTCGCGTCAAGTTTTCCTTTAGCGTTCCCAGCATTGACATATGAGGTACCTATGTCACAGGTCACAGGGGCTGGACCAAGTTAAAACAGTTATTAGAAATGAAAACAGCCGTGGTGGTCGATTGAGCTTAGGCAGAGCCCGGAGTTCGACATCTACCAATCCTAAATTTACATCGACGACGTTTTGTACGAATTGCAAGGGAGTTGTGTCAGTGATCTATGATTCTATGGTGTCACCGGCTAGCTTTTCTACTGTCAGTCACAATGACTAACTTGGGCCTAGTCTTTTGATCTGTATACTCGTAGTCAAAGTTAACTGGGTATCTTATCTTATAAAAATGTATGAACAAGTTTGTACCTAATGGTTAAATATTTCATACCCTTTTGACAATAGTAAACTTTAACTAACAAACGAACAAAGATATTTTAGGAAAGGTTACAAATCTATTTATAACCAATCAGACCTAAGTCAGTAAATTATGACTTTTTTTCTGCTGTTAAGCAGTGATCTCTGTTTGTTTCGACCTTAAATAAGAGTTATTTTGTACATCTTTACAGTAGGTTAATCAATAAATTACCTATATGATAAAAGCCGGTTCCAAATTACTTAGTGTAGGTAGGTAAGGTATAATAAATAGGAACGAACCGTTCGAAGATAAATTACTTAATGTGTTTTAATTATTTGATTCGTAAGAAATCATTTAAGTTGCATTAATATATTAATGCCTTTGACAAATTAACTTAAATAAAAAGCAACTTTATTATATGCAACATTTTAGATCCAACAAGATAAAGCAGTTTTTTATATTTTTGATACGTGCACTGCAATTTATTCAGCAACCTGGATAGGAAACTGGCGCTCAGTTAATGTTGCCGAAAAATAAAGACACTTGGTAACAGATGATATTATGATGATGATGATGATTACAATCCATTAATTTATATTCCACTCACACAAATAAACATATTATTCTACAATATGCATGCAACTTGAACGCATTTAAATCAAAGGTTGGATTATAGGAACTGCTTTCTTCACTCGTTGTAGAAGAACATAATGCACTAATTTTATTGTAAGCCTAAGTTTCACTGCGTTTTTCTTTCGGTACATTTTCCCACACTCGTGGGTTACATAAAGAGATCAAACCATAATTTGGTGTGCATGATAGCTACGATTAGTCAGTTAGGTACCAACTACCAAACCAATCGGAGCTCATCATCGCGATACGATACATTATGCTCAGAATTTCGTTATTAGTATTCATGATAAATACTTTTTATGCTCAATTTTAGTATATTTTTATGTACTCTTTATCGGCATTCCCGGTGATATGGCGGTGAAATGAACGACATAAAATTCTGATGATGGACTGTTTCTAATTGCACGGTTCATTTTATGATTGAAAGTTCAGTGCGGTGCATTTTGTTGAAATTCTTGGCATTTTATGCTGGATTCGTTTTTTTGTTTTACTGTTACAGAGTTTTATGACGCGTCTATCTAAGACGTTACAAATAGTATTGGTTAAAGTTTAAGTTAACCTCACACTTTAAGATACAAAGTAAATTTGACATGTCAGGCCCAGCCAACTCCAGGTCGATTGGAAAACTCTAACATTACTGCTATAGCCAAAGACCATAAGACACAAGACGATACTCTGATCAAAGCTAAATTAAATAATTAATAAAAATAAGACCTAAATTGCTATCTCTATTATCCTCAGAAACTATGAAATTCGCTGCGGTTATAAAACGTCGTTTCTCAACAGGCAGGACTACATTATTCACTGTCACATACGAGCACATAGTTGAAATAGCGCATCCCCATGTCGAATGGATAGGGCTCCGACCCGACCCAACAAAGAGTGTACAGCGGCCGATTGAATGACAATGGAGTCACGGTCCACCGCCGCGCCCGTGCCCTGACCCTGGCGGCGCTGATGCTCCCAGATGATATCGGTGCACGAATTTTAAATGTTAACCCACTTACTACAAATGAGCTGTTTATTCTTTCATCACGTACCTATCACATTCTGCTCAACGAAGTTTCCTTGTTTATCTTTGTGTACTAGCGACACGCAACGGCTTCGCACGTGTGCAATGTAGATTTGTAGATACTAATATGGGGCAGTATTTTACAAATCTTTGAATTTTCAGCTTTTCTGTACTATAATATGTATGTATTATACATATAAATCTTCCTCTTGAATCACTCTATCTATTGCTGGAACTTCATTAAAATCCGTTTCGTAGTTTTAAAGATCTAAGCAAAGGTACATAGGGACAGACAGCGGGAAGCGACTTTGTTTTAGACTATGTAGGTCGTGATTAACTGTACCAACTGTACCTACTTTACTGTATGTAATCTTTGTATACCTTGTGTTTTCATGAAAAACAGGGCATAGAGATTTATCATCTGATTCAAATATCACAGGGTGACGAGCGCAGTGCATTACCGCACAGGATGTAAGTTCAAAATTCTGAGTGGCACTGTAATAAGCAATCGTGATGCTTGTCATCAGGCGAGTTTCTTGCTCGTCTCGTCACTCAGAAAAATGGAAAAATAATAAGAAGTAGGTATGTATAAGTTGTAACGCTGTAAAGCAGTTTCCCTTCCACTGCCCTTCATCGCATCGCTTATCTCAAACTCAAGAGATTGGTTTTGTTCGGTATCTCAAATTGTTGCTAGAAATATGTGGGTAGGTACACAATACACTAACGCCGCATGTTTTGGACCGATATGTTATGTCATTATATGTCATTTTAGTATTAATATGTCAAACCAAAATACTAAAATGACATATTAAGACATGACATATCGATCCAAAAGCGCGGATAAAGGATCAGGATCGATTATTAATTTCGGGCGATAGTGAATATAAGGTCTAGATTAGATTAGGAACAGATTCTTGAGTGATTTTAATGATTTTGATGCACACTGTTTTAGATTTTTCCGCACAAAATGCAAAGCAATACGATACCGACTTGTTTTGTTGATCCTTCCGAAGGATTCCTTCGATTGTAGTTCCATGCGCATTGACAGTTCGGCGCAGCAGATAACATCGCCGTAATGAATTTATGTTCCTTTTGACCCACTTACCGAATACTTTTAAATCGACAGTCATGGCCACTCACGGCCGTAGGTCAACTCGAGATCAACTACCTACTTACGATTTTATTTTAGTGTTGGTTCATTAATTTAATGAGATACTGGGATTGGGAGACAGTGAGACAGAAGGGGTGAAAGCTTTATGGAATGTCTAAGCTTCTACGCTTTGGAATTCGGTAACGAATTGCTTGAAATGTTTACTGACGTGATTAAAATTACTCCTTCTAACTAAATGGATTGCTTAGAATTTAATTTGTGTTCAACTGCTATAGAAAAATAAATAAAATAAATATACCGATCAGCACTGCGGCTACGCCCGCCCGTATGGTTATAATTTTTTTTGAGGCCTCAATCATGAAAAACGCTTATAAATATATCTAGATATAGATGGAAAAGATAATTGTAAATGTGAATATTGTGAATGCGCTCAAAAAGTTATATGCCGGGCTTTTCAAGTCTGTTCTTTTGCCGATTAGAACAGGCGTAGCTAGTTTTTAAATAAGTACCCAAAGTACTTGTAGGTGCTACGGTCACTGACAAAAGTTGCTAAACTTGCCAATTTTCCTAAGCATATTGAATTCCAAACTCGCTTGATCTGGTACATATTTGGAAACTTGATCGTGTTCAGCTACTTTTTTCGCTGACTGTACCCATAGTAGATAGCAATTTCCTACATATCTAATCTGTTCAGTTCTACGATATCCTTTGAGTTTGTATCATGAATCATACATAAATCATGAAGGCCATGCCGCCTGCTGCATTAGTAAATTGTGTTCATACTTCGTATCTATCGTTTTCAATCTTTTATAACTTTCATTCCAAGGTCCGTCTATGTCAAAAAGGACACCAACTTTAACGTCGGATTGGATTGGAGTCTGTGATTTGAACATGATTTTAACTCTGAATTTGTCATCTGATCGCATAGAGAGCGACTTATTTGCTCCACCCGCTCCACCAATGGAATCTATGTCTTGTTCATCGATATTAATTCTCGATCGACGATCAACAATTGACGATGCAGCCTTGAAGCCAAGAGCAACACGAATATATAGCCAACCAATCATACCACTTGTCTACTAGGTGACGAATTTGTCACGCGGACAAGATGAGATATAAAAAAAATATTAAATCAATATAACTTTTGAAAATTAACAAAACTTCTCCATCGGGACTCTTATACAGTCGACAAAAGTAGACAAAAGTTGATAGCTAAATATTTGGGCTTAAACAACAAATTTCTAACAGCAGTAGTACCTACCTACTTCAATATTTTCAGATCCTTTCAAAGCAATGGCTTTTCGGACATGCAATCGGCATCAATATAGTCGGAAATCGGCTTCAAGTAAATTTATACGCTTTCACGATCGCATGGAAATTGGACTGTTTGTTCTGTTCAGCGATATACAAGCAAGCAGAATGAAATACTACATAGATAGTCAGACACATTTTTATTGACAGCGAAGGTTACTTAGGCCTTCCAACGGTAGACAAAACGTCAACAATGCGGATACTTGCCAAGGCAGTACGAAGTACCAATGTTATTGCCCCTTGTCATTAGAAATTAGACTACCAGTACAAATCGCGACCTATCGATTGGAATATAATTCCATCAGAATCGGTATTATTCTTCAGACTGACGTAGGTTTCTATTAGTTATTGACTCACATTGTGCAGATAGTACAAGCACATAAAAGTGGAGATCACAGAGGCATAGTAGTTGAGCAAATAGCTTTATGGCGCAGTTCACGGAGTCAACGGCACGGATTTACGGTTCGCGCTGTTTGCATCTCGGCTTGTTATAGCTAGCTACTGCTTGGGCTATCTACCAAGTTCATTTTTTACACATAATAAATACCGAATTTCTCGCAATCGAAGGAACATCGAATGCCTCGAGTACTTTTAAGGGCCAGTTTTATAAACGCCCGTAAGTTAAATGTCAAACCAAATTTCAGTAAATTTGATGTTATCGTTAAATTAAAAATATGTTTTGTTTTGAATCTATTTACGTATACATAATTATATAGGGCACATTTTACACTACCCTGAAATGTGTGTGCCTAAATATTTTACATTCAGTTTACTTTCTACATTATTCGTTCAGATTTTTCATTTTATAGGGACGGCTATGTAGGGGAGGCTTTTGACCACAAGTTATGACGATTTCGTGACGCCTGCTATGCTACGCCTGGACGAGGAACTGGCGAAATACAACGATACTGCCGTGAAGGGTAACTATAGCCAAGCGAGCACTAGAAAATTAGAAATTGCCCTTACACCAAGGAAAGATGCGCGCCTCATAACTTATAAAGACTAGTATAACAATAAAACAACATGTAATGAGTCTTTCACGAAACGTTATGCAAATTAGGTAATTTGTACTCATTCATTTAAATTGATATTTACGCATCGCGATCGTGTTTACATTTCATGGTTATAATAATTGTTATAATCACACAGCTAACTTATTTATGCAGTGATAGTGATATCTGATAATAATATGTGCCTTATATAGCATCAAATCCAGGAAATTTGTTAGTCATGCGCTATAGTCACTCTTTATTTTTAACTAATAAAACCTGTAAATAATTAAAAAATTCCGTGTATCATAAATTACGGCACAAAAATGTTATAACATTGTACGAAAACTTCAATAGGACAGTTGAATAAATTTTTAGCAACGAGTTCCTGAATGAAAATACAATATTTTTTGCAGGCTTGTTTAAAAATATTGGTGTACCAAAATTTCTACGCTGCCTTGTCTGCTTATAGAGCTGTTCAGCCCTTATCTTAGGTACTTTCTATCTATGGCCGGATGCCGCAGTAGCTGTTTCTTTTTATCTACAGTTCACATCTTCTGGGTTCCAAGTCTGCCTATTTCATGGTTAGGATCTGATTTGAACTGGTTGAATTTATTGCAATTAGAAAAAAACGCTAAGACGAATCAGCGATTTCGGGCACTTTCGCCTTTTCAATAATATAATAGTAATTTTCTCATATTTTCTCTGTTAGTATTTAGAAATAGGTTTATACAACACAACATTTAGTTACCAGTAAGGCGAGGAAGAATACATTAGACAGACTGCATCGACACTTCTATTCATCAGGTGAGATCGTGGTCAAATGCTTGCGCAAATGCAAAAAATACTTGCGGGTTCCGGAAATAAAAAATATGTTTACATATTATCGTGTTAGATATTTACGTGTTGGTATCACACGCATGCTTGCACATGGCGCACACGATTCATGGACGAGTATAATGTTTGAAAAAATTAACAAGTCATCGAACAAAACAGTATTTTTTTCGGTTATATTTATACAACTTTTCAGTATAGACCACCAAAACAACAAAGTTTTCGCCTGTAGAAAAATAGTCGGTATACATACTCGGATTGTCCAAGTAGATTAAGTAACTAGCTGTTCACCACGGTTTTACCTGATAAAAGTATTGTATGTCCTTCCCCAGATTCAAACTATCTTCATACCTTTCTTACTTTCACATTCAACTGATATTTTTTTATAAATTGTTCCGACCATAATGTCTAACAAAACGTAAATCGGTCCTTCTGTTCTTGAGTTATAAAATGGTGTAAGTGTAGATATATTATATTTAGATTAGTCAGTAGGTATAGTCAGCGACCAAAGTAGCTGATCGTACTAGATTTACCAAATGTGTTTTCGATTAGTACCTAAACCTAATGATTGGGTTTTCTTACATTTTACAAGGTAGCGTTTTGACCACAACATTAAACACCTGATATTAAGTGAAGATGTGGTCGAAGGTTGGTGTAAGATGACGGTAATCGGAAAATGTGTTTATGTTCAGCTACTTTTGTCGTTGACTGTACAAGATGTGTAGATGCTTTTTGCACTTAACATTTCAATTAGCAGTTGACGTTGACACATAGACACCTAGTTGTCAAACTATTTTATTGATTTACAGCTTGTGAGCTTGTGACCTGTGGGTGAAATGCTGACGTGTAATTGTGGACTATGGACGGTCTAGGGAGGGGAGAGGGAATAACCCGGCCCTACAGACTTGTGACCACCCCAACTCGAACTTGTGTTTACTTCTCTTAACGTATGTAACATACCTACTTCATATTAAATCAAAACGATCCTTAGATTATTTGTTATCTCCTAGCCTCAGCTAGTCTTAGTAACTAGGCAGACAGAAGATAACAGATATACCGTCGCCACATTTACAATGTCCTGATTCTATCTTGTTACGGAACCGACTTTGCTAAAAGAAGATCCGAAATTGCTCCTGATCTTAAAGTTCCAACCTCATGTAATCAGGTAACATTTATCTTGTCACTCTGTCAAAGATCAGCAGTGACACCTACAAGTTTAGTGTTCAACCACGACGTCCTTGTATCACCATAATATAACGTTACACTCAAACCTTCAAGCCCCCTTCGCATGGTAAATTGGTGTCGCAAAGGGCGCCTATCCTTTTTTTATAGCACCCCACTGCGGGCTCACAAAGAAAACCTTGGATTTATGAATGACTGACATTCTTTTTCGCCTCATTCATATAACTGTCTTTCGTCTATTATGAATGTAATAAATAATAATAATAGACGAAGAGATGTGTACAAATAGGTAGGGTGGGCCACTATTGTGAGTTTTTGCGAGGAGAGAGATTTCTTTGTGTACTATAGTCAGTTCAGTTATTTGGCTAGAACTTTTGGCGCCACCGCGTCGCCATAGCACAGTAGCGAGTATAATAGCTATGTAAGTGCTTAAATTTATTAGCGTTATTTTCTATGGGAAAGTACGTCACTCTCGTTGTTTGTCATTCTTCTTGGTCGATGCCGATTATTCTGTATTTAATATGTCTTTAGCCCACCTACGTGTAACGTAGGTAAGTCGTAATACCTAGTTACCTAGCTATACCTAGAGCAGGTTAATAATACAATACATGTAATGATGTAATCTATGATTTGTAGCATAGCAGAAGTATACCTATATTTAATTATACAGTCACTTATGTTATGATCATGACCAACGACAATCTATCCTCGAATCCTTCTCTAATCTATTAAAATCATGTTGAGACGCTATCCCTGATGCCTTCCAGGAATGTTGTTGATAGCTGATACCCTGTATGTGGTTATCACTTTTAGGGTTCCGTAGATTAAAACCCAAATCGAACTATTTTACCTTCAATCAAAGTTTTGTTTTATTAAGTTAGCGTGTAATATGTGATAATTGATAATACGTAGGTAATACTTATTTATAGTTTTATGGCAATGTATTTTTTATAAACGCTCACAAAGTCTGATTTGGGAGGATCTATTATTAGACCATAATAATAACAACATGTGTACTGTATAGGCATAAGCAGGCCATATTTAAATGTAAATGAATCTCAAAAGGAGAGGAGCCTGTGTTGATGGATGCGTATGCCATCTCGCACTTGACTTTTTTTAGACCGCTTCTCCTGTCACAGGTGGAGGCATTTGTGGTAAGCTCCAGGGAACACGGGTACCAAATATGGCAGGTGGATTAAAATAAATATTTAAAGATTTAAAGAGTTCTCTTTCTATGTACCAAACCGAACGGCGCGGCGCGGCGGGCGGGTCAAAACAGATTTTGTAGCATCATTGTGCATTTAGCTAGATTATTTACTACTTAGGTTTGGTTTTTGTGAATACAATGTGAGAAATAATTTAATATCGTTAAGTGAAGATTCACATAACGATGCAAATGTGACTTGCTATTTCACTTATTCGGTTTTTTCTTGTTAGGTGATTCCGCTCTTTTCAACAACATCGGGAATTTTGCTTCGTATTAGTTATAGCCTTGTTGACCATTCATGAAATCATTTGCGGTGATATAAGTACAATTAAACAAACTTCTTCAAAATTAATACCATCAACGGAAAAAATATATTTTCTTCTGTCTAGTTACCTGTAACACGAAATTCTGCTTCGAGCCAGAGACCAAGTTCAATACCATAGTAAGATCTATCTCCCATCAAATCTAGGCACGTTTCTTTTCACCCAGGTGGTTTGTAATGGTCTATCTGCATCTATCTAGAACCATTTCAAACTTCACACTCTTTGTTAATCTATACAAAATACAAAATCATAACTCTCTCTTAAAGATTTAAAGCGTGTCACCAACTACATTTTGCTGTGCACAGCGTCTCCCGTGGAACATAAAATGCGTACCCATTCTCGTTCCATTTCCACTGAGAACTTTATGAAAAGTTTTGGTTTCTATAAATATTGTGGCATCGGCTCTGCACAGTTACAGTTTGCTCGAAATGAATCCTCGTATATGATGCCTGATCGATAATGATGATGACGAGAAGTTGGCAACCATAACCACCTCCGCACACGGCGCAGTAACTTATCTTATGACGCGCGTAGTATGCAATGAAGCGTTTGCCGCATCGCTTCGTCTGTGGACTTCTTTGAAGATGTACGTGCTCGTACAGCTCTTGTACGCGCGTCTTACGCTTATACTACGACGCCGTGTGCGGAGGGTCTAAATCTTGTTTGCTGCAAATATCGCACAGCAGTTGTTATCTGGCAGTGTCACGTAGGTATACCTACTTAAATCCTACAATTGCTTCAGAATATTTATCGGTTCTACACCAGACACAGTGATAGCCGGATATATTCCGATATACCCTCCTTGAGCTGGCATTCCGTTCGCATACAAATCGCGCCCTTACGTTTCGATGAGAAAGGGAACCTTCCTGAAGCCCTTCAAGGTTTGCGAGGGGCTTTATATCTGCCGGGCGGCGCGGCGACTCGTCGCCAAATATTTGATTTCGGATTATTGTATGTCATGACGGTGACTTGTGCGATTTTCCCTGAGCATACATTTGTGTCTGGAAAGAGGAAAGTTTACTTAAGCGAGAGAAATACTACACGGTGGTATTCCGTTTATCAACATAATGGCGGTGTATTTTGCGGATTAATTGTATTGTAGAGTTATATTTTTATATCTCAATCTCTTACTCATTATTCATCAAAGATCGCATATTATTCACCAAAATTTCATGGAGTGGATTTCCCTTAGAAATCTCTTAATGATAATAAAATGTGTTTTCGTCGTAGGATATAAAAAATATGAATTATTATTGCATACAATACTTACAAAATATACCATTTTTATCGGCAGGCTAAATAACAAAATACCAAAAATAAAAAAAAAAATTTAATTACATAATTATTTTTTTTGTTTTGTTATGGCGTCACACGATTAGTGTATTTGCCAGTGTCAAGTATAAAAGATTTCAAACTCAAAGAGTTGAATCAAGTTTAAATGATGATGGTGATGATGATGATGATGAGATGATGGGATGAGGATAGTGTTTAAGTAAAGTAGTGGTGCTTTACTTAAACTTTACACGGACTTTTTTGGAGCAACTTGAAAAGTCACTTTCACAACTTTATTTCATTTTCCCATACTCGTACACATTAACGAACACATAATGGTTACAAACACCAATATTACACACCAATATTACACATTATAACTCGAAGAAACACAAGTTTTGGAAATAAAAACAAAATTTTCACGTTGACAACTCAATTGCCGCCAAAAAAGTCAATTACATAATTATGTATTATGTAATTAAAAATTTTTTTTTTGTTTGTTATGGCGTCACACGATTAGTGTATTTGCCAGTGTCAAGTATAAAATATTTCAAACTCAGAGAGTTGAATCAAGTTTAAATGATGATAATGAGATGAAGGGATGAGGATAGTGTTTAAGTAAAGTAGTGGCGCTTTACTTAAACTTTAAATGGACTTTTTTGGAGCAACTCGAAAAGTCACATTCACAACTTTATTTCAATTTCACACACTCGTACACATTCACGAACACATAATGGTTAATAATCCACCAATAATACACATTATCACTCGAAGAAACACAAGTTTTGGAAAAAAAAAAATTTTGACAATTCGATTGCCGCCAAAAAAGTCGACCTTAAATATAATTATGTATATAAATATATTCTCATATTTGTGTTTGTCATACTGAAATCAATACTTTTTTTTATAAATTGAAAACCACCGCCGTTTTTATCTCTTATCCAAAGTCGGACATCGTCGGTTATCATTTAGGTCCAAATTAGGCGACAAGAATTCAGCCTCGCCTTTCCAGCTAGTCATAAGCCGGCAAGTTTTTTTCACAGACAATTTGGAACCCGCTTTCATTTAAAACCAGCTTTCTTGTGAAACAGTGGAATGAGAGCGAGGAATCCCGCCTGTCTTTAACGGCCACCTGCTTGTAATTAAGCTGCAGAACGTCTCTAGAGCATGTTTATGAAGATTCTCAGGACTTTTCTGGGACGAGTTATTGTACGCAGTTACGTGATAGACACGTGGGAATATTGCGCTCGGTGGAGTTTATGGCAACTCGCTTCTGGCATTCCGCCGCTTACGTAATAAGTTCCAGGATTTACAAGTGTTAGAATACGATTGGACTGTTCGAGACTTCGAGTAGTTTCATTACAGTTTCATTGTTATGCGTTGATTGTCTTTAGGGATCGTAACGTTAAACCTTTCGCAACTCGAACTTACTTAGGTAGGTTTGTTGGATCTTTTCTCAGAACCAACCATTGTTGCTCGAAGTTGGATAACTTTAGCAGAAACTGTTAAAGCGACAGACGTGTTTCTTATTAGTATTAATACCTATCCTTTGAAGCAAACCTTGTTTTCAATAAATTACCGTTTAGCAGGCAAAAACATTTTGTAAAACATATTTTTTTACACTTTACATGATGATGTTGTCGAAGAACATGGATAGATTTGAGTATTTAATATTATTTTGTTGAGGGTTGTATGAAATCTATACTAATATTATAAAGCTGCAGAGTTTGTTTGTTTGTTTGTTTGTTTGTTTGTTTGTTTGAACGCGCTAATCTCAGGAACTACTGATCTGATTTGAAAAATTCTTTCAGTGTTAGATAGCCCATTTATCGAGGAAGGCTATAGGCTATATTTTATTTCCAAAAAAATTAGGGATCCGTAAGAAAATTGCCGTTTTGCAACCCAAGGTGTGAAATCGAAAATCTATTTTTGCGTGCGCTGCCAAAACTATTGACACTAGAACAAAGTAATGTATTACGGGTTTGTAGGTCTCATTAAGATCTACAAAAAAGTCCGCGAGAGCATATGTCTAACTATTATAGTAATGCCACAATAAGTGATCTTTTATTTTAAAATTTTAATTTTTAATGCCGCTGCTAGAAAAGGCTCATTATTTGTATCTTGGTATTAATCCTTATCAAAATAAATTACTTCTTATTCAAAACTGCTTCAATGCCTTTATATAACTTTTTAAATCATTCAATTCGGACATTCCATTCGAAAGATATCACGAGTTTAAAAATGTAAGTAGTAGTAGAAAAATAAAACCGCCGCACCGCAGCGCAGCGGGAAACGCGGTGAAGTGAGGGGGGGCACCGGGAGAATCTATGAAATAGGTAAAGTGCGGTCGCGGACCAGGAAGACCTCTAGCTGCGCAATTCAAACGTGCGGTCCAAGAAAAATTAACTTAGAATTAAAATATGATAATGGGTACCTACAGCAGGTAACGCGGTGAGGGGGCACCGAAGTGCGGGAATAGTTTTGGAGTATACGGAATATATACGCTTTCGCGCCTAAACTACTGAACCGATTTATATGAAATTTGGTTTATAGATAATTTGAGATAAAAGGTACGCGATAAACTGTAGCCCACGCGGGTGAAACCGCATGGAACAGCTAGTCTATTAAATATCTGACATTTAAGATGGGTGAAGTCTGAAACTATTGGAGATAAAATTTATCCACTTCCAAGAATAAATTAAAAAGAATTCAACATGTAACTAAGTAACTATAGCACAGCTACAAACAAGAAACTTCCACTTAGATAAATATGGCAGCGCACGAGACCATATTCGTCGTATGGATATGCAAGGCGCTGCATTTGATGGCCAATTATATACTGTGCCATTTAAGGACGTAATAGTTTCACCTCTCTTTATCCTTAACATTGGCCACATGTCCTGAATAAAACTATGTGTGGTAACTATGTTGTTCGTACGCAGTAAAGACTCTTTACTCGGTAGATATGTGATGCGATGTGACAGATGATAGATAGATCTGGCCAGTTTTTGTCGACATTTTGTTTTTCACAAGTTTTTTTCTGATTCGTTGTAATAACATATTATGGTTTGAAATACCACGTAAATAGTATAGTATTATACGACAATGAGAACTTGTTTTGAGTAATCTGCAACTCTACCTATAATATAGGTACTTACTGGTACTTGGTACTGACGTGTATTTCCGAAATGATTTCCGTATGAATATACCCAGAATAGATCCATGTTTGTTGTGTAGTTCTTATTTTCACGATAAAAAGTTCTCCAATTCGTTTAGTTTTCATGTCAAATAAACTTTATAAATTATATCATTGGCAGGTAGTCAGGTAAAATTGCTGGTTTAGTTAGTAATCAACTAATCAATTATTATATTTGCATCAATATGTAACTTCGCTGATAAAATTATAAATAGCAGCTAAGTTTTACATTTCGCGCAAATCTTGTAACTATTTTAAATTAAGTATGTAATCTATGTGAGTAAAAAAAAGTGTTGCGCTGTCGTTTTAATATTCAAAGGTCGAGTCACTTGACCCCCAAATATGGCGCCAACTTGTCAAATCACGTGTAATCATAATCACTCAGACTGTATATCAAATTGATAATTATAAAACTAGTGAAAATCTACTGGCTTCATATTTTATTTTTAATTGTTTGCTAAAAATAATATCACAGAAGAAAATAAAGTGGAAAATACCAAGGAAGTATTTTACTCATTGGATTATTAAAAACTGAAAATGTCCACCACCATTTTTGACTTGCACACAGACTTTTTGATTAGACTTTGTTATTTTCATGCCACCCTAACCCCCAACGCGTCATAAATTTAGGTGAGACTGAAATTGAATTTTTGTGTTAGCGTAACTATGCATTTTATTATTTTAACCGTTTTATTTGTTTTCTCGTGTGGATGTAAAATAAATTATAAGACCATCAGTAATTATATTATGTATTTCTTTGACCATTTATGTGTTTTTCAAAGATACACTTAATACTAAAAGCTCAATCAGATTTTGGTCAGACTGAAAACTGAAGATCAGATACTTTTAGGTACACTCAAAATAACACCAAAAGCGGTGATCAAAATAAAATAGTGGGATGTATGTGACAAAATTACTAACATAATCTACATATATATGTATATCTCGCTCTATTTATACATCGTGATAATATCTACCCTATCTGTTTGTTGGCAGGTTCTACTCGCGACTGAATTTACATACTAATGTTACTATTAAACTAATATTTCGCTTGGAACAACCAGTTTGCCAATATTCAAATGTAAGTAGACGTCTTTAGCGTGTTAAATTTGATGTATTACTTTAGTTACCTAACCTACTTACTTCGACGTGGCTAACAGTTTTTAATTTGCGAATGTTAATTACAGAAGAATACTAAATTACTTATAACAAGCTTTTATTTAGCTTACTGTAGTGTAACTTAACAAAGATTAAAGGCAAGTACCTAGTACGTAGAGTACGTACTAGGTACTGAATAATTTTTGGCAATAAAATTAGTAGCAACAGCATACAATTATTGAGTGTAGGTAGTTTTTTTCATAAGTACCATAATAAAAAAATGACCTGCGCTCAATAATTAACTATTGTACTACCTATGTTAATAGTCAATAGTACTTTATTCAATAGGATACATTGTGATCACTTTAAAACGTCAAACTTAAAACTAGCTACGCCTGTTCCAACCTCCTTACGCCGGCAATAGAACATGTGTTTTAATTTATTAATCTCTTTAGATCAGTAAACTATTTCTATATTAAGTGGCGAGACAATCTGTATCTATTACTTACGAGTTTTTGCTGGATATCATGATAACTTGTAATAGAGCCGTTCCACACACGTGTCTTATGTTTTATTAATTTTATAATACTTGTAGTAATAATCTTACAGAACTGACTAGGGTTGATCTAATTTTAACTTAAAAATTTATAAAACAAACTTAATGAAAAAACCCGGCGGAGAGGTAGCGTTTGCCCACAGTGACGATGTGGTCTAAGATGGCGCAACGCTACACCTGGAATGGGATCTGGCTCTCAAGTAAGGCTGCCGGAACACACCGATAGGTGCTTGGCGACAGATTCTTAACATGACATGGTAGCTAGCCAGACGAGTACTAGACAATACCCTACCACCAAGCAAACTTGTGCGTATTGAGGGTTCTTTATGATGTTAATTTTTACTTAGCAGCAGCAATAATGAAGATAATGAAAGACGGCTCCGCTAATGCCTAAAAAAGGTCCAGGTAAAGACCAGATAAAAATAATCATGAAAGTAATAGACAAGAATATGTTTAGTTTATAAACTGTTCGCACTTTACAACTTTAACTTGCTTCCAAAATATTCCTGAATGCTAAAAAGTTTAGAGGAAAATAGGCCAAACAAATGGTAACCCTAGAGTCATCGTGCAAAAAAAATTATCATGGGCTTTTGAAAGTAAGAGTAGAAGGGTTCGAATGGCCAAGCATTATAAACTTGAGAGGCATGTAAAAACTATCTGGGTAAAGGTATGGCTTTTATTAATAAATCTATGAATGGAAGCGAAGATATTTCGGAATTTGAGTTATGTGGCTGGCTCGGGTGGGATGGGACTCGTTTTGTGAATATTAACGGTGGCCCATTCATCGTACCTTTACTTTAATAATATAAAGTAGCGGCATAGTTTTCGTTACGTTCCGCCGCATTGATTATGTTTTACACAAAACTACTGACGATGTGCCATTTTTCGTGAATTGCAATTAACATTCTACTAATATTATAAATGCCAAAGTTTGTGTGTGTGTGTGAATGTTTGTTACCACGTATCACCGTAACTACTTAACTGCTTTTGATGAAATTTAGAATGGAGATAGCTAGGTATATACCCTGGATTAACACATAGGCTTTTTATTCCAGAAAAAGGTTTCTGTGGGATAACGGGAAGACCCGGGTGAAACCACGTGGTGCAACTAGTTATTCACATAAGTTTTTTTGATTATTCAAGTCATACTTAGTCATCAATACTCATCAATCATCAGAAAATACTGCTATAGAATCGCCGATACTTAAAAGCGTAGTCACATAATGTTAAGAATTGTTAAGTATCTTGTTAAAGCGTTTTGTTCTACACCATTAACGGTGTGCTTATCTCGAAAGCATTTGAAAATGTACTCGTTTTGAAATAAGTAATACGCCTTACAAATCTGTGATGGATGTCGATATCTAAATTAGCTAATGATAAATTCTCTATACTTGGGTTAATTCAGAGATAATCTTTCAACACACGTCTGAAACCTAATGTAAAGACTAGGAATAGGATAGGAATAAATAAAGATATACGCATACATATCTAGTTTCGCTTGATGCTATGGCATTTTCTTACCACCCTCAAGGCTCAAGTCTGTTGCCAAGCCTGCAGTGGTATCAGTGTGTTCCGGCAGCCTCTCTTGAGAGCCAGTTTATAATCCAAGCGTGGCGTGGTTGCAGTTTTAATTATTGTCATGTGTTAGGAAAAATGTCAGTTACTTTTAAATTTATCGCAGACTAGCTGTGCCCCGCGGGTCCATCCGCGTGGTCAACAGTTTATCACAATAAAAAGTATATATCCGTGTCCCAAGGTTCAAACCATCAGCGGCTCTAAGGTAACAACAGAAAGTAACTCTATATAGATAGTATGGATAGTATGGTATAGAATCTATACCATCCATACTATCTATACTATAGATTATAGATAGTATGGATAACATTGTTATTATGGTTGTTAGTATAATTTATTGTCATCATATTGCAACTATGACAATTGTGCTATACTTACAGAGAAACTCATTGTTATTTACGACCTGCGAATTCGTCACTGACATCATTCGTCGAATGCACATTTGTGAACATCTAATATTAGCGCAAATGTGTGCTCAGCGTTCAGATGTGTGTTTTACCGTATTCTGGCCGTAGCCAAAACACACGAACAAACAAACCGGAGAATTGGATTAGCGCTGGATAAATCTAGACTTCCTAAAGCTTTTCCGTACAGCGGTAACAGTGTGTAAAACATTTCTGCTGGATAGTTAAAGCTATATTTCTATGTATGTTGTGGATGTGTGTTTATGGTAAGGTGTGGTAATAGTTACGGTTCAAAATAATAAACAGGTTTTCTTTAAAAGAAAAACTGATTAGCAGTTTTTTTTTCAATTTTGAAAAGCAATGTTATCTGACTAGATTCGGTATTTAAGGTTTTTACTTTGGGTCGTGCTTCTGGCTCTATCTACTTTCTGACATTTACATACAAAAGCAAAATGTGTGGTTTTTTATATGTGATTCATTTGTTGGGTGAAGTTACTAGAAACATGATTTGAGCATCTAGTTCTACATAGTTGAGTTAGTTGTAAGTAATATTTCATGCAAATGTTAACATTTAAATATGTAAAATAAAAATGCCGAAAGTAAATTAAATATGCAAAATTATTTGGAAATTTGGCTCTAGTTAAACTTATTCGTACCAGCTAGGAAAATGGTCGGTTGCCAAACTTTCATCGCAGTTCAATTGATTTAACAAATTCTGCGTGGTTTGATTTATATGATCTTTATGGTCGTCTTTGATGGTTGTTTATACATTGCGGATTGATTGATCAGGAATGCGGAAAGATGGTCGATTAGCGATGTCTTTTGGCTCATTTGTTTCGCAAAATTCTTTCCGAGAAAAAAATACAGTTACTTTCAAAGGACTGACCGTTGGGTACAGTAATGTTATGTTGTGATAGCCCTGAAATATTACACAATAGTGAATGGGTGTTCTGTGTTCAGAATCCATAAATGAACAACTTTGTTTTACGAATTTTCAAAGTGCGTGATGATCTAATAATACAAAAAATATGATCTGATTGTATACGGTCAATGGCCTTGCGGTTACTGACCTATGTTTTATGTGCCGCGTTGCGGTCATTCACCCGTCATCACATGTTTGTGTGTCGTTTTCATTAGATTTCAAAATTTAATTCCCTTATCAATTTGCCTACTTTAATTAATTATGGTACATGAATTATTATTATTACATTATAGACATCACAGCAACACAAAATAGTGCATAAGGTCTAGTAATTATTGTCGTTATCTAATACGCATATTGAGGAATTATGTTTCTAGACATCTGTAATACATTTAACGTGTGAAATAATACATACCAACACAGGGAATGTCAGCAAAGGTCACACATACGTTATGGCGAGTCGTTTATCATTGTTTAGTCTGCGGCGACGAAGACGTATGGCGTTACACTGGTTAGTTACACACCGCAATAATAACGTTTGTTTATTTTCTTGCGCCTTAAATGTAATAAGCAGTTACTCTAGGAACAGCTAGGCTATAGCACAAACAAGAATAAACAGAAATACGTTGTGTTAGGGTCAATAATGCCTTGAACGTCTTTATTGTGTTTATGGCATAAATTGCGATTTGTCCGTCTGCTACGCCACATGGCTAGCGCCAGTTTCATGGGAATTTGATGGTAATGGTGTTTGGATTTGCTGATTTATCTGTTCTGACTTCTGACAAAGTTCATGGTCACAGTAATCAATATTCTTTACATTACATAAGTATTAGAATTAGGTTTTATAACGGGATAATTACCATGTATTTGAACTTTAATCGAGAGGACGGGTTTCAACTGTCGAGTGCCTGGAATCCAGTGGTGCGGTTGTGTGACAGCAGAAAAAGCACCTGTCATAGCTCGCGAGGGGATACCGTGAGTTTTGTGTGTCGAGATTTGAATCGAGTTGCGAGTGACTTGTGTGAAAATGGTAATGTCATCGTAAGCAGAAAACGTACGAAGAAGCGGGTAGATAGATACGTCTGCCCGTTATAACATCAACAATCCTACCCGCAGAAACTTTTAGTATTCTCGTGATCATGGCGCTTGCAACAGTGCGGAAATATCGAGAACTCAAACAAAAACAAATACATGGTAATTATCCCGTTATAAAACCTAATTCTAATGTTTTTGACCATGGTAGTTTAAAACAGTATATTACATAAGTAACTCAATATAAAACAAATTATCCACAAATCATATTGGTATCTAAGTAGATTGTGTCACGTAATTAATTTTGGGATTGTGCGGCGAGAAGAGACAGTAAAAGTAAATTTTCCTTTACGTTCTTTTGTTGTTGATTTCTGTTCAGTTCCGATTTTTCTGCTCTACTGCGTTTGGTTGTTGAACGATTACCAAGACGCTTATTTATGTATGAACATTGAAGTTGACAGTCTGCTTGTTAAAAGTAAAATACTATCTGTTATTTATATTACACTAACCAAGCAAACTGTACCAATAAAGTGTACTTATTTTATCGGAATACAAACATACTTAGATGAAAATGGAAAACCAAACCTAGAAAGTAGATCCAATTACAGTATAATGAATTTACTGGTAAGTACTGCTACCTGATAAACGCTTGGACATTTCCCTTTAACTAATTGCCGTGCAGTCTTTCCTGAATTTAATTTTAAGACTGGTAATGAACAGCTGTGGGATTTAATTAAGGCGAAGCTATAAATCGCTTCACCAATTACCACTTCTTGTTTGTCGTCTCGTTATTGAAGTATTTGAAGCTTCCAAAGCGTTTTCATTGCAGAAGGCCTAATGAAAGGAGATTAGGTTATTAGACTATTTATTTAGGTGTAATAAACTTTTATCACCTGCTTATTACGTCCCCACTGCGGTTGCTTAGGGTATTTTCTCAGAGTGAGTAAAGACTGTTATACATAACACCTAGCCAAATTTTTTGTAGACCTGCAAATACTCCTAAACTATCATGTCGAGTTCATTCTGTTTTAGGAGAAATTTTTAAAAGTCATTTTTATGTCTATTTTTTTTCCGTTTTTCATTTAAAAGTCGTTCCTTCGTTTTCCAGTATACATATTTTTACGATGTTAATCTGTGCGAGCGATGGCCGAATGCCTGAAAGACTGTGCACTGTGCAGATTGGCCAAGGTCGTGTAGAAACCGGCATGTCCAAGAACCACACCACTCAAGAACATCTGGCATCTACCAACCTGCAGTAGGCCAGCAGGGTAGATCATGGCCCATTCTCTCCCTGAGAGAACGCCTGAGTTCTAACAGTCGGAACGTAATAGGCTCATGATAAAAATGATGATCTCTACGAAAATTAATACAAGAGGAAAGTAGAATGAAAACAAACTGACTAATCCGCGATAAACTTGACTAAGAAACGAATGTTGAGATAATACATACACACATACATTACATACATACACATACATTACATTTTACAATCTCATTTCTAGACCGTAATATTTGGTAGATTTATATCTATTGAAAGCGCTGATTAGCTTGAAGTATTGGTGGCAGTATGAATTACCACTGCATTCCATATAATAAAAAATTAAAATCAACATTCTGTTCGTTTGTGGAAATGTGTGTGTGTGTGAAAATGTGATCTGAATTGGTCATAGATTGACTGCTATAAATAAGGCAGCATCTCTACACGATAAGCT
This sequence comes from Opisthograptis luteolata, assembly GCA_931315375.2. NCBI lineage: Eukaryota > Metazoa > Arthropoda > Insecta > Lepidoptera > Geometridae > Opisthograptis > Opisthograptis luteolata. Next base: position 9,330,585 of record OV928036.1, on the reverse strand, counting down.
TAGATTAGGTAAGTATAGCTTCTTATCTATATCTATAGTTTTGACAGTTTCTTTTGCATTTTCTTCCGAAACAAGGAAATTTACCAAGATTTTATCATCACCCTCACCTTTATTCTGGCAAACGTAAACCAGTAATGATAATGACTTATTTCATCACCTACTGGTCAAATTTAGATTGTTTACTGCAGAAGTTTCCTAGCTTATCTGTCTATCCATCTATCAAGCAATAATTGCATGGATTGATAATAAAATAACATTATGATAAATGCCAAGGCGAAAATAGCAATGAATACACTTACCTACTAATTTGAAGATATATTATGAAGAGATTAATAAATAAATAAAATGTTAATCTAGAAGCCATTAGATGTTATCATAATCATTCACAGCTTACCTTACTCTGCGCAACCACCTGCGGTTTGACAAATTGAACGCTTGGTAACAACTTAATATTCTTGTAAAAATACCAAAGTCGGAAATAATTTGTTTGGTAAGTTGTTCTGGACTAACTGGTAGCCTGATTATCTTTGTAAAATGTTGTAAATTGTGTAAAAAGGTAAGGATACTAAGGATCCTTCATGGCCAGTAGGTATTTACGCACTTCTGTCTCTCTTTCTGTTTTTGTCACCTTTATAAAGTGCGTATTTCTAATATACCCTAGACACGGTATTTTTCTGGAATAAAAATCACCTTTCCGTTGTTAAACTATCTCTATGTAAAAATAACGTTAATCGAGAAATAAGGAAAAACCAAAAAACTGTCACGTTACATTATTCCTTTTTTATTTTAGCAATAATACGGAAGTATAGGAATAAACTTACCTATATTTAGAATTTCATTGCGTGATTTCGAGTCAACCTGTCTGGTTTTAATTTGTACGCTCAGAATGCCCAGTAGATATGTATATTAATTTAGTTTACATAACAAAGGTGAGACAGGTGGTGGGTCTGAAATAACTTCCTTCGCTTGTAATTCGTAAAGATTTATAGCAGACACGTCGCGAAGGCAATTCGTTAGGACGTCTAGTCAGGTTATTTTTAATGATAGTTTATGAATTAAAAGGTAAGCACAACATAGAGTATTTAAGTTTATTTTAAAATAACTTCTAACGTACTACTTTTATGCAAATCCACGGTAGTAGTTATCTAAGTTTATGGGCGAATAAAAATTAAAAATAGTCCATAGACAATTTCTTTCGTTACCTTTGTGTCGTTTTATCAAACTTTTAGATTAAAACTGCGAATAGAGGCTGTAAACTTTACCTCACTGCGTCGTTATCTTTACTACTAGCAAAAAGCGGTGCTAAAATTGCACTATAAATGGCGTAAACAAAGGCAGATAGAGCCGTTATATTGGCCCGTTTGAGCGCAGTTACCGCGAACGTTGGATTTACGTTAACGCCTACGTTTGCGTTACGTTACGGTTACGTTCGCGTCTACGTTTAATGAAAGTCTCGCGTGGTGGCCGCCCGTTAATCCTCCGTAGTCGTTTGAGCAGCTTAGATTTTAATTTCGACGCTGCTGTTGTTTGCTTATTGCACCTTGATTGAAAAGGTACAGGTACAGTCAGCGACAAAAGTAGCTGATCGTTCTCGATTTTCCAAATGTGTTTCAAATCAGTAATTATGATTGTTTTTTTACATTTTACATGGTATCATTTTGACCACAACATAACACACCTGATTTTAGTTGATAACGAGGTCAAAAATTGGTGTCTAAGATGATGAGGATAATAGAAAAAAGTGTGATTGTTCAGCGACTTTTGTCGTTGACTGTACAGGCTGATGGAAACAAACAAACAGCACTAGATTGAGTTTAATGTAGTATGAGTTATGAACTTATTTTTACCAACTATGTTAAGTAATACCAAAGATTAGTAATACCGACAGAGTATCACCGAGTACTTCTTTACTTAGTTTTAAAGTTACAGATATCTTGGAATCTGGAGTATAGCATAGGTAGGAAAACAATCATCGTAACCACACGGCACTCCCAGAAAACTTATGCGAGAAATTACATGAAAAAAAGTGTCGACTTGAAAACCTCTTTCTTTCGTCGAATAAAAATAAAAAACTACGCCGACTCCAAATAGATGAGACCAAAACAAGAACAATAAAAGAAAAATGTATAGTTTTAACCTACTGAAGTAAGTTTCAGACTGCAATACTTGCTATATATTATCTCAACGAGGTTTTACAGGTTTTCTACTTGGGAAGGTAGCTGCAGACTGCGAGGCGCACTCGGGTGCATTATGTTATGTTTGTTCTCAATTCAATGGTGCTGATGACGCAATGAGATTTAAAAAACATTAATCAATGACGTAACTTGAGGGCAACGTTCTTACGTACAGAATTAAATAGAAGTCACCACTCACATCTTGTCCCACTAGTTTATAAGTAAAACAAAGTTCTTAACTTCAGTTGTTTCATTCGTATAAAAGTCAATATAATGTGAATCGTTGCACCAACCGCTGCAAGCACTTCAAATGATAATACACATCAACATTACTGCCATGACATGACCGATCATAAATAGTATCATTACTTCAATCAGAAATAGGTTCCAAGCACTTGACATTGATAGTGGAGAAATATGTTATGGAGGCATGAGAAGTCATGGTCGTGCATGATGTTAAAATGGGTGCCTACTAGCCTACTGCTCATTACATCCAATTCCCAATACTTACACATAGTCGATATTTGAATTCCTTTTGCTTTACATTAAATAGTAAATACGTCTCAATTTTTAAGAATCTTCCTTACTCTTAATAGTTTTATTGGAACATCAAACTTTTTACAGTACCTAAACTCCGTCTTGCCGTGCGTTGATGGTTTCAGTTTTGCTTGGGCGAAGTTAAACCTGCTAACCTATAAATGATATCTAATATGGGTAATTTATGAATTATGATTTATAACTCTTAGTGCAAGAAAAAGCTTTCTCAACGTCAATGTAGTACATTCTCTAATTGCATTTCATTTAAATCGTACTTACTCCAGCTAATATGGCTTAACATTCTCCACGCCTTGTCCATTACTGTGAAATATAGACAGCTAACTTTGAATGTTTGGTTGTAAATAGTAGCTAGTTAAGCCTTTGACTACACGACTGATATTATACAAGTCCCTCTAGCCCGGTAGGTATGGAACATTGGAGTATTGGAGCTTGCAGCTTTCCGTTCGGATCATTTCGAATCGTGCGTCAGTTATATTGAACCGAGGCAAAATCGCCTGTCGTTTATCGGTCGTGTAGACCTATCCTATAAGATACGGGATTTGTGAAGCCGTAATCTTTATTTAAGAGGTCTTCGGCAATCTCCGTTTCTACATTTCATAATAATGTCTAAGTCGAGCTTAGGTTTGAGTTACGCACTGTTTAAGAATGATGTTAATTTGTGACAAACGCGGTATTATTGCATCACTCTACCATTGGACGTTGTCCAAAAAATTACGCCATGCCAAGTTATGATATACTATGTATGTGGGCTTATTTTATTACTGCGAAGTCCTGTATAATTTTACAACTTGGTATAACTATTTTGAAACTATAACAACTATGTCCCTCCCGACCCGAACTACCAACGATACATACATAAATAAGCAGATCAATGGTACATATCATAATCAGCGTATTATATACTTTCCCCTAAGCCTTCTCACAGCGAGAGTATGGTGTGGCCCGCTAGCCCAGTGCAGGTTGGTTCGAAAATGCCGGATTTTTTTTAATGTTGTGTTCCTTGGAAATAACCGCATGATCAATGGTTTGTTGTCATTTATAGATTTAATTTCTCCGAAAGAAGTTCGAATCCTGCACTGGTAGGTAGGTAGATGATATTTGTAGCTGACGTTAGGTATTCGACTTAGGTACTTGATATTGTAACAGTACCTATTAATAAAGCCCTAATGACACAAGAGAAGAAAAACACGTTGAATTAGCTGTATTCTCAGTTCTGTAAACAATAAAGCGATTAAACGAAACGTGCTTAAAAGAGAGATTGTTAAGTTTAAAATTCTGATTATGAATGCATTCAGTTGGCAGTCCGTAATGAGCTTTTGAATGTTTAACAAACTGTTTACATTTAAACCACTATGAAAGCCTTTTTAGAAACGGGTCCTGTTTACTTACTTATCAGTAATGTACTGATGTAGTAGGTGTTGCGTTGCGATTAAAAAGTCATTAGGGTAATATAGCATAGATAATTGGTTAAAATGTTATGCAGTAATGATTTTGCGTTAGAAATCGGTTCGTTCTTTTTGCTATTAAGACGCAGGAAGCTTGTACAAAAACTGAGGTAGGTAGACTGTGTCTAGCATAAATTGTGGTACAGTCAACGACAAAAGTCGCTGAACAAAAACAAATTTTCCGATTCACTTTATGATCTTAAACATCAACTTTCGACCAAATCATCACTTAACATCATCGTGTGTTATGCTATGGTTAAACACAACCTTTTAAGTTGTAAGGAAAACACAAATATTACTGATCTAATACGCATTTGAAAAATTGAGTATGATCAGCTACTTCTGTTGCTGACTGTACCTCATCTTATTTGACAAAAAATCTAATTAGACAATGTGAATAGATTGTGGAAAGCAGCAAATGGCGTCATTTTAAGGCAAAAAGTGCCCAAGATGAAGTCAGAAATAGTAATCATTTGAAGTTTCATTAAGGCTTGTTAGAACCAGCTATTTAAAACAGTTTCATTAGCTTGTAACTAACTAACAATGTAGTCAAAATCTCAGTCAATTTTCACCAACTTCTATTTGTTTCGAATGAAGTGAATGACATCTAATCTTACCAAAAAGTCAAAAGATGTTTTGTTATTTGAACGTATCTCCTACCAAATATCCACAAAAATCTCTAGCGACTCATCCCTTTGGAGCTCTTGAGACAGCACTCGGCCCCATTGAGGATTTAATTAAATTACGAAGCAACTGCGGAACAAACTTTATACTACGCCATTAAGAGATTTCGAAATTCGCTTAATGCTGCTAAAACTCAAGAGAACGCGAACGGCGCGGCGTCTCTTGTATCCTCTAAATCTTAATTTTAATGTTTATTGGATTAACATGCTCTTTTAAGAAAACTTAAACTTTTGGGTTTATTCGAAAGTTTTATGTTTCGATTACTTTTCGGCTTTGTAGGTAGTAAGTACTAAAAGTAATTGGCAAAATGGCTTCCCGTTATCCCGCAGGAACCTTTTTCCTGGATAAAAAGTAGCCTATGTGTTAATCCAGTATATAAACTATCTACATTCCAAATTTCATTCAGATCCGTTCAGTACCTAGCTTTTGCGTGAAAGAGTAACAAACATCCATCCATCCATCCATCCATTTATCCATCCATACTCACAAACTTTCACGTTTATAATATTAGTAGGATAGGATAACGTGAGTGAATTTAGTTTAACTAATTTGGTAGAAGAAGGAACTACCTTCCTTCTACGGTTTTAGTTCCATGCGTCTTTTAGCAATCAATGTTGCACAATACATGTTTGACGCAAGACGAATTGAAAGTTGAAAACGAAAGATGAACACGAAAACGCCCAGTGCGCTGTGGAAACACCTTTCCGGGGCTACGAACTATCATCTTGCAAATGAACGAGCAATATACATTATACATAGGTTGTAATTCTTATCTATATAAATTCAGTCGCGACTCGCGATGCAAAGCCTCAACCGCAGGTCCTAGAGACATGAAATTATGAGAGTATAATATTACAAATAGTGGCTGTTCTATTGAGATTTAAGATTTTTTTTCCACTATATTAATGTCTTTTTGAAATTAGTTCTAATCCATTTTCTACAATCTCCCCTTATGAACGTTATGTGATCAATGAACTTTGCCCTTTTCCGGGTACATAAATCAATATGCTGAGTGAAAGTTCAATCAGTTGCTAAACAATAACAAGGAAGAAAGTTATCGCACTCCAAAACTAAGCTGAAAATAATTCTAAAAGCGTCGGGTTGCCAGAAGTCTGCGTGCTTTCCCCGCGTAAACAGAGAAATGTCCGTCCAGAATTATTATTGCTACGCCAGAATATATTGTCGGGTCGACAAGGTTTACACAAGATATGGTGGTAATGTAAAACGGAGTTAATTTTGGCTTTCTCTTGATTTTACCCTAACAGTAAGCAGAAGCTTGGGTTTGCTAAAAAGAAAATTTTGCGATCTGAGTATAATTATGTGTGGGTAAAATTATGTCGGGGGCTTTTTAGCTTCAGGTTTTTTTTCTGCTTTTTCATCATCAGCAGCCGGAAGAAGTCCACTGCTGAACATATGCCTCCCCCTTTTGAACGCCACCATGAATGGCTATTAGCCATTTGCGTCTATCGGCTCCCAGCGACTCTTACAATGTCGTCGATCTACCTACAGAGCGTCTTCCGGATCTGCTTTTTGCTCCCCCATGCAGTATGCGTAGAAAAGGCAGGATTATGTCTAGTTGTTCCTTTATAGTCATTTTGTTAAATTAATGTCTAACCCCGTTTAATTAAAGTTCGCATTTTGTTCCAAAATGAACCGAAACTTGGGAAGAACCGTACATAAGTCAAGGCAGTAAAAATGTTATTCACAGTCCACGTGGTCTGCTGAAATGAAGTCGGGAGGCTTACAACGGGACTTCTTTCACGTGTTGTCTCAACGTGAGCTATTGAATTATGTATCTTGGACAACACGTTTCGATAACTCTTGTTAGTTTTAAAAATACGTACTCAATATTATGTCAACATTGTTTGCGTTTTCGTTTACATTAAAATATATTTAACGTTGAAAGAACAAGTATAGCGTCTGATTCTTTGAATGCTACAACTAGAACAATTTCTGCAATAGGTAAAACCCAAAAAATGAAGTGACTGACCGATTCAGAAATGAATCAAAACTCAACAAACTGGAATTAATTTAGAAACTAAAAATAGAAACTTAATTACAAAACCGACCGAAATAAGAAAAAATAAAACCTACCTATAAACATTTCTACTCATCAAAATGAATAAAATGTGTAAATGAGCTGATCGGTTGCTATTTTAGTCTTGAGTTCATTAGCTAAAACGCACTTACATAGCCTTGAATATGATTAACTCTAGAATTCTAGGCAGTTCGGTTTACAGCTTGCTATTTCGGTCGCAACTCGTTTTATGATAAATTTGACGAGTAATCACCAAGTGAACATATCTGATCGAATATTGTACAGATGTTTCCATAATAAACTACAAAGAAAAAATATTTTGCTGACGTCAACAATTAATTATTGTAGTATCTTCGGTACCTTGCCTAAAGGGACTTCTTTTAATAATGTATTTTAGTTATTAGTTTAGGTTTATTTTTTTTTATTTCTTTGTTATGGTATATTATTTTTAGTTTGAAGTAATTATTGTAATATGATTGTTTTAGAATTGCACTAGCTTTAGATACATTTGTTTTATTCAACACAAAACACTGTGCAGAACCTAATTTGTAGGCTAATACACCAGCGAGGCAAAGAATGAGAGGAATTGAATCCTATTTACACCGAACTATACTAATCAATTTGAACTGCAAGTATAAATTTCACCCCTCGTGGTGAATTGCCCAGTTTATTTAAAGGCCGAACCCCAACCAATATCAGACCAATTCAGTTAAAAGCAATTCGCGATTGATGCCCTGGTCGAACGCCATTAAATGCCCCGAACGGAACATATTTCAATATGAAAAGTAAACACGGAATAGGCGTCCCTGCAAACTGGAAAGTAATAAGTTGAGGCGTATTGACAGTTCCACTTCGAATCGAAGTTATTAGTTTTAAATTATCGAACATTTCCGTTGTTGCAGGTGGTGTGACAAGATGGAATTCAATTGCACAAAAGAGCCATGTCGTTCTCTAAACTCAACAACGACGTAACTGCTAATTAGAATATATAAAAAAAAAACTTCATAGAAGTTATAAATAATTTAAAGTGATACATTCGTAGTCTTATTCATTAACCAATATGAATTTGAAGTTATTATCGCTACTCTTAACGTCGAACTTCATACTCGTATCAGCAAAGAGAGAGTCCTTTGAGGACGAGGAAACCTCGAGATCTAGAGAGATAAGGAATAGAGAGAGCAATCGGAACAGAACCACGTTCAATGGAACTCTTACAGATTTACCTGAAAGAAGGTATTTGAGACACAAAAATAATTCCCGCTATCGTGGAGATAGAAAGAGAAACTGGGAACATGAGATAAGAAGGGATAGAAGAAAGGGATCGGACAGCCATTCATTAGAAGACAGCCTCAACAGGACCATAGAGCCGTACAGTGTGAAGAAGGAAGAAAAAGTGCGGAAGACTGAGAAGCATTGGAACAAAAGCATTGAAAAGTTTCAGATGAGAAAACTGAACAACCAGAACAAGACCCAGGAAAAGCCAAACCCAGTGCCAGTAAGAGAGAATACGACGAGATCTAAAATAAAGATGCCGAACAAATGGCAAAGCGGTGGGTATATCCCGTTTCCTCCACCGAGAGAGCGGAAACCGAACATTATTTTGATATTGACGGATGACCAGGATGTTGAATTAGGAAGTTTGAACTTCATGCCTCGGACCATGAAGGCTATAAGGAGCGCTGGAGCTGAGTTTAGACATGCATATACTACGACGCCTATGTGCTGTCCTTCCAGGTAACATTAAACTAAGGCCAGTAGGTAGTCAACTAGTTCTGGGAGATTATAGATCATTTCAATTACATTACAATTTTTGTAGTGGTAGGGCTTTTTTGCAGAGTCCGCTTAGGGAAATACCACACCTTTGTCAGTTATTCAACCTCTAAGCACTAAAGTGCAAACATTGTGTTCAAAAACACAAACTGTGTTCCGGATTGAAAGGTAAATGTTTCCAGTGAAATTACAGGGCGTGAACAGATTGATCATCTGATATCTCAGAGTGACGAGCATAGTGCATTGACTCGAAGGATTTTGAACTGTTGAATTTCGAAATTCTGTATGGCAGTGATCTGTAACGGACAAGGGTGACGTTTATTATCAGTCGAGCGACTTGCTTATCACATCTATCAAAACAAATAAATAACATTGAAGTGTCTGTTTTTAATTTCAAATTAACAGCTTTTTGCTAAATGCATATAAAAGTATACCTACGGTACATACATCAAAGAATCATCGTCATCAATTTAAACATTTTTGTCTGTCTGTCTGTCTGTTAGCTCAGGATAATCTCTGAAACGGCTGGACTGATTTTGACGGGACTTAACTCGCAGATAGCTAATGTTAACAAGTAGTAACTAAGGCTACTTTTATTTTAAAATTTTGATCCTTGGGGAAGGTCATAGGACAAACTGTAGTTCAGAGAACAGCTAGACATAACAGAAAAAAAAAATCATTTTAGTACTGGTTGGTTGAACCAAAGATTGTTACGTTTTTTGACGATGTTGATGGAGTACACTTGTTTACGTCTATTCTTTCTACAGGAGTTCCTTGCTGACCGGAGTGTACGTCCACAACCACAACGTATACACCAACAACGATAACTGCTCATCGCCGATGTGGCAGATCAAGCATGAGACTAACACCTTCGCCACCTACCTCTCCAACGCTGGGTATCGTACTGGTGAGTTTACCATAGTAAAGAGTAGTAGTTCAGCTTCATAAAAATCGGCCACCGCCCGCGCCGGTTTGAATGTGCGCGAGAGTAGCGGCGCCGTGTACGCACGCACTTTTCACGCACACAATCACAAACGAACGGGGCCGCGGACGGGGCCGCGGCCATGCACTCAGTACGGAACGTGCCGCCTATGCATCACCGCAAGAGTAGGCAATTAACTCGTCGAGCGGCCTTACCTAACCTACTGTTCTTACTTTACTGTGAGTTTACTTTGCATTACATCATTACAGCACAGTAAAAATATTATGTTTCAACGAACGTAATGACTAAAAAGATCGGCAATAAAATATCTTGTTGGTTACAAAACAACGATAGAGACGAGTTGATAAATCGTCAAAGATCAAGCAAAGTTCCCGACAAGGACGTTACATAATAAGATAAGGCCAAAGGTTTTTTTTTGGTCTATGACTTTATAGTACCTACTCGATAATTTGTCAAAAGAACACTGTTTGCCTTGTAATATAATAATTCCGAAATACCTTACATATCATGAAAAAATTAAAAAAATCGGGGACAATTTAATCGCACACAAATTGACCTAGCCCCAAATTAAGCTCGAAACTTGTGTTATGGGCACTATACAACAATATATATATAATAGAGAAATAAATACTTAAAATAGAAATATCCAAGACTCAGGTACAAATATTCGTGCTCATCACACATATATTTGCCCTTACCGGGATTCGAACCTGGTACCGCTAGCTTCGCAGGCAGGGACATTACCAACTCGGCTACCGCGTCGTCATATAGGCACTTCTTATTCAGGTAAAATTTCACTATTCACATCACATAGCTGTTCTTTTAAATTACGCTGGATCTTTATTTCTCACACGAAGTTACATTGTGTGGTTATTAGCCACATTTTTCGCTAACATGCAGATAAAAACGATGAGAAGATGAGAATTAATTAAAAGAATGCTCTTTGGGGATTACTTATCGGCAGTCAATGCCATCAATGACACTGCAATCGATAATTGTGACCTCAGAACAATGTCAAGACTGTTAACTATCCTCGTTTTTAGTGAGGTAAACTTTTTTTTACCAAGCAATTTGTTGTACCGGTTTTGACGCATGAGGTTTCACTTGGTTTACACGCTTTTCACACTTTAACAATGTTATTTTATGACACAACTGGCGATGGAGTTGTTTTATAACGTGCAGGATGCTGTCATACCTAACCAGTAATAAGATACGTTGGAATGGCACCTGATAATGCACTAGCCAGCTTCCATATTTTTGTTCCGTTGGAAGAAAATAGTTTGTTAGTTGTATAGGGCCAGCGTGGTAGGTTATAGCCGATACTCACTCTGAGGAGGATCTGTGTCCCAGAAGTGGGAACATAACGGCTGATGATGGTATGTAAATTTTAAGGGATCTGCTCTGATTCGGCTTCACAACCTTTTCATTTTGCACTGGCTCTTTAATGCTGTATCACACTGACATTACAATAATATCACACTAATAATATAAAAATGCTAAATTTTGTAAGTGAGTGTGTGTTTATTACTTCTTCACGCTGAAACGGCTGAACGGCTTTCAGTGAAATCAGAAGTGGAGTTAGCTTCTTATATAATAAGTTTTCCCGAAAAAAGGTTCCTGCAGGATAACTGGAAAACTACTGGGTGTGATAACTGTGCTAGTACATATACCTAACATTAGCGGTGGTTTTTGAAGAAAACCTCCTTCGTCGTTCTAATACAAGTTTCCTCTGCAACCAAAGTACCCTTCATGAAGTTGTTACACCTGAAGAGCGATGAACGCTTGATCCTGCGGCCGATGATGCAATAACGAATGCCATCCGACAAGAGGGTACTTCGTAAAATAACCAGTGCTTTAGGTTTCTATAGGTGTGGTAGGTCAACTTCCTAGTAGGTAGGTACACATTCCTAAGAGGTGAGGCGTTAAAACTAACATTTGTTTTTTGTATCCTAATTAATTCTTGCATAAATCGATCTCTACTTGGATATTTTTACAACAAAAACTTAGTCGAAACGACGTTGTTTTGATGTTTGAATACGTTTGGATACAATAATTGAAGTAGCATCAAATAGAAGTAGGTACCTACTATTTTAGAGTCATATATTCTGTCATGCTTCTTGTGCTCATTAGTAAAACATTTCAGCATTGGAATTCACATAAATTATTGGCAAAATTGTGTTTTGAATACCAAGATTTATAAAAGCTTTAGTTTGTAAGCTTCGATGTAGAATCTCGGGAACAATTTTGCTGATGTTTAGTTTTTTGAAAATGCTTTTAGTTTCATAAGACTACCATATCCCTTTATGTAATCATAGTGTATATTTTATTGTGATAAAAAACGTGTTGAAAATAATTATAAGCGCGCGGGAAAACGTAACAAACACACGTAGGTATTATACATTCATCACTCACAAACTTTTGATATATATGTATCTATATAATATTTAAGTGTGATAAGTGTAATTCATAATAGCAAGTACATATCTTTCTACGTCAAAGAAATTAATTAATCTTGTATAATCGCTATGCCACGCTTTATTTCCATTCTGCAATTAGAAAGACCATAATATAAAGTGGATGAAGTGAAGTCTTAATGGTTTCGACGACGACTACGACGTTGATAGAGTTTTGTCCAATGCGATGCATTTATGTAAATTAACTTGGACATTGAGAGTTTCAGGTCTTTCCGCTCTTGTGCATAAAAAATAAGAGTTTAAAACGTGAGCGAGAATTCCACTTGCAAATTCAAGGTCTGTAACATCGCACATTGAATTGAATAGGCCAGACGGCAGCTGAGACCGTAAACATGTCATAATCGCACAATGTAAGTGCACATAGCGTTTAAAATGATATTGATACAGGGTAAAATAAAACGAGTTGTTATCACCGCCACCACACAACAACAGCCACCGTAAATCAATACACCAGGACGTCTCAGTCATTGACAATCTTGTAAACTGCAGCGTGCAACGCCTTCTAAGATTTGCTCTAAAGATTATAACGTCTAGCTACCGGCGTGGGCGCACGTGGGTCGCCGGACGCAGACTATTTCATCGCATCAAATCGCATACCCGTCACACGAATAAATGTAGATGGAAGTGTCCTTGCCGGTATTTGGGGAGACCGATTGGTCGATCTATCTTATCCGGCCGAGACGAATGCGATTTGTTGGGATTTGTCACGCCAAGTCGCGCTCGTGTCACATCGGTAAGCAAATTAATGTGTTCGAAAGCTCAAGCCTCACTGTCGTTGATTTAGAGCATTCTACTCGCACCTTCCTGGATTCCATGAGTGGAAACGCCAGCCACATTCAAAACAAAAGCCATAAAATGCTTTATATAGGGTGTTGATATCGGTTCCCAAGAATGTGTATAGTTTGTGTGTGCAGATTGCGATGTTTAACATTCCATTAAGAGCCCTTTGTGACATCGAGCACGTGTGGGTAATTTATCACTTGGAGTCCATTTGGCTTGTAAATTTATGCCGTGGACGGGCTATCATAAATTCGCCCCTTGCTTTCCCTTCCGGGCCGTCCGTAGGCGAAGGGATCGCCCACAGATGCTGCGATAGTCGTAGAGTAGATCGTGCCAAAGCCTAATCACTTTATTGGTTCTTCCGTTTGAAGATGAAAGTCGAGATGTGTGGGAGTGCAAATTGTCGTTTGATTGCTCGGGTTCTCTCACTACAAAGTAGTCTTCAGTTTTCCGCATTGCTTCTATCTGTATTATTCGCTGGACAGTTATTATGATACAGCTATGACAGGTACGCGATAGCAGTTTATTGCCGAGAACTAATTGGTTCACTTTTAACACTATCGTCCATTTGTGGTATAGCAATTTAGTGCTATTCGAGATCGGATTGAGAAATATTTTTGCTGCGCCTCCGTTTAGAACAAATTAGTAGATACAATTCTGTGAATGTCTTGCACGACTTGATTTGATTGACTAATCACTCTGATTAGATTTATTGGGGCATAGGCTGCTAAAATGTTGAACTAAGTTTAACTTTAAGGCTAGCTCCTACTGGTGACTTCGCTCACGTGGAAGAGATTTTTTGGGGATTAAACACTTAAAATGAAATCCGTCATTTTTATTTTGGTTTTTATGGCTGAGATTTAAGTGTTACTGACCTGATAAATCATTATAGCTCAAACTCCCTGATACACTACCCTGTAGGTTATTTAAGCGTAAGAATAATAGCGCGCGCGTAGCGTGTAATATTCGTGAATTAACCTTATCAAATTCTTCAGAGTTATTAATATTGTCATTAAATACTCGTAGTGTGGCTTACAGTGAAAGAGTTTTCAAAAAAGGATTAGTTTTGGGTACAAATGTTAGAACCGATAAATAACTCTTTACTATACTATCACACCACAGGTAACAAGTGAAAACATGACAGAAAAACTTAAAGTTAGTGTTAGAATGAGACAAAAAAGGAAGTAGACTATTTAAAGTGAAATGGCGCGTTGAATTACATCCATTTCAATTACATAATTAGTGTTTCAAGAACGGTGAATAGTAAGTACTTCTACATAAATAGGAAAATATCTAAATGGAAGCGTGTTCACGTAAGTATTTGAATCATTTAGCACCGTTGCCCGTGTAATGGATTCTTGATTAGCACCAGAGCTTATAAATGGACTCCGTATTAGAAGCAAGTGGTAAACAATGCTAGTAAAAACAACTGATTTCATTTCTTTTTCCTTGAACATCTTTCTAGATTAGGAACGGCTTAATTTGAGGACTAAAAACATTTAAAAAGTCCTCTGTGAGTCTGTAGCCATGTAGAAACCAGCTTACTTTGTTTTCCGAAACACTTTTTTCATAATTGGTCCCATCATTTATCCCTTTATTTACCGGAGCTCCTTGCGTGTTCATATTTTTGTAATCTTTCATCGCTACCGTTAATAATGCTTTCAAAAGGGTATCGATGGATTAGAGTCAATTAACTTTAGTAATTAGGCACTAATTATAAAAATAGGGTTAGCATTTCATCCTCCTACAAATGGACTGTTTTAAAATCCGCAGAGACGTGTTTTCAAACTTCTTTTGTGAAAACTGTATCTATAGATCAAATCATGTTCTTCTGTTTCATTATTAACTGAGCATTTGTCATAAACAGTTCCGTATAACTAACTATAACTACCTACTTACTTTTTCATAACCAACTATGAAAAAATACTTTTTCTTTTTCTTTCTCTTTTTCTTTTTCTTTTTTTCTTTTTATAGTTCCATGTTAAAAAAAATCAATAATAAATTTTGTCAATGTCCACTCCATTCCATACGTAACATTCCACTTCAAGTATTTTTTGATAAAATAATGGCAACCCTGTAGGTTTTATATGTACATAGTTACTACGAAAATAAGCGTAGATTAAATAGATGCGTGGGCGCGCCGCGCCGCCGCGCCGCCGCGCCGCACTGTCTAGGCAACCTGCGCAGTGTCATGATGCACGTTTGCACGTGCTTCTCATCGGTTTCCAGTTCTACAGTTCTGCGTCTGATTGGAATGTTAATGACTGTATTTTGTAGAAAATTTCTGAGAATGCCGAGAAAAATAATGTTAACTAAAGAGCACGCAGTGGCTTGGCGCGGTGAGCTTGTTATGTTGGATGCAGACCGCGACTTCGCAATCCTACCAAGTATTGTTTTATGTTCTTGGCAAACGTAGCGTAGGACGCCCTGCGACAAGGTGGAATGACGACTTGCGCCGAGTGGCTGGCAGTAGTTGGATGAGGAGAGCCGAAGACCGGGCTCAGTGGCGTACCTTGGGAGAGGCCTATGTCCAGCAGTGGACTGATACGGGCTGATGATGATGATGATGATGATTGTTTTACGGCCGTTCCCAGTAACCGATCTATCTATGGTTTGACTTACTAGAGATTTTGACATTACTTCTATGGAGCTTATGTCAAATTTCTATCTCCAGCAGGGCAAACCGAGGATAGATCGGTTGGAATACCTGGATGAATAGGTCGAGAACAAGTTCAATAGCATGTTGTGTATTGCTAGAAGCACACTGCATTTTGTCGTTGCTTTTGGTTCAATTTATTGCGAAAAAATTGTTTTGCTTCGAAGAGCCTGGTATAACCGTTGTAGTTTTCTACCCCGTAATTTTGCTGTTTCAATTTCTTAAATTAAAAAAAAATTGTAGTTTCCACTCATGCGGTCGTTTAGTTTCATACTTACTACGGAACATGTAGTTAGCCTTACTTAAAATTGACTAATGAAATTATCCCGTGTCCACAACAAGGTAAACGAGTTTCAACTTTCAATGAACATGAAAGCGATGTAGAAGCGGAAATTCCATCGAACAAATGTACCTATATCCATTCTCGATGAGTCCACGTTTGTTTCTTTATTGTTTTTGTACACCATAAACCCATCAGTCCACAATTATCGTGGGCCCACTTCACCGGCCGTTATGTTTGTACAACTCATCATTGGTAGCGGCGGAGCTGTTGTGACAGAAAGTTACGAGACGACATCAAAAATGATAGCGTGCTACGGTGCTATTGAGAAATATTTTTGCTGCGCCTCCGTACGACAAAATCGTTTTGGTCGTGGATACAACTTGAATGTCTTTAGTTTTCTGTGCACATAAATGGATTATTTATAGTTAAGTAAGTAATATCCATGATGATAATGATGTAGCGAATTGCAGAACAAATCCGAATATATATATGAATCTCATCCAGGATGACCAGGATCGAAATGATGGGCGTTATTCGTCTCCCGAGTGCTTGCCTTTTTAATACTTAAGCAACAAAAATAAAATGTACCTACCATTAAAAGCATAGATAAGGTCATGTCGAGGGCCATAAAAGAACTGACCATTTCAACTGTATTAACGTATGACATACAAAAGAAATATAAACGTTGATTGTGTGGAGGTTTTAAACCTATACATTTTATAATGATGTATTGACTCGTAATTAAATGGGTCATGTGCTCCACTGCCAGGTTTATTTGCATTCATATTGAGTGGTTCTTATGCAATTAACATAACTATGCAAAAGGTGTAGCCTATTTAGGGCTTTTAGTAGTTCCATTAATTGTGCAAAATAGATGACGCGAATTTCTATTATATAGCTACACTGAGAAAAAAATCTGACGTTCCTTCTCAGTCTTTACCTTCCAAAACCGTTTTCTTCCTTATTTTACCTTAGTTTTCCTTCTGAATTACAAATTCTTCCCTTTTGACTCAGAAGGAAAACGGTAATTCGGAAGGTCTTTTTTCTCCGTGTACTACAACACTCGCATAAATATTTACATACTGATAATAAGATAAAAGACAGCACAGTACATACATCTCAATATGACCGAAGAGAAATTAGCTTTATAATTATGACGGTTGACTTTTACGTATTAGGTACATATTTGCGTTTGGCTAAAAGTCACTGATATTAAATGATGATGTGGTCGAAGAAGTAGGGTAGGGTGGTGTAAGTTTGCGCAGTTTTGAATCGTATGGATATAAAAATTAAATGTATGTAATAATCACAGATATCTTTATTGTTATGTGAAGTATACTAATCTAGTAATACATTTTAATACTTAATATTGAGCAAGAATTATAACTTTTTACATTTTTTTTAAATTGATATTATGTCCCACTGAAGAGATAAGGAGATGTGCAGTTTACTTGAGAGCAGTAGGGAAGTTGTGACGCCAATGATGTTATCAAGCAACTCGGCAAATGTGCGTCTTTTTGGTGACAAACTGACAAGTGTCAATACCAATGATTAATGCATATACCTACTTAGTGCACGTGCAATAAATAGGCAAATGAGATTCGTAATTTGTATCTACAAATACAAATACAAATTATTTATTTATAACACCTATGTTACAAGTCAATTGCAAATAATACACATTAAAAATAAATTCACAATACTAATAATTATCATAATTTATAATAGTATCTATGCTACCTCTCTAGGAGTAATACAAAAACTCCATTAATAGAGACAGTCTCGATACAGACATTTTTTCCCGTTTGTCCTCCAGCTTGGGTTATGTTACCTAAGGGCGGACAAGCAGGAATAAAAGTTCGATCTGCCCCTTCTAAAATGCGTGAATTTGATTAGGTACCAATATCATCACAGTAAACCTATAATTTCCAATAGTATTATAAATACTTAGATACCTAATGTTTTAAAGAGCTCGCGACAAACTCAATTAATAAGAAAATTAATTCAGTTATAATATATTGAAAATAAAATAATCAAGTTGATCCATCATCATTAGCTTGTTTGACCTTTTCAAACGTTTTTATTTTTATTTGAAACTTGGTTTTAAAACATTTCCTATCCAATTACTTTGCTTATTCTGCTACGAGTATACTTACCTTGATGATAAACCACGCTACGTATCTACTCTATGAATAACTATGAAGCATTCTTGGAACAGGTTTAAGAATTTGCAATTATCTTCCAATACTGCAATTTGATACTAAATATCTGCAATTCTAGTTAGCTAGTTTTGCAATAGAACACGTAGCTAAAATAAGATGACCTTAAGACATGGGAGGTTTTAGAACTTTATTCAAATACAACGTTGATGTTGCTTTGAGTTAAATTGAGCAAGCAAATCTTGGAATATTCACTCTGAAATAGTCCCAACGTGGTAGCATACTTTGTGTAGTAGGTAGCTATAGATATCGATAGATAGTAGCAACTGCGCGCGCGCCGCTAAGTCTAGCTAGTCCATCTGTGCACGGGTGGGGCGTGCTCCACTTGAGCCCATCTCGATAGTGCCTTGACGCGGCGACCTGACCTCATTGTGGTCTAGTTCTGCCAGTATTCATTACTATAATATGGCTTACCTACTGCATACACGGTAAAGAATCGCAACTCATGGAAATTTTGCATGATAACTCGCAAACACGCTGGAGCCATCAGATTTCAAGGGGAAATGGAATTGTATTTAAGTTTAGGATAATAATAAAGGAGATCGGACATTTTTGCTAAGTAGTGTGAGTGGCGTCTGCTAACGAAATCTGTTTAATTAAGAGCCCAATAATTAGTAAGAATGCGTATTGAGGTAATATGTAGGCACTACCTTCAAGATGGTCATGGCGGTGGTGGTGGCGTAGACACAGTTACCTTGACTTTAAATAATACATATATTATTATGGACCGCAACAACCACTGCTGCTGCAACCCATTCCCAATCCAGGAGTAGCCTGCAGCGTGGCTTTACCTTCGATCGTTTCGTCACCTGACGATATCATCGCGAGACTTTTTTGGCTGTGGTCAAACCTGTATAAAAAGCTAAAAAAGCTATTTATTTCTTAGATAATATAAATAGACAATAAGGACAGAATAATGACTGCATTATGCCCCGTGCGCCACTTCTGCCAGCATTGTAGAATATTTCAGTTTTTACATTAGATACGAATCTGAATACTACGCTCGGTGACCTTTTAACGCGTTAAAATCTCAAGCAGTCAGGTAACTCACTGCACGATGTCGTTAGCATTTACTTATAGGTTACTTTCACGTACGAGAAAGCTTCCAGCTGGCACGGTAATTAGACATGGTTATTGAGGGATTTACCTGCTGTAGTTATAGAAGAACCTTGAACGAAGGTTAAGATTGAGTGTGACACTCAAAAGATTTTTTTTTCTCTCATAAGAACTCATAAGAAAAAGTCATGAGAAAAAGTTTTCAAGTTGGTACACTTTATACAGTTTTTTATATGTGGGTATGGACAATTTTAAGAACAAATGCTACACGAATCTTTTACTTATCCTACATTGTATGTAAGATAATGTACCTCACTAATGAGAACTGAGAACCATGTAGGTTTCACTGAATAGAACAAAGTAAGCACACGTAGGTTCTGTTGGCGTGATGAAGTAAGCAGAGATGATGCAAATCTCTGAGTACTTTAACACCTGCATGTAATAAGAGCTTTAGTTGGTCGGGAAGGTGTTACTTATCGCACTTGGGTTTTGCCTTTCGAGCAATTTGTCGAATATACTTACGCAAGAGTTTAATAATAATGTAAAGATGGCCTGATTCTGGGTACTCGTATAAATATTTTACTGTGCACCACGAACTACAGTCAATCCTTTCAAGGTAGTCCATACTCCCCAGAGAATCATTCTCCAGAGTCACAATGAGTTTTAGTATCCTATCTGATAAGAAGGCACCTATACCACAGAATAGATCCTATATACTGATTTCGTGAAGTTCAGCGTTCTGTGTTTGGGTTCCTATGAAGGCTAAAAGTTTGCTAATTAGACACACGCAACTTAGTCTCACGTTCTTTGAAGCTTTAAAAGTGAAAACATATCACAAATAAAAACTCCGTAACAATAAAATCACATTATTCTTGTTATATCTTCAAAATCTATAGGTATGTACTTATATCTAATCGGTTTAGGTACCTAATGATAAGTTTTCCGTTCTCTCAAGATATAACTCGACGCGTTTGACGGAGAGAGAGTCTACATTTCTTTTTTCACATGCGGAAGTACATAAGGCTATCCATTTTATTTCAAAGGTAGGTAGGTAGGTACACTTTTGTGTTGCGATAATAAGAAAAATACGCTCACTAATAATATAACCAAGTTATTTAAAACGGCCTGTCAGACATTGCACCCTAAACTCTTAACCATAAATAACCAACCAACCTTTTCTCAGATTCTATTCAATGAAATATTTACCTCATAAACAATGTATCGTGAAGCTAAAGCATGAGCGTATCACCTTTGGCTTCCACGTGTGATACGCCGGTACCATCAATCTCACGTCAGTAACTACAAAATACCTCTATGGGAAAACAGTTAACTGACAGCCAGTAACATATGTTTTGCAATAACACGCGTGGGGTATCTTGAAGGGCCAAAGGGCCGTACGCTTAGGCAGGTCGTGGGCGATGCTCATAGGTCAAATATTTGGTCGAAACGACTGATGGCTCGGTCGAATGCTACGACTGATAATGTATGTCTACGGCTCACTCTAAGCTGAGCGGGGCTTTGAATGCTTAGCCAATTAGACATATTATAGCTTATAGATAAAGTTTCGTATTAGTTCTTAACTTATTAATACTTCGAATTAGCGACTTGCACCGCGACTTCACCCGCCGGGACATAACTTTTTGTTAATTTTACCATTTTACCCTCTCTTGTTATGATTTTTCTTTTTGCATATGCTACAAAAATATCATAGGTACTCTCCAATGTTGAAGTTTCAAGGACCGCTCTGAGCTGATATGTCACTCAGTCAGTCAGTCAAAACACTTTTCTATATAATATACCTAATTGCTTGCGGCTTGCGTGTAGCTCCGTAAAACTGTCACGTAACATAAATGGGTATAAAGAACTTACGTCAAGTGTAGTCCATGGTAGATAGAACTTTTCTATCATCCAAGTCTTGGATATTTCTATTTACATAAGTATTTATTTCTCTATATAAATATGTATATTGTATATCGTTGTACCCATAACACAAGCTTAACTTGGGGCTAGGTCAATTTGTGTGCAATTGTCCCCGATATTTATTTATTGAACAAACTAACTTTTAGTCACTGGAATTGAAAGCGATGGTGTGTTTATTAAATGTATCAAACAGATAACAGCCGCCCGCACCATTTTACGACCCAATAAATATAATTTAAAGAACGCTGGCGTCCCTGAACTTGCGTTAGTTTACTTTTCATAAAGATATAATTACAGTGGAGCGGAAGACAGACGTCAAAGCGTCAAAGATAGTCGCCGGCTTGGGTAAATGAGGAGAGATGTTACAAAACTTCTCGAAAATAAATTGTACCTATCCAGTTGAACTCTATATTCGAATGCCAGTCAAGCCACGCGGCAGTTAGCGTGTCTGCCAGAACATTTTTTTTTTATCAAAGCTCGTCGGCTTCCCGCAACCGTAATGTATGAGAACAGTAATTGAATTAATGCGCCTCAACTCGGGATTTTATTATAAACAATTATGTGTGTAATTATAAAATCATTAAAGTTCTTATGAGATAAAAATAATAGCTAATTGAAACAAGTGGCCTGTTTCTCGAACTCAATTATAATCATATAATCATTACATAGGCACATATATTGGATCGTTTGAACTAACTAAAGAAGGTCTATAGATATCATTACATTGTGTACCAAGGTAGTTATGTACCTACCTTAGTGAACATGTTGATATTTTGTATACTAAAGACAATGTTTTATACAATGTAGTTTTGTATTTGTAGTAGGTATAGATACATTTGTGTGCAATGGTCCCCGATATTTATTTATTTATATCGTAGTATCTACCGAATAATTTTTCGACAAGATAATATGTACGTCTTTGTAAATTGAAATGGTGTTCGTTGGCCAGTGAATTTTGAGAACGGATGTACCACTAGGGGTTGTTTTTCAATGTTCATTATGGTACGAATAAGATTTTTTACGAAAGCAAAATTGGAAAAGTTACCAAGAAAATTGGACATTTTTGGTAACACTGTAAATGCTTTTTTTCACTGCGAAAGACTTTTAATACACGATTTTTAATACACGCGAGTGAAACCGCGGGGAACAGCTAGTCTTACTAATATTATTAATGCGAAAGTTTGTGTGTGTGTGTGTGCGTGTGTGAATGTTTGTTACCACGTATAACCGTACAACTACTACTAAACCAATTTTGATCAAGTTTGGAATGGAAATAGCTTATACCCTGGACTAACACGTAAGCACAGTTTTTATCCCGGAAAAGGTTCCTGCGGGATAACGAGAAGACGCGGGCGAAACCGCGGGGCGCAACTATTATCATATAAATTAACAACGAACGTTTGAAATAGAAAGAGGCAATTGTAAAATTTCAACTAATTGTAACGTTACAATTTGAAAACGAGCAACACAAATCAAGGAAGCGTCTATTTCATGTGATCCCACATAGAGGTCACTAATTGAATCTAATTCTACTTTTTCATAATTGCTTCTGTCTGGAAGATTTCAAGTCGTAATTTAACGACACGCCAATTGTAGCAATTGTTCTGTTAAAAATATGGCCCTCTGGATATCCTGCTTAGTGACCGGATAGGGAATTAGTAGGACGTGTTAATGTTTCTGAGACCATTATTGCTTTAATTGCAGCAAGCATGTCATTAAAATACACTTTGCCGCTATGATACACACGTACACCACGTAATATAAACGCTGAGTTGAGGCCAGTTTGCTACAATACAATTTTGGTTATTACATCATGCACTTGTTTTCACTATTTTTGTATACTATTTATCACAATAAAAAATATTCTATTTCGTTTTCCATGCTCAACCTACATATCACCATAGGTAGGTACAAAATTTCATCGAGATCTGTTTGGCGGTTTTGACCTGAAAAATTAACAAACAAACAATCAGAGGGATAAATAGCCTATTTATAATCCTGAACAAAAATCTATACCTAGGCAATACCAACATTTTTGTTACAAAGAATTTCCCAAGCAAAATTATTCACAAAAAACTTAGAATGAGAAATAAACTTTACTAACTAACTAAACTAAACTACCAAGTAACTCTCTCAACTCACTCTCAACTCTCTCTCTCTCTCTCTCTCTCAGTCTCTCTTAACTTACTTTACTTTACTCTATTACTATTATATATTTGATTGATTGATTGATTTGATATAATACAAACCAAAATATGGTAAGAAGAAGTTAAGAATTTAGTTACATTATTCAATATTATTCTTTCTTTATAAGGAGTCGCAATCATGTTGGCCTTTTGCTCTACTGAATTCAATAATATTTTCCTTTGCAATCTCTACTTTTCAACTCCAGTGAACATTTGTCAGTAAGATTGGCTAGGTATTCCTCTTCTAATGAATCCCCTTACCTTTACCAGCGTAAATTGAAGATTTGATTTAATTTTTAAAAAGAAAATACATTTCAAAAGGAAAATAAATATTTATAGGTATCTAATATGTATTTCTAAAATAGTGGTAGTTTGGTTAAGGTCTACAATTGAGTCAACTTTTTATTAATGGAATGGTTGCATCGTAAGCCTGAATTCCAATTAAACAAAGTAGGTAAGTACATTTTAAAAACAAATAAAACGTAAACATAAATTACTACTATGCCCGTTGTTCGTGGGCGGACCAGTGTGCTTCATTCATAGATTCAAATGGATGAAGTATACATAAAGCGTTTATAGGTACCAATTTACATTCTATTTACATAATATTACGAGTTTTCTAATAGTAAACGCTACCCGATACGTTAAAGGGCATAATATAAATGACGACATATCAAACACCCACGTGAATCGACGTAACTATACGCATTTTAAGGAAATTAGAATCAAAGCATGCATAAGGTTTATCTTTAGCAATAAGTATTTTAAGGGCCGGTTTTATAAACGTCCGTAAGTTAAGGGGGCGATCAACCCCAAAAGGTGTATTTTTAAACACATAGTTTGATGGTAAAGAATGTAAATGTTGAAATTAAAAAAATACTATAGGTAGGGATAGAATCCGTTGAAGCCGAGTAATCGAATAAAATTTTGAAAAAAAATCTGGTGTCTTTAAAAAAAATACAAAACTTGTACGAAAAATAAACTGTTTTAGTTCAAATGTTCTAAATTATCAACGATAACCATACATTATTTTTTACGAATTACATAGTCAAATTAATGTTCTACTCGAGTAATCGATTAGTTTTTTTATTTCATGCTTATATTTTGAATAGTTAAATAAAATTATAGCGAATCCATCATTATCATCAACTGTACGCGGTCACGCGATTTTCAACTCTAAACAAAGTAACGTAGATAAAATATTAAACACAGGGGCCGTCTGTTTTTTTCGGTAAATTAAGACAGTCTTCATTCAAAATGACAATTTAATACTTCAACTCTTCTTGTTATTAAACAACAAAAATATCACGATAATCCTGCCGGGAACTGAAGGAAAGCGATGCTTTCTAAATATTGGAACGCGGCCAGAATCGAAATAGGCGCCCCGTTTGATCAGTCCGTCTGTCTGTCCGTCACTTACAGGAGCTTTGAAAAATCGCGTCCACTTTGTAAAAGAGAATATATTAGAAAACATTTAGCTTATTTTTGTAACATGTTGAATTTTGTCTCCATGACGGGATGGATGACAGAAAAGACTTGACATTGATACGGTAAAAGCGATGTTGAAACTGTAAAATAACGGACGGTTTCAATAACCTATCTATCCACGGTTTGCCCTACTGGAGATAGCACTTTGACACAAGCTCCATAGAAGAAATGTCATATATCTATCTCTAGTAGAAAAAACCATTGAATAGATCGGCAATTCATTTTCAGCATTAGAGAAAATCATTATTTACTAATGCCAACAAGTATGTTCACGTATAATATAATTCAATACCTTTAATGCTTCGGCTACATTAGCGGGCTATGGCGAATATTCGTGTTAACGCGATAAATGTGGGTTCATCGTGTCATCGCGTAGTATTCGGGCGAAGACGATGTAGTATCGGGGAGCTGTCGGTAAACTGGCGCGAATCAAAGAGATTTGTCGCCAATATTCGCTTAGGTTGCTACATCTACGTCATTTCAGTGTCGTCCAGACTTTGAAGCGAGACGGACGTGCATTTAATTTTTTACACTATGAAATGGAGTAACGAAAAAGTGTTACAATTCATTCGATTTTATGAAACTGAGAGTATTATATGGACACGAATCTTCGCCCGCCTTAATGTAGACAAGAACATCGCCTATACCCGAACACGATGTTTTTGTCTCGCCAACACGATACGAATCTTCGCCCGCTAATGTAGCCGAAGCATAATAGTCACAATAATTATAGCTATAAAAAGGAACATGACAGCATAAGTTTAGAATCTCACCCATTCATCGTCATCTAGTCGATCAATGATCCGGCAGATTTTTCAGCTACTGCAACTTTTTGCAATAGGCGTGCTTGGTGCTTCTAATGATATGAGATCAGTACTATTTCAGATATCCCAAATAAATGTCCAATACAAAATATAACTTTATATACCGGTTAAGTTTTTCGCGAAGATTCCTAAGAGTAATAACAGCCTCGTCCGAAGCGTATAATTATGATCTCTTCACCCACTCGGCATCTTTTTCGTGGGCCATCCGTACTTTTTGCCTGCTACCGAAGTCCATTGTATTCCTAATTGATCTGTCAATAAGCAGACGTCCTTCAGATGCTCTCGATGTCTCGATGCCACCCACGGCACGTTGCGTTTATTTTTACACCTACTTAGTGTTATGGTGATGCTCTTAAAAATGTGACGGTGTTTTAGTAGGCATGATCAGTAATCAGTATTCAGCGTTTCATAACTGGGTGTGATTGCTACTTTTTGACTGGTTTTCGGAAAATGTTGTAATACTGATTAGGATTGTGTGTGGACATATGACGCTAGGTATATAGAGTGCATGAGAATATGGATCAGTGAGTTTTGGACTGAAACTGTTTGGATGCAGTGGTATTTCTGTTATCTTGCAGGAACATGTTTCCTAAATAAATAGTAGCATATGTGTTAATCCAGGGTATTAGCTATATCAATTCAAAATCTTCACCCATTTCAGCATGAAGAAGTAGGAAATATACAAATTGAAATAACATCGCCCTAAATCATTTCCTGAAAACGTTTCAAATGTGAATAAAATATGCCTATATCAAGCAGCTCGGCGTGGTACTTAATACATTTTCATTGCGTTGCACCTTCTATAATAAAACAAAATTCGAAACCTTACCAGGCTTACTAACAAGCATTTGTAAAGCTATTACAAATGTATGAAGCCCCGAGAAAGTCATAAATCGCCGCAATCCATGAAGAATGCCGACAATATTTCAACTGCAGTCGCAACTTACATACGGTGTTTATACTTTATACGTAGAACTGGTAGAACGGCGAGTAGAAGAATAGAGCTATTAGTTATCACGTAGTCGGCGGTGTCAAAGCTGGGTATAAATAATTCAGTCGTTTATAGCTCCGATACGGCGACACGCCCACCCTGGGTCACGCAATAACATGCAACTTACACCTACTAAAGAGCTTGGTGCAAGATAAAGGTTTAATCCGGTCCAGTTCCACATAAAAAAAAAATTCAAAGTCGTCTTCACTCGTTTTTTTATATAAATGCGTATCAAGACGAGAAAGACGTTCGCCTGATGGCAGGCACTAATACGCTTGTCCAAATACAGTTCAGTGAATTTAGAACAATAGTTAAAAATCCAGCACGGCAGTGCACTGTGCTCGTCACACAAAATATCCATGACCAATCTATTTATTATTTTGTTATTTAATAATAATCACCACGTGAGACTGAAGTTTTTCTTTATAAATACTTCTTAACCTATGAGATGACTGTAAATGTCAACACAGTGCTTAAAGTTAATTGAAAACAATAGTTATCAGTTTTCTAAATTCTTACTCTCTCTCTTTTAATCTTAAAGTAAATTGAGAAGAATAGTTAAGTCTTTTAACTTCAGTCGCAGTCTTTTACAAGAACCTCGCAGCTTTCTTTATCTGAAGCTTCCATTGGTAGCTTAGCTTCCAATCATCATTGAACTGTCAACTGTCATACCTATATATTTATTAGAGATTATTATCCAAGATAGCTTATGCCTTGGGCCTGAGCTAAGGCTTCCGCCTCCAGCCGTGTGGTCGGTGGTAAGTACTCAGCGGTCAGCACATCCGCCCGTTCAATCGCTACTAGCGACTTGCTGGTCGCGTGGGTGAAACACGCAGCGCGCCTCACCTGCTTTCATTCATGAGTTGATTTGTCAATGGATTGAGTGTCCATTGACTATTACAATGTCAACTTGGTCACATGATCACTCGTAGAGTCGGTGACAGTTGGCACAGATCTTTGGTCGGTGGAGTCCGACCCATAAGAGTTTTTTTCCATTGCGAGCCTTTGTTTATTGTGTTTTGGCCACAACTTTTTTGCTCGTACAAACAATGGGAATTGCTTCTTTGGTAAAATGTAATTCTGTTTACATTATGTAAGACTACAGTAAAGTAAAAAGGACCAAAAAGGAAAATATAATACGGTGTGGAAGTTCTGGTGTTCTCGGAATATGATGGTGGTTAATTAGACAGATTCAAAGGTACTATACCCCTGCAAATGCTATTTCGCTATGTACTATATTATCTCAATAAATCATCTAAATATAAAAAAAACTAAGTACAAGATCAAGCTGAAAATTGAATTTTATTACAGCCATTTTTTTTAATTTCTATTTGCGTCATACTTACCATCAGTTGCGTGACTTGCTCGTCTCATTAATCAGTATTACTTTAGCGATGTTTTAACGGTTATTTTTACTCATTATTTACTTAAGCTGTTTTTTTTACGTATTTTAACTCTCATATCGGCTCTAGGTACCCCTCAGTCGCCTGCGGGGTAGAACTGCTTAGACCCGAGCCATTAACACAATATTGTGGGCACGCTAATAAATAACACTTTAATTCTATTATCGCTCCGACGGCCATAAATTAGTCGAGCGGTCGAACGACGGCGACTGGTGAAATGATTAATAGAGATCAATATGATATGCATAACAAGCTATAATTAGGTGAAGGCGGTGACTCTATTGTGGAGACCACTTAGCACATGAAATGTTGCGCCATGTTGGCCTATGGATTACTCAATGGATTTTTGATGCACTTTTCAGAGTTTGATAATAGCTCACTCTGGTCTCAATTTGTAAAGTGAGGTTTGATAAATGCTGGATAGTCTAGTCAGTGCCTAAATGTTTGTTGTTTGGCAGACGTGTTGTTGAGTGGATACCGCAACTTGGCAAACGTAGTGTAGAACATCCTGCGACAAGGTTGAGCGATGATTTGCGCCGTGGCTGGCAGTGGTTGGATGAGAAGAGCCGAAGACCGCTCAGTGGCGTACCTTGGGAGAGGCCTATATGTCCAGCAGTGTACTGATACGGGATGATGATGAAATGTTTCATGGTAAACTTGAAAACAGTAAATACAGAAGCCTGATAAATAAACAACTGTTAACTGATAATACCTACAGTAGGTAATTAACCCAACACAAAAATGGTTCCTTGTTTGATTTTTGATATGGAAAACAGTGGGCTTTGTTAGCTAGCTTTATACAAATTTGTCACCTAATAGGTACCTACCTACTGCCTTTGTAATATAATGTAACGCAGTCACACTGAGTTTTTTAAAACCACTATCTAAAAGGAATACGTTAAAAAGATCCAGTTCCAAGAGTACAGTTATCGGTTCTGCGATCTACTTAAATTTATAGTTTTATACTAGCTGGTGCCCGCAGCTTCGCCCGCGTGGATGTCGGTTATCGCGACCAAAAGTAATCAAGAAATTTTGATCCAGTTCCCGCAACCCATGAGAACCTATTCCAGGAATAAAAAGTATCCTATATATTATTCCGTCCTATTATCTATTCCTGTACCAAATTTCAGCCAGATAAATTTATGAAGTTATTCCGAAGAAGATATAAAAAAATTGAGCTTTATACTTTAACGAATTTAGGGTACTAATTTATACACCTGCACTTCCTGTTATCTGCCCAAGTAACCACAAACCAAACTCTATATTCGCAGGATGTTCTTACCTGTACTATATAGGGGGCATGCACAGAAAAACTTTCAGCTTTTACATTAAAAAACGAAGGTCTGGCTGTCGTAGGCTCTGGGTCTATATATCCACACCATTAATACTTTTTCTACTACATATCGAAACTATTTCATAAAAAAAAAACAAATCTATGCAAACTCTTTGCTTCCCTTCCCACGTGTCCAAATCTTTAGGCTAAGCGTATATTGAGACGCAATCGATGCAGTGCGGGGCAGCGCTGATTTTTTGTAATATATATGCATAAGCAAAGATCAGCATACGATGTTTCTTTTTTCTTTTTGCGGCAACAATTACTATTTTTCTAAATTAAGTTAGTGCGTATTAATCAATGCGTAGGATAGTATTTATATCACACGTTCATATATAACACGTATTTTAAAAAAGCATGAAGACATAGAAGCAACGCTATTATAAACTGTAACTAACAATAACTCATTAATTTCATAATCTAACACTAATACTGAATAAAAATCTATAGGATGGTAAATAGCCTCCTCCGAAATAGTAAACGTTATCGCGCCAGAAAAAAAAGAGAAAATCACCAGAAAAGTACCTGCCGGTCGTTGCTTGCCTTTTCTTTTGCTGGTGCAAGAAAGTTAGAACAGACGTAGCTAGTTATTAGTTTGTCTTTTTAAAGTGATTAAATGTTGTATAAGTTTAATATTAAACCCAGTAAGTAAATAAGGTATAATAAGATCATGTCTGCTACACTCGTAACGATATATCTTTACAAATTTAAACGTCTTGGGTTTGATTAGAGCGTATAGTGTAATCACTAACTTAGGATTAAATAGATGGCTCTATATTATTTTATTACAGTGTGTTGATTTTTGATTTCGAACATCACTAATCACAATCATCTTTTGATTTTCGTTTTTGTAGCTCTGTATAAAATGTTCTAATATTTTTCTTCTTTCAATTTTCGCGCGGACGCGTCTTACAAAGAGGTCCTTTTTGTTTGCCCGTGTGCGACGTCAGTTTTATTGCAGCAAAACACACGCTACCATCAAAATTATGCAAATACGGTCAAGTCGATCAACAATGATTTATCGAACAGAAAATGTTACTGCCGTCGCTCATCTGCGCAAACCAGAAATTCTACAACGATTTTTCAGGCACACTTTCGATATAACCGGAGATCGGTTAGCAATTAGAACAGATACATCGCTACGATAAATTATTACGTGTGTATCCGCACCAATAATTGTCATGCCAATAATATTATATTCTTCCTGACATGTAAACAATTCAACAGAATGATGCCTAGCAACCATGTAAAAGATTTCGAAAAATTTCGTTATATTAGATTTTCCCACGGAACCCATGCATTATTCCGGGATAAAAGTAGCCTATATTACTCTCCGGCGCATAAACTATCTTTATGCAAAATAATACCCTGATTCGTTGTTTTGTTACGCCGTGAAAGCCGAACAAACCAACAGAAAAAAACACTTTCGCATTTTCATAAATGTGGGGATGGGGATGGTGATAGGGGTAGCTGCGGTTCGCATTTACACCCATGGTATTCCCTACTATCCCGCAAGAATCTTTTTCCGGGTTAAAAAGGAACCTATATGCTATCCGGGCTACAATAATCTAATCGACTCGACCAAATTTCCGACGCGATGCTTTAAACTGATATAACTTTTTTATTTATGAACCGATTGAAATAAAACAAACACTATATGTTAAGTGGAGAAAACCACAATATAATAATGAAAACCGCATTCAAATCGGTTAAGCCGTTTCTGAGATTAGCGCGCACAAACAAACAGACAAACAGACAAACAGACATACAGACAAACAGACAAAAATTCTAAAAACCATTGTTTTGGGTTCTATTGCGTTAATAAAGCCCCCCAGTAAAAGTTTTTCTCATTTATCTTCAATGTACAGACAGTGATGAGTTACAGATTTATTATATGTATAGATGGGATCTACCTGTACTGCATCAAACAACCCGAACCTCAAGTTGATAATACTACCTAAAGTTCCTCAAAGTAATTCTAACTTCTGTAGAAAACGTTCGAGATAGCATTCATTGTTCGACAGGACCCACCATTGTTCCAACAAACTTAACGAAACAATGGTGAAATAGATTTAAAACGAAACTAAGAACAAATTCTCGCTTCACATAATTAAGGAACAAATGCTTGAAGAGGGAGTGTCTGTGATGCACAGTATAAGATAAGTTGTTGCCTGGCAGTAGGATGTCTCAGCCCATTGAAGAGTTGATTGAAAACCATTGGACGTACTTGTCTTCTTTATTAGTTTACCATGACATGGTAAGCGTAGGTTACTTGTAAACGCGTCTGCTGGTTACAACAGCTGGATGAACCGAAGCATGAAGCATCGATATCTATAATATGAGATCGATTTCTTGAAGGCACTAAGATTATACAAAGTCTCTTCGCAATGGAAAGTGGAAGATCGAGAAAGAAATAGAGTATATAGCCCAAGATGCCTTACTGCATTGTACTGTGCCTGTAGCCCTGGGGCTGCCTCGTTAAGGCTAAGGTTGTCACGTAGACGAAGACACGTTTCGGATGAACCCTGTTGAACCCGACAATTATTTTTACGAATTCTAAAAATAAACGCTCTCTTCGCAAATTGTGAGAGGTGGTGAAAGTATAATCTGGGAGAGAATGAAAGATTTGTTTATAAATTCACTGAAATATATGAACGAAAATAGAATATTTTTGTATGTATAAAGCTCTGTATTTTTCAGAGGATTTTACATCTGTTTCATCTGTTCATAACAAATTAACGCATATTTTTAAATTGGTGCAGGGTGATAAATTTTAAATTGGAACTGCAAAACTGGGGAGAATTATTTGAAATGTAACTAATATGTAGTTTAATTTAATTAGTAAAATAACATGACATGATTGGCTATTACAATATTCATTTTGTATATCCGCGTCAATACAGGGCTTTATGATTTGATTTCGTCGATACATAAAACGTACTGTACATTGTTGTAGACTTTTTATCACCAAACATGCACTGTCATTAACTTCCCAAAGAACTTATAAAATCAAGAAAACTGTAGAAAACTTACTCCAGCCGAAACCTTTGTTATAAATTTAGGGAAGCTTAAAGAACTAATGAAAATGGAAGGCAGTCGAGAACCCTGCAATTTGTGAATAACAGTGGTAATGGAAAATCTGTGTCAAGCGCTTGAATTATGAAGCTTTATGAAAGAAGGGGGTGGTTTAACTAGTTTAAGGGTGAAAACATGCTGGGAATGTAAGGGGAAAAGTAATGCGAAATGAAGCAACCAAAGCAGCTACAGTGAAAAGTTGAAAATGTTATGAAATCAAACAATACCTAGGAAGAATGAAATTCTACTAATCCTATTCTACAAGCGGTAGTACCTTTTTATATTTTTAATGCTTTCACAAAACCTTAGTGGGTTTTGAAACCTTTGTGCGTTATGGCGCGTAGAGTTATTGGATGTAAGTTTGTAAGTGGTCTCTGATTTATTTCAATGTCATATTGCCATTAAATATGTATATATGCGGTTCGAAGTACCTAGATACCTATTCGTTAGGTAATACCTACGTTCTTGAGGTGTTTGGCAATATGTTTGGTTTGCGAATGAGGGCTATAAGTTTCAGGACTTCCTTAAAATTTAGCCAACAACGGTCAAAATAATATACATTTCTACCTACTTATTTATAAAGTTTAAAGTTGAATAGCTCCCAAGCTCTCATAATAAAAAGTTTTAATTTCAAGATACGTAATAGAAGAAATTAAGTTGAAGTAGTAGTTAACAAGTTAACAATGAAACAATTAGAGTTTACTCAGAAGCGGGGCGCCGAACACTTACTAGATGCCGTGAACAAGAAAAACTATTCTTAGCTCGAAAAACATCGAAGCTATTTTTAGTAAAAGTTTAGTTAGTAGATAGCGGTTGCCTTAATTATGTTAGACGGTACAAAGGTATCGCTTCCAACACCCTTATCTCCTACCCTAGAGTTAGGTTTCGCGTGTCAACTTGCATTATCAGTGCCGCGAGCCAGGCGCGCTTTCGACATGAATAGCTCCAACTTAACTCTAACTTATGCTGATAACGTTAACTTGGCCGAGTCATGACACGACTACTCGTAGCTACGAGTAATTAATTGCCAAGGGTCAAGTTTCCGTAGGCAGATTAAGTTATAGTCTATCTTGGCTTGTGGTGCTCGCTGCTCGGTGTCTATTTGCCGCTTTTCTTTGAGCGTATTTTTTTCTCTTTTCGTTGAAGAATAGAAAGCAAAAATGTAGCTTACCCATAACAGATCGTACGAAGCATTAACAAAATATTCTATGTTTTGAATAAACTTAAATTGAAAGCAATAAGCACGCGCACAGTGTTTCACCCGCGTGAGCATTCCTACAGAAATTGTTAATTTTTTCAAAATGAAAATTAGCCTCGTCACTATCCAGCCCATAAAATATTTATGCAAAAACCACGTCAATTTGTGCTGCGCGAAAGGTTGGACCATAAACATACATTCGCATTTTATGATAGCAGCGAAGTAGGAACTTTTTGGGCAATCACTCTTCGATACAATGCCGGTTTGCCTTGGCTGAATCTCAATGCCCTGTCTCATTTTCGCTGCAATTTTCCTGGTAGTAGGTATGTATTGTAACTGTTTCTACTATATCAGAAGTTGAAAGAATTTCAAGAATGTTAAATTTTAGTAGGTACCTATTCTCCCACAAGTCAGCAGGGTACGAAGTTTTAAATAGCCCTGTCTGCGCTGCCACGTCCACAGTTCACATGTCACTGTGTGCTAATGTAATTACAGTAGATCTGTGTCAGTCCGAGGTCCTGCCATGTTGGACAGCGGATTTGGGCGACACGACGTACGCCAAATGAAATTCCTCTCGGACCGTGGCACATGCTAAACACGGCGCGGGTGGGGCCAAAGGCAAAAAAAAAACTTAATAGTAGAGGAAAATTGTAGAACGACAATGAAAGAAGAAGGTAAGAGTAGGTAGGTAAATAGATCACAAGAAGTAAAGTGAAAAATAACTTTAGCTTATATAACAGTTTATCTTCAAGTAAGGTTTAGTAAGCTCCCTGTAAATCTCGACAAAGTGACTTGTATTCACCCTCGCAGAACTACACTGTGAAGTTAACGTACGGCCCTCGTGACCCATGTCAAACTAATGACACGCGATAAATAAACCCCGAGAAGTTTATTACATTGACGAATTGCGTAAAACTTTACACGAGCCGTAGATATCACCACACTATAGGTATCTACCCTTGTGATACCATATATATTACTAGGTGGTTCAGGATCAGAGCTATTTATGTGATTAGTCACTATAATTTTTATTATTTTATTATTTGGCAACGCAATCAAGCCAAATTATAGACAGCATGATATATATACTTATGACGCGATCCTCTTTTTCTTTTACATGTTTTTTTTTCTAACTCTAGTTTCTAACCTTTTTCTATCCTCAGCGTTACGTCCATCTGCAAATATTTTTTGAAAATCTTTAATATGGTTTCAACCTTCATCTATTCAGGCATTACGAAAGGTAAGCCTCCTTTCGTAATGCTTGAATAGAGATATGATTAGCTTTTGAAAAACATCCCACAACGTAGGTATAGGTAGTTATTTTAAGTTTTTCATGTCTTTCATTCCCTCCAGATAATTTGAATGCAGCACTTACGTTATGAGAAACATATGTGCCATAAGACCCAGTGCAGACCGCCTGGCTAATACGTTATCGGCAATCCCCGAGATGCACACGGAATTATCGTCGGCTGATTGCTCAATGATGCGTCAAGATCCTATCGCACATTACGACGGGCTGCTCGATAACAAGAGCTTAACACTCCGCCACTTGTAGAAAATATATTGTATCTACTCGGATTTATATTACGTTCAGTTTATGAACCTTAAAATTTTATGACTTTTGGAAGTATGTCCCAAACCAAGTGGTGATCGAATATCTGACTCACTGTTGGTAATCATTTTTGTGTCATTGTACTTTAAGGTTGGGTAATTTTTACAATTTACCCTCGCCATGTTTTCCTTGAATATCGGATTTGATGCACAGGCTGCACAAGGAAAGGATAAAAGTGTATTGAAAAAAAAAAAGTTGTGATAGATAATTGGTACAGCGAATTGGACTCTTTGGAACTTTACCTACCCTTCCGCACTGCCCAGATCAAGCCCAGATATTGTTCTGCCACCAATCAGTAGAGTTCAAGTACTTTCTTCCACTGTGTTTTGGATTCCGGTTGGATGGACAATATATAGGTCAGCCAATGGAGTTTCTGCTACTGGGTAAAATACAGGGTGGCAAGTGGCAACGTGAGTTATGATTCTCAGAGTGACGTGCGCAGTGCAATTCGAGCAGGCTTTGCTTTGGTTTAACTGCAATATGCGGGCGGAGCGTTTACCATTAAAAAGGCTACCAGCTTGTTTCTTATCTCATTTGTACCTATAGACAAAAAGTTGGAAAACATGTTCTCGTCCCCAATTTACAGAAGTGCTATGAAAGTAGATCTTTTCAGGAATTATGATTGAAAGCTTACGCATCGCTATTCTTTGTTTCTACTTGTTTTTTTCCCACGGTTACACCAGCGTGAACTAGCAAATTGAGTTTATAGCGATGATGGCTCAGTGGTAGTGACGTCGGCTTTCTATCCATATGACGTGGGTTCTCGAATCCTAAAACGAGCCTGAGCTTTCGGTGAAGGAAAAACATCGTGATGAAACCATATTTGGTGGTAGGGTATTTTCCTGTACACGTCTGGCTAGCTGCCGCCCTCATGTTAAGAAAATGTCACTAAGCACCTATCGGTGTATCCCGGCAGCTTCACTTGTGAGCCAGTTCTCAGGCATGGTGAAAAAAAAAGTCGGGAGAATATCTCATTTTCCCCCCAGGGTTCCAATTTCCCAAGTATCTCTGTGCCAAATTTCATCAACAGCTTACGCCCGAAATCCGTTATCCGCGGTTTTGGATCGATATGTCATGTCTTAATATGTAATTTTAGTACTAGGGCTTGACATATTACTACTAAAATGACATATCGATCCAAAACCGCGGATAACGACGGATCAGGATCGATTATTAATTTCAGGCGTTAGTTGTGAAAAGGCAACATACAAACAGACAGATAGACAGAGATAGGTACTTTCACATGTTTCATTATTATACTAAATTACGCTACTTTATTATTATTAACGGCACTAATTAGGAATCGCGTACACAGGGTACTTCTACTAGTATTTATGGGGATAGCTTAAACCACTAATAGGCTATAAAATAACATGCGCAATGACTGAAACGTTATCGTATAATTATACCTATTGCCTACATCTAGGTAGTAGGTAAAGTGGAATTCGTGGTGACAAATACTTTATGGGATGAATGACGACCGATGTGGCGCAATGGGCGGATAGCCGACTGTGAAGCGTGAGGTCGCGGGTTCGATTCCCGCTACAGGACAAATATTTGTGCATTGAAAAAAAAGGTGCAAGTATTTGTTCTGTGCCTGGGTGTTGTGGATCCCCGATCCGCGTAGTATCTGATACCCTAGACACAGGGAATCCCAGTTAGGGGTCAGAGCCTACGTATGTGATTGTGCGGGCTTATTTATTTAATGCCTTAAATGCCTGTGCCTACTATTTTTTACGGACTTCTATTACTTAAACATATTTTTGATATTCTTTCTGTTTTCTTTTTTATTACAAATATGCCTGCGTTTAATCGCTATCGCGCCAGGCAATGATGTAGTCGATGGTATAGTACGTATCCCTAGAAGGTCTGTTCACTCTTGCCTTGAAGATTCCTAAGTAATATAAAAAAACTCTGAAAATGAGATTTTCACTCCTTAGCGGACGATTAACCAGATGCCAATAAGCACTAATTGATGTTAGTTTTTTTTGTTAAAGCTTAATCTTTGTTTATTTCAAGTACAAAATGCTAACGTCATTTCTCTCATTCAAGCTTTTTACATTTACACCTAGAAACCCATCGCAGCTGTTTGTTGATCCGGACTATTCTTAGTAACGGAGAATTTCTAGGAAATACAGACTCTGCTAAATGTTTAATCTCAATCTAGCTAACTAATTCGCTTGGAAGTACATTCCACTCTCTTCATGCTGACGAACGTCTAGAGAGAAATAGACACCTGATAATAATAACCACTGAGTAGGTAAGTACGTAGATACATACAACACACCTCTATCCTGTAATGTTTTATCGGTATGCATCGCCACAAAATATATTCCTATACCTATATAGGTCCTGTAGCTGTAGCTGTCACTGCAGCTATACAGCTTAGCTCTTAGGATGTGAATAAAACACTGGGATGCAATACAATATTGCTTTTAATGTAAGCATAATCATTTTGGATAAATCAACAGACCTCTAACTCCGTGACATAATCTTTTTCTACCATAGAGTAGTTGCATCATCTATAACTATGCAACTAACTCTACACTCTACAGGTCTATAGTTCCTAAAGTTTGCCATGTAATCATAAAATTCACCCTCAGTCATAATTTATACTTCAGTGTGTACAATTGTACATCTGTATTGAGAATTTTGTATGATTCTAGTTGTTCCCCGCGGTTTCACCCGCGTAAACTACAGTTTATCGCGATAAAAAGTATCCTATGTCCTTCCCCAGGCTTCAAACTACATATCTATATACCAAATTTCATCAAATTCGGTTCAGCCGTTTAGTCGTGAAACGGTATAACAAACAAACAGAGCTACTTTCGCGTTTAAAAGCTAAATTCTCACTGGGATCCTTGTTCGAAATCAAATCAGGAACCTGGAGGTAACATTTTGATGTTTCACAGTACCTATCAATTAGAAAAAAGTTTTAAAAGTACCTATTCATACCTAAGTATCAGTACTAGATCCTTCAAAATGTGATTAATTTAAAGGTCTTTTAAACTCTCTCCCCCTTCTCGGCTACACCCATG
Source organism: Opisthograptis luteolata (assembly GCA_931315375.2). Classification (NCBI taxonomy): domain Eukaryota; kingdom Metazoa; phylum Arthropoda; class Insecta; order Lepidoptera; family Geometridae; genus Opisthograptis; species Opisthograptis luteolata. The sequence continues at coordinate 9,292,437 of OV928036.1, read as the reverse complement.
CCCTAATAGCAGTAAATCACTCACAAACTTCGTACAAAGAGTATTCGTGGTATCGCCGAATGAACACCGCGGTTTTCTGTAACTGGCACGTTTCAAAAGCCGAAAGTAATCAACATCCGTTCATGGGAGCCTCCCATTGGAGCTCGATGGAAATTAAAAACCACCCTACAACATCTGTAATAATACGACCGAAATTAAAATTTGAGAACTATTGTCTGGCGAACAATGACCTCTCGCTACGCGAAGCTTTTCATTCCGAGAGGCTTGCGCGCTCTTTTCAGCATTTTTAGGCTGCGCTGGTGAGGTGTTTTAGGGATTTAAATAGGCTGGGTATCTAGTTTCTGATTACTTAGGACGTAATTGAAGGAGTTTTTTTTCACACTTAAGTACGTACTCAAGACTGTTTTTAGGGTTCCGTACCCAAAGGGTAAAACGGGACCCTATTACTAAGACTTCGCTGTCCGTCCGTCTGTCTCGTGAACTGTGATAGTTAGACCAGAGGTTAGACAATTGAAATTTTCACAGATGCTGTATTTTTGTTACCGCTATAACAACGAATACCAAAAAACAGAATAAAATAAATATTTAAGGGGGCTCCCATACAACAAAAGTGATTTTTTGGCATTTTTCGATAATGGTACAGAACCCTTCGTGCGCGAGTCCGACTCGCACTTGGCCGGTTTTTCTTTCTACATAATGTCAACAGTTACCAAAAGCTGCGATGATAGCGCTACGCTTGTTGATCATTCAACGGAACTTACTACCCGGCCCTACAACGCAGTTTAGTTCCGAAGCTGCACTCTAGATGGCGACTCAAAACGAGCGCTCAAATCCTGAATCGCGGTGACGAGATTCTCCGGCATTTGGGGGTGTTGGCGAATAACTATCTAAAATTATTCAACTTTAATTAATTGTAACAAATATTTTAAATTCATAATTTTTATCTGCCCGCCAGCTTGATCGCTTCGGCTGGGCATATTTTCAGTAATTCGAGCAATACTCAAATGGATTGACCTTGATCATTCTCTCAGATCAGCATTCCTTAAGTAATTTCCATTTTCCCCCACGTAACTAAATTTTCAGTGATTTAGACGTAAAAAGGTAACAAATAGATACAGGTAGGTACAGAAAGAGTTGTCCTCGCATTTATGAAATTAGTACTCAGATCTAAATATGCATATCTCGTTTGTCCCCAGGCTACTTTGGCAAATACCTGAACAAGTATAATGGCTCGTACATCCCGCCGGGGTGGCGCGAGTGGGGAGGCCTCATCATGAACTCCAAGTACTACAACTACAGCATCAACATGAATGGGAAGAAGATCAAGCACGGGGATGATTATCATAAGGTAGGTGAAGGGTTGACACAACATTTGACGAGCATTTTATAACTGATTCCTTATAGTCAGATGTTTGCATATCGTCGGCTACACACTATAGCATTACCCACATGTGCCACTTATGAGTCTAGAGTAGAGCTTCAAATACATATCTAGAACCAAAGAGGTTCTAACTATCATCATAATCAACCATTTACGTTCCCAGTGCTTGGACACAGACCTCTCAGAGAGAGTATTAAAGAGCATAATCTACAAGGTACGCTAGCCCAGCGCGGGTTGGAGATGTAGCATGCCCTTGAGTATTGGTTCTTGGACATGCCAGTTTGCTTACGATGTTTTCTTTCGCCGTTTTGAGTGATTGAAAATCCGCACATAACATAGGGTTTTATTCGGCGCACGCAGTACCGTTTTGCCACAATCGCTCATACCTACAGTCGTCAATTTTGTATACACGAAGACTTTCTTCTTTCAGGACTACTACCCCGATCTGATAGCAAATGACTCCATCGCGTTCCTGCGCGCGTCCAAGCGCCGCTTTTCCAGGAAACCAGTTCTGTTGGTCATGTCCTTCCCTGCCCCGCATGGTCCTGAGGACTCCGCACCGCAGTACTCGCACCTGTTCTTCAATGTGACAACGCACCAGTGAGTATTTTACAGTACCATCTCAGGTATTTTTCATTCTTTATAACGTTATTGAAAGACAAAGCTCCAAGGATTAACTATCTCCATATATACGCCCGAAATTATTAATCGATCCTGAATCCTGATCCGTTATGTTTTGGATCGATATGTCATGTCATAATATGTAATTTTAGTAGTAATATGTAAAGCCCTAGTACAAAAATGACTCACGATCCAAAACCGCAGATAACGGATCAGGATCGATTATTAATTTCAGGCGATAGCCAAACAGATGAATGTACAGAAAGAGTTACTTTCGCATTTTTTATAATAATGGTATGGATAAATACGGGTCTGAACTTGATTTGTAACAAAGGGCACATCAGATGCCTTATACGACTCTTTTAATATCGCAATAAAAAACGTCGCAGCAAATAGACAACACATTAACAAAAATTTGAATGAAAACTGTTTGTGCTGACATTTTGTGTAAACCATGAGCATTCAACTTATCCGCAACTCCAAATGTTTGCTGTTATCACGCCCGATATCAGCAGAACAGGTCAAGTCACTGACCTTGAGAAGACAGTGAATAGGCCTCTTCCGATGGTATTTTTAGCGTGCCCTTGTCTTGCTTTCGCATCGTAGGTCGTTTCACCGTTCTTGTAAAACTTGAAAGGTTATTAACTTAATCGATACCGTTCTGCGTAGAGGTGGATCGCTTTGCGAGTTCGTAATACCGAAACTATGTCTTGGTTTGGATACCGATAACGAGTTTTGACACTATTTACTTTAATAACTCCTATGTATTTGTTGTATTTTCTTTTATAAGAATTAGTCTATCTATTCAAAAGCGGAACGCTGCCAGTATCTTCGGAACCTTGCCTAAAGAGACTCCTTTTAATAATATATTTCAGTTATTATATTTTATTTTTTAAGCTTTTTAGTTTTACGTTCATTGTTCTAGTATATCATTTTTTAATTTTTATTTTATTGAATAAAGTTTTTGATAACTGATATTGAGCTTGGTTGCGGTAAATAAACGGTTAATTGCTGTAGTTTTTCGCGAGTGTTCAGCGGCCATCTTGCTCTTTTTTAAATATTTACATAGCTGACCGAGTTTTTGGGGTTCCTCAATAAATAGAAAGTTTTGACAATGCGGCGGTTTGTTGTTTCGTACCTAATAGCAAAATACATATGGGTTGGCGAGTTTTGCAAAGTTTTATTTATGAAACGGAGCGAATGGCGGCGCCTGGGACGGTCATTTGCCATTACTTCCTCAATAAATACCAGTTTGTAAAATAACTTTCCACTTTTTATTTTAAAAACAACCCTTAATTTTGGTAATTTTTTTTATATTATTGTAATCTCTTAAATTAAACCTTATGACAGCATCGACACAAACTAATCAATCATCGTAATCTAGAGTGCAAGCACATCTAATAAAAGCATCTTTACCACTATATAAATATCCCGTCCAAAATTTCAATTCCATCCACTGCTCTTATCTTTGTGATTCTCTACGTACTTAACCTATCTAGGTATAATATATAATAAAATGAATACAGATAAAATTCCGAACGTGAACACAGATGATTCAACATCGCAACATTTCATATACTTTCCTACTATTATCTATACGGTACTGCACGCCTTTTATCCGCTCACAACCGTAGTTCTTTTTTTCGTGAAAGCTCTAAAATTTCACGTAGAAACACTTACAGCAGACGGTGCCCTGAATAATTTTGCTTCCACTCCGCGAAGGTGATTTATGTTTCATAAGAATGTTTAGGCTCACGTCACGCTCCTCAGCTATTAAGGTTTCTTGCGGTTTGAGACACGCTCGTTATCTGTGCTTTATTCAGAAGTGGGATGGTAATGTCATTGACATATCGCGTAGGTAAATAATGGAGGCAATTTCTGTTCTTTAATACCTTACTGGGTAGCGTTTGACCACAAGTCACCTGAAGTTATGTGACGATGTGGTCGATTGTGGCGACACGTTACACCTGGATTGGGAACACAGTGGTAGGTGCTTGGCGATAGACTCTTAACTTATAGGTGGTAGCAAACCAGGTGAGCACTAGAAAATGCCTTCCACCGTGCTATGGTCTCATCAAGATTTTCAAGATGTTTTGTGACGTTCTTGGTTTATTTTGATGATAGCGCAAGAAATCCAGCGTAAAAGGTAGAATTAAAACAAACATTCGTATTTTTAATATTCCTTATTATTTAAATAAGATATGCCTTCCGAACGACTACTCAAACTATTCAGTCCAATTCTGCTTGATATAACAGCAAGGCAATCACAATTCCCGCAAGAATAGAGGAACGGGAACGATTGTCAGCTGTTGTCACAGATGCGCTGGCTCGTATTGGCTTTGAAGATGAAATTTGGCATTGCGGTAATATTGCATTGAATGCAAATAAAGCACCAGCTCTCGATACTATTTATTAAGGTGTATGTGTAGATGCATAGTGTTTACTCACTTTTTACTGTGCATCTTGCAGTATAGCGTTTGACCACACAATTCATGTGGTCGGGTGTGGCGGCATGCTACGCTGGCGCTCTAGTATGACTGCCGGAACACATGCTCCGATAGAGGTGCTTGGCGACAGATTTTAGAAAATGCCATACCACCAAGTTATGGTTTCATCCCGATGTTTTCCTTCACCGAAAGCTCAAACGTAATACAGGATTTGAACCCACACAAGTGGAAGGAACGATGGTGGCCGAACCGTAATGCGTGCGACTTACAAGGCGCCAACACCGAGTTCGAATCCTCTCGCACCTATGACTTGTTAAGTTATGTGCGGATTTGCAATCGCTCGAAACGGTGAAGGAAAACATCGTGAGGAAACCGGTATGTCTGCAAGAACTGCAACATTCAAGGGCGTGCGACATCTACCAACCCGCACTGGGCCAGCCTTGTAGATTACGGCCCATACTCTCTCTCTGAGAGAAGACCAGAGTCCCAACAGTGGGAACGTGAAAGGCTGATGATGATGAAGTGGAAGGAACTACTTTCCATTGATCTATCATCACTTCACTTCAACTACCTTCTTATTTATCTACTTTTGATCATAAATAAATTATTTAAGTGATATTTTTCTGGATATATACCTCCCGTAGTTCCCACGTGAAACGCGGAAGAGTTCGGCTGAAGCCGCAGGGTGAAACGCTAGTTTATAAGTTGTAATTTTGTCGAACTAGCCAAGCTCGCCTGAGGAGCGAACACGATCTGACGCTGTACTGCAGTTAACACTCTCTACTCAAGTTGTGATGCAATGAAACAGCACAGCTGCAGTTTGCAATTTCTTTAAATGTGTAGTTAGAGCTTCGTCGGTATTTGACGTAGATAACAGTTTGTAGACAGTTTGTGGGAACGGATAGTAATTTAAACTTTTCTAATCATTTTCTTTCCTTTTCTTTTTAATGTTTAGTCATGCGCGACTAAGCTAGCCTGTAGCCTATCTAACATACCAAATACTTAGGTACAACTACCGAAAATGCCTAGTCATTCTAAACTCCACTGACATTTATATGCTCATTTCGTGAAACTATCCAAGCCACTTTGTTTAGTTATTACTAAGGAAGAATTTACACGTCAAACACTTTCCTTGACGGAAACCCATTTTCAGAGAAACAGTGTGGATTAAATCGCAGGAAAACTGAAAAATAACTAAACATTGGAAGATAAATGGTGTTAGAAACGTGAGATGGATACGCACCATCTCACCTATATACAAAGATTTCTAACAGAAAATGTTTGGTCTACTTAAATACTTCTAAAAAGTTATAAATAATAAAAGTTTGATAGGTCAGCCGGCTTAATTCTTACATATAAGTAGATTAATTGAAACAATAAGTGTTAAAAAATAAATAAGTAGAAAATACCGAGGCAGCTAAACGTTATCAACCACTCCAAAATTTGAATACTCCCAAGTATTTAAAAGATTCGTAGCATATACAAGTCTTCTCCTAAAAAAGAACATTCCAAGGCAATATTATTCTTTATCGACGACCCTCCGACGTCCGTAGTAAAAAGCACCTCGTCCTGCAATTCGCCGACATCAGACAGGCCGTGTGTCAGCTTTGGAGATAGCCGCATAAATTACCGATCCGGTCGCTGGCAGACCGGTGCCGGCCCGGCGCGGCATGCACTGTGCACTGCACAGGGGCAGGCGAAGAGAGGGAGGCAATGCCAGATTTAATTACTTGTCGAAATTGCGCATTAGTGATTCACACCAAGAAAGAGCATTGCCAATGGGCCCCGGATAAGCTAGATGATATATGTACAGAGGATGTAAATCCCTACTAATATTATAAATGCTTAAGTTACTCTGTCTGTCTGTCGTTCACAGTTCACACCTAAACTACTGAACCGATTTCAATGAAATTTGGTAAAGAGATAGTCTAGAGCCTGAAAAAGGACACAGGTTACTACTTTTTATCGCGATAAACTGTAGTTCACGAGGGTGAAACCGCAGGGAACAGCTAGTTGTAGATAAAATAAAAATAATTTAGGCACAAACTTTTAGGTTTCTTGTGAAATTATTTATGTTTTTGTATCGTGTTCACATTCTATATGCACAATTGCACACGCATCTATAGGTATCTCTGCAAAAGAAGGGCAAATGCCTCTTACCGCCCTTAACTGGTGACGTCTTTGATTCACAAACTAATCAGTTGATATTTGCCTCCGCCCGTAGACATAACGAGGCGCAGGTGCTTAATTTTGACGACTCAGCGAATGAAGTTATCGTTTAGGTTTGGGAACTTTCGTTAATACAGATGTGTACGGATGTCCTTGAGTAACTGAAATCACACACTCGGTCCTAACCTAAATCGGTCAATGAAAGCCGATGCAAATAAAGGACGGGATGAAGCTATAAACCATTAACATGGCTCATGCTAAACGTTGTCGTGTCTTTTATTTAGACTTGGCGTTAATATCGGGTATTACGACTTTATGTTAACATGCGCACCGGTTTTGTAAAGGACGCTACTACAATGTAACTGCAAAATGAACAAGAAAAAAAGTGCCCGTTCACCTTACTCATGGATCCGCGCGAGTTTCTTTGTGTACCTCTAGTGAACTCGCTAGTTCTTTGTCACAGTAAACGTAAAGCCCTCGTCGTTGAAAAGATTGAATTTCACACGGATTTTTCATTCATTATTAGTAATGATATTATAAATGCAGAGCAACTCTGTCTGTGACCTTTTCACACCTAAAACGCTGAATAATAGAGATAGTTTGTACCCTGAGGAAAGGACACACACACATAGGGTAGGTAAAGAGGTACTTTTTATCGCGATAAACTTTACCTTCTGTAGTTTATGCGGGTGAGACTGCGGGAAAAAGCTAGTAATGATTAAATTTACAGATTTACAATAGTATACATTATACGTAAGTTATGTAAGTATGCAGGCTCTCACTTTTCTTGTTAGGCGATACCAAAACACACCACCCTCCTTTATCCAGCGAAGAAAAAAGAAGAGTGCATGAAAAACTTAATTTTGCCAGACCGACATGAAAAGACCAAAAAATATTATTCATGTGCGCTTTACATGAAGTAAAATTAGAGAGCTGCAGGATTGGTTAGCTTCAGCGAATGTCCTAATTTCCTGAAGCTTAATTAGGTTCGTTGGTTAGATGCTAGCTGGGACTCGAAATACCTGGTAGAGCACCGAATAATTCAAACAAATGTTGAAACTTGTGGTCTAAAAGTGTCTTACTAGCCAATATTTCAGAATAGAGGTTTGCGATATCTCGCATAAGGAACTAACGCCGGAAAATGCAATATCCTGCTAGGAAAGAGAAAACTTGGCTAAGCGAGCAACATGGTAGCAATGATTCAATGAAGTTCCTCGAGTAAGATTTAGGAAATAAATAACTATGAATATTTATCGCACTACACTTTGAAATTGACCACACGTCGTATCCAACATTCACGCAATTTCTTCAGTAATCAGTCGAGATTACTAACTTATTATTTATTTACTAATGATAAATGTAGTAGTATGTAATTCCCAACTAAAAACATCAAAAGCTTTATCCAGTTTAATAATACTTAACATTTAATTCGACGCCGGCGCAGCTCGTTAAATGCATGTCGCCGCCGACCCTGTTACTGATGCATTTGTTTTATTATCGCATATATTATGTATTATACATTTATTTTGGTAGGCTTTTGCCGTGAAAGCTGGATCCGGACCGGCCCAGCAACGAGATTCTGCCGTAGCCAGGACTTACTTCAGTGGGGCGAGCTGGTTCAAAATCGTTGTGGGATTGAGAAATTGGAGAAGCTTCTTGAAACAAGCCTCTAATACCGAGAGCATATTTAACACAAACGTTGTTGTCACCCTTGCAAAAATTTCCGAACCAATTCATATTTCCCAACCTGTAATAGTACCTATACGATCAGTTTGATGTCGGACTTTTGCGTGCCTGCAAAAACATGTACTTACCTACAGACATTGTTTATCGTCTTCTTATTTCAAGTCAGAGGGGCAAGCGCCTCACTTTGGCCCACCATGGCTACGTCCATAGCGATACCCGATTAAATATTCATCCGTCGGCATACTGTGTGGTCGCCAAACCTGTCCCGGGGGTCTGACAACGCGAATTTAAAATATGTGCGCACAACGCTAATGAATGGCCCTTTGGATGCTCTAGATTAAGCATTTCATTTTAAAGATTTTGGATATGAAACTTTAAAAATGTGTTTTTGCTTGCAGATTGTGCAGTACTTATGTAAGATAGAGGTTTCTTAGATAAAACTGCACACACTTGAATTCCTCCCCACGCTCGTGTTTTCACTCATGTGGACTAGTTTATCGGGATAAAAAGTATGTCCTTCTCAAGGGTTCAATATATCTCCATTCCACATAACGTCATGACCTGTTCAGCTGTTTAAATGTGAAAAGGTAAAAAACCGAAGGAGGGACAGAGAGAGTTAATTTTGCATTCATAATACATATTAAAATAATGATTTGTTCAGCTACACACAGAAACTAGTAGTCCAAAAAACTACTGGAAGTATAAAGTGCTCGGCATCTCTAGCCGAAAATGAGTTGATAATACTGATAACTGAACAAATAATCTGGTCTCTGCTCATACTGAACCAAAGCTAAAGAAAAACAGGAACTGTTCCTATATAAAACCATCTTTGAGTGCCGAAGGGTATAGGTACCAACATTCAAACCACAATGCTATCTTCTCTAGTGAAGAATGATTGAATGAATAACCAGCTTCCAAGCTAGGGAAGCTTGAACCAGATCAATTTCAGAGACAAGTGTGTAAATTCTCCAGGATGCCTTCACTAGAAATGGGTGCGCTATTTTCGTTCCTAGATAGTTATTATCGATAAGGAAGCTCTTGCACCGTGGTAATTTCCTTCGTCTCAGACCGTGTGTAGGTGCCTTAACACCGTTTGCCTATCTGAAATCTTAATGAGACCTTCTCGACTGTGAAAGTACTTGCATATTTGTGAAACGGCTCACAGGGACTTCTAAAGACATTTTGTCTCGAAATATTTGATAGGTTCTTTTAGGCAAAGAAGAGAAGTGCTTTAGACTTGGTTTATATCTGGGCTGTACTTGTACCTAAAAGTGTCAAGCTTTTCGACATTACAACCATTGTACTGTTAATGTTAAAACGCAAGATTCGGCTCGAAATAACAATAATGCGACGCGACGGAACAATTTCAAAGCACGAAGCACGGTTCCAGGTAAACAAACATGCCCAAGGAAAACCTATTCACGATGTTTCAATGCACAGAAGTGATATTGCTTATAGAAACTTAGTACTTTACCTTTGTATCAGACATAATTATACATCCTTATAGAAGCGACTACTTGTTCTTGTCATGAACATAAACATGGACCCCAAATATGGAGAAAACAGGTGTTCTGCATACACGTAGATACAAAGGTCCATTAATACTCATGCTTGAAGGTTGACATCGTAACGTAAAGATAGGTGTAGCACTTACTGACATAATATAAGTGAAGTTTTCGAGTAGATGCAAAGCGGTTGGACTTGGAAGGTAGGCAGGTATATAAACACTGAAGTAATGGTGTGTCAGAATAAATAGAAGTACCTACCAACCGCCTGATAGTGAGAGGTGCAGTTTTACTCAAAGACGTGACAAAAGGCAATGCAATAAACTTATGTGAACTCCATTAACTTATCAGTAGGTAAGGTCACTTACGTAAGTAAGTACCTACTTCGTTTAGGCACCTATGTAGCTAAGTATATTTTAGAAACCTAGACTGTCAACCTAATATTTTACCCTGCGTTAATAGGAGTTAATTTTAGACCTATTCAGCGAATGAATAAGTTGATTGGCGCAAGGCTTTAGCCGCACTTATATCTACCTTCTCTCGCGATTCTTGATATAAAGAGTGATTATTCAATGTCCAGTAGTATGCCTTACCTTAATTATGATAAAAACGAGCATTCGTGAAAACCACCTAAATTAAACGAGGTGATATAAGAAAGACGAGGAGCATCTAGCCCTGCATTTTATCATAATGCAATAGTTGTAGGCTGTTTTCTCTCCGATACACTATTTTGATATCTGGTAAAACCACGACGGAGACCTTTATCTCGTAGTCTTCAATGTAAAATATCTAAATACACTCAAGAGAAAAATATCCACCCTGACCAAAAAAATGTAACACATTCCAAGAATGCGCTCTGTTACAAAAATGACGTTCCGAGTCGATTTTTATATCCTCTGCTAAAGTGCTTATATAAATACACCTAGGTCTATAAGAAGATAGTAAAATGCAGCACTTCCTATTGCAGCACTCCAACATACGACATGGCCCCAAATCCGGATAAGCAATGGATACTGCGCGTTACGGATAAGATGAAGCCTATCCACCGCCAGTTCACAGACCTGCTGATGACCAAGCGGCTTCAGACTTTGCAGAGCGTTGATATCGTAAGTAATTAAACTTTCTTTGAAGCTGAGCAAGTGATGGTAGCCGAATGGTTGCGGTGGTGGTGTGCGGCTTACAAATCACTGATACCAAGTTCTATTCTATTCCTAACTCCGGTATGTCTTAATAATTTATGAGTATCTGTGCGAATTTATATGTAGCTAAAACGTCTAGGTATCTATCGAACCATGTGAAATAAAAGCTTGACCGTCGTGAATATTCGAACTATAAAATCAAGGGTTTAAAACGTTAAATATCTAATAAAGCTGGTCGTCTTTTATTTATTTAGTGAATAAACTATATCAATACTAGCGTGGACCTTTGTCAATGACTTAGGTAAGCTACGCCCAACATTCGTATGCTCTTTATTCTAGGCTGTGGAACGTGTCTACCAAGAGCTAAAAGCTTTGGGAGAGCTCGACAACACCTACTTGGTCTACACTTCTGACCATGGATACCATCTCGGACAGTTTGGATTGGTGAAAGGAAAAAGCTTCCCGTTCGAATTCGATATCAGGGTGCCATTCCTCGTGCGAGGACCTGGCGTTGAGCCAGGCACAGTGTAAGTATACAATTCGAGGATTTTAAAGATATCGACTAACAAAAAGGTTGCAAGGTTAATGGTAGTACAATATCAGAAAATCAAAACCAGTCAAGTCAGCATGTTCTACGAGGTAAAGTTTTTTTTTACTGTGTTTGACCACAAGACACTTGATGTTAAGTGACGATGTGGTCGAAGATGGCGCCACGCTACACCTCGATTGGAAACTGGCTCTTAAAGTGGGCTGCTGAAACACACTGATAGATGCTTGGCGATAGATTCTTAACTTGAAGGTTGTAGCTTGCCAGGCGAACACAAAAAAAAAAAAAAAATAATAATAATAAGATATATCGGCGCAAAGCCGTTATTGTGATTTTAATAATAATAATAATAACCGATTGTCAATGAGTTAACTAATTTTATAATGATTGTTAGAGGTTAAAACCTCAGCTGGAACGATCACAGGCAATTTTTACGAAGTTTGTAAACATTGCTTGTGCGAGGCCAGTTTTGGTATAAATACGACCGCTCGGCAGAGCTCTAGTCAGTCTGGCTTGAGCCGTCGTAGCGATCGGACCTCCCGAACTCTGTTGTGCCAAGTACCTAGACTACTTATTGCTGAATAAATAGTTCGAAAACTATCTACTTCGTTTTTCTGTAACCACCTATCATGCACCGACCTGATGATGACGATGATGGTGACGTCATCATTGCGGACGTCAGTCTTGCTAAAACAGCACTGGGCCCGGCCACCCGTCATCAGAAGTGGGATTGGAACGGAATCCAATCCAGGAAACCTCCTCATCAGCTCGTTCATCACATGATCTACTGGAACAAACCAGTGCTGTATGCTCCCAGCCAAAAACGTCACTGGCTGTGCCGGACCCTTCGTTGGATACTGTACCACGACAAGCCAACGTTCCAGAACAGCAGCATATGCTGTTAATACATGCCCAGCCCATCTACGGCAGGGGTACCACCATAATTCCTCATGGAAATGATGCAGAAGATGTCAGAACGCTTGTGTGCTCAACCCAAAGAGTCGCGAGTGTAATCAAGGATGTTTACCTGCCATCATGTGATCCAAATACCAATGTTGGTGTTCGTGAGGCCATTGAAACATGGAAGCTCGATGACTTTGATATCCGGATGAAGGCATGTAGCCTTTGAAGGGACGTGATATATGTGTGTCCACCGATGCGTCATCATCACATTGTGGCCTTCACAAAGTGCGCGTTATTCTACTACGTTACTAATAGGGGCCCGCGCGGTGTATTGACTGCGTTGAAACGAACCGTGCATCTACTTGAAACACCAACTTAAATCTTCGTTGATGGAAGAAGAGTTTCTGTGTGAATTAATGAATGAAATACCGTGACCACCTCAAAAACAATATTCACGCTATGGCACCAGGAATCGGCCGAGCAAGCGGAAATATTGCAACGTTTGGTTTTGATCAAAAATTATGAAACCAAACAGTAGCGCTCCACACTTGAAGAACTGCAACTTAGGATGTACTACACAACTCACCGTGTTGCTGGAGTTGCCCCGTTCACACTTATTGCTGGACGACAGTACTGTCTTCCACCGGAATTGCCGAATCTAGTGGACATTGACAACTATGCTATTGAGATGGAAGCGCTTACCCTACACATGCAACTAAAAATGGCACAAGGTCCTGCTGACTTGGATAGACAGTGTTTCAATCTACATCCTTCCCTGCCAAAGAGATTACATACTCATCAAAAACACGCCGCGTAATCAGACATCTAATTCTAATTGCAGGTATCTTGTTAAGAGAGTTCGGCGTTCAGCTTCCTCGTGCCGCTCACCCAGGTGACCATGGGACCGTATCGGCAGAATGTGACTTATCTACACCGGCTCCCAAATACCCCGCTGCTACACCAGTCCAACTTGTGTAACCAAAACGGGTGAGATCCTTTCATTACCTTAAAACCCCATTAAGTTATCCCGTTTCCTATAATAACACTTATCTACGAGAATCTACGATAACCCACGAGAATCCACGAGAATCCACGAGAACCTACGATTTAACATTCCTATCCCAACGCACTATGCTAAACTAACATTCTACGAGATTTAACATTCCTATCCTAACGCACTATGCTAAAACTAACATTCCACGAGGTTTCCACGAGGTTTCCACGAGGTATCCACGAGGTATCCACGAGGTATCCACGAGGTTTCCACGAGGTTTCCACGAGGTTTCCACGAGGTTTCCACGAGGTTTCCACGAGGTTTCCACGAGGTTTCCACGAGGTATCCACGAGGTTTCCACGAGGTATCCACGTGTTCCCATATTTCCATTCAAAGCGCACTATGCGTGCATTAACATGCAATGCGTTATGCTTCTGACCTTACCTAAAAGCAACACCGGTTGCTTACAGATACCAAACTCAGAAGAACCATATTTCGTTGTTTCAGTATCCACGAGGTTTTCCACGAGGTTTTCCACGAGGTTTTCCACGAGGTTTTCCACGAGGTTTTCCACGAGGTTTTCCACGAGGTTTTCCACGAGGTTTTCCACGAGGTTTTCCACGAGGTTTTCCACGAGGTTTTCCACGAGGTTTTCCACGAGGTTTTCCACGAGGTTTCCACGAGAACACTACAAGGCTGGTGCAGAGCGCGCACCCACGAGGTATCCAAGAGGTTTTTCCACGAGGTTTTCCACGAGGTTTTCCACGAGGTTTTCCACGAGGTTTTCCACGAGAACACTACCAGGCTGGTGCAGAGCGCGCACCGCCTGTCAGAATGGCCGTATCGGCGCAAAGCCGTTATTGTGATTTTAATAATAATAATAATAACCGATTGTCAATGAGTTAACTAATTTTATAATGATTGTTAGAGGTTAAAACCTCAGCTGGAACGATCACAGGCAATTTTTACGAAGTTTGTAAACATTGCTTGTGCGAGGCCAGTTTTGGTATAAATACGACCGCTCGGCAGAGCTCTAGTCAGTCTGGCTTGAGCCGTCGTAGCGATCGGACCTCCCGAACTCTGTTGTGCCAAGTACCTAGACTACTTATTGCTGAATAAATAGTTCGAAAACTATCTACTTCGTTTTTCTGTAACCACCTATCATGCACCGACCTGATGATGACGATGATGGTGACGTCATCATTGCGGACGTCAGTCTTGCTAAAACAGCACTGGGCCCGGCCACCCGTCAGATAAATAATTGGAAGGCAGTTATAGGTATAACTTCTTACTTATCTACTATTTTAGTAGATAAGTAAGAAGTTATGAAGCGAAAATAAACAGAAACAAAAAAAAACGCTGTACCCAAAAATACCGCCGAACGTAGGTGACACTAGTAGGTGACTCTAAGATCTTTCCTTTTATGCTGTTCTACTTATTTTCTGTTGATGAAGGTGAAACAAGAAAGTTCTACCTCTACCTACTAATAAAAAAGCGTGCTAAAAATAGGTTGTACGTAACATTCATGGACTACTTGTTCACAGCGTCGACGACATAGTCCTAAACATCGATCTGGCGCCTACGTTCCTGGACATGGGCGGCGTGGTGCCCCCGGCGCACATGGACGGGCGGTCGCTGCTGCCGTTGCTGCAGCCGCGCAGGCGCAGGCAGACGGCGCTGCACTGGCCTGACACCTTCCTTGTGGAGAGGTAGGCTAGCTTCTTAGGAATTAGGAAAAACCATAAGCTTGGTAAATAATGCCACTCAAAAACATGGCCTTGTTGCCGATAGGTATAGTCCAAACTTATATTCACGTTTTTTTAAAGAATAGCTGATTATAAGGCTAATAAAAAATTGTGCACAATGTTTGGCCACTTGGTACGTCATGACGAAAATCATCTTAGAAGGAAAAGTAGAAGGGAACAGAGGGAGAGGTAGACCAAGAAGAACGTACATCCCAAAGGTGGTACCGTGATAAGGAAACCAGGATCTGATAATGGCATTCCAGAGAAATCGTGGTCTGAAGTCGGTTTTTTTTTATATTCCCTTATCTTTATTTCAGTTCTGGTCGTAGAGAAATGCCTGGGCTCCACCGGCGCGAGAATAAATACAGCCGAGAGATGAATGAAGACCGCGCCACCACGGCCAGCCCGCACTCCAACGAGAGCGCCGACTTTGACGAGGACACCGATGATGACGACTTCTTGGAGCCGGAAGACGACGATGATGACGAGGTGCGTCACCGACAAAACTAGCTAACCATATTCGATGTTACAAATGTGTTCTAAATCAGTAGATAATAATTGTTTTTTTTTTTTGTGCAACTTACTAATCCTATCCTACTAATATTATAAACGTGAAAGTTTGTGAGTATGTATGTATAGATGTTTGGATGTATGAATGTTTTTTACTCTTTCACACAAAAATTACGGAACGGATTTGAGTGAAATTTGGAACGGCTTACCCATGCCCTGGATTAAAACATACGCTACTTTTGATCCCGGAAAAAAGTTCCAGCGGGATAACGGGAAGACGCGTGCGAAACTGCGGGGCACAGCTAGTACCTAGGTACTAATAGAGTTTGACTACAAAACAACACACTGATAAAAGTGATGATGCGCTCAAAGGTGTTTTAGATGATGACGTTATCGGGAAATTTGTTATTGTTCAGCGACTTTTGTCGCTGACTGTACTTGAAGTGGGATCGTTCATAGAGTTCATACAAAAAACAATGATGATCCCTTTGGAATATGTACCTAGCTACATACACATTTCCTGCAATCGTATTTGGAGGTCTTGGAAGTAACGATAGGTACCCTTGCATAATATTTGCCACATTAACACTATTCATTATTTATTACTATTCGATGGCAGTTTAAAAGACTTTGAGGTATAAACTTCATATTCTGTATCTACCTATTAATTACAGGAAAGCTCGGAAACAGACCCTAATGAAACCAAGAAGTCTTCGGAACCACTACTGAGCAACGAGAGTCACAACCCCTTACTGGAAGCAAGTCTGGAGAAAGCACTGGATGGCGAAGATGCCATCAATAACCAGCCGAATTATCTTACTCCAACTGAGAATAAATTAATTGATCGTAAGTCCTTTTTCATTTGAGATTATTACTTTAATCATCAAGTTAAGTTACACGGGTCTCTCTCGTGATATCAAAACTAGGTACACTCTTTTTTCTTTTGGATAATGTGGTGACAACCTATTCTTTTAATCCAAAAGCAAAGCATATGGCTTGTGACTAGTGAAGCTTGAGAGTCCGATGCTAGTACCTAGGTATAAATAATAAACAAAAACTCTCATGTAATAACAACGATAATAGCTGCTGAAATAATAAAACCAACAGCTCAACTATTTCAGAAGTATCCGATATGGCAATGGTGGACGGTAAAGCTGCACGTCTCGCGGCAGATTGTTCTAAAGCGGAACTCCGAGCACCTTGCTCCTCTGGCAGAAAATGGAAGTGCGTCCTCATCAACGGCAGGTGGCGTAAACATAAGTGTCGCAATGAGGTGAGAGTGAAACTGATAAACATTCCGTTACACAAGAAAATAAACTATTGTAAACCTGGTCAGCTATCGATATCATTAACAACACCGATTCTTTGGTTTCATGATGATTTATCGATATAACTTAATTTTCAGACCGATTTTATTCTGCCGCAATCAAAGATGAGCACCAAGAAATGTGCGTGCTTCACTCCAAGCGGACTCGTCTACACCAGACTGGAAACAGATGGTAACATTGCCAGGCGACCAGTCGAAGCAAGTAAAGATAACGCTACCAGAATTCGCAGATCTATAGATAACGATGTTTACGAACCGAACACAGTCGACAGCATTCTCAAAGAGAATCCTAGTATCGGACATCTTAGCTTCAAAAATGAGCCGATTAGTGACTTTGAAAGTAGAGAAACGAAGGACAAAATAGACAAACTTATTGAAGAAACGGAGGCGTTCCTAGAGGCTTATGAAAAGACCAAAGATAATATAAATCATAAAAGAGTAAAGCGTAGAGCTCAGCACTGGAATAATAATAAACAACATAAGCGGCACAAGAACGATGCAATCACTAACATTAATGAGTCATCGTTAGAGTGTAAAGTAGAAAAGAACGGAAGGGTGAATTGCTCACAAGTTATTTACAATGATTTAAAAGCTTGGCATACGAACAGGCTCAGTTTAGAAGATCAAATTAGAGAACTACGAACAAAACTAGAAGATTTAAAAGAAATAAAAAGACATTTGAAAACGGCCAAACCAGTTGTTTTGGAAACACAAACACCGCATTCTACGTTTATAAACAACCATCTCGTCAGTAAAAACGTAACCCATGAGCACAATTTTACAAAAGATCATCTTAGAAAAGGTCGCCTGCACAAAGTGAAACCTAAGCACAGAAATATTACAACTTTAGATAAGCGAATAAGACAATTTAATGAATACGCAATTCCAACAGTAAACGCTAATACCAAAGAAGACGTTTTTGATGCCCAAATCAAAAACACTACTAGAGCTGAAGCTAGTACGCCAAATGTTACTAACAATGCAGAGGAGACTGTAACAAAAATATTCAATACCGAACTACCGAAGCCGCAAATTACTACCGTTTTTATGGAGAGAAATAGTTATTTAGAGCAAAACAGTCTAGAAGACACAAATGTTCTGTCTTCAACAGACGCTGCTGCGACGGAATTTACTAAACACATTACCAAACGCCCTATTGAAGAAACGACAACAGAACAGGTGACTACTGAGTACATCACTCAGAGCATACATTATTACAGCACTGCCATAGAAAAACTGTTGACTACAGATGAGCCTACAACGAAAACAAATACTAAAGCCACAAGCACCACTACTAAACCTGTAGAAACAACAACCAAAATTGTGCACGTAACGGTAAAACCACTACTGACTACAAACTTAGGTCCAGCAAGGCTTGATGCTTCAGAGTATGAGCAAATAAATCCTAATAAAGGAACTACAAAAAACATTGGAATTTTTGACAAACCAGCGGATGTTTTTCAGAGAAGACTTCATCCACTTTTAATTCAGAACGAAGATCAGCATATTTGTTATTGCGAAGAAGGCAGGTTGGTAGAATTACATAGAAATTATGTAAAGTAATTTAAAATAAACTGGAAAAAACACCCCATTCGACATGAGTGTAACTAAGCTCTTCATTAAGTAAATTTCATAATTTATCCATATTTGCAGAAAAACTAAGGGCTCCGGAAATAGTTTCTTGGAGGCAGCTCAAAGAGCAAGAGAAGAACAAAGGAAACGGAAAGCACTGATGTTGAGGAAAAAGATGAGGAAAGCCAAAAAACGGGTATGGTCAATTTAACTATACTAGCCAATATATATATTATTGCCATAAATATCTAATCATTGTCTGTGTACAGTTGTTTGTCATCCCGAATTTCTATGATTATCCTATTCATCTTCTACATTTTCAGGCTGAATTAGAAAAGCTGTGCGAATCCGAACGTATGAACTGCTACCGCCACGACAACGATCACTGGCACACCGCTCCGTTCTGGACCGCAGGACCCTTTTGTTTCTGCATGAGCACGTCTAACAACACCTACAACTGCGTCAGGACCATCAACGCGACACATAACTTATTGTATTGCGAATTTATTACCGGACTCGTCACTTACTACAACTTGAGAATCGGTATGTAAAGTATCATCTATCTCATCACCTTTACACTGTTTAAAGAAATAAAGCCTCTCGTAAAGCATTTCACTGATCACCCGATGAAAGATGAAATCCGTACGATTAGGCTGTTAGTTATCAGGATTACGATCGAGCAGGTAGTTTTTTGGATTGATCTTAACCTTCCAATTTATAAAATCTAGTAATAAATGTTACAGAACTAGCATTACCTTTAGGTACTATTCTGCACGTTCCATATCAAGTTGTTCCATCTTATTTTTTTATCACTATTCCTACTTCCAGATCCATTTGAAACACAGAACAGAGTGAAATATCTGACGCCAGCTGAGAGGGAATATTTTCATAACCAGTTGCGACAGCTGCTCAGCTGCCGAGGACCATCGTGTCGGAGGATGTCACATTCAAATCCACACGGTAACAACATTTTCTCTCCAATAATAATTTCTATAGAAACTTGAAGATGATTATGGATGGTTAATTTACTGTTAACTGAGATCATGAATTATCAAAGTTGTATCATGATCACTGGGAATCCGCAAATGCGCCTCAAGTCTGGATGAATAAATAGATGACAAATTAGTTACCTATCTACTGCTAGAATTGCACTAGAATCTATGCATTGATTTCCTTGAAAAAATTTCGTTAGGTACAGGTAATCTGATAATGAGATGAAGGCTCTTAAAAGACTGTTCTTTGAAACATTAACGCTAATTTAACATATCTTGTTTTGCAGCAAGTCATGAAGATACTGTAGCAAGCAGGCGTTTTGATACAGACCATATGGTCAGAGGAGATTACAGCAGCGGATATAATGACAGGTAATATTGATCCACTTCAGATTTTTGTTGCGCCTGAGCAAGTGCCCAGAAGCCAAATTATTCTTCAAGGTGAAATAAATTTACACTTACCTAGAGCTTACAAAATTTATTTCACCTCACTACAGCGAGGAAAATGCTAGTTGTGCAAACAGATAAAATAAGTTTTTTTTTTCATGTAATCGTCGTGCTGGTCAGTTCGATTATTTCAAAAAGAGGTTGGCACACTTATGTATATGAAATAAGTTTGCATTTTTTTTTTGTTTGCATTTTTTGTGAACTGACGGTACCTATGGAAAATTGTTGAATAGAAAGGTTCGAATTATAAAAATACTTTCCGCGCTAGCGTGCAAAATGCACTTTTGCACTCCGATTTCGAATGCTAAACAGAATCTTTCCGAGCTTGTGAGGTGAAAAATTTATTTTCTTTCAGACCTTGGCGATGGAACAGCTATGGACGCCGTTATGCAAGAGCAAGGGAATTACATCGGCGGAGGCACATGCCATTCTAGTCTAACATAATATTTAAACTCATTGAAAATTCATAGTGAGGAAAAACTATAGGTCCATAAATGGTACACTGATAGAAGAGCAAGATTTATTTAGAACATCAGTGTCATGTAGCCTCAGGTTCTTTTTTAATCTGAGCATTTACATTACGAAACAGCCCTGTGTCACGTTTTAGGTATAGACATAGTTAAAACATATTATATTGGTGTTGATTTTTATTTGCATTTTGTAAAACTAAACTAAATTTGACAAGTTTAAAAGTAACGCATTCCTTTAGTGACCACTGAAGTAACATAAGTAGGAACAGCATTACTTTCCTTTTTCTTTACGTAAAAACGGATCTCTTATCTGTGGAGCATTTTCCATCTTGTTAGGTCCTCGCATAATAATAGGTAATAGGTATCCTTTTGACGTCAATTCTTTCTTTGACTATGTGTTGAATGTCTTTCTCGGTCTACCTCTTTTTCCTTCTAAAAAGAATTGTATAATAAAATGGTTTTCATTCGTCCTAAACACCAAGTGGCCAAGCATCTTTCCTCTTTTTAGATTTGTCTTTAGTTTAGCTTTTATAGTATGCATATCAGAATCAACACCATTTTCTGATTGTGATTACATATTATAATAACTAGAAGTATTTAAATAGATACTTTGTTATAATAAAGTTATTCAAGTACAGTGCAACGATTCTAGTAGGGCTTCCTCTATGTATTCTATATTATATTGACATGTAGGTAACTATTCAATATTGTAACTGTAAGTCCTTGCCTGACTTTCCTGTCTTTTTACTCGTATTAGGCTAAGGGACAAAACAACAATTGGTTAAATTGAAATCAAGTTATGTGTGCAATACAAAAGTAATTCATCCACCGAAAGTGGTTCAGCGAAATTACAATGTTTCAAAATGTAGCCTTCAAAATAATCAACCCACCCAATTTTTCCTCAAAAGGTGGGTTTTTTCATATGGCCATTGTAGTAACTTTAGCAAATATAGCTTCCATTTATAGTTGTGGTACCCTGATATTTCAATAAGAATCTGTCTAGTTTCCTATAATTTATAAGTGCTTTTAAAAATATCACTGCCCTATCAAAGGTACTATAAGCATGTACAAGTTTTTTTATGTTTTTAAATTAAACAAGATTTTGTATTTGAATGTATTGACTATATACATACCTAAATACTTTCCATAAGCTAATAACTGCTGTGGTGTGGTAGTGGTGGCAGTGCAGTCAGTTGTAGCACTGCAATATTAGCACCAGCTACCACTGCGCTTTGTTCTTAGCTGAAGTCTATAACTTTATTAAGCTTTAATGATTTTTCTGGAAGATGTTGATGTTGAGCACATCTTTCGAAGAATAAATAAATGTTTATTGTAGATGTTGTTTGTAACAGTATGTCTGTAGTATTCACTATTTATCTAGTAGACATCAAAAAAGTGATATTGAAATGTTGCTATTGTGATGATTATGTGTATCGATTTTATTAAGAAAAAAATTAAAATAATAATCTCTTTTATTTGACTTTCACCATATCGCTTTTACATCTTACAATTATTTATTATTATGGACTTGTGTTGTCTTATAAACTCAACCCTATACATTTTTCTTGACTTACACATCAAGCTTTCTTACATAATATAAAGAAAGACCAAAAGAAATTAGTCACTTTATCTGTGCGAAAAATAGATGCGAGGTTTGGTACACCTACTTTTTTTTTTTTTACTATTTACAGGGTAGCGTTTGACCACAAGTCACCTGATGTTGAGTGACGATGTGGTCGAGGATGGCGCCACACTACACCTGGGCTGGGAACTGGCTCTCAAGTGAGGCTGCCGGAACACACCGATAGGTGTTTGGCGACAGATTCTTAACAAGAGGGTGGTAGCTAGCCAGGCGAGTACTAGAAAATACCCTACCACCAAGCTATGGTTTCATCACGATGTTTTCCTTCACCGAAAGCTCAAGCTCATTGTAGGATTCGAACCCACGTCCTATGGATCGCAAGCCGACGTCACTACCACTGAGCCATCATCGCCTTAACACTACTTAAATATAGTGTTTACGTAAATATTATAAATCCAACACACTATCAAGTTCACTATCATCGCATAATGCAAACAAATTATTAGGCAATTGTTTTGATGAGTTATCTTTTTTCATTAACACATTAGGCCATAAATTTTCTTCACTGATTGATACAGTTTCGTTATTTTCAACAGTTTCCTCAGTAAACTGTGCCCATTTAGAATTCTCATTAACTTTATAAGGAACATAAGTTTTAATTGGGTTTTCATTTGATATGTTGGTTTCAATAAGTCTTTTTTGAATCCAATCATTGGCTTTGTTTTCTGTTTGGGATATGATTTCTTTTTCAAGAACGTTAGGTTTGGAATATGTGAGTTTGGGTGAATAAGCTTTAGCAAAAGTGTTACCTTTGGACTCCATAAAATCTGGTTTACAAAATGTTGGACTTTGATCATGTTCATAGTTATTTACATCTTCAGGTTCATTAATATAATTAGGTGTATTCACCGTTGAATGTTGTTTGACTTTTGGTGTTTTAAACTTTTTTCTTTTTTTGGCAGGTACCTCTTCTATGTTCCCTAAGTACATGTTTTCATTGCTATCTGATTCTTGAACATGTTCTGTTTCATCAGTAAAATTTGACCATTTGCTCTTGGTTTTTCTATGGAATTTGTCTAATGCAAGTGATCTTGTTCTACAACCGTGTGTGCTATTTTCCATTTCCAGTTCTTCATCACTACTTTTATTTAATTCAATAGATTCATTTTGTTCATTGATTTCACCCCTAACTCCATTCAGTTTCTGGACATGCAGCCTGCATTCTTTACCGGTACCAAGCCCATAATGCCTTTTCAAAGATTGTTTCTCCCCGCATAATTTGCATTGCCACTTGTTAGATTTCTTAGTTTGATGTACCTGTGCAGTAAGTACAATATTAAAAAATATTATACCATACAATTATTTATTACAATTGTACTTATATTATTCTGTTTTCAAGCACGATTTGATATTTGATTATATCTTACCTGGAAAACCGAACATTTGTAACACTTCATTACTTGAAATAATTGCGGCATTTTGGGTGAGATGAAAAACTTTTTAAAATACCTAACAAAAATAATATCTGAGCGACAAAATATTACTGTTGTGCACCGAGTAATTTTTCTGTTAGTTTCATTCGTTGTTAATAATAATTTATAACATTTTTGTTTTGTTTTCACGATTGTAGTCGTGCAGTGTGCTTTTTGAGTTTGACAAAAACAATGTCAAAGTCATCTGACGGCATCTGACATTAAGTCAAATTGATATGTCACTGTTTTGACTGAAAGATATTTGTCATATTGTTGGTAATTATTGACATTGATTGTTATGTTCATATTTCGTATTGTTGTAGAGGTCCATTTTTTCCTCTAAGGCTTAGAGCGTACGTGGGTTGATTAAACATAAATCTAAATGAAACAGACCAAGTCTACTTTAATCTATGAAACAGACCATTTACAGTCAGCCATATTATTGCAGCGAGTTTTGCCTTCTACCTCCACATTATATTTTCCGACCAATCAGGAATGAGGGCGGGAATTCTACCTAGGAACTAGGAATGGCGGTAAATTTAAAAAACAACAGACAAGGCAGTATTGTCGCTAAGACTTAGGACGATCTGTTGATTAGTCTGATTTATGTCGGGTTTCAATAACCTATCCACGGTTTTCCCTATTGGAGATGGATATTTGACATAAGCTCCATAGAAGTAATGTCTATGTCAAACCGTGGATAGATCGGTTATCGAAATCGGCCGTTAGTCTGATGATATAAAAATATGTGTTTAGGGTACTATGATGAGCAACTTGAGCATGAACTTAGAGCATACTACGAGTAGGTACAAACATAATCAAAAAAGTCATACATACACTGACGGTTTTATTCATCTTAATCCAGTCTCACTTCTCGTTCTTAATTTTATAAGTAAAGTCATAGATAGGTGGTAAGTTATTTCTTATTTACCATTATTAGGACAGCATTGTTTCTTATTTTATGTAGGTATAGATAGAAAGTGGTAGGTAATGTTCGATGTAATCGGATACTGATCTGCAGTAATATATAATTATGTAGGTATATATAATATTAAACAAGTTTTCTTTACAAAGTAAGTAGTATGGGTATCAATAAAAGTATTTATGACTGAGATTGGGATTTGGAAAAATTATGTGGAGGTGCTTATAAAGTAGTCTTAATGGGTACGTAAGTAGAATCTAGTTCCGCCATTAGTCTGTAAAAAAATTCATAAGCATATTGAACACAAAGGGCCGTATCTATTGGCTTATAAATCTGTCTGTTTGTTTGTTGAATTCTCTAAAGACTGAAACTACTGGACGGATTTTAATGCAGTTTCGATGTTTGTAGATAGAGTTTCAACTTAAAAACTGACGCGTTACTTTTATACAGAGTGCTGAGATAACTTTGACAGAGTGCGAATCCGCGAGGGAAAATATATGGGCTGATTAGTTGATTTTAAATTAAATTGCGGTGCGGGTAATATTGGGGGCAAGAGCTAGTTACACTATAAAGTAGATACAGTATTTTCATAAATTACTTTTCGAATACATAATAAGTAATTACAATAAGTATAATATTTGAGTAAGGATAGACACTTAATGACATCATGAGACTTACCTCCAATAATAAAATTGGTAGATAGGTAAAATGTAACTTAGGGTGAAGCCAAACAAGCGTAATTTTGTGAGTCGAGTCGCGTATTTTCGATCGCTCATTTTACGTTCAACTGAATTTCGATTGAGTTTCCAGACGAACTTAATTTATTTATTCAGTATTGAGCGTTAGTACGGGCTGTTCTTGTCGTCGAGCACGATGGATCCATTAAAAATATTCTGTATTTACGAAAAGGAGCCCAGAAAAAGAAGCCGAGTAAACCCACTCAATAGTCAGAGGCTGATATGTGGACAGTTTCATATTTTATTTGCCCTTCCCTCACCACGACCGAAATTCGGTCGAGTTTACGCGCATTGAGTCGGCAGAGAACTCAATTTGCGTCGTCGTGTTTATTCTACCGAAATTCTGCGACTCACGACTCACAAAATTACGCTTGTTTGGTTTCACCCTTAATCACAACATTGAATACTAATACTGTTAAATAGACATGCACAAACGTTCTAAATATGTATTTATTAGTATTTTCACACCCGTACACAATCACATACATAGTTCTGACCCCTAACTAGGATTCCCTGTATCTAGGGTATCAGATACTACGCGGATTGGAGTACAAATACTTGCACCTTTTTTTATTGCACAAATATTTGTACTGTAGTGCGAATCTCTTGTTAAGAATCTGTCGCCAAGCACCTATCGGTGTGTTCCGGCAGCCTCACTTGACAGCCAGTTCCCAGTCCAGGTGTAGCGTGGCGCCATCTTCGACCACATCGCCACTTAACATCAGGTGACTTGTGGTCAAACGCTACCCCGAAAATAGTAAAAAAAACCTCACGCATTGCAGTCGGCTCGCCCATAATGCGCCACATCGGCCGTCATATTATGTAATAGTAGGTAGGTATAAGTATTATAAATAGGTAGTATTTACTATTTTCTATAAATCATACATATTTTATGATCCGTATTTCAAATGTGTCCATTGTTAATATTTAATTTTATAGTTAGCAGTGGCCTGGCCAAATGTATACTTAAGTTTTAAAATTTTTACTTAAATGTATTATAGGTAGGTTAATGGTGTCGATTTAGTTTTGCGTTCTCTAAAACTAAACTAAGTTTGACAGGTCTGAAAGTAATGCTGTTCTTTTTTTACTTCAGTGGTTAGAAAAAGACAGCAATACCTGTCAAACTTAGTTTAATTTTAGAGAATGCAAAACCGAATCGACACCAGTACAATACTAGTTAGACATAAATAGAATGAAAAGACTTACTTATTCTGACTTTTTAGGCATTCCACATAAATACGTTGATAAACAAAGAAATAATTCTACAGGTTGGTTCATAATTTTAATGCTTATTAGAATAATATATTAAGGACGACAAAAATATTGTGATTATCACTAACACTAGTACTTAAATACTGGCACATTATTTACACAAACTTGGCACGAAATGAGCATAAAGTCACTTACTTTACAAAATAATCATTATGGCCGTGCGTAGGCCGCGTATCTTTAAGACGATCATAATATAACTTTATTATTAAAAAATACGATGTTTTCTATAATACTTACCTAATCACTTTTTTGTATACCAATATTCATATGTAAGACAGATGGTATAAGTAGTCTGTTTACATTTACATACAAGTTCATTCAAAATTCTACCTTATAACGATAGGTACTGAGTACCTACAGTGACTTAATTTTTTGACACATTGCATTAGTAGAATGGATAGGAATTGATATACGGCCGGTTTCAATAACCGATCTATCCACGGTTTGACATCATGTCAAATTTCCAGCTCCAGTAAAAAAAAAAAAAATCAAATCGCATATCGTGGATAGATCAGTTATTGAAACCGGGCCGATAGGTTGGTACTAAAGCAGCTGGAATGTTATATATTACAGTGATAGGAATCGACGGTGCAATTCCCGAAGATTTCATGATTCTGGGATTCCGCGATTTTCCATAACGTCTTATCCATTTTTATGATAATGTTTGTGGTCGTTGACTCAAATTGCACCGTTAATTCCGATCACTGTAATATATAACCTTTAAGGCTATTATACCCAGGGGCGCCGACTATATTAATGCTCACGGGTTCCAGCACCCATACTGAATGCAGATCACCCATAAACCATCTGAACTAATCAGCAAACGGCTTTGGACGAAGTGGTCCGTCAGAGAACCAAGGCCACGGACATAGCTTATAGGATCAGCAAGCTGAAGTGGCAATGGGCTGGACGTAGGTATTAGCCGTAGAACCGGGCACCGTTGGGGCAAACGTGTTCTTGAATAGAGACCGCGACTTGTCAAACGTAATGTAGGACGTCCACCGGATAGTAACAAAAATTCAACTGTCACAAAAGTGACATCTTGTGGCTTGGTTCCAGTTTGCGTAACCACGCCCAATTGCCGCGAGTGGTTTATTGAAATTTCTACTTTTCATCATGTCCCGCTTTTATCTGATTGAGTGCATCTTTTTGATCTGTCACCAGGCACATATCGGTGTGTTCCGGCAGCCCCACTTGAGAGCTAGTTCCCAATCCAGGTGTAGCGTGGCGCCACCTTCAACCATATTATCTCTAAACATCAGGTTATTAATTGTGGTCAAAACTACACCGAAAGAAGTAAAAAAAAATGCTTTTAAAATCAGTAACTACACACGGAATTTTCTAAAAGCCGGCGCCCCTGATTACCCTTTGGTAGTAAAGTAAGTAGTAAGTAACTAGTACCAACTGTTTTTAGTGCCTCGCCATACCGCTAGCGCTAAACGTTAAAGTTACAATTTAAAGGAACTTTTTAGTTTTTTTCCATCCTATATTAGGTGTGCAGGGCCGGCTTCCTCGAGTAGCCGCGCCTGGTGGAGCCCCCAGAGCCCTGCTCCTCACACTCGCGCCGCACTCGAGCTATGATGTCGGCTACCAGCTTCTCCTCACGGGATCGTCTCTCTTCTTCTATGTCGCCTCCTATGTCAGACTGTGCTGTTGAAAGAAATACATTTTCTTGAACAATGATGTGTTGCGTTCGCATTGCGTCATACGGCTTCCACACAAAACTGCGATGCGATGCGATACGCCATCAATCAAATCGAAAGTTCTTGTGGTGCATCCATGCGAGCTCGCAGATATTTGCGATGCGATGCGAATTCGCAGTTTTGTGTAAGAGCCCTCAATCTGTCCTCAACGGGTTTACCTATGTGTGCGAATTTGTCATCGCAAAACAGTAAAAGAAAAATCATCATAAGGAAACAAAATGAACGTCGTTCAACGGAGCCGCAGGACGGAACTGTTATCTAAAAGAACTAGTGATTCGACAATCCATCTGCGACATCTATACAAGGTCGTCCACTTGTCATCTATTAAGCGGCAGCGCTTACCTACATGATGTAAAAGAGATTCTTTTAGTAAACCTACCTCTACCTAGTGTACGCGACATACTTTGCCTAGTGCATCGAGTTGGCCTTTTATGAACTCCTGTCGTATTCCTGGTCGTAGTCTGCTCTGCAGCCAAGCTTTGGAACGTGGGGACAATAGTCTTCGGAATAGACAGCTCCGGGTCAGGTTCCTTTTTAATTTCTGTCTGCGTTGGATCTTTTTCAGCTAGCTCCAGGTGGACAGGATCTAGCTGGACTGGTTCTGGCTGGATTGGAGGTTGCTTTATTATGGACTTTTCTTTTGCCAAGGCTTCTGCTTGCTCGTTTGTTAGAACTGGGCTGACGTCTTGCAGGGTTTCGCTGTGTTTGCTGGATATGTGACCGATGTACCCTGAAACATTATTGACAGCAGCTCAAAAATACTATAAAAAGTACTGTCAAAGAAATACGTGTCTACTTTTAGCTATTGACTGGGCCCTATTCAAGTTATTTAATTTGAGTCGAAAATCGTCAAGTCAGGCAAATCCTTCAAATTGCCAGTTAATTTCTTCACGATGTTTTGCTTTAGGTACCCATTTGAGTAATGGCATACCTACCATGCAAGAGCGATGGTGGCCGAACGGTTTAGGCGTGCGACTTACAAGACGCCGACACCGAGTTCGAATCCTCTCGGCCCCGCACCTATGACTTAATAAGTTATGTGCGGATTTGCCATCGCTCAAAACGGTGAAGGAAAACATCGTGAGGAAACCGGCATGTCCAAGAACTGTAACATTCAAGGGCATGCGACATCTACCAACCCGCACTGGGCCAGCGTGGTAGATTACAGCCCATACTCTCTCTCTGAGAGAAGGCCGGAGTCCCAGCAGTGGGAACGTTAATATGGCTGTATATATAACATATATAATGGCTGATAATGATGATACCTACCATAAAACCAACTTCAAAAAAAGGAGGGGGTTTCTCAATTCGACCGTAATTTTTTTAAGTGTTCGCGGATAACTTCGTCTTTTATGAACCGATTTTGATGATTCTTTTTTTGTTGGAAAAGAGATATCTCAAGAGTGGTACCGTGATAAGAAAACCAGGATCTGATGATGACATCGCAGAGAAATCGAGGGGAAAGGGAAGTCGCTTTTTTTTGTTTTAAATTACTCTACTTGTTTATTAATTATTTTACCCACCTTTTCTGCTTTTGAAGTAGATAAGGCATTGTTCACACTGGAAAAGTGGCACTGGATTGGCAGGAGGTATCGAATGAGCTCTATGCTTGTGTCTGTACCAATGTGTGCGGCTGGCCACGACCTTCCCACAATACTTGCAGCAAACGCTTCCGTCACTCTGGATGGTATACTCCAGGAGATCAGTTCGAACATTTAAGCCTCCTGCATTTGCCTCTTGATCTATGTTCTGCTCTTCCATTTCTGTTGGTTCATTCTTATCCACTAAATAGTGCATTCCCGTGGAATCTTTTTCCATAAGAAAGGGCATTCCATTTGGATCCTTCATGTCTTCGTCAATGTTGTTGTTCTGTTGGCTATCGGGGTAGAAGCTGTCGTAAGGAATAGTTTCCGCTATGGAGTCTGGCATTACTTCGAGTGTGATTATTGGCATGCCATCTGTTCCGTTGAAATAGTCGTATTCTGAAAAATAAGGTGACAAATCAAAACAAAAATAATATCACCTGCGTACAATACGAACTTCGTACGTGGTTTGCATTAAATCAATATGAAAATGAATATAGGTATCTACCTATGTTGCTCTGGTATTTAAAGGGTTTGTGACCTTTTTTATGTAACTGAGTAACGTGGCAAACAAGTCGCTCGTCTTTGGCTAAAGTTCAGTACCTATACAACTCAGAATGTTTAACTTGAACAGTTCAAAATCCTGTGCGGAAATGCACTGTACTCGTCACCATGAGATGTCAGATGTTAAATCTCCCTGTAATTTTACTGGAAACATTGCCCTTCAATCCAGAACACAGCTGCTCAACTGTTACCTATAGTCAAAATGTTTGTAGGTATGTATAGGTATATACATTGTCAGTTGAAATATTAATAAGTAGCTACAAGAATATAGAAAATAGTGAAGCACCTACCAATGTCCAAGATTACTGAGATAATATTCTGTACAGCGCGACGTAGTAACTTATATGTAAAGTATGTAGATATATATAATTTACATATTATATCAATGAATATTCTTATGTTACAGGGGTAGAAAAAAACAAAAAAGGAATTTTTTTAATTAAATTTTAATGTTTACCTACATACTTTCACAATTAATCAGATGGTAAAATCTCTAAAACAAAGCGTTATGCATTTCGTGAACCAAAATAATATACTTTCATCTCGTTTTTATTGTTAAAGCTTTTATATTCTTAACCACATAAATCTATGTTTTAGAGTTAGTAGTTACACGTACCAGTTAAACTGTGGTAGTAGATTTGTTAATAATCATATAATTTGTTATTTAATACACATAAGTAGACTATCGAATATCTAACGGTCTTATTTACTACATTACATATTTTAGGAATAGATATTAAAATTATATGGCCCATATATATTGAAAGAAAAAGTAAGTAGGTACCTAGTAATAACACCTAGTATAAGACGATGGGTTAATACATTTTGTGTACTTGAGACAAATCAAATTACGCAAAAAAGGCTCTGCTTAGACCCATACTTTAATCAGTTTTTGAAGTATAGGTGGTATCTGTAGAATAATTTAAAAAAGCTTACACTTGAGAATGTCGTTTTAATTTCAATCATATTTTACTTCGAAGTTTAATTAATCATCTAGGTACATATACTTAGTGAACCAAAAGATACTTAGAGATTGAGGACCAATAGAATTTAAAACAAAATTAATATAAAACAACTTGCTTACAATCATCATTGCACGAGTAAATTATTGTAATCGTAACTTGACTTTAACATTGCTAAATATTGTCAAGAAGCAGTCATTATATCAATGAGCGAACTTTGAAACATTAAGAAAGTAAAAACATACTTGTATTTTTCTCAAGTTCCCACGGTTCCTAACGGTTACTTACGACCTTGTGCAAAATAACACTACCAAATAAGTCAAATTAATAATATTTTTTAGCAATTACACAACATAATCATATCGCCAAAGTTAGAAATGAACATAATTATTATGGGTTCATAATACTTACATCTTCAAGTTAAATACAGGTGATCCAAAAATAGTGCATGATATTTTCTGTAGGAAACAAATGAAAAGTATTTAAACCAAGCGCTTACCTTGAAAATATTGTGTACTATTAACGGACATCCGTGTATATAAATGTAATATGCATATATCAATGCTGCCTTGCAGCTTGTGCTTAGAAAGGAAAAAAAAAGTAAAAGTATGAATTACAATAACTCAACAATGAATATGTTTGCCAACTTAGTTAGCTCTAATATCACAAAATAAAATACTACAAAAAAGACAAAAGAAAAAAAAACATGACTACTCGTCGTAAAGTAATATAACAATACATAGATATCAGTTAAAAAAAACCTGACTCTTTTGTCACACATACGATGTTCGAATATCAATCAGAAACTCTCGAGAGAGAATTGGGTAAAAATAAAAGTAAGATCGAAAGTTGTTTGTGGAGCTAACAACATAAATATGAAAAGTATAAGGACTGGCAAGATAAACTTTCAGCAGTTACGATCATCAAATTAGTTACGACGGTGTTCGTGTCAAGGGTTTGAGACCTATGAGTAATAAACAACTAACAAACAACGGAAAACTGCGCTCAATTTTAAAGACACATCGCGTCATTATTTCATTAAAGTCATTAGGTTCGTATATTGTCAAGTATCGTGACATGAGTCAACCTTGCAGTGTCGTTTGGTGACACGCAAACTTGTATGCATATTATGAATTGTTCAACGACTTGCACTCACGTTTATGGGAAAACTCGATCGATGTTCAGGCAGTTTAGACGCCCATCTTCATTGTGGATGCGCGACGGCGACGCGAGGGCTACAACTCAAATTAGTTTCAATAACATTGCATACATAATTTAGATACAGCTTTTCACTTTACCTACATTATTGCTTTGGCGTTTTCGTAATTATTATGGTATGAAATTAAAACTGTATGTGTGCCAAAGAGCCTGAAATAAGCGACAAAATAAAATAATTAAAAAAAGAAATTAATAAAAGATAGTGCGCGTTACATCTAGAAGACGTTAATAAAGTTATACATTACTGTGAATTTGTTTTGTGCGAATGACTGGCGCAAACGAACCTATTATCTATAAAAATCACACTGTAATTGTTAATACCTCAATGGCGATTATTAAATCTAAAATGATTCAATTAATACACCGATAATAATAATTATATACATGTGGGACAAAAATCTTATTATAAACATAACATTAAGCTATCATAATCTTGTGCGCTAAAATACGAAAACTCAATATTAATCGATAAACTTTTAAGTAGAGATACAAGTTAAATTTTTATCTTTTTTAATATTCTTAACTAATATAAATTGCTCTTAACAATACAAACGCTTCCGAAATAAACTTAATAATATAAATGGAGATTAGTAGTAGTAACAATCTTCCCAACGTAACTTAATTATTAACACGGATATTAATATTCGTAACTAATATATATAACACATTATTCATTTCCTTAACAATGGAAGCACTGCTGATTTCGTTTGTCCTAATGAATCTAGAATTCTTTCTTTAACACTAAACATATTTCTAAAAGACGATTAGTAATAATAAGAATTGGAAACATATTTTTATATTAAAGAAATGATTGTGCTATGGCACTATAAATGTTTTAAAATTACTATCCAGATATAAACATACTTTTAAACTCAAACAAAGACGTTTTAATAATTATATGTATATACTTATTTATTAGATATTGTATGTAACAGTCAACTCTTTTATATTTTATAGTTATTTAATAAAATTCTATATTATTATAGAAGTCTTTGTAATGGATATAAGAATATAGAATATAATATTTAACAGACAATAATTTCAAAAAGTTTTGTTTAACGATTTTTGTTTAGATACCTACCTAGTTATCAAAATGTTATAATCGTAACAAGAAAAAGTATATAAACAATGAAAAGATTGTATTCCCAGTTTTCTATCTTCGGGCTGTAAGATGAACAAAATATGTATTACAGTCTTTGGTTGATGTACTGCGACATTAAGAATATTAGGCACTTTGAACGATATAAACACTTTCCACTAAAAATTGTGATTTTATCTACGGAAGGCACGTCTCAGACTTCTACATAGCATAAAGATGCTTTATATTTTCTCTTAAAAGTTTAAAACGCAGTAACTGGCCACGATAATTATATTATTGTAAAATTATTGTCTAATATTTGCACAACCATACTTTTTATACAAGTATATAACATGTAACTGAACTTTATATGTAACAAACATACGAATATATAAATGCATAACAGTATCATTGGGAATATACATAAAAAATATTACCTTAAAATGTTTCTAAGTTAGGTACATGAAAATTTTATCCAAAAATAGAACTTACTATAAATTGAACCAGATATTTTAAACTCCAAAACGGAGATCATAAAATATTTTCTTACACATCTGAAAAGGCACTAAATTTTTATATAATGTCGCAACTACCCAACAAACGCAGTTATGTGGGTACCTGCTGTTTGTGTCCTTGAATCAAACAAATGGTCACTAGTTATGAAATCAAACCTGCGTAGGGTCAGGCGAGGAGTGCGAGGGCGTTGACCCACGAGGAGACGCGGAGCCCAACGACTCAATCTTCAGTCCCGGGGGAATAGGTTCATATCCTATGAAAAAAGCGTTAGAGGGATACACACAATCTTTTGGCACATAGCAATCGTGTGTCGTCTTCATATGATTCTTCATCTTGTCCGGCCTGGAGAATTCCTTACAGCAAACAGGGCATGGGAATACCTTCCGCTGTTGACCTTCGTGATACAGAAATGCGTGCCTTTGGAATGAATACTTGTTTTTGAACGTTTTCTGTATATTTTCCTTGGCGCACTCGGTGCATTGGTAGACTCCTTCGCTGACCGAGGCGTATCTGAAGAGATTCAGCCCTCGGACCGACATTTCGGTCAGTTGTTCCGCTGGGTCGTTGGAGGTGGAGTTGGCCCGTCTTCTGATCCGCCTCCTCGCGGACGGCCTCTGCGACTGGTTGCCCGCTTGTAACGTGTTGTTGTTTATCGAATCGGTCTGGTACTCGTTGGAGGTAGAAGCCTGGGTCATTGGGTTCACACGAATTTTCCCGTGAGCATCGTGTGTAGGAGATAATGAGTGTTTAATATCTTTTTCTGAATCGGGAGTACCGCGGCCTGTAACAGATGAACGATAGAATCGTTAGCAATATAGACATAATATTTTAACGAAAATAGCAAAAAGTAGCTTGAAACAAGCCTAATAATCGCACCGCAAAATAATGAGTAAAGCTCTTTGTAAATGTTTATTTGTGCAAAATTAAAAGTAGGTACAGATGCAATTATAAAAATAACAACTACGTTAAGGTAAACTTATTACAATGAAATTAGTTTAAAAAATGGTAATGTACTATGTAGGTGTCTAGAATTTAAAGGCCTTTTATTTATTATACCTCGGCAAGAAACATAGGTTAACTAATCCTTCTATTTTATTTGTCAAATAAAAATTGCTTTTCAAAAATACATTATAAATTTACTGAGAATAAAATAAGTAGGTGGTCTATATTTAGTATCAGAGGTAGATACCTAATTGCAATGGGATATACGTATATTGTATTATCATATACATCTCGAGACTAAAAAAATAACATGGCATTGCGTTCAATCGAAGGTAGAAATATACCTTATAACATGATATTCTATGAATAACCCAGTATCTAGATTATTATTGCAATATTCTGTCAAAATGGTGAGTGAAACTGATCAGTGACAGTGTAGAAAAATATGTTGCTTTACAGTTTGTTTACTTAGTTAATGTACCTACTTATACAGAGTGATCCCTCGGGATTGGTAAGTATGGGCAAGTCAGACACTAGAAGAGGTAAAGAAAATTGATCGAATTAACCATGTAGTCTATTTTAGAAATAAGAAAAACAGCCATTGTTTAACACGGCTTGCATTCACGAATTTTACTACAGACATAATATTGAAATAAATAAGCGAGAAAAGAAAACAAGCAAAGAAAATATATTAAACTTTATTTGTTCAAATCAAAAGACAAAATTAATTACACCATGATTAAAAACGAAAACAAAATGATAGAGTAACTTCACGGCCAAGTTTAACGGCGTCGTAATGACATTTTTGTCACTCACTAAAATATAGCACCATGTATCTTTGATATTTTTTTATTGCCTTAATGTAAACTTGACCGTAAAGAAACTGAGGTAAAAATAATAATTAAAACTATACAAAGAAGTAATATCAGGGTCTGATTTGATTGAATTTGTTTTTGGGACACAATGTTATTATTATTGTAGGTTTAGTTAAAACTGGCGTGTTCCTGTTGGTGCCATTATGTAGACAGTACCATCATTGGTTAATCTCTGATATCATTCGGATTTTTTTATTGACATCAGTCCGTTTGACGAAATAATATATAAAGAACTAATTTAATTGGGGACCTATCCAATATGAAGAGCGTTTACCTACATTTTTTTTGATTATTTCGATACCTAAACTAGAAGACAGACCACACACTGGATCAACGTCAATTCTTAAGCTATGTAATTAACTATTAAATTATAAATTAACAATAATTTAAAAAATAATAACAAAAAAAAGAGAAATTTTTACTATGACATAATAGGACTCAAGTGGTTGCATTTGGAACTGTTTCGGCAAGTTTGTGTTGTTACTTGTTAGATAGGTACGTAATATTAAAAATAACAATTCAGTTAGCTTAGTTATTAAAAAGATCACGTAAGGTGGGTTTAAAATTGTTTAAGATAAGTAAAATTGTTTCATTTTAAAATCATCATAATTTAAACATAAAACTATTAAGACGTAGCATAGCTGCCAATTTATAAAAAATAAACATTTAACAAGCCGAAAAATAATATGATTGAGTTAAAATATATCAGGAACAAGAGTTAGCCTCATTATGTAATTACAGATAAAAATATTATTGCATCAGGACTATCTACGGTCAAAGTAAAATATAAAAAAGCAATAATTTGTACTGGACCAACAATACACCGTTCATTGCAGAGCGTCGAATTGAGCAACATAGAAAGCATTTAAAAATAATCTAGCTCTAATAGCACTACTACTGACTTGTCTCAATAGTCCTATCTACCCTTAACCCAAGGCACAGACTATCAATATTCAATATGTTATTACATTATTGTCAGCTGCGTATTCCCACGGGAAGATAGGACTATTTGGAACCAGCCATTTAAATGAGAGTAGCGACGTCGGATCACATACCTGAACAATCCTCTCTTCGTGACT
The DNA here is from genome assembly GCA_931315375.2 of Opisthograptis luteolata. Classification (NCBI taxonomy): domain Eukaryota; kingdom Metazoa; phylum Arthropoda; class Insecta; order Lepidoptera; family Geometridae; genus Opisthograptis; species Opisthograptis luteolata. Next base: position 9,255,477 of record OV928036.1, on the reverse strand, counting down.
AATCAACATTTTATACATGAAAGTTCACTCCATTACTATTAACAACACTATTTATTTTATATCTATTATAATTTATCAAATATAAATAACTTAATTTTAAACTATTCTTTACTAATAATAACCCGTGTTGTTACTTTGCTACAATATTAATATTTAGTAGTACTCAACATAATTTAAATAGTTAAGTTGTAAGCGTTCTGTCGTTGATAAATAAATCACTAGCTGTGACAGAAATCTGACACGAAACGTCCATTTTGAAGAAACATGATCAAATGGCAAGATGTGTGGACAATTTAAAAAATAGCATATTAATATTTACCTACACGTATTTCCAAAATCTGTGTATGGATCAGCACTATACCTACGAGTATGTGGGTTGGGCCGCTATGTTATATTTTCATTCTCGTTGTTATTTTAAGAATCAGCTCACGGGGATTATTTATTATTTGGACGGATCCGGCATGTAAAGCCTGGACTAAAAGGTTAAGACGGGAGCAAAGCTCTCATCTCAACCCTCACGGTTTTTTTAACAACCTAGTAGTCCTTCTAGGACAGACCCAACACCCTAAAGTTAAAACTTTTGTAATTGACAGGCGCTGAATCAGCTAAAATCTGAATCAGCGTCGTTGACTCAGCGCAGGATAATATAATATTCTATTCAGCACCTCTCCGCATTGACGCATATACAGATATTGGGCTTGACGTGTGGCGTACCGTGCCAAGTTCGGAAAGACGGATAGGCATTAGGTACATGAATATTCTAATACGTAAAAATAATAACAATAGTTAAAGAACAAAACAGAATAGAATACAAACAAAAATGTGTAACGAAATAATAAAGGTTCGAATTCAAATTAACAATGGAAAATAACGTAACAACAATCAATGAAAATATTTGATATTTTGATGTAACTTTTATTATTTCATTAAAGTTTCTAAAAATAGTAATTAACACCTTATTATAGGTATACCAATGTATTTGTTTTAAGAAATAATGCTAGTTGTAATGATTTAACCTTCATTTCTATATTTGTCTAAACTTTACTCTTTGCATTTGCTATTGTCTAAGTGCGAATAACAAATAAATATGAATTTCATTATTATTTGGCTACTTCTATTATTTTTGTGAAGTGATTTAATAATCACATAACAATAACAAACTAATCGTATGTTATCAGTAACTTCTTAACTCTATGAGAGCTGAATAAAATTAATATATTAGATATTAAAAATTGTTTTTTAACAAGTTTGCACTCTTAATTTTCAGATGTATTTGAATATAATATGTTTACATTGTATTGCAATTTCTAGTGTAGTGTGTGCTTATATTTCATATATAATTTTGTCTATACGTAAAAATATTTTTTCAACATTAACTGATTACTATATTATTATTTTAAGTAGTACATATTATAATTCTGAGGATTCTAACGTGTAACTGTAGGACACTGCGGAAACATTTCATTTAAGTACTTACTATTTTAATGATTTCAAATTGCAAAATAGAGAAAAACCAGATATCTATAAGGGTATTTTTGACATTTTCAGGTAATAATACATAATAATATACATAATACATAATAATGTTGTCGCATAAGGCCCTGAAATACGCCGTGGACCTTCACGATTGGTTATTCTCAGTGAAACAGCCCCGCGCTTTTCTTGAATGTATTACACGCTTAGCACGCCCGTATTTTTACAGACTGGGAAGCTATATCGCATCCTAAACGAATGTATTTTTCCTTTACGTCCCAATTTCGTTAGTTGTATTATTCGTACGACCTCATAAAGATTTTTGGTAAATCACCCGTTATACATTGGTACCTTTAAAACAAAGATCCAGGACATTTAACTTTGTTTCATTATATGCAACATTTTCTTAAGTATAATTTAGCACCAATTAATGATATAACATTTAACAAATAACTTTATTATAATTTAGACAATGGAAAAAAATGTAACGTTGATTTTTTACGTTAACAGTAATTTAGAATTTTGATAAACCAAACATATAGAGAAGCTGATATATATAACACATTATCTAGTATTTTAAGTAGAATAATAAGTAAGTATTTAATTTTTTAGGCACTGGCTAAATTGACTATCATAATTATTTAAGGGATTTCCGAAACAATAATAGCCTCACCTTATTAGTCTAAGTTTTTCCTTTAAGTACCTATCAATGTCCAAGGTAAATTTCATATAAAGATTATGAATGGTAGGTACAATAAATTCGTATTTATGAATATTAACAGTCTTAATATTGATTATCAAGACTTGAATGCCTCGAAAATTTTCATGAATGACATTTATATTATTATTATTACACTCAAATGTTGTTACAATTTCCAAACAAAACGGGAAACATGAGATGACGTTCCTAGTTTTAAATACATCTTTAGTTTTAACTACTTGGGCCTAAAGGTATCTAAAGTTCTAAAGAAAGCTTCTTAAAGTAGACTTTGTAAACTCTGAATAATGAAAATAAATAATACATAGTTCTTTGACATTTCTTATAAGTCTAATAGTAGATAAATATTAAACTTATCATACAAGTAAAGGCACACTAATAGGCAAGCGTTCCCTGGACCTACGTTTTACTTTGTGGGAGAAATTGTATTAAGGATTAACAACTTAACTCGTAATAAATATATTATATATAGATAAATATTACTAAATATCTCAATCAATGCTTAATCAAATAACATTTATATACTTAAATCAATAAATATATTTTATTAATCGAATTAAGTGAACGTGTTGCTATCTTTACATGGAAGACTACTTTTGCCTCTAAATTTTAACTAAATAATTTATAAGTACAATTTCTTAATTTATTTAAGGCATTTTGATTTCTACTAAAATAGAATTTACAAAATCATCTCATGATTCCATTCAATATAATATAAATAATTATATATTTCTTTCAAAGCACCTTGCTAAGATCACTTCAACAACAACGCCTCCGCCGCATCATTCGAAATATATCATATCATTTTATGTCCACCTTCATAATGTGTATATAGTTATATTTTATATTTAACTCGAAATAATAAATAGATAGGTATGTTTTGATTTATAGTGCTTGAACACTAAGAAGTGCACACATGATCTTGAAACTAGCTAAAGGTAGAACTTCTCTTATCGCTAAGTGCTCAAGGTACTGCCGACTGCAGAACGTCGATCATGGAGGCGCTCAACACTATACTCAATATATAAGATACATCTGTATTTTTTCCTACAAATAGATAGAAACCTCTTTTATAAATAAATTAATTTACTTACAAGTGTATAAAAAGAATCTTTTATGCAATATTATTAACAATAACTGTTATGATTTGGGGCTCTGAATGATCAGGAACTGAATGTTCATCAACAACAACTAAATACTCTATATACTATGTTTGCTGCTTTACTAGGATATTATAGTCTCCTTAATAAGCTTTACTATGAAGCTGCATTTCTCACTATAGAACGATATTCATATATAAAATTATTATGGTATCTGATTTAAATACCATAATCAATTTATCTGAATATCGTAACGTTTACAAACAAATATTACTTTTCAACATAAATAAACTATTCGAAACTATTCTAACAAATCTAGAAAATAAAATCATAGCCTGCGTTGAGTTTTACTTCAAAGAAGTGAAATCATCAATTATAAATCTAAGATCACTAATAAGGCAAGTTAACGAAAATGCATTTTAGACCACTACTAAGTAATCAATGGCATAATTATTTCGAGTCTTTTCATTTTTATAGCCTCTTCCGTAAAATACGAATGAATTGTGTTTTCAATAGAAATAAATTAGATGTCAATGAAATATATTCGCAATCTACAAAAAGACTATGCCATTGATATTAATTACACCCATAACACGACTACAACTAAGCCTAAACTAATTCAGTTCAAGAGAATTGCGAGTAATATTCAGCAAAATAACAGTCATCGATGTTAAAACTACTTATTTTTGAAATAATGATCACCACAAGTAGTTACTTTGTACCCTGAAAATTTTGTAAGTAATAAAATTAAGTAACAAGTAAGTGCAAAATAACAAGTAAAAGAAAATATTATAAATCTCTTCACGTTAGCACTCTGAGAAACAATTGGAACAACATAAATAAATAGATAATAATAATTATTAACAACGAACGACTTTAAATCATCTAGTTAATGACTAATATCAACAAACTTATTGATACAATCATTCAATATGAAGCCTGGCTTGTACAAGATCACTAGACGTTATTCGACAGTACGGAATCACCAATCGCATATCTACATGAAAGTTAATGATTGGTAGATCGTCTTGTTTAAAGGTCACTATGTGATGAATAAGATCATTGACACTAAATGTAATACATAAATTGAACAAGCATCATCTAGTTTTCCATCATGTGTCCACCAGCCTTACAGAGCTCGAATACATATCCAATCGCAATCGTAAATCGCTATTTTAGAATTCGAATTGCAATTTAATCTATCGCAGTTGACTAATCAGATCTTAGTACACCCCCAAACTAATTAAGAAGCTTAAGATTCCTGTTTAGCCAATTGTTCATTAGAGTTTGGCTGATTTTTGTGTATGATCTTAAGATGCGCTATCATATTATCTTTTCGAGTGAATTCTTTGAAGCAAATTGGGCACGGGAACACTTTCACGTCTTTTTTATGGGAGGTGACGTAGTGTCGACAAAAATTGCTTATGTGAGTGTAAACTCTTGCGCATATTTTGCATCTGAAAATGTTCTCGCCCTCCTTAATACAAAAATCCCTCACTGATTCGTTAGTTTCCTCGTGGTAGTTTCCCAGACCCCCAATATTATTTTTCCTAATGGGCGACGGAAATATGCGATGCTCCCAGTTAGTGTGCGACAAATCTGCCACTTCGTTGTTGGCCAGATTGAGATTATTTTGCTCCAGTTCGGCGGCAAATAATTGTGTAGCCAACGCGGGCATGAGTACTGTTTCAGGAGGGAACTTATCAAATGTACTGAGAGCGGGGTTCAAATTCGAGAGTCCGGAGAGCTGATTGAATAAGTTTCGAGCCCTAATTTTAGACATTTGAGGAAGTAATTTTTTACTATTCTTTGGCTTTAAGTTACGACCTAGTCTGATTTTATCGTCAGCGTCTTTGATAGGGCCGTCTAACGAGTTGGAGTTTTCACGGCTCCTATCGGGGTTATATTTGTATTCGATAGGCTCATTGTAACCGTCGTTGGATTCTGCAGCGGGCTCTTGTTTAATTGATCCATTTTCGATAGAGAGTGCGGGTCCGTTTGTGGGGTAGTTTTGTTGATTTTCTTCTTTTGGAGGTTTATCGGGATCTGAAATGATATAATTTCAGGTCTGACTTTTTCGATTGCTTGAGTTCAGTTACTAACTATTTTTTATATTGGAAATATTTTAGCGGCATCTATTTGTTTAGCATTTAATATTCAAAGTTTATATTTTACTAGAATATTTCCAATTGCTAATTTACGAAGGAAAGCTATTGGGAATAAGCCTTGTTTGTTTTCCCTTTTCTCGATTTCTTTGATTTGTATCATATTATTTATATGAAGAAGTAAATAGAAAGAGATATTTATTAAACCTTACAACCACCACACCGGATTTGCCCCTGGCCATTCCTCTAATAGCTCTCCCCGAAAGCAGAAAAGCAAGCAATAGTTATCGACGATTTATGAAAGAAATAAGCGTCTGTTATTTGTATACTTCAAAAATAATTTCATAGATTTATCACTTACCCCTTTTGATAAACTTTTAAATCTTACAGATATAGTATTGAAAATACACTGCACTTTTTTCACTCATAAATGAAAATTCCTAACATCAAAGCTTATATCCCATTAGCTTTTCCCTTTTTTCTTTTATTTTTTACTGACGTAAACAATGTTAGATCATTGGAAAGGAAGATTAATAGTATTTACAAAAAGGTAAGCATAAAATACACTTTGGTGTTCTACATCCGCTATTTATTAAGTTTTCATTTACACAGGTAACTTCAATGGTTCGACGTGTAGTGTTGACCTTTTCTACAAATTTCTATATTATAAAAAAAATGCGAGTGGTGGAGAACTGTTATTTTATCATACAGTATTTTTTTATCAAACATTAGAAAGGACATACCTGCTGACTCGGAGTCTTTGCCAGTTGGTGCCTCCCCTGACTGAGCATCGTCACCCTCGTCGATCAGTAGCGCCTCGCCAGTCTCCTCGCCTCCAGATGTCGCACCATCTTCAGCATTGAACCCGTCCATTGACATTTTCACTTCCAACATTTCTGGAGAGCCCCTGATAAGTTGATCGCCAGGTCTATTCGTGGAAGCATGAGAAGCAGTTTCCGGGACAAATTCCCCAGGTGGGCTGGCCGCCGTATTGAGAGCGTCGCTCGAGCTGCCACTAAGCTTTCTCGGCCGACCCCGTTTCCTTTTCGGTTGCATTAGGGCGTTGCCCAATAAAGGCATTAATAAATTGGGAGGCGCTCCCCCAGTCGGCATGCCGGACGCCGGTCGTTTCTGGTGCATATATGGATGTATTCTGTGAAGCTGCGGAGGAGGCGTGTGCGGAGTCGCATTGCTCTGTTGCTGGATCAGCGAGTTTGTCAGAGCTGGAATATCGCACTTCTCCTCGTTGACTTCCGTCAGACCCTTTATTCTTAAGCTTTCTGCTACCTTCAAGAATGCAGTCAACCGCTCCTGATCAACACTCACTTCGCCCCTGTACATGAAATCTAATAAGCTCTTCATGTCCGCATAGGGAACGTCTTTCAATATGACGATCGGGTGTTTCTCTTGGTGGTTGACGAACAGAGCTTGGAAGTAGGGGCTACATGCCGACAAGACCATTTTATGTGCTTTCAGCAGTTGTCCATCTACGGCCAGCGTCACATCCGTGAACGTCTCTGCGTGCAACAGCTGATCGAATACCGATAGCATATTGGATTGGTGGTTGTTCCACCTGAGGCAGAATCTTTGAGTCGCCATCTTTGCTCTCGTGTATGTTTCTTAGGAAGATATATGATATACCAGTCCGAGCTTATACTCTAATAAACCAACAACTATTCAATGATGTATACATAGATAAGTATTCTCTCTTGTTCCATGAACGTTACAACAAAACATCAACAATAGATAATGTTTACTTTCTAAAAGCCATTTTAATTTATATGTTTCATAGTGCTTAGCGCAGTTTGTGTGACGGGCGCAGGGGGACCTGAAATTAAACAGAAGAATACTCTTACAACATAACCCATGATTAGTCAACAAAAATGTGTGTGTAATCTGATATCGAAATAGCAGAGCTACAGTAAGTTTATCTCTTAATTCATCATGTCAAAATTACTATTGGACCCCAATTCGGTTGTATTTTACAGCGATTCTTAAAGGAATTGTTTCCAGAAACTGAAAGTTGGTAGCTCGACTAGATTTCTCTACTTTCGTGTCCGCAGCAGTAATTAGGCAGGTGCCTGTCCCAAGTATGTGATTAAAACTACGATTAAGAACATCTATGTTCTGTCACGCTAGTATCCTCACGGAGGAATTCACGCGATCTCCTCGCCAGCTCGCTTTTAAATCAGATTAGATATAGGTATGTTACATGAATGCTTTTCTACTTAATTGGTACATAGTGTCGGGTTCTTAAATATTTTACTAAAGATTTCCCCTATCGATTTCTATATATAATTTTTCCTATCTATCTATATTTCGTTTCTATTTTCTAGGTATGTGTGGGTACGTACGTGAGTAGTTTTGTTTAAATTAAAAACATTGTCAATATCTAACAATAAATCATTACTTCATTTTATTCTGGACTTGTCCGACACAATGCTGTCTGATTTTTGGTGGTTTGTCTTTAAAACTTAGAAATCGTCTCAATTATTTACATAATCAGCTAGTTAATGTTTGCCTTGATCCTGAACTTAAATACCTACCTGTCATAAATTAATTTAATACATGTACTTAGTGGTCTTTAATGGTAATTTTATAATGGTCGTCTATTAGTGACATTAGAAATTACGTATGCTGAAATAACTTGACGGACGTGTATCTAGCTCTTATGCGGAGAAATCAAAACAATATCATTACATCAATTAAGAAACAGCAAAAACTTCGATTTCAGGATGATATCACGGTGTACATTTTGTTATAATGTTATGCTGGATATGCATTTGATCCCGTAGTAGACACAGAGAAAATTATAATTTAGCACGTTTGGGTGAATAAAGGAATAGAATAAGTCCAATGTTAATTTGGGAGACTCCAAGGCAATAGTGAACAGATACCTTTTATGCACACGTGCTATACTGTCAACCGCATCATCGCTTAATATCAGGCGAGATTGCGTTCAAACGCAGACCTATTTGCTATAAAAAAGGTTCAAATCAATCAAGGTTAAAAAAATCGAGGGCGCCCCCAGCCTAGTAGCCACCTATAGCCTAGCATCGGGACTTGCTGTGCACTCAAACGAACCAGAGACTAGCGAGCGCACTGCACCCATAATCACGGATATAAATTCAAATTTTGTAGCAATAGACACGCTGACCCGACGGTCCGACCATAGATTATTTTCTTTATTTTTACAACTCCATTATTTTATTCTAATAAGTTTAATATGTTTCCCCATTTTGACAATTGACGTGACGACATATCATAACCGCGGCACAAAATCCAATCAGAATCCAATTAGAATCGTCTCGAATTAATTGAAAAGTTACAAAAACACGAACATTTCGGTCTGTATCCACAGGTGCTGACCACAAAACGCCACAAACGTTATCGCGGTATAAACGGGCGCTCGAATTATTACTACGCACCCAGTCGAGCGCGTTACATTACGTCATCACAATGGCATTATTACCTCCGATATCCACATTAATTCCGGCGATACGACGAGATAAGCACGGTTTCGGTGTAATTATATCACTGCACAAACATAAGGGAACATACCACACGTATCTGCACCACAATCAACTCGACCCTTTTATGGGAATGAGGATCAGCCCTTCCGCCATAATCCGAGTCCGCGTATACGTCGCACCCCGCTCGCCCGACGACTGACGCGCGGCCGAAGCCCGCAACCCCGCGCCACGGCACTCACTCGCTCGCGACTCGAATATCTCACAAAAAATACGCCGTCATCATCGAAATGGCGGCAGCTCATATTATACAGCGCAGGGTGCACGCTAAAATATTGATTTATCGAATCAAATTGATTTTTCTCTCCTGCAAGGAACATCACCCCCGGCGGCGGGTCGCAGCGCCCCGATGTTCTAGAGCGGTATTAGGTACCTACCTACCTATTTATAGTTTGGAAGTCTGTATCTATTTGTGAATAGGTGGTTGCTATCGCATTATAATCGGTAATTGCGGCCGACAAGGGCTGATTGGGACGAGATTTAAATGCATGAGGGTTTCAGAAATCTTATTATAGATTGATTCCAACATTTGGAGGTTAGGCCTTATTGCCCCATCGCAAAATTTGACGGATTTGGCTGGAAACGGCACAATTAATTTGTGACCTCTTTTTATTATGGATATACTTCATGGTTAAAATATATAAAAGACAATCGGCCTGTCAGAAATATGTATATATTTATTTTAATAAAATTTTAATGACGCAGCAGTAAAACCGTGCAATGCTTATTTTCGCTCATTTGGGTACTTAGAAGTAGTGAACTTTTCATCAATAATGACGTACCTTTACATAGATAAGTGGAAGGGATGAGTTTTCCACGTGAAAAACATCAATCCATTCTTGTTGTCGCCATGTCAGCAGCGTCCTCTGTCTCTGTTTGGCACGGCGAGGGTTGGCCGGACGCCCTGCTCGCGGCGAGCGCCGCCGAACTCGGCCGAACGCCGCCACTTTTCGCAACCGAGACCACCCGAATCCACACGGAAAATAGAACGCGGGGCGCACTTATTTTTTTTTCAATGTTCAAAAATCCACTTCAACAATCACAAAAGTTTTCATATGTCCCGATAAAAAATCCTTTTTATTTACTAGGTGGTCCACGACTCCCACTGAATTTTTATTTTTAAATTGAAGGTGAAGTTTTCAGGATATGGAAAAAATCCGCGCGCGTATTTGTTACTCGGAAGTGTTTTTAATAAAAATGGCCTGCCGCCTCGGCGGGAGGAGTGGCAATGGGCAATGAGGTCGGTACCCTCTCTCTGGCACCCGCGCGCGCCCCTCCCTCCGCCGTACTCCGACACAGGGTTAGAAAGTTTCAAAAGTGAATCGTGGAAAACACGAACGCGCCAGCGTCCTGGGAGCGACAGCACCGTGGGACAATCGCAGGACTCGGGGAAATCATGGGAGTTTTACTGCTTCCGTGTTGCTTCAATGGCGAGCGTGGAATCAGCTTCATATTAAAACCACGAAAAACCCATTCATCTAAATGTAGCAAATAATAATAATCTAGCACAGCCTTCGGGTTATAAGACAATCCTATCAAGATCCAGATTACGATTGTAGGCAAGCTAAGTTTGAATGAGTAACGCTTCTTATAGGGTTGACTTTGAATGGATTTTATAACTCCGTAAAGTTAGTCCGGTAAAATATTTGAGTTGATTAGGTATAGATTGCTCTTGTAAACTATATGCATGCGTTTGTTGGCTCATTGATGATACTACGAAACTTTATTTCTATAAACTACCACAAAAACACCGCCATAACTCAAAAAGCTCCCTAAATAAATAGAGCGACTGCAAAATTTCTGCATAAGGTTCATGCTTGCGCATGATCATCTATCTCAATAATTTCGACCTAAGTTCAAGTGGCTTGTCCGAATACTCGCCCGAATACTATTTCTCGTCCCCGTGCTATCTCAAGGAACGTTTTGAGTTCTAACACTGTTCCATCTATGTAGTTCCAATACATTATTTTTTAGGTAATCATAAATCTGTCCTTTATAACTGCGTCACATTATACTACCCTATAGGGTATACGAGGGTTGATTTATTGTCGTCGCTGTAGGTACCTTTCCTTGTAGTTCCATAGTATTTTATATCATACACATAGGTACCGTCTTTTATAGATCCTCTTCACCAAAATTACCCAAACGATGCCTAGTAGAAATTTCTAATAGCGATAAGGCCGTTGTAACACCAATTTTAAGTTTCTCTATTATATTTCTACTTGTGCTTGTAAGTAGTGAGACAATAAAGTGTTATCTTAACTATCTTTATCGTCATTACTTAGAAAATAAACAAAGCTTTTGCCTAACTCTATATATGCCTACATGTATATACCGATTATTTGAAACAAAACAGTATTTTTCGACATTTATTTTTCCTTTTTATCATGTAACAAAAAGCTGATCGAGATAATTTTTTGTACGCAAAGATGATCCTGACCCTTAATATCTTAAAATGTATCTGCCATTTCAATGAAATGTTTATAGTTGCGCGCTTACAAAATATTTCATCCATACAGGATATTGGACGATATTGCGATTGTTATAATAACACGAGCCGCCGATAAAATAATCAGTATCGACGACATCCCTCGTGGACAGATCACGGTCACATTGCATGAGCAGACACTCGAATAGAACTTGTTTAATATCAATCAGCATCCAACACTGATTGATCCATCCCGCGTCCATTTGCGACCGTCTGCAACTCAGTTGCGTTTCCAATCAGAATAGGTAGATACAGATTGGAATCAATTATTGACATGTTTGCTAACATTGTAAGCGTATTTATTATTCAGTGTTTTTTTTACACATTTACTAGTTATGGCAATATATAGGCTGGCAATTTTGTGCCACCCTTGCCTCTATAATTTTATCGTAAGTGCCACACATCTAGTACAGTCTGCAGCCTCACCTCATATAAGTACTTACTCCTAACGCCAAAATAATTAATCGATCCTGATCCGTTATCCGCGGTTTTGAATCAATATGTAATGCCATAATATGGCATTTTAGTAGTAATATGTCAAGCCCTAGTACTAAAATGACATATTATGACATGCCATATCGATCCAAAACCGCGGATAACGGATCAGGATCGTTTAATAATTTCGGGTGTGAAACTGTATTTTTTTATCGCAAATATAATATAATTCATAACAACTTTACAAAGGTACCTACCTAGACCTACCTCGTTTTACGTGCTGGATGCGTTCTCAAAAACCCGTGCTACATGACATTTAATTAGCGCATGTCGGGGATTAGTAAATGTACCTACAGTAGTTATGTAACTAGCTAGTCTAGGCACTTCATAATCTAAAATTGACATGCAAAAATGTAAACTTAAAAAGTACCTATATTTAACAACACACCTTTGTCTTTCTTTTTTTTCATCTTTTTATACCTATAGTCCGTTAAAGTCTTGTTACATTTAAAACACAAATCCGTGTAAGCAAACTAATTTTAAGGTAACAAAGTTTCAATAACTCACAAGGCACTGACCCAGAAGCTGAGGAACCTATCGGCGTCGCCGTCAAACGAACACTTCCTGTCACTTTCAATTAAACACTGATTGCAGCGATCACATCAACCCTATCGGAAAAGCTTCGCACCTGATGTAAACTCGGCTAAATATTGATTGGGCGAGCGAGAGCTATATAACTCTGTGACCTGACCTAGGTCATCGTGCTAGTGTTAGCTGAAGTCCTTACAGTAAGCTGACCTAGTTTCAGGCGGCCTGGTGCATAAAAGCTTGCCAACACACTTTCCCCTAATAACAAACATGCTCCGGAATAAAGGTGCCGCATTTGAGACCTGGCCCGGATTTCAGGGAGGCTTTATGATCTTCAGGTCAGACTATGTTTAGATAGACTAGCGTAAGGGGCATGCACTGTTGCTACATACAGGGCATGAGACAATATCAAACAATTTATTATCAATCTAATATTATAAAGGCCAAACTTAGTGAGTGAGTGTGTGTGTTTTTTATTACTTCACGCTGGAACAATTCTTCATAGGCTACTTTTATCCCGGAAAAATGTGGAATATCGGGAGAATCGCGGGTGTAACCGAGGGCTGCCACTATAATGCATATGTTTAAGTAACATGCAATTGCATAATATCTATTTACGTTGTAATAAGCACACCGTCCTTACAATAAAGATATTTTAATTTTAATAATCTGATAGCATTGACGTTTTAGAATTGATTTAACTATCTACGTCGACTTAGTGAATTAAATTAGAGACCTTAAAAGATAAACTTACTTAGAAGTCCATAAAATAATTGCTAACAGTCACTTAAAACACAAATTAGCATTATTTGCAGATCAGTCTAGATAAATATACAATCAGGCTGTCTAGATTTCCAGATGCTGGATCATAAAAATAATTTAATCATCAATTTGAGTAGCTGTCGACGGATCGCGCTGCGAGCACATATTAAAGTTATCTAACTCCGAATCACGTATTTCATAAACAAACCGCGGTTAACGGTACATGCACAAATTATAGGTGTAAGCTTTTTCTCGACTTTTGGCCGTTTCGAGTGTCCAATGAATAAGCAGATTTTGCCGTAACGGCGCACAGAACGGTCGGTAACTGTTATAACTACGCGACTGGTAAAAGCTGCGAACAAAAAGAAATCCTTCTGCTTTCTATTGAAGCTGCGACGTGTGTGCACATCGTAGTAACTATTTACTGATCTATGATCAATGTGGACAGCCTCATTGAGTATCTATTGGACGCACGGGGTATCGTCTTTCGTAAGTTATTCCGATGGAAATTCAATTCTGAGAACTGCATTGCGGGATATCTACCTACCTAGTTGGGTTGAATTTCTCCAGGACTGCAGTTACTTAGTCGGTGATAGATTCTATTACTTTCCTTCTTGTGTGTAACTGATTAAAGTAGATTTAAGAGCAATTGACACTTTTGTGTTAAATGTGATTGTTTTTGTTTCTCTGAGAGATTGAGTATTGGGCGTGATGAGAATGATTGTGATCATTATATTAGAAAAAGTATATAAACGCTTCGATTTAAGAATCTCCTCCTTTTTTGTCGGTTAACAATACCTAAGTATCTATTTACAATCGTTATCATAGATTAGACATAATAGATACATCCAAGAGTATCTATTTCTCCATTACCGACCTCCTCACCACTTACATACCATGATATTGTAGTTAAATGCTAACCTTAAAGTAATAAAAAAAATGTTTCTTTTTTTTTTGTTTTGGCGTCACACGATTAGTGTATTTGCCAGTGTCAAGTATAAAATATTTCAGTTGAATCAAGTTTAAATGATGATGATATTGATGATGATGATGAGATGAAGGGATGAGGATAGTGTTTAAGTAAAGTAGTGGCGCTTTACTTAAACTTTACACGGACTTTTTGGAGCAACTAGAAAAGACACTTTCACAACTTTATTTCAATTTCCTACACTCGTACACATTAACGAACACCTATTGGTTAATAATCCACCAATATTATACATTATCACTCGAAGAAACATAATTTTTAGGAAAAAAAAATATTTTTGCGTTGACAATTCGATTACCGCCAAAAAAGTCCAAGAAAAAAAAATGTTTTCTCAACTTTGTTTCACTGACATTTAACATGATATTACATAATGCTTATATTTCGGCTCAATTAGAAGTTATCCAAAACTTCTTGCTTATGAAAGGGTACAACGCTGCCACCACTAGCTGTATCACCAAAAACAACTCCCTTCCAGTTTGCCGAACAAATCACAGTCAAAAACTAAATTCTCCACCCACACAAAGCAACTTTGGAATTATTTTTCTAAAAGTTCATAGAGTAGGCAGCAAAGGGCCTGTCCTGGTGGAATCGGCTCGCCTAACGGTCAGGTTTCGGTTCAATGACTCGATTCGGACGCTCAATTTTCGCCGGGTACTGTTAGATATCTGGCGGCAACTCCGGCCAGCAATAACACATAAGTGTCCAGAGCCGGGGGACCACGACATCTCGCGTTACTTTTGTCAGTTATAAGAATAGGTACCTTACCTACTATAATACAGCTGCTTACTATTAATCAATTGCTTTATTTGTGTCCATAGGCGACGGTGACGATGCTCTTCAACAAGCGGGCCTCCTGCTTGTTTGCCACTCTATTCTATTAAATAAAACAAAATATAACAATGAGATCATCGTTGCACATTAGGACGAAGGGCTTTCAGGTTCCAATGTGTATACTTGCCAAATCCACATAAAAGTTTTGGTGTACTTGATACTTTACTTTCATGCTATTCTTGAGAGAACTTTTATAAAGCAATACCAGGTAATAGATTTTAAATTTCCATTGGTAAGAACGTATCTTACTCGAACATTGATATCTGGTTAGCAAATTATTTTCTAATCAGGACAAATCTTCCAATCAATTCAAAAACCCCGATGTTCATACAATTTCCCTTAGACGCAACTATGTTTTGTTCCCTAATATGTAACTACTTTTACAACAATACCCGCTCTTAGATTAGTGAAGAAAATGCTTTGCTTTTGCTTATTTCTTTGCTTTGCTTTTAATTTGATGAATTCGTCCAAATCTTGCAATGCATTCAAATCATGCATTGCGTCGTATTTTAGCTGACAAGTGTCGAGCCGCTCCGAAGTGTGTCACGGCTCGTGGAGGGAGCGGTCTGATTCCTCGGACTACAGACTACACCTATTCTGAGAAGGGCAGGGTGAGAGTAGGTACTAGCCCGCCATTATTGAATCTGATGAAACCCGCGGCGTAAACCTATCCTGTTTACTAACTATATAGTTCGTAATAATTGTTTATCCTTGGTTTATCCTGTGCCAGTATCTTGGCTACAACTTTTATGAAACAGGTTTTCCTATTTGATACAAACTGGCATAAAACCTTATTATCCCTACTAATATTATAAATGCGAAAATAGCTCTGTCTCGCTTTCACGCCTAAACTACTGAACCGATTTAAATGAAAAAACAGTGGCCAAAACGGACCTGAGCTTGTATGAAAACGAGCTATGTATGAAAAAAATGTAATTTTAGTCCTAATAAGATTATACAAACGATATTTCAAGGCGAGTCCAGAAAAAATGAAAAATGATTTCTTCGTTATTGATCTTCTGGAAGATCGATTCAGATCAGGCAACTGTAGCCCTAACCTTTGTTTGCTTTTGCTACGATACTATTCTAATATTTTTGTTTGTACTCCTTTTTCTTTTTCTGAACCTGACTAAATCTCACACACCAAAAACAGTTATAGGCCAGTCGTATATCTTCAAGAGGCTATTCGTAATTTTTATACAAAATACATTGCGGTCAGGTCCAAGGCAGTATGAAAAGTGGCAGATGTACTTTGGTACGGAGATAGTTTGAACCCTGAGGAAGGACATATCGCAATAAACTGTAGCCCACGCGGGTGAAACCGCGGAGAACAGCTAGTGTTGTATAAAGGATAACTTTATATTTATTATGACTTAACAATTATAAGTTCAGAGATATTTTACAACGTTTATATATTTATACGTAGGTACGTATAGGACATAGGTACATACATAAACGTTATATAATATCCTAAATGTTTTATGACTGTGTATTTTATCTGATAGTGTATACATATACGAGTATGTATCTAAGCATTGCATCCCTTATATCTTATCTTACACCTCTCAAAATTATATGAAGTTAGACATATTAAAGATAAGCTGGTTTTGGTACAGTCAACGACAAAAGTAGCTGAACAATCACAAATTTTACAATTACCTGTAGCATCTGAAACACCAACCTTTGACCGCACCATAACTTAAAATCATGTGTTTTGTGTTTTGGTGAAACGCTACCTTGTAATTTTTATTTAAAACACAAACATGACTGATCTAAGACACATTTGAAAAATCGTCTGTGATCGGCTAGTTTTGTCGCTGACTGTACCTGTTTTAATAGTTTTTGTACCTACGTAGGTATGGGTATGATTGCTTAGGTTTTATTTTAATAACATGATATATTATTTAAATACTTTACTAACTGTTCCCTGCGTTTTCACCCGCATGAGAAACCTACAAGTTAATTATCACAATAATACATAGTCTATTATAACTATGTAACACTCAAGAATACAGAAACCTTCTTTTATTTTTCCTTTTTTTTAAAGGTTTTTGTGGGTTCAGAGATTAGCCATAACATACTTCCAACAAACTTTACCTTTTGGTAAATTAGAGTGGATCTACACTACATAATATTGTTTTAGTCGATGAAAAAATCGGTGATTGTAGATTTTACTGGGTTGCACGTCCGTTCAGGACGGAATGGTTAGATATAAATGAACACAATGTAACAAAAAAAAAATGTATTATAGTAGCTCTATAAAAAAGTCCACGAGGAGGTAGGTAGGTATATAATATTATATCTAGTTTTTATATTAAACGAGTTTTAACGGTTTTAATAAAAACTGGCAGAAACTATGAAATGAGTTACTTATTGTGTGTTTATCTTACTCATCCTACTTCGGGGGTTTGATCAGATCTTTTAATATAATTAACAACTGTTTATTGCGTAGATAACGGTATCTATGATAAGAGAGGACGATGAATCTGTTTCCATATACAAACACACAACACAGTCATTATAAAAGAGAAGCATTATTGTATCGCAATTTAAATGTATCACAGTGCCGTCAATTATAAAAGACGCGTTTCACTGTCATTATATTCCGGTATTATATTGCTGATTAGCAATTACGGAACGAGAATCAATTAATCTTTATGGGTAGGTGCATTATTCGCAAATGATTTCCTCAATTGCAATTAATAAGGACAAGTATACATCTTTAATAATAATTAATATTGCGTTAGGACTGCTCTAGACTCGTTAGAGGAAATTCTTGTGCCAAACTTTAATATGGAATAATAATGCAAAGAAGAATAAGCATACGGCAGAAATAGTTAAGGTAACTTTATTTATATATGTAAAATCATTTCACCAGAAGAAGCCCAGAGCAACCTCGTAATTGTGAGATGGATGTTTGAGTTTAGATCCGGACATTCGACATCGAAATTTTTATTATCAACAAAAAATGTTCTGTCTATGATTATTAACGTATTCATTTTTATAAAAGTATGTAAAGTAAGTATATATAAACTAGACCTAAGAAATATACACAGAACAGGAACAGGCAGCCCGGTCCACATCGGCGGCTATCTAGCGCGGGAAGTATTGAAATCCGGACTGTTTATAGAAAACCCCACACGAACGTTCCCTGGACGCCGTCTTAACTAGGACAAATCCGGGGAAAGCAGAACGGATGGCAACCCTGAGCAAGAGACTAAAGCGGTAATAAAAAGTTTGTATGTTGGAGAATGTATTGCTTGCGATGTTATCTCTTTAGTACCGATTTTACCGATACCGTCTGATGTGTCATCTTCTCACAGTTATCAGACCGTAGTCGCATAATCAAAGACACCTGTCTGTCGAACGATGACTGGAGGCCCTTTAGGAAGTAGTTATTTATTGATGTTTGATGCAATTGTAGTTGCTAGGACTATCAAGATGTAGCTGCTAGGACTGTGGGACTGATATATGGAAGAAAGGCCTAGCAACTACGTTTTGGTCCTTCGATTCGGCTCGTAGTACATTAGTATCTTCCGGCTGATGATAATGAGATTTTGATCTACCTTATGTGAGATCCCATTTTTTAGTGAAAATTCATTTAGGTAGACAGTAGACACCCTATTAAAAACACGGATGTTTCTTACAGAAAACCCAAGGAACTTGACTTTAACCTAATCTTAAAATTTCATATAATAGGGCTGCACTGATCAGTTGTCTGTTCTGTTCCGTTATACGACTCAGCACTAATTCCATCTCACGAAAGCTCGAGTTGGTCGGTGAATCGATTAACCCTAAATAATTTTATAATCCGGTGCGAGTCGCTATGACGATTCCGTTTCGATTTTTTGGTACATTCTTTATCGATGTAACTCCTAGAACAGTTTTTACTGTATTTTCCTAATATCGTCTTCTGGACATTCAAAAAACGACCCTCCAGCTAGGCAATAAGGTGAATGGGTTCAATACTGGTCATTATACAAATTTAAATCTTAAAGAAGGAATAGAATATCATACCGATAATACGTATTACGTAGTCGATGAATTCTTAAACTTGTTAAAGAAGAGTTGAGAATATACACAGAAACATAGAAATAACAACAGATAAGGTAGGACAGAACATAATGAGAGGATAAATAAGTGTCACAGTCGAGGGCTGAGGAAGGTAGGTAGATGATACGTGTCATCATGGCGGATAGACACCAGATTAATGCAGAGTTAGTTCGGTGGTGCGAATGCGGAGGCGCGCCCGCCGCCAGTGGTTGGGATTGCGTAAGCGCAGTGGCATAGATCAGCCAGCAGTTACTATGGCACAAACACAGATCACATAGCAGTTAGTACACGGGTACCGATATCTAGCTCAGCTCCCACGCAACAAGGTCAACCTCGAAGGATCGTTCCCACTAAGTAGTAGGTATTGTTTCTTGTTTTACTAGAATAGACGTTTAGTCTCCAAGGCGTAAATGCTTTAAATTAAGCTCCGCGACGATCTTGACGTGTAATTTATCAAATATTGTGACTTCGATTTTAAATTGCTTTAATTTTATTTCACTTGCATCACGAAACTTATTGCATATTAAATCACCTTTCATCGTGCAATTCATCTTTGCAATCTTTGTCTAGATTTTTTACAGCGGTTTCTCTTTGGAAACAGCTTCTGCCGTCCACCTTCCGAACGATCGATTTCAAATGCTCGTTTATAACATCTTGGGGTTTGTTAGATTTTATTGCTGACAATTCTCACAGTCATGTAGAGGAGTACATTGTGACTAAGGTTACCACTTTCTGTTTAGCTACGAACACTGGAACTAAAAACAGTTAGAATTAGAAGCCAATTTCTAAAGAAGGAACGTCAGATCTTTACTGCCTGATGGTGGCTCTAAATCCGGATGACGTAAAGCATTTGATAACAACCGGATACCATCTGGTGCTTACTTTATCTAGGTAGGTACCTACTTAAGGAATTCCATCACCAGTCCATATAACCTATCTAAAAAAACATCTGATCTATATTTATCTAAACGGAAACTATGATTTGTTTGCGGTACAAGAAAAACTTGAATGTTGTCCGGATACTTAATTACCTACCTCTATACATACCTAATGTATCACTTTACAGTGACAACCCTAAATCCGGATGACGTAAGGCAATGGGACAAGAACGAGATAAAATTATCTGGTGGACTTGATTATCTAACTGGTATCTTTACAGTCATTTCGGATAATGATAGAAGTTGGTGATGGATACAAGCAAATATTCTTGTATTTTAGTTTTTGTGCCATGTTAATGACAAGAATCTTACCTCTTACGGGTTAGCGTTTGACTACAAGTCATCTGATGCTGTGGTAGCGCCACATTATATACGCCTGGATTTTGTTTTCAAAATAACATGTCTTGGCTTTTCGGAAACATCAGTAGGTATATAGATTACATTCTAGCTGCTGACACTCAATGGGTCAACCCATAATGCAGTAAAATATGGGCCAGAATCTACCACGCTGCCGCTGGCGCAGTGCGGGTTGGTAGATGTCGGTTTCCTCACTTATTATTTAATTACCTATATAAAACGGCATTTGAAGATATTGCTGTTCTACAAAGGAGAGCTCAGAGATCAAGACGAGAATCGCTGAGTAAATTGTTCGACACCCATATGACCCTTGCGTACGATTGTTCTACAGAAATCAATAATCCAACACGATTTCCGTTAGTTACGAGTATCTACTTTGTTTTAAACATAGTATAGGAGAGGTGGTCAATGGTATCGATTCTATTGTGCATGTTATAAAACTAAACTAAGTTTGACAGGTCTAAAAGTATTGCTGCCCTTTTCAGACAACGGAACAAAAAAGAAGCCAAAAATATTCATGGACCTGTCAAACTTAGTTTAGTTTTACAAAATGCACAACAGAATCGGCACCAATATGGAGCAACTCATAAGTGAGAATAATGTAGGTAGATACAAGTCTTTGGTAGTAAAATAAATCTATCCATATAATAATTTTGAAAATCCAAAGGGCCGAATCATTATTTGGCATATCGAGGCATGGTGATAGAGACGTAAAATTTTCAGGACAGTTTCATTTGATAGTACAGGTGCACTAAGAAGGATGTATTGAAAATTACCTATGGCAGTTTGTACGAAGAAATATGAGCTTACACGTGGTAGTCTGTGTAGTAGCCTTCTCAAAGCACCTTATCGAAACCAGCACTCGCCTCTCAAGACACAAATAGTCAGGTATTCGTCAAAATGCTTTAATATTATAAACACGACTTTCACGTACATATGGTACTATTGCATTACTTGTACGTACCTAACTATACTTACCACTAACGCCGAAGTACTGTAACGTATTGACGTTAACGATATACAACTGCGATTTGCTTAAAGGAATGTTTAATAGTCTCTTTTATGATGAGGGCTCATTAAAGAGTGAAAACGAAGCTGATGATTAGACATCTGCATATATATATTAGTAGGAACAAGAAAGGTGAGGCTGCTTGGGTGTCTGCAGGGTTCTTGAAATAGTGCAACATTGTTGCATGGTAGTATACAGCATACAATATACAAATAGCCTTGCAACTTATAATAAAAAACAAAAACAACTCGTCATTTATATAAAAAAAAACAAATGCAACTGTAGTCAAACTAGTTGACTAATGACTGCTATGACTAATTGACACCTAATTTATTAAATACTAGCTGTTCCTTGCGGTTTCACTCGCGTGGGCTACAGCTTTATACATGCAAAGTCTCAGCCGGATCGGTTTAAAATTGACAAAGTTTCATACAAACTTTCATCCCCTATTTTATCCCCTTTGGGGTAGAATTAATCAAAATCCTTTCTTAGCGGATGCCTACGTCATATCACACATCAGTTATCATCAATAACAGCCCGATCCGTCCAGTGGTTTGGTCTGTGTGTTGATAGATCACTATGTCAGTCAGTCACCTTTGAGTTATATACATATATATATTTAGAAGATGTTTGTAGTTTTTCATCGATCCTTTTTGTGATCGTTAGTCTTTTCATATAGGTACATATGTATTTGAGTTAGTTTCAGGCTAATAGGTACCAATGTTTTGATCGTTTATTTCATTTGTAAACCACACGTGAGTAACATCTTTGCCAGTTATATAATCGCCAAGAAGTGGGTAATGTGCAAATATTACTGTAT
This sequence comes from Opisthograptis luteolata, assembly GCA_931315375.2. Classification (NCBI taxonomy): domain Eukaryota; kingdom Metazoa; phylum Arthropoda; class Insecta; order Lepidoptera; family Geometridae; genus Opisthograptis; species Opisthograptis luteolata. The sequence continues at coordinate 9,233,282 of OV928036.1, read as the reverse complement.
GCCGGATTGAAGAGCAATGTTTAAAGTGAAATTACAGAGCATAGAGAGATTTTGACGACGCGGTAGCCGAGTTGGTACCCTGCCTGCGAAGCTAGCGGTCCCAGGTTCGAATCCCGGTAAGGGCAAATATGTGTGATGAGCACGAATATTTGTACCTGAGTCTTGGATATTTCTATCTATATATAAGTATTTATTTCTCTATATAAATATGTATATCGTTGTCTAGTACCCATAACACAAGTTTCGAGCTTAATTTGGGTCTAGGTCAATTTGTGTGCAATGTCCCCGATATTAATTTTTATTATTATTTTTATATAATCGCCAAGAAGTAGGTAATGTGTAAATATTACTGTATTCTGGATGGAAGAGCAATTACTGAGCATCTAATTACCTCTGAATGACGAGCGTAGTAGGTACATTACCGCGCAGTATGATTATAGTTCAAAATTCTGTTTGGCACTGAACTGTAATGGGCAAGCGTGGCGCTTACAATCACGGACTAGTTCGTCTCATCACTCAGTTGCATAAAAAAGCCACTAAATTTATTTCCCAAGAGTAATCCTACTAATATAATAAACGTGAAAGTTTGTGAGTATGGATGGATGGATGTTTGTTACTCTTTCACGCAAAAACTACTGAACGGATCTGAATGAAATTTTGAACGGAGATAGCTTATACCCTGGATTAACACATAGGCTACTTTTTATCCCGATAAAGGTTCCTACGGGAAGACGCGGGTGAAACCGCGGGGCGCTACTAGTATGGTTATAACAATGTTTTGCCAGCATGTAATCATAAGTAGGTAGGTACATGGTGGTACATAGTAATGGAGGTAAATACAGATTATCTCAGCAACCACTACACAACGTGAGGCCTTGAAGAGCGCCTGCCCACCTCATTTATCATGACTGCACACAAACAACACTACCTCGCTTCGCGCAAATCCGCGCTTCACTTGTACTCACGTAATGAGAAAATCAAATCGACTACAGTTGGCATTGTTGTTTGTCAATATATTTATGATAACTTAATGTTCATACGCAAAAACATTAAAAGCTTCGGAAAGAAAAGTAAAAAAAAAAAAGATAAGATAAAATAAAATAAGATAAGATAAAATTGCAATGTTAGGCTCCAGAAAGTGAACAACTCTTTCGGGGTATTTTCCAACAATGAAATCCGAGACTTGTCGATAGCTAAATATCAAGTCCTAACAAAACTAAATCTTATTACAAAAGCTTGTTATAAAATATCAGACTATTTAGGTAAAAAAACGCTTGCGATTGTACTGAAATGGCTGCATTTCAATCAATGATAAGAAAATTTTGTAAATGTGAGCGCGCCAAAAAAACTACCTGCCGAGCGATTCTAGCTGGCGCATAAGGAAGTCGGAACAAGCGTAGGTACTTTTAAATATGACATTTTAAATTGATCACTTACAATAATTGTATCCTAGATAGAAAATAAACATATGTATTAAACCCGTATAACCTTTGTTCAAAAAAAAATCCGTCTTGACTTTTTTTAATCAATATCTTAGACATTATGAAGATAATAAATATGCGTAGTTACCGATTAGATATCAATTACAAAGGTACTTACAGTGCAATTTGAGAAATGAATCGATAACTGCTACGGCGTAGCATCTCTCCAAGATCTAATTTTAACGCGCTACAAAAGCGGTTTCAGACATTATAATGCTGAAGTCTAGTGACTTTCTAATCTAGTAGAACTATAATCTTTTTAGGAAGTATACAATTCTACTATTTTTGTTATGGTTACTTAAATCGCATCGCTAGGGGTTTCACTAACTAAATTCTTGATTTGCAAGTTACAGACGAGTAAACAGCAAAAGTGAAACGCTTACGATGCCATTTAAACAACTTTATTTTAAGGTTGTGTTGTTATTTATTACAACAACAACAAAAAATATAGAGTAGGATAATTTTGTTACTTCTTTCAGGGTAGCGTTTGACCACAACCTGATGATATGTGATGACGTTTGCTTGCGCCACGCTACACATGAATTAGGAACTGGCTCTCAAGAAGGACTGCCGGAACACACCGGTGGTAGCTAGCTAAGAAAATCAGCACTAGAAAATGCTCTACCACCAAGCTATGGTTGTCTACACTTGATGTATGGTGGAATACTGCTTCATAGATTATAATAACGGCCCAAACTCACGACTTGAAATGTCAGGATTATTCTGACTATGTTTCCAGTATACACGATATATATAGAATTACATTATACCCGATGATGTAATTCTGGCATTTGAAGGGATTTACGCAGGTTTGAAACGTTACACTCATATAACAATAATGTTTAGTAAAACTACCTTCTTTACCTTACTTTACATTTATAAACTTGTTTTAATGAAGTGACGAGACTGGCCAGTCGCTCGTCTGATTTTAAGCGTCACGCTTGCCCGTTACAGTTCAATGCCAAAAAATTAAAAATCCGTTCAGTAGTTCCTTTGTTATGCGTGTTCGAAGAGACGGACAAACATACAGACAAACAAAAGTAAATAAAAAAAAAAAGAGTTTTGCCTTTTTTCAGTAACAATGTTGTCGTTATTTATAATTTGAAAATAAAAATTGTCAATTGTATATGGCAATGGCATCTATCTATCTTATCTTTTTAGATACAAAATTTATTATTTGATATCGAAAAGATCTACTTCATAATTAATTTCAAAAAATACTTATACAATGTGTATAGAAGTAATATCGGTGTATTCTGGATGCCGGCATAGCGCAGATGCATAATAATAATAATATAATAAATAATAATAGCTTTTATTTTTTCCTTACACAAATTTGAAACAGAGTTTTTTATTGGGTTAGTATTATAAGTTATCTTAAGTTAGTAGTAGTACTTAGAATTATGTTAGTATCATGAATCCTCAGTGTAAGGACCGCCCCTAGCGGTAAAAGCCTCCTCCAATAGCTTCCATTTTTGTCTATTTCTAGCAGTTCTAGACCAAAGCTTTCCAGCAACCTGTGCGATGTCATCATGTCACCTTTGATGCATGCGCAGATGCATGCAGGAAGAAAACAAAATAGTAAAAAAAAAAAACAGAAAAACACTAACCCATTTTCAGTAGAACAGCACTATCAATTACAAAGTATGCATAAACGCAGCTCTAGCCAACTCGAACGTATAATAGGCAGCACCTACTTCCTTGTAATCACCAAGCACCCATAAACTGTACCAAATTAACTGAGAACAGATTATCTCGGGAAAATTCGAGTTGGAGTAGCGGTATCTGCGTTCTCAGAGGCTCGAGCGGCCAAATAAATTAAAAAGAATGGGGCAGGTGTTTGAAAAAAGTGTGCCTTTTCTACTACTTTTCCACGGTGCGGTGCAACGGACGCGGAGCTGTGGAAAAGGGATTGGTGACGCACGCGCATGACATTGACAGCTAACGTTTATAATGGACAAGGGCCTTGGTTTATTTAAGTACCTACCTCATTTTCTCATTCCTCCTTTTGGCTTAGAGAAAAAAAAGTTTTTTTTTTTTATGACAAACATAGTAGGTGTAGGTTGTCATTAGTCAACCCGCACTGGACGCGTGTGCTGGATTATGGCTCATATACTCTCTGAGAAAACGCCTGTGTCCCAGCAATGGACACGTACTACAGCTGACGATGATCTTGTTGATCTAAATTTTATACAAAACAATTCGTTAGTCGATTTGTGGTAGTAAATAATAGCAAATAAAAAAAAGAACAAATATATACGATCATAAAAGTTGCTCTACATTTACAAAGCTGTTTCTCCTAGATACATATACATACATGCATAGTATAGGTATTCAATTTTATGCGTATCAAGAGTTGACAAATGGAACAAATGTCTATTGATTACATTTTATGTAAATAATATATTATAATTACTTAGGTACGATTTTTTAATCGCATTTATTGCCGCGCATTCAAAGGAGGTCATTTCTACTATTTAATTTTTTTTCTTTTAGATATCATTTATTCTGCGCAGACTGTACCATACTTAAAAGCCTAGTCAGCGATATAAGTTGTTGATAACGCCCAATTTTCCAAACGTACTGATGATACTGAGGACAATTTTCAGCGGGAAAACTGTCGATGCGCTTGACTTGACCTAATTAATACAAGACATAAGTACTTATTATTTTCTATGTACCATCACTGATTTTTGCCGAAAACGAGCGTCCGTCTACAAGACCTTGAGGCCCACGCATCGCAGGCAAAGGCTGTATTCAATCCTAGAGAGGGATAGAACTTTTTGATAGCCCGCGCTGTATCTGCGCGCGCGCACGTGAGAATGGACCAAAGTTACTTACAAAATGTTGCCTAATCTGTGACCGAACGAGCAACACAGCATTACCTGTCGGTTTCAGACGAGAAAGAGATGGAGAATGTGAAATCAGGGTGGTTCCACAGGGGTCAACGACCCAAGGCGACACGCGTATCGGTGATTTTTATAATTTGGATTTTGGGACAAAATTTCCGTTCTGGCCGGAAGAGTTCTCGCAGGTAATGTAAACATACATGGGCCGCCTGGTAACCAGTTTAGAATTGCACATTACTGATTGGACTGACTAATGTGTCGGTTATTAATTTAATGACTGCATGACTAAGTAGAGAGAGAGGACTCAGCACTTTAGCAGTTCTATAATGTCGACCATTATAAATCTGAAAACGTCTCAAACTCAAACTTAGAATAGATTATCTGTTCTAATCATTTTTCTAGGGTTGTAGCGCATGCCAAAAAAACGTATCTAGCTACTTTGTTCTGCTCTCTGTGTTATGTCTAAATTGCTAATATCAGTACAAATCACGATAAACAAGTTGAAGATTGACAAGTTTAGCCTATATTTAGTTCATTCCACCCTACTGTAAAGTACCAAACATAACATTTCCTTAAGAGATCTTATTTGCTGATTACGGAGACAGTGAGATTTAAATATCGTTGCATAACATGCTGTCAGTGGCCGCGGACGCAACGTGACATACAGATCGGTTCGTTGCCATTGTATGATAATCGTGACCTTCACTTTATTGGTACAACCCTAATGCTCGACAATTTGTTTCGACGATGGCGGTTTTTGGAACTAACTTTATCACATTGAACTTTGTATGAATTAATGTTATTAAGAATTCTATAATTATACTGCAGTGTAATGTATTTTATTTGTGTGATGCCATGGTAAATTGAAACAAGCGTTTATAATAACTCAAATTACCAGACAGATAAATAATCCATGATCGGGCCATTTCGAATTTCTAATGTGCTTTTCCATATTTCTTCTCACTCCCTATTCATGAAATGTAGCTGGGAAAGAAGTACTATATGTACTGATTTTTCCTGCCATTTCTTTTCATATTTTGCTGCAAGAGAGCCCAAGACGACTAAGCCACATAATGCTTAGGAGCCATCGCCATTGGTGACCATTCCTGCGTGAAGGGTAGTGACCGAAGGAAAGCGGCGCAGGCGCATTGCGCAAGCAGCGACCACGTGCAGCGACGCAGGTGATTTGAGGGCATCCGGCAACGAAGGGATTTAATCATATCCTATTTATTCGCTTTTAGAATATTTACTATCTATTTATATCGTAGGAAGATACTTTAATTTAGTAGGTAGGTATACCAACTTGTCAGCTGAATATGTAGAGCACAAATTGATGACAATCTACTTACATTCGCGCCAACTTTGCTAAATTGATCGACGACAAAAAGCGAGTGCTATTGAAAATATTTAATAACATGGATGAATTATTCACTTGCAACTAAATATTTGTTTTTTAACGAAATTGTATTATACTACATTATTAAAATGTATTGTCATAATGTGCGGATTTCCCGAAGCGAGGATGCTACTCTACCGAGAGAACTTTTCGGTCCAATCCTCGCCGAAAATCAAACAAAATCATCTCAGTCACAGCCTTTCTCTATCGAATGACTGGCATAAACATACGAAATGCCTTTTTAGTCCAAGTACTTGAGCCCACCGAGGGCCGCGCGCCGAGAGGCGGACGAGTCCGCATTTTGGGAGCTCGCCTTGCGCAAACGCGTCCCACGTGTGCATCCGAGGCGCACTCATCATTCATTTCACCGTTAGTTTTCCTACTTCTCAGCAGGTATTATAGTCGCTCATATCGTAAAAGTAGGAATGTTTAATTAGAGAAAGGGCTTCACGGTACTCTGAGTCGACGTTTCGGATGCTGTCAGGTGTCCGCGGAGGTCGCGCGTGCATATTTTGTCGATCCGGAGTTTATGGTTGTAATAGATTCGGATCGGGGTGACGTCAACGAGACAATGAAAAGTCCCCCGGAGAGTTGCCCTCGCTGTGGCGGCAGGCGGCAGGCCCGGCAGCGTCATTGATTGCGGGCGAATCGGCTGCGCGGGCGCAGCGAGCGAGAGGCCCCTTCGGGTGCGCGCGCCCGCCGCGCCCTCTGCCTTGAACCTCTCCCCGCACCCCCCGCGCCTATTCACTACAGCCCCCTCCCTCTCCCCCACTACATGCTTGTAGGAAAAATTGTACCTAGTTGATGACACAGTCACACCGCACGCGATGTAAATCGAGAAAATTATTGTTGTTCAATAGTAGATGTTCGTACGAGAACTATGCACAATACAAATTATATACACTTGTTGCATACATTGATACTTGCCTAGTACTTACTGTGAATTATTATTGAATTCGCAGAATTTGTAATAATAAATTGTAGAAGCCTGCGTTCTGCTAAAGTTAATCCTAGAAACTTAGCGACACGAAATTCTGGTGGTCAGGGCTTGATGTAAAAAGTACAAAGTGGCTGGTAAAAAACACTTGTTTGCCTTGACCCCAACCCGGTGAGCTGTACGACAAACAACCAACCACTAAATTACTGTAAAAAGTAACATAATACCCCGAAAAAATGTGAAGAGTAGGTAATGTATTAAACTGTTTAACTGACTGTGATATGAGGACATCCTTATTTACCCGGCAATATGTACTTACAGGGAAAAAATACGTAGAAATGATGAATTAGTACGCGTCGAATTTTATGTAGGTGGTAGGATGATAATTAATATAAGTATTATGTATATATATGAGTATATGTATATGAGTAACCTTAAAGACAGAGGAAGACGGCAAGAATAGGCATTTATGTACAATTGTACATGTACTTAACTACCTACTAACTAAGTTAAAACCTTAATAAGCATTTCATTGTTTACACGGGTCCTTGAGGATCAGCACGTGACTAAAATCATATTACAAACTTATCTACTACGTTATTACGTAAATGTATATTCACTCTTATGCTGATGAAACGTGCTGGAGACACAAAACCCGCGGCTTGGTGGAACAAGATCCCCTGTGTTTACATATTCATTTAGAGCGCTATGAGAACGCGCGAATGTTTCCAAACAGGGACGCTCAGCATACAGTCACATTGACAATGTTTCAAAGCACTCGCTAGGATGCCTGCCTCCTACGTGTGTTTGACTCATGCATACCTATTTAGATGGAAGGTATGTATACTTGTGACTGCTCTGGTATTATTATTTAATGACTGTCATTCATGTTACCTGAATACCTGATGATCTTCCTGCGGTCTATTCTATCCGATTTTTTGCAATTCGGTTTGAGAATTTGCTCTCCCAATATTCATTTGACTATTTTGCTTTTCTATGTACTATGTTACAGTAACCTCTATTACTAATTAGGTGGAGACTGTTAGGAACTGATTTACTGAAATTTTTATCATCAAAAGGTAAGCGTTTGACCAAAAAAACTTGGGATTGTGGTGAACTTTCTTCAATTCAATCAATTAGTAACAAGAATAAAATTGTATCAATGTGATCGCTCCAAAATTACCTGCCGGGCGTTTCTTGCCGGCGTGAGGAGGTTGGAAAAAGCGTAGCTAGTTTTAAGTTTGACGTTTTAAAGTGATCACAATGTATACTATTGAATAAAATACTATTGACTATTCACCAGGTGGTGAGATGATGTATGAATGTACAAATTCTAATACCTGCTACAAAAATGAGGTCCATATGTTTATTGGTTATGCGGTAAAATATAGGGAAGGAATTAAATCGGCTGTGGCTTTGTGGGAAAATACTCTTAAATGATCTGAAAACACGGTGAATTTTTCTTTACATGGGCTTAATACAATTATAAATATGGCAAGCGACAATTCTGTCATTTGATCAGATGCAAATTGTTATCAGCATTATTTTAAGCAGCTAGATCTCGTAACAACATTGTTTACAGCATTGCGAAGATCACCCAGGACACGAGGGGCGAGCGTGTTTTATAGACTTATGTAGGGTTACCAACCGTCGACTGTCAGCTCTACCCTCCACAACTATCGACTAGCAATCTAGTAGTAGACATTGGCGAGGAAACGTGTAAGCTAACATAGAATATTTCTATAAAAGATAATGAACGAGAGAAGAAATACTTGGCTATTGGTTATGGTTTTCACGAGTAAAGTATTTCTTGCTTGTAATCATTAATTAACTAGCGTCACGATCCGCAGGCTCGCCCTGTGTTATTTTGCCAAATCTTTTTTTTTACTATTTTAGAGACGAATTTTCAAATATATTTCATTCAATACTTATTGGTACACTGAAATATAGCCAAATTTCAACTTCGTATAGTTAACACATTTTTTCATTAGTTAATGGTTACAGTATTTTGATATTATGCATGTACATAATTATAGATTTTAAAAAATCATGGATACTTTTGGTTAGTGTGTTATGTATACCTACCGAAAAAAATTAAAACAAACCAGACCTAAAAAAAAAAAACCAAACTAGACCTCGCTTTTTTTTAAACTTGTTTCCTTGAAACATGGCAACCCTAGCCTCAGTAACCAGAAGGTCAAGGCAGGGTCTCTACGCCACGATAACTCTCCAATCTAAGTCCTGCCTTCGTTTCGTATTTTCTTGCAAAACAAGTCTCGATAATGCAGCCTTATAGCCTTTGGAATAGTGCTCAAGTTGTATTGTTGATGTCCAATGACTGTACTCTAAACATATGCGTGCTACGACGTACCTACCCCAATGTTAAGTTGCGCCCTTTTACCTTCATATTTGAACTATAAAATTAATTGCTATTAATTCAATGTGGCACATTAATTTATGCCATTAAAAATACTCTACGTTTCCATAATGTAAGTACGTATATACTACGTCTAGTATGGGCGACGGCAAGAGCGCTTTTATAAATTTTCAGAACATTTGTCCTACAGTATTTTTGTAACATACTATAGGAACCCGCCCCGCGGCTTTGCCTGCTTGTCAGTAGAAGTGTTTCCATACAAAACTAAATTTGCCATCATAACGGTTGATAACAAACCTATCCTACTTCCCTACTAAGTACCGAAATATATATAAGTGAACAAATTTTGCATAAAATAAATAATATACCTTGTCCACAGAGATCAACATAGACTTTCTCCCGGAATAATATAAACTGGAAAGTCAGGCTGTCAAAATCTGCCCATCGTACAAACCCGGGCGGCGCGCGTAAGGGTAGGACGATAGTTCATAATAAATGGCATAACACTTTGTTTTTATTTATGGAAATGAAAACGGAAACAATAATTTACCCTGTGATTAGTACGCATCAATGGCGAGTCTACAAGGGGTGCTGAACTGAACTGCTGACTGCGGAGGGGCCTGATTGTGATGCAGATTCTCACTTCCGGAGGGGACAAGGTACACAGGTGGGGTGACGAGGATCGCTGGAATTGACTCAACTAATGGATCGGCTCAGTCTGTCCAGAACCTCGACAGACACGGCTGAATCGGGGCTAGTTAGCTATTTTTCTTTATCATGATTCGACCTCCTTTAGTGTTACAGGTTATAAAAAGAAAAAGCATAGCAGTATTTGAAATCGTCACCCCGTCGCGCCAGTTATTGAAGACGCAAAGATGATCGGACAGATTTTTTTTAGACTAATCATTCGGAAGTTATTCGATACTAAGATGGAAGCGACTAGTATCATAGGCAAATCTTTCGCAGTAGTATGTCTCAGAGGACTTAGGCTAGGCGCGCACCACGAGTTTTTCGTCGCACGGCTGAAAGGGCAGCGGCAAAATATTGCGCTGTAGTTTTGTAACATAGGAGGAAGAGACATTTTATAACACGAATAAAGCTGGAAAAGTCACGCGTAGGTACTTCGTATTGTGGAAGAACAAAAGCGTTAGAGATACCTTAGAAATAATAACCATATAAACACGCAGGCAATTTTTTTATTATTTTTAACGCTACTTTACGATATGTGAAGGAATTAAAAAAAAATATTGCCTGTGGCTTGACTCTATATATGGCGCAGCTTTCTTTTGCCGTGCGGCGAAAAACTCATAATGCGCCTAGCCTTATTTATTATTTCCATTGCTTACTCTGTGTGCGTTCGTGACCATTCGTGGTTTTCATGCTTAGCACAATTTTATTTTAGAAGTAAGGTTACTTTGTAGGTTTGCTTTGTAAATTGTAGATACATATTACTGTAGTTTATATATCGAAAATAGGTTTAAAAAATGTAAGGTAAGAATATGTTGCGAAATATAATCAGTAATTTGATGAGTCATTTCACTCAACATTCAATGACGAAGTAAATTAAAAAAATCGTTCCTAAAGAAATACTCTTTTAATAATAAATAGTTATTAGATATAATTGTACTAAATTAAACCCTTTATTATATCATCTGTGAAGATGTTCATTAGTAAACTGAAGCAGCAGCAAAATAGAAATACAGATATCTCAACTACTTTACCTACTCTAGATAGCAGTGCACGGAGTTGTCTAGAAGAGATCACTTTCAGCGAGAAGACCGCTCCTTGTACCATAAAGTCGTATTGTTGATCTAGTTTTAAGGTTCTCTGTATTGTATTCTACCTCTACCTACTAATGAGAAAAACAAAAAAAGTCTTAAACTATTTTTCAAAATATTATTCTTAAATCTGATTGCTGAGATTTTTGACCATGAAACAAATAAAACTACAGTATAGGAATGAGGGACGTCACAGACCGTCGCCCAACCGTGCGCGGACGCAGGGGGCGGCCACCCCGGGCGAGTTCGTTCACCTCCCCCTCCCCCGCCGCACACTCCTCGCAATCACAGCCCTTTGTGAACAACCCAAGCAAGGGCTCAGACCCGGGAGGGCAAGGACTCCATTTCTTTGTTTTGCCTTCTAACGACCCTCCCAGGTAGGTACGAGAATACAAGGCAGTCGGACTGGCCCCGTCGACTGGTTTCTTTTTACGTGAAGTAATGAAATTTTGAGAAGCTTATTACAGTTGCGGTGGTATTTCGAATGTTGCCTTTCTGGCCATTCACGAGTCTCAGGTTAACGGGCGGGTAATTCACGATCACGGATATTCTGATCATGAAGTTGGTACCTTACTCTTATAAATACTTGACCGTGTTTTGCATAAATGGTTTAACGTATTTGACAATAATCTGACATCACGTCTCTTTGTTTATATCTTTTGCTGTTCTACAAGTGGTATTTTTCACAGGTAGCTTAGTAATAAAGGTACGTATAAATTTATCCATACTAGGTATAGTTTATAGACAAATCTGTACTTCTACACATCATGCACTCTGTGCCCAAAGATTGCTTATTTTCGCGTGTCCGCATTTCACAACATTCGATAAGCGTTTCTTGAAAAACATTCAACAGAAACAGTACAAAAATACCTTAAGAACATACACCGTATATAATCAGTGTCTCTCCAACAGATTCACATGGGCACTTGAAGTTTGACACAGCCGGGCACCCTTCACTTTAACCCTCTGCCCATAGATGTTCCACCAGCAGCAATTATTCAAACAGGACCAACTTCCTCAATTAAATCAGAGAGTTAATAAAGCACCCTACAACTTCCCTTGTAGCCCTCGAAGGTACTGGAGCGCGAAGGGCACAGGGCACTCTCCCATGGAGTATACCCTCGATGTTAAATGCTAAAAGATGTTAAACGGAACGTCCGCAACGTCGGAGGGTAGGAACAAGTGCGTGACAATATGCGTTTTGTGGTAGGTCTCTGTCTACTGCGTTTAAATGAGTCAATTCGAAACCTCACAGGCTTACAGAAGAAAACCTTTACAGAGCTTGATTCAAATAAAAGTATTCTAGAGAAGATGAGCTCACTCTGGAAGTAATTTTGCATAACATTTTTCTCGATATTTTCCTAACCTATACCTCTAAAATGTATTCTAAACTCTTAAGTTTTACAATTAATAATGACGGACCATCATTTAGCAATTATTATATTATTTACTTGCGGTTGTTACAACACACAAAATTATCTATTTCATAAAGATAACTGAATTGATTTATTTGAGCAGGCAGAGGCGGGTTAAATTCGAAGGACAATAATGGCTTCTTTTTATTAAGAAAATTGCGAAACTCTAAATGCCAAACAGGGAAGTTGCAATTGTGAATGCGTGTGTGGAATAACAGTAAATTCAACTTACTTTTCAATTAAAAGTCCATACAATAACGCAATATGAGTTCACATCCGTTACGGGGAATATCTTTGTTATTATTATAAAACCAGTATCTCTCAGTATGCTACATAGCAATCGTATTTATTTTCCCTTGATTAAAGGAATTATTTATGGTTTGACCATGAGAATTAGAAAGAATTAGGTAAAGCTGATAATAGTATCAGTTTGTCACCTGGTAGTTTTCAGTCAGACACCGCATGGCAACATAAGTCCAATAAGTATTTCCATAATAAACTTGAGTAACTTACTATAATCAGCATTTTATATTCATCATTCAATTCATCGCAATTAAAACGATGCCCTCCACCCGCTTCCCTTATAAATACTAATAGCCCTACAAAAAAACAAAGACGCACCCTCGGCGGCGCGGGCGCACCAAAACGTCGGGTGAAGGGAAAATAAAACACGATCTGGTACCCCACCCGCATGCATACCAATGCTTCTTGTCGTATCAAATTGATCTGAATTTACTGTATAACGGGTGCATTTAGACGGTGCGATTTCGTCGCGTTTGTGTCGTACGATAGTTCATCTTTCATGGCATTTTTAATGAAGCTTAGTGGTATGTATTAGAAACTTAAACTTTCATTCCTTTGAAATTATGAAGAACGAATGTAACGTACATAATTTATATTTTGCTTGTTGGTAGGGCATTTTGTAGTGCTCGCCTGGTTAGTCACCAAGTCAAGAATCTATTGCCGAGCACCTATCGGTGTGTTCCGGCAGCCTCACTCGAAAGTCAGTTTCCAGTTTAAACATATAGCGTAACCTTCTACTGCGGCGATTTATAAACGCTTTATGAAGTAAAAGAAACTCCAAGAGATGTACTAGCGTCAGATGATTAAAATTGTTTTGTTCCTGTAAGTCTGCTCTAGCAGTCTGCTAGAGAGCACAGAATGTACCTATTTCCTACTAAACTAATAAACTACAAACAAGTAAACATATGATATTGTGACGTCTATGAAGTAAGTATACGTCACAAAATCTTAAGATTCAATATTCAAAGTGTTGACTGATAGGTACACTAACATATCAACAACGGAATAATAAAGGCGAGATTTTTTTTTTGTAAAACTCCGTTTGTGGAATTCAAATGGAATTAAATTTGTATGGAATAAAATCAACTTCCACGTGGGCGAAACCACAAGGTAGATCGGTAGTAAAATAAAACAGGCCATGTAGTTCACGATAAAGACAGTTCTTGGTTCGCTTGGTGGTAAGGTATTTTCTAGTACTCGCCTGGCTAGCTACCACCCTCTTGTTAAGAATCTGTCGCCAAGCACCTATCGGTGTGTTCCGGCAGCCTCACTTGAGAGCAAGTTCCCAGTCCAGGTGTAGCGTGGCGCCACCTTCGACCACATCGTCACTTAACATCAGGTGACTTGTGGTCAAACGCTACCCTGTAAAAAGTAAAAAAAAAAAAATTCTTTCATTTCGGCTATCGTGTTTTACGAAAATATTGAAAATAGGTACGATACCGCATAGCATCGGATCGCATTACACATTATTTTATAAAGTTAGTCCACACTCCACACGCTTAATAAAACGTTTAAACAAAGTTCTAATTTACCACAGGGAAACATGGTTAATTTAGTGAAATTGTTTTTTAAATTGCCGTTTATTTGAATGCGTCACGCGAGGGTGAACCATAGGGGTGGCTCTGTTTTCTATCAATGGAGTTTATTCATAGAAAATTGATGTGGTTACAACACAAAAAAAAAATTGCTCTTATAGGAGCAGTTACGTACAAGCTGAAGATCAGGCCTGAAGACCTTATTTTTTGTCTCCAAATCCCCATCGGACATTGGACTGACCCGATACGACGGAGTCGTAGACTAATACGTACTTTATGATGATGACGATGACAGGTGACGATGATGGTCTCTGTTTTTCATTTTCTAAGAGGTACGAAAAAGTAAAACAGCAATCTTGAACTTAGTATATGTAGTGGTGGTTTTATTAGCAGACTGAGCCTAGGGCGGCGTTAGTATATTTATTAACTGATTTTTCTTAAACTCCTATAGATAGCAATAATAGCGTCACTTGATGCACCAAATTTCCAACTAGCTCAGAGATATACACAAGCTGTTTAATGTGCAATTTGAACAAATTGCTGAATTACAAAACAAAAGTATGTACTTGGGCATCGACAGCAAAATCATAGAGTGAAGGGTCGCAAAAATGTAACAGCCTATAGTTAGAAAATGTGTAAATCCATCACTGAGTATGGGTATATCTGATACAATGTTTGATTATAGCTACGCCCCCAAACCTGATACACCGAGTACAGTCACTGTTTATCGCTATTAATATTAAAATAAAGCAAACACTCCCCTCGTAAAAACCTGCGCCCCTCTATCGGCCTCGGTGTCACACGACAAGTGGTTACCACACTTTGTCACCACAAAAAAATGGAAGTGGCTTAATTTCATCGACTCGACACATACTCATTCAAGCGGCTTTCATCAGCTGTAGTGTATAATGTAATCTGATAAGTGTTCACAACAGAACAGTCCTTGTTGGCTATGGCTACCTTTGTAATGGAAATAAGGAGGCAATTTTAAGTAGAGTGATATTGTGTAGAGAAGGTACTAAGCAAATAAAGCACAATACCTACCACATTGACTTTACTACCCTAACGTAGCAACCTACACTTCACAGCATTGCGCTTATTTGACTCAATGCTTTACAGTGGATTTTTTCCAAAAATATGAGATATGTGTATTTTTTCAAAATAACACCTGAGGTCGTTATTCTATTCAAACGATTTACGTTATTGGAGGGTCTTTAGAGCTTTCCACAGCCTATGATATATTAGTGCGCGTGCATTCGTATAGCTAAACTACTCGCCCATAGCTCGCGCGAATAATAACGCCTCGAGTGAAATGACCAACTTCGCACACTTGTATCATAATGTAGTACGGAACTCTCGGTGTTCGAGGCAGTCTTGCACTGTACCCCTAGTACAGGTTTTGAAAACGATAAAAGTTTTGGTAAACGTCGACGTTTACCAAAAAACGCTGAAAAAAAAGGAAGGATGAAAAAAATATGTATGGATGGAAACGAAAACTTTTATAGTTTTTGTAAACTATCAAAACCTGTACTAGGGGTACTGTTTCAGTTTTTCTTTCTATACTTTGTCGTAGCCCTTTTTTCATGTCTCTTCTATTCTAAAACTCCTGTGTGTAGTGGTGTCATCAAATATCACGTGATCCGATGTAACACATCGACATGGGGACTGGGTTCATTCATATTTCCGATACGCTCTGATGCCTTTGCGTATTTCAACTTGACCGCAGCGTCGGCCAGATTAATATTTAAGTTGACACTATTTCTCATGTTCATGGCCCATGCTATACCTAGAAGCATGGATGGCTAACACGCGGCCCGCGCAGGCTCAAATAAACATAAATGGTGTACAGTTTTCCATAGTTCTTTCTATCATTATATAGCGTAACATTTAGGCTTAGAAGTAGGCTTAGTTCATCTCAAAGCATTTGATATCTCTATTTTCTATCAACTTGTCCTCGTCCAGCGTGCACTGGAATAAAGGCAAAATATACTATATAAATTTTGGAGTTAAAAATATAGGCCATAAATCTACTCAACGCTCTGATTGCTCATGAACCAGAAGCATTTACAATTATTTATTACAAGTACGTTTGTTTTGTAAAAGTAATCTGGCTTGTTGCACGTTTTGGTGTATAAGTGTACGAAAAGTAAATGAACCAATAAATGTATTTCATCGATTGTTTGACTATCGATGAAACAACGCGCACTTGGTAAAATAGCAATTATGATATATGCACGTAGGTCGTAGAGTCTCGTATATTGCGCTTTTCAGTTGTGAACAAATGCGTAATTTGAAATCATAAGACAATCAAATTAACTGAACCTTAACACTGTGAAGGTGGAAATCTCCCACGAGATGGCAGCCCGTCTCTCCCGTCGGGAGGGGAGCGAGCCATTCCTGGGAACGTTCGAACGACGGGTGGGCTTTTGTACTTTTTGCCGCGCTAGAGGGGGTTGACCGGGATGTTATTTTTCTCCGGTTTTATTCCTCTTGTTGCCAGCCAGTCGACCACTGTCCGGGAAGGTTATTTTGGAAGAAATTGCAAATGCGATGATGACGTTTTTAGATTTTTCTTTAACGTAAAGCAGTACTGTATTTAGAATTGACGGGTAAAGGGCACTTAAAAATATTTCCGTCATTTGTAAAAGATACTTTTTCATAATACTGGAAAATGCAACCTTTCAAGAGATGGTTGTCAAAAAATGGAGTTCTTAGTTCTTTTCCCCAGTAGTTTTTGCGTGAAAGAGCAACAATAGTTATGTGTTGTGCAAGACTGCAAAGTTGTATTTTGGCGCGAGTACTTGTACCTGAGCAAGCCAAGGATTCTAGGATTATAGAATCCTGAGCTTAGCGAGGGTTTCAAAGGTACGAGACGCAGAATAACTTTGCTGCCGAACGAAACACACAACTTTTCACCTCACTACAGCGAGAAACATGTTACATGCAAGAAAAACAGATAAAATAAGTATGTTTTTTTTTTCATGCAATTAGTCGTGCTGGCCAGTGTGATTATTCGAAAAAAGGTTGGCACGCATTGACATGAAATAAGTATTGTTGCATTCTATGTGGACTGGCGGTAAGGAAAATTGTTGAATAGAAAGGTTCGAAATTTAAAAATACTTTCCACGCTAACGCGCAAAGTGCGCTTTTGCACTCAGATTCCGAATGATAAGCGGACTCTTTCCGAGCTTGTGAGGTGAAAACATACATACTCACAAACTTTCGCGTTTATAATATTAGTAGGATATGTACATAAATGGACAGAAAATCGACTGACGCGTGACGTTACGGTTTGAGGGAACATACCGAAGAAGCAACCGACGATTTGCTTTTATCAACTAGACAATTCATTAATTCAGAAGACTAGAGTAGAGACTCTAGAATACGTATACAACTACATAAAAATAATGGCCAAAACGGACCTGAGGTTGTAAAAAAAAAGTATTATATTAAAAAAAAATGTAATTTTTTGCTTATTAAGATTAAACAAACGATATTTTAAGAAATGATAAGAAAAACAGATATTAAATTTTTAACTTCGTAGTGTGTAATGACATTTGTTTGCTTTTGGTACGCTACAATACGTCTTATTCTACCAATTTTGTTGTACTTATTTTTCTTTTTCTGAACTTATCGTTAGTTTCACAAACCAATAACTGTTTTAGGCTGGTCGTATAACTTCAATAAGCTATTCGTAATTTTTATACAAAATATATTGCTGTCAGGTCCAAGGCAGTATGAAAAGTGGCCAATGTTCTTTTGTACAAAAGCACAGTGAGCATAAATAATGCAGAGACGGTTGTATTCCGCGCTACCGTCCGAAATTAGACTGTCTGGAGTTGTGGAGCATCCCTGCCAATTAACAGGCTAGACGATGCGGGCACTATCAATGTATCGATCGAGAGGGGTAGTAACCACCCTTCCAGGGCCGGAGCTAGTTCACGTAGTCTTGGGGGAATTGGGATTGGGAACCTTATTAGGACAAACATAACACCATCATCATCATCATTGTGGGGGATTAAAAATAAAATAAAATTAAATTGCAATTAGAACTTAGGACAGGTTTAGCATGTACCTAATTCAAATCACTCAAAAGATGAGTAAGCCGATTCCTTGCTTTCCATGCAATCTTGATAAGAGTAGAAAAAATCCCCTACAAATAGGGTAACCAATAACGATTCCAAAATTTGAAATCTCCTGACAAGAAATAAAAAACCAGACGGACATTTAATTTGTCATATTTTTTTGTAATTTTTTGTGTTTTAAATGCCCTGATCTTTGTTGATAAAGACCTTGGCATTTATGTCACAAAATTAAATAAAAAAAGTCATCGCTGATATAAAAAAACCGGTCAAAGTTCGGAGAGAAAGCTGAAATCCGGATATTCCCAGTCAAATCCGGATGGATGATTACAAAGTTGGTACCGTTTGTTGTTTGGTGGTCAAGCGTATCACCTAAACTATAGGTCGTATAGATAACTCTACGGACTGAAATCGTACCCACACGAAGTACGGTCCTAGGTACGGTAGGATACTAAGGATACCCATGGTAAGCTTAGTGTAGAACAAAATAGTAGACACTTAATTTTAAATTGGCCATTTGACTAAGAACATGCTCCAATTACGTGAGACAACCTTAACCATGTCATACTTCATTTCTAGAATACAATTTATTTAATTTATTAAAACGGTGATCACCGATTACATTAATTACTCACACACACACAGAGACACACATACACACATAGATTTATTTTTAGGTGACTAGTGGTCAAAAGCTATCCTATATGTACTAAAAAAAATATGAAAAAAAACTTATACAAAATAATAAATATTACATAAAACCATAGACACCAACAATACAAGATAAACATAAAATAAACGAAAATAAAATTAACAGACTTTTTTGGCGGCAATCGAATTGTCAACGTGAAAATTTTGTTTTTATTTCCAAAACTTGTGTTTCTTCGAGTAATAATGTGTAATATTGGTGGATTATTAACCATTATGTGTTCGTTAATGTGTACGAGTGTGGGAAATTGAAATAAAGTTGTGAAAGTGACTTTTCTAATTGCTCCAAAAAAGTCCGTGTGAAGTGTAAAGCGCCACTACTTTACTTAAACACTATCCTCATCCCATCATCTCATCATCATCATCATTTAAACTTGATTCAACTCTCTGAGTTTGAAATATTTATACTTGACACTGGCAAATACACTAATCGTGTGACGCCATAACAAAACAAAAAAAAAATTAACAATTTACTGTACATACGATCTACGATAAATGATCCTTATGAAAAAATACACATTTATTGTTATTATAGTCTTTAGTTCTAGCTCTATTTCTGACACATTATCGTGGAAGGAGGATACCCCGCCCGTCTCCTGGCTACGTGCCTGCCGCCACCCCTCCAGGACCCGCAGTTATCTGCGCCGATCGATAGCGGGAAACTACTGATGTGCAACATATTTAGATTGACTGTACGATTCAGTACTTAAATAGCCATGCCACGGTTAGATAGTATGGAGAATGGATGGAGAAGATCGACCCGTTACTATAGTACATATATGGCATGTGGTAGAGATAGGTGTCTAGATAGAGGTAGTGATAGGTATGTGCAGGGTGGCGTGGGGAGAATGAAGCGGGACATAATGTAGCATTGTGTGAATGTGAACTGGGAACCTACTGTTATTGATGTACGGTTCCGATTACATTTCTACTTAGCACCTATGCAGTTGTAGATATAGTACCTACTTATAATGAAAAGGTTCTCGCATGACAACTTTTTTGTTTTCAATCAATCTATATTATACTTGATTCATTCTATGTCAATGCATAGCCTCATGGTCCTAGAAATCAGGGTAGCTTAGACAAGGCTGCATTAAGAAAGGATTTTTTTGATAATTACTGCCTTCAAATGAGATAGTTTGTGTGAAAAAATATCAAAGTATAGGGTGGCGTTTGAATTTGAACACAAGCCACCTGATATTAAGTGACAATGTTCTCAAAGGTACCGCCACGCTTTAATTGTTTGGGAACATAATCCTGATTTGTACCTAAATATTTCTGCAGTATACCACCCCTATAGGCTGTTATCACCACCACCACTTCCAGCTTCAAACTCAGGTTCCATAGCTATACTAAAATTAGGTTTGGCTTAACAGTAGCATAATGGTAGTCTCTAGACAGAAAACCGTTATAATTTCTAGATTTAATATGAATGAATTGAGAATTTAACAAAAACATAGCTATTATTACTGGAAAGTAGGTCTTTGTGAGTTATTCTGTCTATCTAAACCAAAATAGTAAGGAGGTAAAGTTTATTTGAGTATGTAGTAGAGGTAATATGCGGAAATTTGAACTCTATCGTGTATCCTTATGATGTATAAAAAATCTACTATATTATTTTGAAAATTCTCTTACTGTTAAAAAACTACACTATCCCGAAGTTTCTTCTGTTTTGTTGTTATAAAAATCCTACGAGAATCCCCTTGCGGGTGAAATGCTGGAGCAGAGCTAATTATTTAGGTCATACAATTTAGAGTCTGCAAAAGAATATCAATATTACTGCATACAACATTTTAGAGAATATGTAAAAACTTTACAAAATAAGTAAATACTTTACGTAACATAGTACCTACGCAAAGAGAGCAAGGATCATAGGTTAGGCAATGGCTAACCCATCGTAAATTAATCATAGATTATCATACCTACCTATACCTACAAATATAATCAAAATGAGCTTCTCAAGCAAGCTTTTACGATAAACATCAACAGAATACTACTTTCATCGATTAAAATACATTAAGAAATTTCATTAAACCGATATGTTGAGGTTTAGTAAAACCAATCGCTATTGATGACCGTAATGAACCACGTGCTATAAGGCCAACGCGAGGTCGTACATATCATTACGTACATTAGCCATTCACTGGCTCTTAATTTTTATTGTTATGAGGGATGTTATTTATAAGGGTGTCAATTGATTCTGGCAAATTACGTAACATTCACTAGCGTTTGGCCGCTATCTTAGTAGAGTATGCATATCTACAAAATTGACTATATCTATTATGTCAGTTCAGTTTTTATTTGAGTATATTTAGTGAATGAAAGCACTTTGATTAAATAATAGAGTACTGGAATAATTTACTGAAGAATCAGCTAACTTCGATACTATTCAACTGAATGAAGACATCCAACAACTCAACGTCCAGGGTGATAAATGCACGCAGCATTTACATAAAGACCGTCAATGACGGAATGCTAAACGGAAATGCAAATTGATATAAAAAGTAAACAAACACGCGATTGTTTACCAATTGTCGACTATGTAACAGGCCTTCGTCGAGACGAGACCGAGTGTAGCTCGAGATGGTCATTCGAAAGGCTGGGGCGGGGAAGCGGCCGCGGGTCGCTGCGCAGCACACCTGTGCGGACATTCTAGCGGCAATAGCCGAACTTATCACGCTGACGCAACCCAAACAGGATCCACCTCCCAACAAAAAGTTCCACGGCCAGTATTTCGAAACTCGTGCGCACCTAAATAGAGAAAGGCATCTATGTGCTTGTACATCATTTGTAGAGCCGCTAGTCGCAACCCACGGGGTACGGGGTGAATGCCCTTAGCGTCCTCTGTCCTCCTCGACGGTAGCGCCCTCCCGTTCTCGCACGCGAGAGTCCCTCTTCTTTATACTTCGGAAAGAGGGCACGTAGTATGCCCCTCTCAAGCGATAACTGACCGCGTTGACTTGACTTTAGAGTTGATTTTGGCAGATGGGGTGCGACTAGTGTACAGTTAAGGGTGTGTGCGCACGCGCATTGCGTTTGTATTCAAATGAGGACAGTGCGTTCCGCGCCGGAGAGCAGTATGATTGTACTTTTTTAGTTGAGCCGTAATCAGCCACAAGGAAATGGGCAATGGGCATCCTTAGGGGTGGCGCGGCGCGGAGCAGAGCGGAGCAGTTGCTCTAATGCATGCGATAGTTCTTCGTGAATTGGCGCAGTTTAAGGAGTAGTAACTCAACTGAGTGAATTGAGGACATGAGCTCGTTACTATACTAGGCGATAACGCGGCAATTAGCTCTGGGACAATTCGTTCGGTCCAGCTAGTTGACCGGGTGGTCCTGTTCTATTGATGTCAAGTCGCTTAAATACGTGATGTGCGATGAAAGGATCAACACTACGAAATGGTGGCGATATTTTTCGCTACAGTAGAGTTTTTGTTTATTCTCTAATTGTTGGCAATTTTTGACAAACTATTATTGCACAACCACGTGGCTTTGATAATATGAGGGTAATTTTAATACGTAAATTAAAAAATAAGGATTATTTTACAAACAATAATTCTAGTTCTCAACGACAATATTGAATACTACATAGAGAACCTTTCATAGATGCTCGACCTCGTAAAATCGTCCTAGATACAGCTTATATAGGCCAAGACTTCATAAATACTTAAGCCCTTCTCTATGTAGGTATAGGAGGAAAATCTTTTGATCGCAAGAATAATCTACTTAGTTGATCTATCTTGCATATAGATCATCAAATGAGGCAAATCAATTACTAGTATCGACACACTTTGTATATAAAGCTATGCTCAAAATCTAATGAAAAAAACCGCATCGAAATCGGTCCATCCGTTTGAGAGCTACGATACCACAGACAGACACACATAGAGACGACCGACAAACATCGACGTCAAACCCAGAACACCGACATCTTTAATGTCAATTAATGTAATGTCTTTGCGTCGGGGCCAGTCGGGGGTTATATATGATATACGAGCCCTTAACACTGCCATTAACAAATTCTAGTCAGTCAAGGGCATAACAAAATAAAGGAATTCCACAATGTGACCACCAAGTTACGAATTCCGATACCAAAGCTCACTTCAAATCGCTACACAACTTCACATGTTCTTAAAGCTAACGGGTGTATGGTGTATGCAATCAAGTAACCGAAATATTGCGTACCCATTAGAAAGGCAAATGGAAAGGTGCCAACTCCCAGCATTTTACAACTGCCCGCGAAACTAGCGTGGCGACAGTCGCGTAATACGGCCCTTAATGTAACCCTGTTACTTATTTATTGTAGACTAGCTTTTCTAGCTGTTCCCCGCGGTTTCACCCGCGTGGGCTACAGCTTTATGCATGCAAAGTCTCAGCCCGATCGATTTAAAATTAACAAAATTTCATACAAACTTTCATCACCTATTTTATCTCCTTGGGGATAGAATTGATCAAAATCCTTTCTTAGCGGATGCCTACGTCATAAAATCTACCTGCATGCCAAATTTCAGCCCGATCCGTCCAGTAGTTTGGGCTGTGCGTTGTTAGATCACTATGTCAGTCAGTCACCTTTAAATTATATACAAAAAAGTATACCAGCTACAGGCGTGGGAAATATTTTAGCGTCTTTAAATAACTTTTTGGGGATTGATTCCAATAGTATGTTTCCAGAGGTTTTAATACCTTCACAGCGAAGAACATAAAATTAAATGTCTAGAGTAAAGAGGAAGGTTTACACTAGGTAAGTTACTGGCGCCAATCCATTGGCAATCCAGCGCTGACTCGGTACCGCCATCTCATCTAGTCAATGCTAATGCAAATAGAGTTGATGTCAGCTTGTTTTTCCTGAATATCTTATCCTCTCATTTGACATTTGACACTGACATTGTATGTGGAAGTCGGTCATTGTTGCTGCTTGACACGTAAGTCAAGCCAGAATCAGCTACATTTCGGCATATACTCATGATAAGCAAGCAAAATAAGAGGTTCAGTCCCCAGTGTCAGCACTGACTCTAGTAACTTACCTAAATATGTAAACCTGCCTAATAGCAATATACCTATACCTATAACTACTTTCTATACGAAGATGTCTGAATATTAAAATAGCAATTTAGAAATTGTTATTCAAAAATAATGTTTAGGATGCAAGTCCTCCTCTTAACGTCATTCACATTTTTATTGTAACCATCTCCGATCAATCTGAAATCTTAGCGTTTGCATACATTACACAATTTATAAACCTACAGAATAACAAAGTTCGTATAGGTAGTAGGTACGTAGTACGTACGTACCTGGTATCATCACACCAACTGAGGGGCCGCCACGAGTGGAGTGGTGGTGGGCGGCACTCGACCTTCGCGTGTCCTGCTCGCAGCTCTATCGACGTTTTCCCACTGCCGACACGCTATACTGTGTAGGCAGGGCACTATACTGGCATTTGTCGAGTGCAGGCATGTTTAAGTACCTTGGCGCAATAAGAAACGAACCATCTAGGCATATTTTGCTTTTTCTCGGATGCATGTATAAAGGGAAAAGGTGCTAAAATTAAATGATAACCTATGCTCATTTAAGTATGTAGGTATAAGGTACACAGCACACACAGTCACACAAACATATATCTTTACACCACTCGATGTTTGTGTAAGTTCTAAATTACAACGTGGATATTCCATAAGAAAATTATGATTATAACTGAGGTAATTACGTGAACTAATCGAACTCCTCTACACGAAGAGTAAAGAGGTAGATATAAAACAAGTGAACATATTATGCAAAGATTATCCATAACTACCCCCAAAGTCAAAATGTCAAAATTATTTAGACATTTCGACATGAGTTGAAAAGTTCTCCCTATTTTAATGGTTTCAACCGTTTTCCTTCTATTATATAAATATCATGGACAAGTTAGTATATATTCTATCCTTGAGTCCTTCATAATTTTTCTACATCATCATGACCTTGACCATTTTCAATTGAGTTGCCTCATTGAAAAATTGTTACATATATTCAATTCAATTTGATTCATTTATTTCAGATTATGTCAAAATCCATACAGGTCAATTTAATTTAAAAAAAAAAATAAAAAAAAAAAAAAAAAATACATAAAAACATCAATTACCAATTCTAACTCTAAGACAAAACAGGCACAATATAACAAAACAATGGAACAGTATTATATTAATTTAATCCATATTTCGGTTTGGATCTGGCACCTCTACAAAATTTTCCAATCATGCTCTTTGATCATTTTTATTTCAGCTATTTGACATATGGTACTTTTTGCACGCAGATGAAACCGCGGCAACAGCTAGTTGTTACAAAATAAAGCTTTTGAATACAACACCTGTGTGATGATTATAAAGTCCGCACAAAGATTCTATTTAAGCATACAAAATTGGACAAGTTGAAGATTTCTAGACGACCTTGGAAACCGGCTGTATTTTTTTTGTATACCGTTCAAAAATACCCTTCCATGACTCGGATTTTAGAACATTTTAAAACATTACTAGTAATAATAACAACGCAGTTGTTAGATGAGTAA
Organism: Opisthograptis luteolata; assembly: GCA_931315375.2. Lineage (NCBI taxonomy): Eukaryota > Metazoa > Arthropoda > Insecta > Lepidoptera > Geometridae > Opisthograptis > Opisthograptis luteolata. The sequence goes on along the minus strand of OV928036.1, from coordinate 9,207,881 downwards.
AATAAAACTCTACCTTTTGCCTCTTTAATCATTCAATGGAAAAGCTTCGACATTTTCAAAGACAAATCTTACTAATATTATAAATGCAAAAGTTTGTGTGTGTGAATGTTTGTTACCACGTATCACCGTAACTACTAAAACGATTTTGATGAAATTTGGAATGGAGATAACTTATACCCTGGATTAAACACACATACTTTTTTATCCCGGAAAAGGGTTTCTGCGAGATACCGGGAAGACGCGGGTGAAACCGCAGGGCGAAACTAGTAGGTAATAAAGTAGGTATCATGAGTTTTTCTAGATATGTCGGATGGTTACTACCGTATTGCCAGATGATTCTAATAGACAGTAGTGCACAAGCATACCTAATCCATCACTGTTTACATTTTAAAGGCAGCAAAATCACTGCCGCTTGCAGTGATTTTGCTTATGATATGAGCATATGACTTAAGTTTATGAGCAGTGGGTAGACTTGACGTGGTGACTGGTGTCCATTGAGCGAATCACTTCCTTGTCTCGACTTTCAATGTACTCGTAGTATTTTCTTTCGAAGACGGCTCGCCTGATGGTAAACGGTGACTGTCGCTTATGGACATTTGTATTACCACGAGCGTTGTCAATGCGTTTCCGACCTGAAGAACTCTTATCATTTTCTACCTTGTAGTTCAGTGCCTTAGTACAAGTTTAAATGGTTTTCTTTCCATATTTTTTTTTCTTTCAGCGCTCTTATGGTAACTTGGGGGAAGTAAAATTGGTAGTACTTACGAGTTACTTCAAATCGTTGTATTCGAATTCGAACAAAGTTTTCGAGTTACGTTTTGCATATAACAGTACGAGTTGCCCCTTTGACAAGTATAGCGGCAGTAAGTTTTGACGTTTACGAAAACTTTTATAGTTTTCAAAACTTGTGTTAAGGGTTGCCATGCCTTACCTACATTAATATAAGGTTAGTAGGTAAATATTGGTGTCGATTCGGTTATGCATTCTCTAAAACTAAACTAAGATAGACAGGTCTTATAGTAATGCTGTCCTTGTTTTACTTCAGTGGTTAGAAAAAGACAGCAATACTATTAGACCTGTCAAAGTTAGTTTAGTTTTAGAAAATGCAAAACCGAATCGACACCATCGTCGGACTGGTTGTCACAGAAAACCCAGATCAGTGATGGAGGATACCTACTGCAGGCGACAGTAATTCGTTGCCTTGAGCGAGTAAATACAACCTACTCTATTGAATATCTACCTACTATAACTAAGTGCTAGGATTTTATTATGTAGCAGTGCGTGGATGTAAGGCAGGGTGGGGTGAATTCAAGGTTCTTTGCGAAGATCATGATTCAGTTATAATCTTGTACACATACCTAGACCTACCCAGCTGTCATTTAGGTAAAGAAGCTACTGGTACCTTTGTAAGAAACTATAATATGCAATAGTAAGTTAGAACCTCCTGAGAGCTTTGGGGTTTGGCTACCATTAAAACCATGACAGGAATCAAAGTTAGGGTTGAGACTTTACTACGCTGCAGGACCTAATATTTTTTTTCTGAAGGTTTTCTCATCACTATATTATTATGTAAGATTCCTACTCTCAATGTCGGTTGGCCAAGCATGTCAATCTTCATAATTGACTACTATTATAGGCTCATAGGTAAAATACGTAACCCTTCTCCCATAAAGATAACGCACCAGGCAAGCACACCTCGTAAGGAAATTGAAAATAGCTACAATTTATTTCTTCCAAATATACGTACTTATGTATCAATATCCAGTTTGGAAGCACCTACAAGTTTTTAACTCCCCCGCCAGTCGTTGGGTCCGATCATCCGATGCAGAGTTGCGCAAGCGCATTCCGAGTTTCCGATGGTTCCGTTAAAGTCATCGACTGTTTTCGACCATTAGATGCCTGCCGGAGGAAATAAACCAATAACTGGTGTTCGTAAAACGTACGAATAAAATTTTAGTGAAGTTCAAGGTGCGCAGTAGAACCGATTAGATTTTGTTATCTATATTTATTGTCTGTCTATGAGGATCTACCTACAAAACGATTGGGTCTGCTGAGTGTATGACAAAAGAGGAATATGATATAAGCCTACTGACTCTACTGAGCTTATCATACTGGTATATAGACAAGAATGAACGTGATTTACCTATTTAATAAAGATATGAGAAGTATCTATGTCTAGAATAGTATAGAATTATGGATCTTGAAGCTCAACTTGTTCCATGAGATTTAGCTCCTTAGTCCTTAAATGTCTGTAAACTGTAAACGCGTAGGTCTATCACCAGGTTTCTTACCATTTAATTATTTATTTCTTCAAAAACATCAACTTTACTTGTGATCTCGATTGCGTTTGATAGTTAATTAATCCCCCACTATGCATTACATTGCATGTTCTATGAAATAACAACCAACTTTCAATTTAATCTGTCGGTCAGTAGCAAAATTAGAGTCTCACACTTTTTTGGCTAAAGCAAATAAAATAAAATGCCGTAGTGGGGCGGATTTAATCAACATTTCTGATTGCTTTCCGATTTTTTAGCCGCTCTCATTGTTTGCGGTTGAAAAGAAGCAGGAGACCACGATAGTCGGATACTTTTTCCTTGTAAGCTTGACATACTTTTCGCATCTTCAGACGACCGGCACGACGTCACTAGGTCGTCGTTCGGCTTTTGCATCAGTATTCAAACACGAATTTCGATATCATAAGCATAGCATCTTATCTGTCTCGTTTATCTATTGAATTACTAAGGTTTAGAAATGAACGTTGCAAATTGGGGGTGAGAGCGATGTCATCGTTTTGCTATTGATGATTTACTTACGGCTGGTTTCAATAACGAATCTATCCACGGTTTGCTCTACTGGTGAGAGAAATTTGACACACGCTCCATAGAAGTAATGTCAATCTCTAGTAAGGCAAACAGTGGAGAGATAGGTTATTGAAACTGGCCGTTAAGGTCAGTAGTTTTGGGTAGATGTACCTACTTAATGCTATCTATACAGTAGGTACTGGTGCCGTTTATCAGAGGATTATCTAATTATGTTTTCACATTACTTATTGGATGAATTGAGAAAGCTGCGCCGACCTATGTACCTACCTATGTTATGAGTACTTACTCTACTTCCCTGAATCTAAATAATTCAAAAGCACCGTGAAACGTTTTCAGTTACCTCCGTACGTATCTCAAAATTTGGTTCAGTAATAAGTAAAGGATAAGCGGTACCGTATGTTACGGTACGGTGCGTGCTGCACGTCATCTTAAGAATTGATGATTTCTAATCGAGAACCGTCTTTCATTCTGGCTGCGAGTACCTTAGCAGGCGGTGTATCGGCCTCGATTCACCCCACTGTCTCGCAGTTTCCATTTGCAATCGCAAAAAGTTGTGAACGGTGGAGCAACGAGCGGGGCGACATCGAGTGCCATTACTCATGACCAGTTTATACAGACATGTCACAACAGACTTCGAGGCACCGGTTTCCTCGAGAAGATGAATCAGTGCAGGGGGGCAGGGTAGTTCAACCATCGCGGTGAGATTTTAATGATACATTGTCGTTCTAAGATGGGGAACGGTTCGCGATATCGAGGAGTTCTTGCGACGACGAACGTCGCCTGCGCAGCGAGCCCCGTTATCCTATTTCCTCCCTCCTTTATGATCGGCGCATTATTATGACGGAACGTCTCTATAGCTATTCGAGTTTACGGTTGTTCGTAAAAGAAGCAAGTAATTGCTGTGTATTTTATACGCTACACAATCTACACAGGCTACAAAGCTTTTTACGGTAGCGCTCGCATAGATTAGCATCAGGGACATGGTTGTATGCCCACACTGAGTTCCATCGCGAGCTTCAGAGTCGCACTCAAATCGTTTTCTTGATTTATTTTGCTGTAGGAGGACTTCAAGAATGTCACAATACTTCACGAAGTTAGTTTTATAAGTCTTGGTGTTTCTCGAAATACCAGTTGTGGTCATTTCTCATCATTTCCAGCTTTAGCAGCAAATGCGTCTACAAACCTCAAGTTTTATTAGCCTAATGCGCTGGCCTCAGTGAGGTATATGGTTAAGCAACGTGCCTAAAGTGGGTCTGCGATTAGGATGGCCAAGTGCCAACCAAGCAAGGGTGACCTTGCTGTCAACCTCATAATCGCATGCAAATGCATTCATTCCCGTTTGCTGAACACAACCACCTATCTACGACGTGGAGTCCTTATCGCACAGGAAACAGTAATTCGATGACCAATTATTCTGTAAAAAGATACGGTCCTATTTATCTGGATCGATTTTGCATCGTTTCCGTAAATAGTAGTGGGCATCTAGATCACTCTGATATATGCGAAAGTTTGTGACTGTGCTATTTTTACACGCTGAACGGGTTTGAGTAAAATTTGAAATGGATATAGGTTATGCCCTGGATTAACAACAGGGACTGATGCCAGAAAAGGTTCGTGAAAACTGTGGGGTGCAGATATCGGCTTAAACAACTAAGATCGGTATCGGTAGAAGGAATCCTAATCGCATTAGGTATATAAATGTCACCACATCAAACTATAAATAACTAGGTGTTCATTAAAACACTAAAACTAAGACGAACATTCGGAAAATACTGATTTCGAAATAAGGAATCGTCTAACTGCCCACACCGTACAGCTTTCGAAACGTTAAAGTTTTTCAAGTTCTATCTAACTGTTTGTGATAAATCAAAAGGTCTACGAATAGATGGCCATAAAGGTGGCCACAAAAGCCGGAGTTTTAGAGCCCTTCAGAAAGTGTGTCGACGGCCCCTGCGTCCACCTCCCGCTCCCCGCACCGCCCCTCTCCGCTGGAAAACATCCATGTATGCATTTTATAGTTTTCCGTCGAACTGAGAACGTCATTATCTGAGAGGCACAGGTAAATGCATAGAGTGTCATGTTTCCTTAGAAAATACCGTTCATCACAAAGAACGGTCACTGCATCACGCATGTCGAGTTCGCACTGCGCGAAAGGAAGTGTTGCAGATTGTAAAAGGCCATTATTATCAACTATGTATTTAGGTACAGTACCTAGTACCTACCTACCTATAGTTAGTTCCGCAAACAATCATTTCAGTAATTACGAATATTACCTCTACCAGTTCCAGGTTTTAAAATCTTAGTGCATTTGTACTATTTTGTACCTACATCACACTTTTTTCTTTTTTTTTCTTTTAGCCCCAATTTAATCTCGAAACTTGTGTTATGGGTACTAGACAACGATATACATACTTCACGCATGTTGTATATAAGTATATAGAGAAATAAAAGACTCAGGTACAAATATTCGTGCTCATTACACATATATTTGCTCATACCGGGATTCGAACCCAGGATCGCTAGCTTCGCAGGCAGGGACACTACCAACTTGGCTACCGCGTCGTCTATCTACGTAGTAAATCAAAATCAATAAATACATTTTCATGTGTCTAGGACTTAATTTAGGCTGCACTTGCTTTGCTTATTTATCAGTCAGTCGTCAATCAGTGACACGACGCGACGGTTTACTTATTTAGAATTAGATTAGTTGATATAGATATTGAACATAATTTGTCTGTTTCCATAATATTCGTGAATTCCTCGACGTCATAATCTCCTACGAATTTCTTTTACTTATTAGATAGTATAGATAGATATAACATGCTAATGTGCTAACATTTAACAAGTAACTAGGATGTTTTAACTCGCAGTGCCTTTGTAAATGCAAATAAGGGTGAGTTCATTCGATTGTCCTCACGTGCTATAAAGTACGCATTCATAAGGCCCGTTTGAGTTAGTACCCTGACAGTGAGGGCAGTGGTCTTGGGGAGCGGTCCGTAGTGTTGCCAGGTGTGAGCTTCCCTGCTTCTAACTATGGGAGATTAGTTATCTGGTAATCGCTCAGTGGCAGTGCCATATATGGGACGAAAGTCTCTGGTTCGAAATGAGCTTGAGCTTTCGATAAACACCTAGCATAGGTATACCTGAGTGTATTCCAACTAGTCTTTTATAGTCAGCCTTAGGCTTAGCATATAGGGTATAGGATAGGGTCATTCCTGATGAAGTATTCAAGTCCCATATTTAATATCGGATGATTCCGGATAAAAAATAGCTATAAGAAATTTACAGGTGTAGATAAGATTAACCCATAACACAAGTTTCGAGCTTAATTTGGGGCTAGGTCAATTTGTGTGCAATGGCCCCCCGATATTTATTTTATTTTATTTATTAATCTAAAATTAGTTATTTTATTTGAGAGTCATCGTCACCTAACATCCGATGGCATGTGGTCAAACTTTATACAGGGTAGTATAGTATTTTTTATTATTTTTGCAGATAGGCCTGCCTTCTCCCGCCACCCAGTTGCGGTCGACGGTGTAGCACGCATGCCTAGAAGCCGAAGAAGGTACAGAAGGCCTAGGAATGTCGAAATCTTCGATTATTCAGGGAACGTGATACAGCATTGAGGTAGCACTGGTGGTGCGAGGTAGGGAAGGGGGCGAAGAGGGCAGCGAGCACAGCATTGCGTTGCGCAATGCATTACAATAACGCGACAGTACGTGCCGCGGCCGCTGCGCCCGCGCAGGGGTCATGCCCGGCCCGGCTCGATTCGGGGAACGTGGCATATTGACACGCCTAGCCGGCAATCGATGGGGTATTAACAGCAGGAGCAATATGCAATGTTTTGGATGATAAGAAATTAAAAGAGGATAATGAACTGCACATCTTGAAGGACCAAAACAGTACAAAAAATTTGCGCTTCGTAGAAGTGTCAGTTTTAGGCACGCTGGCATTTTATTGATATCATAGGTTTCTAGGGCACAAACTAGGTACATTTGGCATTTAAAAATGCCGAAATCTCGGATAGGAAATGAGGGTGTAGAGCTGAAGAGGATTTGTATGACGAATCAAACCACTGCACTGACTGACGTGAACTTTCGTTTTACCTGTTCTGATGACTAAACCATCACCCGTTCATCCATATTATGTACGAGTAATATGTATTTAAGAGCCCCTCATAAATATCGGATGTACCTACGAGTAGGTGTGCTTATTTCTAGTTAGCTAAGTCCACATCACGTGTGGTCGATGATGAGTGTCCAATAAATTAAGCGGTATTTATGTATACTTATGTAAGTATATCGGGTCAAAAGGTGACCATATCAAAAACACAAAAAAAAAATATTGTTGTTAATTGTTAGAAACCTTTTTTTCTAGCTTTATTACAAAAACAACGGCCTGCAATTTAATTTTTAAATAATTTAGGACATATGAAAACAACTAGGTACAAATCATAAAATAAGCTAGGTAACTTCAATAAGCATGTTTATAGAAAAAGCTCGCCAAAATCAAAGAAAGAAGCAGTTTTACGTTCTTGTCGTTCCGCTCTCTGATTCGACTAAATACGGATTTTAATACCCAGGAGGCCCGTTGCGTTCTCAAAATGTATAAGAAGGTACCTACTTGACTTGATACCATTCCAAACGAAACAAACTGTGCTGTTTCACTATAAATAGTATTTCCCACGCTTCGACTGCACAATCTAAGTTTTCCTTATCGCGACACTGGTGGACGATTTAATTGTAACGAGAAATTTAATTACAGATTAAGCTTTGAATTTGTAATTACCTACATTAAATGACTTGTTGAGAATTTGTTAAGTACTACAAGTGTAAGTAAAACAGACCTACTTAGTGGCACAAAGCGAAAAATAGGTCCACTTTATTATTTAACCAGAAGGATGTGTTACAAATTTGCAATACAACGCATAGCCAACTCTGAGGTTAGAATTATACCCGACCCAGTTGGACCTACAGCGTCGATGAGTCTAAAGATCTCCGTTTATTCAATTAAATAAGTAGGTACAAACTTACTTATATTTTCTCCAACCTTTTTGCTCTGAACTAATTTAAGTACTAATAATACACGCTGAATCGAATGTAAATAACTTTTATCGCTTGATTTGCTTTTAATTAAAACACGTGTGTGAATAATTAACATCAAGTCGGACAGGATCTATTTCCAGCCAGTCGCTAGGTGCCAAACGTAATCTCATAGAGAAGTGATCCAGCGTCCACGCAAGGATGCGCGGGCGACGCGCGTTTCTTTTTAGAAAGTGGCACGTGGCGGGGTTGTTCACCCTACGCCTGCGCGATCCGGGTCACGCCGCCCCCCCGCGCCCTTCCCCGCCCTGCACCCGCACCGACTCATCTAGGTAGCCAAGTACCCCATGTGAGTGTAGCACTAGTCCTTGATAAGGGAACTTCATTGACGCCGTCTTAATCAAGTGAAACCGGGTCAGCGGATAAGGCACTCCCAGTCGCGTCGCACCCATACTCCGCGCCCGTGCCCGAGACAGGATTGCGATTTTGCGAATCGATAACGGATTACGGACTTTACTGATATAGGCCTGGGAAATTAGTGTTGAGCCTAATAAAGTTTCAGCGCTATTTAAGCATTTAGATTCGTCAACCTATGATGGTAATAGTAAACTACTAGTATATAGCTTAGATTATATTTTATACCTAATACTTTCTGATATTGGGAATCCTAGTAAGGGGTCAGAGCTATTTGTGTGAATCACATCATCAGCCTATTATGTTCCCACTGCTGGGATATAAGCCTTCTCTCAGAGCATATGGCCATAATCTACCACGTTGGCCCAGTGCGAGTTGCTAGATGTCACAAGCCAACGTTGTAGGTAGGTATATTGTTATTATGATTTTATAATTTTGCGTTTAGTCCACCGATCAATGGTTAAGTCTGCACTGCCTATTATTTAGTTTAGAATAGTAATGACGATTTTAAGTGAAGGTAAGTAGCTCTTCAAATATGTACCTATACCTATCATGTGAGAACTAAATATATTTGCATTCCTGTCCATCTGAAGCTTGGTCCATGGCATTAAGACATATATAAAAAACACATTTCATTTTTATATTTTAATTAAATTTATATGTACCCAAAATAAATAATTCAAAATATATTATCCATCTTTAAAAATGAGACTCACGATTAATGAGAAAAAATAGGAAGGGACCGTTACGTAACTAAGTTCTTGTGACTTGTTTCATCAAATTAGAGCCCATGTTATCTACAATTCCAAATAAATACCTTAAACTACCTTTTACAACTAACTAAGTATTTAATGTGATGTTGTACCTACGTACATGAATTCTTCGTATGTATAACCTGATCGACAAAATACACGCTAACACTTATGGTGCTGTCCGTCTGTGCAGCAGAACTCCTTGCCAGCAGAGAAGCTGGTGGGCGTCCAGTCGCCGCCACAGTTCTTGATGAAGAGAAACGCTTTCTCTCGGTGCACATCGCGTTCTACTGCTCCGCAGATCACGGGGCCAGCTTTTGGTAGGTATTTGAGGATCTGAAGAGGAATTACAAGTTAGACTCTAAAGGGAGTACAAGTTAGACTCTAAGGGGAGTGCAAGTTAACTCTAAGAAGTGTACAAGTTAGACTCTAGGGGGAGTATAAGTTAGACTCTAAAGCAGTAGTAGCTCAATAGTAGGATAGATGGGTCTTATGGGTTCGAATCACTACGACGAGATTCAGCTTTCGGTGATCGATAACATGGGAATACAATCAGTATGTTGGACACTTTCTTTTCTAGTCCTCGGCAAGGACGGGTCCAGGACTTCTTCTAAAGGTGTGATCAAAGACGACTAGTATTTTTATTCTATTTTCGATTTCCTTTTAGAAATTAGGCGCTGATGATGCTCGTGCGCTCGCATGTTGCGCAAGCTCTGGGGAGGTCAAGTCCCCTGTGACCACCTTCTTGGATCCGCTACTGACTCTGATTGATATGATCTATCGCCAACACACTTTTAATAAGTGTTCCGAGAGCTGCAATTGAATACCATAGTACCATCAATAAAATATAATCTAGAGTCTCTGGAAACCTGGGATTGCGTGCTGAACATTACCTGAATATCACTTGGCATTACGTAAGATGGTAATCACACGTAAGCCTACAGAAATACACATCAGAAAACATGACAGTTAGACAATAATTTCAGAAAAATCGGGACTAGCGATGCCAGATGCCATCACCTTTTTGGTTGAGAAGTCGGCGATGTCCCCAGATGTCATATGCCTTGGAGTGTTGTGGTTCTTGGACTGCCGTATTCCTCACTATGAGGCGCACGCGTTACCGTTCGGTCACCAACGCTCATGCCACAAAACAGTTGCAAGTGAAATTGCGATGCGTTTTTAAATAGGCTCTTTTATTGCTGAAGTAGCGGAGTAGGTATAGTTCAATGGTATGGTATGATTGGTAAGCTATGGGCGACTGGCAGTTTGCAAACTTGTTTTGTCAAACAATTATTAAGTGGGTGTCAGCGTAGTTGTCAGCAATCAGCATAATATCCTTATTGACTACCAATTGTGGATGGAATATGGCTATGGCCATGCTCTGAGTAAATTTTGGTTCAAACTAAACAAAGGTACTCTATCATAATAAAATAAAATAAAATAAAATAAAATAAAATCAAAGATCACAACAGCTGTGAATTCACTTTTTGCTATCGTTAGACGACCGACGACATTATAAGAGTCGCAGGGAACCGAGGGATACAACTATTCATGGTCGCGTTCAAAGGGGATGCCAATGCTCAGCAGTGATGTTGATGATGATAATAATGGAGTCATAAAGAAAATATGGGATAAAATGAGGAATAACTTGGATAAAGTTTTAATTTGGGAACTTACCACATCAAGACATTTGCTGATGCAGTGCTTGTTGCCCCCAGAGCCGCATGGCAGGCTCGGCTCGTCAGTGTCGTAGGTGACCACTGGCTCCCCTTGCGGCGGGCCCCGGGGCCGGCTCCTGCGACCTAGCTTGATGCCCACTTGCTGCGACATGAACACTCCGCATTGGCATGGATCTACCTGAAATTCAGCAAAAGGTGTATCTAACTGGGAAATCAATAACTGAAGCTTGCGCATATTGAAATCGGCAATCAGCTATCTAAGACATTGAAATTATGAAACACAAGTTGTTAGCTGCGATTCGTAAAATAGTGTAGGTGTATAGGTATGTATTGCAGGTTATATTTTATTGTACCACTGCCACATTCTTTATCTTCTTATCTACATTTTACAGGGTAGCGTTTGACCACAAGTCACTTATTGTGAAGTGGCTCTCAAGTGAGACTACCGGAACTGTTTCTTGCCCATGTTACTAACCAGTCCAACACCGATTGGTGATTGGTGTCAGATTCGTAACATAAAAGTTGTAGGTAGAGATATCCTGGCGAGCGTTGGAAAACTACATATACCTACTTAATTTAACTTCTATCCAGAGCAGCAACATAAGTAGGTGGGTATGTATGGGTCGACTTACATCATCATAATCAGCATCGGGGTCAACTTCCAAATCTTCAGCAGACTCGTATTTATCTTCACGCTTCAACTTCCTCCGACCTTCGATGGTCGTCGCCAGCAGCAGACAGGTGACCAGCATGTAAACCTCTACAGCTCGCATCTTGGGTACCCCCAGAGCTAGCCTTGTACAAATTTTAATAAGTCAGTAAGGTCCGTTGAAGGTGTCCAACAAAAAACGTAGGCAACATACTTACAAAGAACACTGTTTTAGGTGACTCGAGATCTGACAAAGCTTATGAGGACTATGAAGGTAGAAATAAGCTTTTTGGTTCAATATCTTGATCAGTGAATATCCCACCCTGGATCAGTGATCAGGCTCTTTTTTAAACGGTGGTCGGCGGCGCAGGTGCGGTCGCAGACCATATGGTGGCATCAAACCGGGCCGAAGCTAGCTGATGGCTTCCACCGGTCGTGTAGTTCTAACTACAGCTAATATCAATTGTGTACAGCCAAGAGGTAGAGCGCCTCTTTTAAACGAAAAGCAATGCTATAGTGAGGATTAGGTGAGAAAGTGAAACGAAAATGCTAATCACTTCTTTGAAACAGATATAAAACAAAAGCCTTTCGAAATAACCACAGAATAGATATAGCTACCTAAATAACACAATTGAAAACATACCTACTTTAATAGTACCAATGCACAGTTTATGTACCTACTATTGAGAGACAAATGAAAACAAAAACTTACCCAACAAAAACACTCAAGACACAATTGCAAATTCAAAACCCGTGGTTGCAGTTATTGCATCTACAGAAATCGCAGCAAAACTAGTCCACTGAACTTGACCCAGCAATATATATAAACTGTAGATGAGACGTTATACCCATATTGAAAACTGCCTATGCAGATTTTTACTTGGCGCTAGGCTAGCGTACGTGCTTAAAAATAATTTCTGACTAGAATTCTTACATGGATGTTAATGAGATAATAGATTAGGTATGGATGCAGACGTGTTCATTGATGCTTAGATTCATGAAGTTATCAAACACTTTGCATTTTCTTGTGATGAAGAGAAGATAAGGTGCCGCTCTACGTTTCGACACATCTGAGCCTCGAGAACACTGATACCTATAGGTACACACAAATATGTAAGTAGTGTAATAGGATTATTAGGTACTTATATATATAAAATTTACGGAAAAGGAGATCAGGAATTTAATTTAAGCCGAGGACCAAGTAGTGTAAGTAGTCAAGCGGCGTCGGCCAATTAAACCTTTTTGAAGAGTCCATTGCTACCAGTCGTCTATGACGCCGAAAAAAATAATTATATCACATGCATACCTAGACTAGGTAGGACCGCTGAATCGGATTTTCTGTATCTATACAAGATATCAGAAACTATGTGGATCGGGCTCCACATTTCTATTAGGCTCAACCTTCTTAGACCGACCCTGCTCAATGTCCTGTCTGGGATGTTTCACAAATAGTTCGATTTACAGAAACAAAATGTAAGTAAGAGAAATTTAATGTTCCATAAATAATCTCAACTTGATTAGATAACACCAAAATAGACAAAATATCAATGAGAAAAATGAGACATGACTACGAAATGTTTATCTCCCTTTCACTAGATTAGGGTCATCCTGACTACGCTTCTCGATTCTGAGGGCCTAAACAAAATAATTTCTGTCTATGTTTACGCCAGACTATAACCAAAATGTACAATAGACATCTTCAAGCAAAATTTTATATCATGTGCAGAAACACATGCATCAAGGCGGATGGTATTTGTGTAGGCCCTCTGATGTGTATCTACTAGCTAACCTAGGTAGTCTAGGTACATTGCGCACTTCATCTGTGCAACTGTGTAACGTCCTAGCTAAGAATGCTTAAAACGGAGGCTATGAAGCAGACATTTTATCACCGAGGTTGTCAGCCGTTGCTTTGCGCCGCATTTCTACAGCGTATGAGTGTAACAATTATGAACTTTCCAAGAAATAATATTAACGTCTTTATCTAATACAAAAGCTGCTCAAACGTCCTAGTAATTATTATAAAAATTGAAAATGCTAATACATAGGTACTAGTTAAATTTCTACATCCAATAAATTAAGCGTTTTCATCCAGGGGGACGAAACGTGGGACCAGGGCAAGAAGAAGAAGAGTCCACGTTGACGAGGGTACGTCCATCCAAATTCAAAACCAATGACGCAGTATTTTTACATCTTAGAGTTTAACCACAGGTCTTTAGTTACAACCCCTATTTCTTCACCACTACTCGCTATCGATTAGTATTGTGGTATTCGAGTGCTGCCACGCTACGCCTGGACTGGGAACTGGCTCTCAAGTGAGGACCTGTAGGTTTAGTGTAGTGTGCGTAAATGCGTTTTTAGTATGTAGAAATGTACAGCGCCCCCTAGCGGCGGGTTTATAGACCATTCTTTCTTCATATAAAAAGTTTACGCGCTCTAGGTAGAAGAACTCACACTAGGCCTACGGAACACACCAGTAGATGCTTGGCGACAGACTAAACATTAGGGTGGAGCTATCAAGGCGAATACAAAAAAAACACTCTACCACCATGCTATGCTTTCATCACGATTTTTTTTTTGATGGGACTATTGCTGTTGGTCAAGTAACCTTGACAACTCCACCGGGCTGCGCTTTCATCACGATATTTTCCTTCACCTATATATAGCTCATGCTCATAGCAAGATTCGATCCTACGACCTACAAGTCGCAAGTCGACGTCACTACAACTTTGAAACAGAATATACAAAAAACAGTACAAGGTGCCAATGGTCTAATCAAGATATTATAAAATGCTAGTCAAACCACAGATATTGAGTTCTACAGGACGTATTACGGCTTACTGTTGTTTTGTCATTATTTTTGAATGGACGTACGCCACAATTGATAGTGTATGAAGCATTTTAAGCAATGCTTCTACCATACAGCTTATAAAATTTCAACAATATTAAATCGTAGATATTAATACCATTGATGACAACGGCTTCAATCAGTACAGTCAACGACAAAAGTCGCTGAACAATAACAAACTTTCCGAATTACGTTCAAGTTCAACCGTATTATCACTTAACATAAGGTGTGTTGTGTTGTAGTCAAACGCTACTTTGTAAGTTGCAAAAAAATACTTGAACTTTACTGATCTAATACGCATTTGGAAAATCGAGTATGATCAGCTACTTTTGTCGCTGACTGTAACAACATCATACATACATGTAATAGTTGTACAATTTTAAACATCTTGTACTTATTGTACTATTGTAAACCAAAATAAAACAATTAAAAAAATGCAAAACAAAATTAAATTAAACCGTTTTTAATGATAAAAAAAAATTGTACATAAATAAAACAAAATTGTTATAATACAGAAAATCACATTTCATAAAAACAAAAGAAAATAACAACTTAAATTTACAAACAATGCAACAAATTAATTAAAAGTAATTGCTTAATTTTAACATTACAGCTCTCATACCTAAAATCATTGCTTAACTTTAACAAACTTCATTTAGTACTGCGCAAAGCAAAGCTCTTCTGCGCACGATTATAAGTAGAGGCTATAATATGTCGTAATGCTCATTTCAATACAATGCCGTACTCAACTTATTTGCCTTTTCTTTCAAATGTTTATATCACAGCTGCTCGAATATGAACGATCTTTTGCACTTTACCAGTATGTTTGGCCAGAATTATTAACATTATTATAGATTATTTCAATCAGTATATTAACTGGAATTTTTAAGTTTTTGGAGAGCAAAAAATGTCTTGCTCTCCACCAATCACTTTCTTTCGATTTTGATCAATCACTTGCATTACCTACTAATCACAATAGTCTATGAATGAAAGGTGAATATTAAATGGCAATATAAACTACAGAAATGCATAACTTGATCATAATTTTAAATACATAATATGAGCTTTCAATCCTACAGAGTTCTAGTCTAGATAGGTATTATAAACATTACTTTCAATACAATGAAGAAAAAAGTGCTTTACCATCTTCTATCTTTTCAATAATTGCACTGTATTCAAGTCAGTAGCAATTTGGTAAAGACTATTTTTCATTATGTTACAGACCAGGACCATTTATTGCAAATGTCAGCAGCAGATATTTGCTGAACTTCCGCATTATTTGCATTGTCAGCAGCCACATTGATTGTTGCTGACAAATATTACAAGCCGATTTTCATGTCACAAAACTTTAAACTTGACCATCCGCAAGAGACAAGGTTACCAAGCACTTGTCTTGTGTCACCTTCGCTTGGGAGTTTTGACCAATCAGAAATTGTGTATATAAAACAACTCATCACTGTTTTTTTTACATTTCGGCTCTTACTTATACCATTGCTCAACTTTATCAAACATCATTTAGTACAGTGCAAAACAAAATTCTCCATAACTATTAAATTTCTTTTTAATTCTGTATCCGCTCTTGTAACAAACATCTGCATCAGCAACAATCCTGGTCCAAATCGCTATAATAATATATCTTTTAATCTCTTCACAGTCTAATAAAAGTTGGCAAGACCTTATCACATGGACAGAATTTTTAATGTGAATCTGAATATTGCGAACTGTGGTTGACCACAAATAGTTGAAGTGAGACAGCAGTTACAAAAACTGTAGCCTATCAGTCTTAATTTTTAGACTATAGATTTTGTATAATAATGGACAATGTATGGACAGATAAAAGGTAGCAGCCCTATTTAAAAATTAGAAATTTTATTTACTAATTTCGAGATAGTTGAATGATTACATTATTCTTACGTTATTTAAAACTAAATTGTACTTCAAAGTTAATAATAAATATCAAAACTTCAGTTTATTATTTGATTGGCACAATGTGACATAATACTTTTGTAATATAATTTTATATTTATTGGATAGTTTTGTTTTTAATAAATATTGAAACCATTCTCATAGATTTATTCTTAGCTTATAAACTAGAAAATAAATTAGATAATTATGTATAACTTATTAACCTTATTTCATGCATAAAGCTAATGGGGACATTATAAAGGCAGTAAGTAGATATTGCATGAATATTTCAAGATAAAATGAGATATGCTTCCTGCTTAAATTTAAGGTTCAAATTGAGTAGGTAATACACATACCTAAGGGATCATATTCCCTCTTCTAGGCATTGGTGATGAAGTAGCACCTAAAGAATTGAAGTAAAAGACTATCATGCTACATTTCAGTGTTTGCATTCTAACAGTCTTTGGCCAACACTAATTTAGCCTCACCCTCAAACACAACCTTCTTTTCCTCCTCAACAATGCAGAAAAACTTCACTTTGAGTATTTTTCTCACATCAACCAGTTCAACACTAATTGTCAGCTTCTCGCCAACAAAGCATTTATTGGGAAATTTCATTGTTTGAGACACCAGAACTGTTCCTGGACCTGGCAAGTGAGTTCCGATGAGACCTGCTACGAGTCCATTTAGTAAAGCACCGTGTACTATCGGCCTTTTGTTCCCATTGTTTTGATGTAAGTAGTTGTGATCACTAGTCAGGTTTGAAAAAGCATCCAAATCCTTTTGAGTCAGCGTCTTTTGTATCCGTATCTTATCTCCTGCTTTGAAAGCTGTGCTGCTGAATGTTGTTGTGTGTATTTTGCATATTTTCTGGTAGTTTTTATTATTTACAACAATGTAAGGGAATCGATTTGATAGCATTTTGCTCGTTGTAAGGCTTCTAATATCAGGTTTGACTTTATTTACAGTGTTTCCATTGTTTTACAAACATCTTGCAAAAATATTGTTGCCAAATTGCTTAATTTCTTATCATCAGATTTTGTCAACTGTTTCATTAGTTTTGCCACTTCCTCCGTATTGAAGTCTTGAGCTATCTGCTCGTTATTAAGATATATCAGTGTTGTGATTGTATCTGTGATTATGTCTTTATTATCTGACTCCAGCAGTGCTTTTAGAGGCTTAGTTCCCAAATGGCTCAGTATATATTGAGCATTCTCTGGATCTGGAATTTGAAGATAGAATAGATTGAAATAATTGATATACTCGCATTGGAACTGAAAATCTTGGGTCTTTCTTTTTTTTAGAGGGGAAAATAAGATTACATTTTACGGCATGAATAGGCTTTTAATATATAGATATTAAGGGGAACAACTAGTGTTCATACATACTGTGCTGCTGATAATTATTGACTTCTTCCTTATTAATCTTGAAATCTATCTTTATAAAAGAAAGTCGTGTTAGTTACACTACTTATAACTCAAGAACGGCTGAACCGATTTGGCTGAAAATTGGTGGGGAGGTAGCTTAGGACCAGGAAACGGACAAAGGATACTTTTTATCCCAGGAAGACGCGGGTGAAACCGCGGGGCGCAGCTAGTTTTATATTAGAGAGGAAATACAAAAAATCCATTCCTACTTACCTAGACACAAATTGCATATTCCCGCTATGGCAAAGCGAAGAAGTTTTTCATTCACCTCGTTTTTCACCACATGCAAGAATATATCCAAGACACCAACATCCCTGATGTAGCCGTAGTTAATAGGGTCGTATGCAAAATTTGCCAAATTAGCTAGTACTTGGCATTTGGAATCTGAAAAGTACAACATAATCAATCTTGTACAACATTCAAACTTTTTTTTTTGCCAGGTCTGAAGTCAAGAGCAAGTCACAGATAGGAATGTGCAAACAACTTATAACAACCAATAAGTTCAAGAATAACAATTAGAGGTCACTTACCAAGCGATGAGGAATGCAAGAATTCGTCCACTAGCAACGAAAGGAAATTCTCTCGATCAGTTCCATTTTCAGGAGTACGCTTCTGTAATTGATTTTTCGAACTAAACATTGATTATAGTAGTTCTCTACCACGCAGAATAAATGAAGATACGTAAATAATTACAATAAAAGAGCGCAAATACCAAACCAGCCATCGATTTTGATTACAATTATGACGCCATCTTGCAGTTTGTTTGTTGTAGTTCACTCACCACAGACTAAAACTTCAGTGCAGTCACCCGCCCCACAGATCAAACTAAGATTGAATGCCACCATATCATGGCAAAACTGATAGAACAAGACCAAAAAGAACAAAAAGAAATTATCAAAAAGACACAATTGAACGTAGACAGATAATCCAATGCTATCCAGTGTAATCTAATCTTTCTTACAACAGCTCTGGATCGAATGCTACTTACTTCCTTGCAATGCTAAGCTATCAACAGGTAAAAATGTACTGAACGACAAAAAGCGATATGTCTTTGTCAAAATGTGAAATGTCAATATTGTCAATGTCTTTTCAATAAAATGTCATACGCATGCGCGGTAGTGGAATTGTTGAAATTGTGAATAAAAACAAATTTTTGCTTGTTTTGAGTTTAATAAGAATTAAGAACTAAATAATAATGAACAGTACACCACACATTGCTGGTAAATTGATTTTCTTTCTCACGAACGATGTTTTAGGTTGCCGGTGAGGTTATAAATTTTTCTGTTTCATTTCAGGTTTAACCAGCAAAAATATTTTTTTGGTGGAGTTCAAGGAACCATACGGAGAAATAACATTAAGAGATGAAACTACTTCAAACATACGCAGCATCGTGTTCAGTCCAAAAGGGACATACTTTGCGTACAGGACAGACAAAAAGTTAATATCTATACCATAGTTACCACATATCCATAGGTTGTGGATTCTAATCCTTAAACTTTTATTATAGGAAAAACATCTTGAAAAACAAAAGCTTGCCCATAAGGCATTTCCTATAATTAAAATCACTAATAGAATTTTGGTGAAAGAAACTAGCTGCCTCCCTTCAAATCCAGTAGGCCCATTATTAAAATGTCCATTTGAAATAAAGAAAGTACTGATGCCAAAGTGACATTATTCTGTTTGTTTGGACCACTCTATGGCAATGTTTATCACAAACAAAATGTTAAGTGGCGTCTCCGGGAACGATTTTGTAACAAATGTGTTACATAGTACAAATAGCATAAAATTTCAGAATTATGGTTTATGGTTGGCCCACTGCTCCTCATCCAAGCAGATAGTGTGGTCAAATGCTACCTTGAATGATGTAGAAAAGTTGCATATTTATAGATAGAAATACTATTTGACATCAGTGTAAATACATTTATAATAGAACCAATTTTAATTTATGTGGAACAACTACCAAAATAATTGTCACACTAAATATTAGTGCACATTAAGGCTGTCCCCTTGGACCCGATTGAGACCGATGGGGAAGAAAGGTTCTCGACCATGAACCCAAAGTCGTTCTGGTAGGTAGGCCCCCCACTAGGTGGACTGATGACAGAATCACAGGGAGCCGATGGATGCGAATGGCTAATAGCTGTCACAGGGGGGAGGCCTATGTTCAGCAGTGGACTCTTTCCAGCTGATGATGATGATGAAAGGCTGTCCCCACTACAATGCATTCCTACATCTTTTTCAATTTATTGCAGTGTGATCCGCCCATGGTGTGCGTAAGGTACATAGAAACATTTCAATGTCTCTTTACAGGGCTGAGATAATAAGATGCTTAGACTGGTCAGTGGTAGCAAGTGTCAATGGCAACATCAAAGACATGTTCTTTTCTCCCATGGACAATTACTTTATGGTTTGGGAGCTGTTTTTGATGACCAAAGAAAATCCTCAGGTACTGGTATTTCGTTAAATAGAACAACTATTTTCAATCAGATACTCAAATCAAAATTGCGTAAATAGTTCCATAGGTGCAATGCCTTTTTAATGTTGCCATTATTTTGGAAAAGTATTGTATTTTCTAACTAAAACTGTTAATGAAAATGTTTTATTCTGTTTTCCGGGTTTCGTATGTACTGCTTCTCTATACAATTTCTCAGATAACCAGTTGATGTAGTTGCTGATATGTCCCTTAAATAACCTTTATAATATTACTTATTTCAGGGAAAGCCAAATCTACATGTATATAGATCAGTGGATGGAGAGCTTCTTGGTTCCTTTGTGCAGAAGAACCAAGGTGGATGGTATGTTCCCATACCTTGTAATTAGTTTAAATTATAATATTAAAAACAAGTGTAGATTTTTTTGCAACTGAATGACAAGACAAGCATGGTGCTCGCCTGATGGTGACCATCATGCTTGCCTATTACATCTCAGTTCCACTCAAAATCTTAAACATCACCAGTTCAAAATCTAGTGCAGCGAAGAACTCAAAGTTAATTCTGAAGTGTGTTACATCAACAAAAACTAACATCGTATCTTTCAACAGGGAACCAAAATGGTCATCAGATGAAAAGCTGTTTGCTATACAAATGAACAACAGAATCCTGATATACGAAGATGCGCTGCTGGATAGATTCACGCAACAGTTCAACTCTGACAAGCTGAAGTCATTTAGCATTTCACCCAGTCCAGGGCCCAATTATTACATCTCTGTTTTTACTTTAGGTAACTTTTTCATTATACATAATACACATACAGAATATAGACACATACAGAAGTTATAAATGCATCCCTCGGCTTATAAAGTTCTCTGAATCCAAATCCAATACAGGTTTTTAGTACTTTTGCTTATTTGCTTCATTCTAATATTTTTTTTACTTAATACAGAGTAGCTATTGACCACAACTCGATTGATGTTAAGTGATGATGTATTTGAAGGTGGCGATACTACATCTAGATTAGGAACTGGGTCTTAACAGAGGCTGCCAGAAGAAGAAACAATGTCAATGCCTTCTCTTTCTTTCTTGCACTTCCAGCTACGGCTAATCTAACTGATTCGAGAACCATTGATGTTTGATTAGAAAATACATGGCTAACTTATTAAGGTCTTCTATCTTTGTATAGTTCGGCAAGTGAACACAATCATCTGTTATCTAAATTGTATATATAATTCTAGGTAAACAAGGCCAGCCGTCGCTCTGGCGCGTCTTCAGCTACCCTCATTTCGAGGCGACGCAAGCTGTCGTCACCCGATCCTCGTTCCAAGCAGACAAGGCAACATTCTACTGGAACCGACGCGGCACAAACGTCTTTGCTATGACGCAGACTGAGGTAAAGAAATACTTCTTTTTTGATGGCATCACTCAGTTTGTGTATTTAGCCAATGTCAAGCAAGACAGGCCAAGGAAGATAGCCCCTTTGTGTTTTAAGTAAAGTAATGGCACTATACATAAACTTTGTACAGACATTTTGAAGCAACTACAAAAATCTTTTTTGTAAATTTTTTCATTCGTACACATTGACGAAGACGTAATGCATAATAATCCACCAATATCATACAACAAAACACAAGTTTTGGGATGACAATTCAATTGCCGCCAAAAGTCTTTTGAAATATGTCGACATAACGAAACAAAAGAATAAAGATCAACAACGCAAAACTATACATATACATATAATATCATGGGTAAGAAAATGTAACTATAAATTGCTTTGTCTCCTTTATTCCTTAGGTAGACAAAACAGGTGGATCATACTATGGAAAGCAGTCTCTATCATATGGAGATGTCAAGGGAAATGCTGGGAATGTGGCTTTCAGTAAGTGTTTCTTAGACTCAGATTTGTTTGAAATTCGACCGAACCAGTCCATTTTGTGCTCGCCTTTTGTTGCTATTACAAATCAACATCATAAGCTATGTTCAGCTGTTGACGCTTAGAACCTTAGGCTTTTCTCATAGAATGCCACAACCAACATTTCTTCCGCTTTTCGAACCACCTCGTAAGAAGCCATCCTACATTTTCCAGTTCGTGACCGCAACTCGAAGTCATTTCTCCTCTAACTAAGCCCCTCCGCACACGGCGTCGTAGCGTAAGCGTATCGTAAGATGCGCGTAGTACGACAGCAGTACGAGCGCATACAGCTTCAAACAATTCCGCAGACGTAGCCATGCGGCACACGCTTCACTGCGACAACGCTTAGTCTGCAGACTTATTTAAACGATTGGTTCCTGATTCATTATACTCCTAATTTGTCATATTCCTAGTTCGTCACTTTCCTAACTGGTCATATTCCTAATTCGTCACTTTCACAGTTCAGTCAAGGCGGCGTAGAATATAATTCATTTCAATTATTATACCAAGGAGGTTTTATTTACCGGAGAAGATTTCTATAATAAGTTTGTGCAGTCAAATCTACATGGTATGACGAGTTAGGAATGTGACCAATTAGGAGTATGACGAATCAGGAACAAATCATTTAAACAAGTACGTGCTCGTATCGGTCTCGTACTACGCGCGTCTTACGATACCCTTACGCTACGACGCCGTGTGCGGAGGGGGTTATGTCAATTCCGTATTATGAATGTAACTGACATCACGCCTAATTGTTTCCAGGTAAAGATGGTCCCATCCACGCCATAGCCTGGAATCCTGGTAACTCGAACGAGTGGATGGCGGTGTACGGTCACGCGCCTGCCAAAGCGACGTTGTTCAACGCCAAGTGCGACCCACTTTTCGAATTCGGAACTGGCGCCTGGAATTCTATCTACTTCCCACCGGAAGGGAGTCATATCCTTTTAAATATACATACTAGAAGGACCAAACAGACTTGCAGTTTGTTATGTTGTTATGTTTTCGTAAGGTGATGATGCCGAGACATTAAGTAGAAGTTTGTTGCTAATATTCTACTCAGTGTGCCATCTGTTTCTAGGTTCATTTCCTGTGAATCTAAATACGAATATACGTAATGTTAAATGACCATGTGGTCGAAGTTAGCGCCAAGCTATAACTGGATTGGGAACTGGCTCTCAAGTGAGGCTGCCGGAACACACCAATATTTACTTAGCGATACATTCTGAGCTTGAGGATGGCTATAGCAATAGAAAATTCCCTACCACCAAGCTATGGTTATTTAAAGGGGATTTTGGCATACCTTTCAATCGTCAGAGCCACATTTTAAACCGCTGTGAATAAAAACAAAAAGAAACAAAATCTATATTCCCAAACAGGCGTATAGCCCAGAATATTCCTTAACTCCACCCATACATGTGCTGCTAGGCGGGTTCGGGAACATAGCGGCCGGCCACATCGAGGTGTGGGACACCCGGGGGTACAAGAAACTTGGGGCTTGCTCAGCGCCTGACTCCACCTACTTGCAGTGGGATCCGCGCGGGGAGGTCTTCGTCACCGCCACCACTTATCCGCGGCTCACTGTTGGCAACGGGTAAGCACACACATATACACCTGCCACTAGGATTGCCACCAGTACTAATATTTTGTTGAGGTCCTCTACTGGAGCTATTATTGCTCGGTTTACTGAGCGCCCGCGCTAAGCCTCAGGGAAAGCTCAGTTTCCCCAACTAACTATTTAAATTGCTCAGAATCCTATATTACACACTGTACCTGCTACTTTGTACATAGATTGAGTGTTTACAGTACCCCTATCGCCGCGAGTGAGTTTGTTTGATACCTCGTTTTTGAAGTTAGGACACGACACGACTTGTTAAAGTGTGTGAATGTGCTTTGTCTGACTATATGGCGACTGCCTTTCCATGTCATAGTGTCACACCACGTTATTTCACAAACATCTCTCAACACAATTGAACCCAGAAACAACCTTAACCAGCGCATTTTCTTAACAACGTGTATCAATTTCTAGGTACAAAATCTGGCACTACACCGGTGTGCTAATGCACAAGCGGCCCTGCCAAGATAAGGAGTACTTGTTGGCCATCAATTGGCAGCCAGGCGCTTTTCCCAAGAGCGAGCTCTCTCGACTCGCCCCCAAAGCCATAGAAGACACGACGCCTAAGCCGACAGGAGCTTACAGGCCTCCCGGGGCTAGAAACAAGCCTTCTACTTTCACTCTGCACGAACATGAACAACCGCATAAGCCGGGTGAAGCCAGTGGTGAGTTAAGAAAAAATATGGTGTCTATATTAAGCGAGTAAGCGTTTTGTTTCAGCATTCATGATACGTACCTTTATGGAGTGGAACTTTGCCAGAGTCTGTATTACTCAATCGCTATAATTTGAGTCTTCAAGATAGGCACATAAGCATGCGTGCTCTATCGCTTGGTATCAGGCGAGGTAGCAATCAACAGGGAATAATTTTATTAAAATAATTTATTAAAATCTGGTGATCTATTTTGTTATGTACAACTTGGCGTACAAGCAAAAGGCTAGGAAGCTAAGAATGATCGATAAGTTCTATACTTGACTTTATAGCGTATTTCAGTTTGCTAGAGTGCATTCTGTGCATACATAAAGACATGTAAATGAAATACCACCCAAATCACTATAAAACCGACTTATGTAAAGGGAATTAATACATTGATCTTTATATCAAAACAGAGTATGGCCATGGCTGTTGTTGTTGTCGATATTTAGAGAATGACGAGTCGGTTTACTTTGTAGAGAGTTTTAGACCTTATTGTATCTTTAGGAGCTCCATCAAAGCAAGCGATCAAACAGAAGGAAAAGCGCGAGGCACGCAAAGCACGCAAGGCTGAAGAGAAAGCAACAGGTGACGTGTCACCCGTCTCGCCCTCACCCTCAGTGAACTCTCGCGCCCCCTTCGTCACTACTGGGGATGCGGAGAAGGATAAGAAGATTAAAAATGTTAATAAGGTCAGTTTAATAGTACTCTTGTACTGCGCTTAACTTGTCTCTTGCTATGTTGAAATAATAAGATCAGTATAACAGTTCTCCACATTACTCCGCTGATTTGCTTTACCTAATAGTTAAGTAAACTGACCTGGGACCCAATTATCACAGCATGATATATTATCATATTCGATAAATATCGCAATAACTGTCAAACTCAAACTCAAAACTTTTTTATTTAATAGGATACATTGTGATCACTTTAAAACGTCAACTTAAAACTAGCTACGCCTGTTCCAACCTCCAAAATTCAATACTTAATATATCACACTGCGAGAATAGGGCCCCAGGAAATTATGATAATCCAATTTACACAGATCGGAAGTTCTTGTGATGCATTCGTGCGAGCTCGCAGATATTTGCGACGCGATGCGAATTCGCAATTTTTGTGGGAGCCCTTACAGGCTTTTTTTTTATATAACTGAGTGACGAGCCCAGTAGGTCGCTCCTCTGATGTTAAGCGTCATGTTTGCCCATTACAGTTCAGTAGCATCTAGAATTTTAAACTTCAACTGTCAAAATCCAACGAATCAGCACTAAGACCATAGATTAAAATAGCGTTTTTTTTTTGTATCCAGCGTGTTGTTACACGAAACATTTGCTTACAGAAACTCAGCGATATCGAAAAGCTGAAACAGCAAAAGGCGGCCGGCAAGCAGCTGGAGTTGAACCAACTCGCAAAGATAGACAACGAGCAGGCTCTGTTGAAGGAACTCGAGCAACTGAGGTTATGATACTCGTTTTACGACATCTACTAGTGTAGAACAATGATAGTAACCTTCGCTTACACTACAGTTTAGAAAAGCAGTAACGCTCCTTGTTCCAGCGAATTGAAATGAATCAATTCTATTCGAAGAAATACCGAAGAAACATGAACTTTTGCTTCATCTGAACCATGCACTATTACAAGATAAATGACGATTAATAGGTATGTAGCCAGAATTGTTTGTGTTTATAATAGCTTACTTACCAAAACATCAGATAAAGTTTCACAGCCCGACTACAAAACCAGACTATAAATTACGTTTAAATCGTGCGCGTCGTTAAATTCGCATTGTGTATATGCAATGTGCGTTACTGCTTTGATTATTTTGTATTGTGCCTGAACTATGACAATTTAAACGGATAATTCCTAAAAAAGTAGATATACCTAATCATAATTGCGGTGAACGGAGATAAAAATTCGCTACGTAATTGTGTCAACAAAGTTTTTTTAATCATTAACTGAACCAGTGTTTGATAGTAGGTAGAGAGCACGAGAATTAAAATAAAAATGTTTTACGTGTATGTATATAAAATGATAAGGCATCAAACAAACGAACTAAGTTCGAAAATGTTGTATGGAATTAAAACATATGAAAAATAGCATTAGCGCAAAACATACGGGCCAGGGCGGGTCGAGACGACAGCGATCCGGGTCGGGTTTTATTGCAATATTTGAATGTGTAAGAAACACGCCACAAAGAAGGCAGGTCGGGTGTCTACAGACCGGGCCTGAGCTTGGTTTCATACGAGTTCAAACTTTTCATAGAGCCCGGCCCGCCGCCGAACCGGACTGCGCCCGTCCCGGTTTCTGTGTGTTTAGCGCATAAAAGATACAATATATTTATGTTATCAGTAATGAGTAAAAACTTTGTGAGGAGATACAAGGTTACATTTTGTAAATCAATCTTGACATAAGTAATATGCTAGTATAATAAGTAACTTTCAATATGATTATAATTATGTACTGTAATGTTGTTCAATCAGATTTAGCCTAGGCCATAACGTAGCTATAAGCTATGTTTATGTGGAATATGTGTGCTAAAATATTTAGGCCTACGCCATTCAGGTAAGTGATATCTGCAAGATAATATCGTAAATCGCTGTCTTGTTTGTTCATCAGATAGTATTTATCTGCAGTTAGTGGAACAGGCCTTTCATTGACTTGTATCAATAAATAAGAAGAATTTTGGTACATAACTTAGTCTGTTTGTTGTTAAATTGTTTTCTTTGTTTTTGCGTTGAGGTGTAGTGAAGCTTTTGTACGAAGGATAGTAAAGTTATTTATTTTTGTATCTATTGTGGTAAAGCCGATGCTGTTGATCGAGAAGCAGTATGTAAATCAAATAATATATTTTTCACCTCACAAGCTCGGAAAGAGTCTGTTTGTCATTCGAAATCTGAGTGCAAAAGCGCATTTTGCGCGCTAGCGTGGAAAGTATTTTTAAACTTCGAAACATTCTATTCAATATTTTTCCATACCGCCAGTCCACTTAAAATGCAACAATACTTATTTCATGTCAGTGTGCCAACCTCTTTTGAATAATCGCACTGGCCAGCATGATTATTGCATGAAAAAACAAACAAACTTAATTTATCTGTTTTTCTTGCATCTAGCATTTTCCTCGCGTAGTGAGGTGAAAAGTTGTGTGTTTCGCTCGGCTGCAAAGTTATTCTGCGTCTCGTACCTTTGAAACCTGAGCAAGCGAAGGATTCTAGGATTGAACCATGAGCGAAGCGAGTGGTTCAAATATAGAATTCTGAGCGTAGCGAGGCAATACAAGTACTCGCGCCAAAATACAACTTTGCAGCCTTGCATAACAAATAACTATAGTTGAGATCATTGTGCTTCTATGTTGAATTGAAATAAATAAAGTGAAAATTTATCTGTTCTTATTTTTACCTATTGATTGCCGATTATTCCATTTTTTGCGCATATCGTTTGGCCGCCATCCCGCCTGTAGCCATTCGATAATACGCATGCCTACAAGGTACCTGTTCGTGTTCACTCTTGTCTTGAAGACTCATAAACGAATGTAGTCGAAAGTGACAAACGTGAACTACGGACTAGAATCTGAATATCAAGTTTACTAGTCGAGAGTAGGAATACCTACAGGTTAGCGATTGACCTACTGGGCTAATTTCCTTGTCAGATTTTCCTTTGGTATTTAGCTAGCCTTGTAAGTCGCACGCGTTACCGTTCGGCCACCATCGCTCGAAACGGTGAAGGAAAACATCGTGAGGAAACCGACATGTCCAAGAACTGCAACATTCAAGGGCATTCGAGATCTACCAACCCGCACTGGGCCAGCGTGGTAGATTACGGCCCTTACTCTCTGAGAGAAGGCCAGAGTCCCAACAGTGGGAACGTGAAAGGCTGATGATTTAACTAGCCGAAATCTAACCCACATTTCCCCGAGCCAACCGTCGCTATTAACTAGGGTTATAATTGATTAATGATTAAATAGGTAGGTCGTAAATACAAGAACAATGCAGACTCATGCGCGGGTATTAATCAATTCGTATCAAGGCCGTCACACACGACATACTTATAAATTTATATTAAAGTGAGACTTTTCTATATACCAAGTACCTAAGTAGTTATCTTGCCATAGTGTAATGTAAATACCTATTAATGTGCATCAAGATACCTACATCTTCATAATGAAACCTATCTGCTATTGTTATTTGTTTGACTGATTTCATTTCGCAGCTCCCACATTATAATATAAATCACTAGCTACAGTTTATTGCAATTAAAAGTACCCTTTGTCATACAACAATCCATCATGATCGGTGCAATAATTTTTAAGTTTATCCAGAACAAACAAATAAGTACAATAAATGTTAATGATAAATGTAAAATTAAACTGCACCAAAGCAGCCGTGGGTGCCGGCCCTTCGTTCTTGGTAGCTATGACGTTAGACGTCCGGAAACTTCCATTTCGTGGGTACACAAACGTTACCGTAACACCCTCATTTTATTCACCAGCCAGCTGGCGGTAACAAGTGGACACTTTACAGGAACTTTTATTTACCCGCGATAAGATATCGATATAATTGATACGCCAGTTGAGTTTAATAGTGGCATTCGGCGGTCGGTGCGGGGTTTATTGATTCGCCGATAACTCAATTTGTTTTGATCGGTTATTAGTTTAAATCCAGCATTTTCTGCATTTTGTCGCAGTGGTTACCCGTGTAGAAACAACGCTCGTACTTACGTTTATTTTTAAATCGCTGTTTAAACTGACATGCATGCTTAGCTCTTAGACAGCATTGCTTTCTTCGTTTACTTAACTAGAGTTCAAACGTTGGTTGGAAATATAACGCTATGGATAGTGACGATTTGGATGAGAACACAGGACTGCTCGCAGGAAGGACTAGTGATGGTGTTCATGCCTACAGTGATGAAATGGAGCGTAACTATGATCAGAGGCAGTCGGGTGAGACAATCGTGTTCGATAGGAAGTTTATGAAGACTTCCACGCTAGCTGGTGATCTAGCCGCCACGTGGGCCGGCAGACGGTCGCTGCCAGACTCCGGCAGGCTTCGACGGACGCGCTCTTGGTCTGGTGGACCTCCTGATGATGGCAGTTCGGAGATTAGAATATTGAGGGAGCGGTGCGTAAACAGTTTTCCTATACATTATTGAAATGTTGATAATAGTTGATATACCATTAGATTTTAATTTCATTTCTCCTAAAATAGAAAGATGCTATGCAGTAAGTATAAGTAACTACATAGATATAAACATCAATCACACACTACTCTAATCTACTAGTCACAATATAAAAATACAAAAACAATAGGTATCTAAACTCAATAACAACCAGTTACTAATAAGATTTAACTTTGTAATCAATAAGTCAGTATTTAAATTTTTTTGTAACTATAAATTTGTTTTTATGCCTTTTCAGTAACGTAGTGATGGAAAAGAAAGTATATATAAGTATTTGTACCTAGGTACTGTCTGTAACCTATAACTTACCTACAGAGAGATATTTTCTTATGTAATAAGTTCAATAGGTAGGTATATAAGGTATTGTGTTGATACTAAAACCTAGGTAGGCACTTAGATAGCTTCACGTGTAAGAGTTGTATACTGAATTACTGATATAGTAAAGATAACGCTATACCTACATTCTCACAATCTAAGAGAAAAACGCGTGTTTGTTATAATTGTTATAAGACGTTAACAATGTACCTACTTAATAAATAAAAAGAACCACACGAGTGGTGTCGACGTTTGTTGCTTTTGCATTACCGCTGAATACAAATTCAAATACATAATTTTTAATTGCTTCATTATGATCAAAACAAACCCAATCCATACTAATATTAAAAATGCGGAAGTAACTCTGTCTATCTGTCCGTCTTTCACGCTTAAACTACTGAACCGATTTAAACGAAATTTGGTACAGAGATAGGACATAAGATACTTTTTATCGCGATAAACTGTAGCCCACGCGGGTGAAACCGCGGGGAACAGCTAGTTCTTCAATAAACTGCACCCATCCATTTCGTGTTTAATAAACTAATCGCTATCGAGAATCGTAAAATTTTCGTATGAAGAAAATTGTAGTTATCGCTAGCTTCCGCTATCCGCACCTTATTTATTCAGTGTTTCCGCTGTGCTGGTTTCCGTACAAATATTTACGATGCTTGATATGCTTGAACTAGTTTAGGGGTACAACTTCAGACCAGCGAGACCTTCTCCCGGTTATGTAAATAGAATATGATGCTTTACTGCTTAAACAAAAGAGGTATCCATCTACTTATAGTGGGTGATATGTTATCACAAAAACCTGTAATTTTTTCCTAGGCTCCAGCTACTTGATTCGGCCGTACCTACAATACAGTAATTGATATAATGTAGTAGTTTGTTTGGTATAAGAAAAGAATAACCCCCCTTATATTGCATCGCTCCGGTACGGCAAACAAATCAAATCAAATCAAAATTCTTTATTTAATGGCATACATACCTAGGTAATATGATCCCTCTAATATATCAAGCTTAAGACTAGCTACGCCTGTTCCAACCTCCTTACGCCGGCAAAAGAAAACAACTTAGCATCGCTAACATGTCTTGTTAGAATCAGGTTTGGAAACGGGATACACATACATAGTAACTATCTAATGTTATTGACCATGGCAGTTTAAAACAGTATAACATGTCTTGTTAAGTTGTTATTGTGATGTGTAACTTACGGGACCTGACTTAAAGCCCATATTTTGATGACAAGCTGTTTGCTGCGTCGGGGCGGTGCCGTTTATGTGAGTGAACTGACGACCAAAGTTACGTCCATTTCTAGCCTCGTGAGAACTCAGACAAGATTACGTCCCGGGGCGGTCCGCCTGCTCAGCAGCCGACAGAGGCTGACCCTGGCGTCCCTAGCGCTGGTAGACTTCATCAGCTTCTGTTCCATGAGCATCATGGCGCCGTTCTTCCCGAGGGAAGCCACGGCCAAGGGCTTGTCGGACACCGTCTGTGGCATGGTGTTCAGTTTCTATGCCGTCGTCATGTTCCTGACTTCGCCGCTTTTTGGGAAGTTTGTAAGTACTCTAAGGGGTATTGTAGAATAACGCTCAAGCAGTAATCAGTACCTAGGTACTTGAGCACAGATTTGACGCTGTCAGTTTATACAAGTATTGATCAACACTTAGGCGTCTTTCTAGAATACCAGCCTTAATGCTCATTAAAATGTTAGATACAATAGGTAGGTATATCTATATCGTACAAACTGTTTCCAGCGGCTTCAGCCGATCGGAGCACCTATAACATAGATAATTGTCACACGGGGATAAGATTGGCTTCTCTGTAAATTTTAACATTGTCATTTTCCGTAAAATATTTGGTCAGCTAATCCAATTGTTCTTACCTCATTCACACAAAACTCTTGAACTGATTTTTCGCGGGTTCGATAGCGTAAGTTTGAACTGTCGCGCTGAAGCCTATGTTATGATTGGGAAATTCTAATCGCTACTCGGGCGGAGCAGCGGGAAAATGTATGTGGTATAATAACAAATTAATTACACTGCGATAAGCAACACAGTAGAATGATTAGGTAAGTATTTTATGAGTTTTATTTTAGCATTATTGGTTGTAGAATGTAGAAAATTCATAGCAGAACTATCTATTTGTACTCGTGCTGTTATATTTTCTATGCTCCTGGTTAATACTTGAAGTTGTAGTGTAGGTACTTATAAACCTGCAACAAATCTTGTTATATACCTACTCAATTTACCGTTCATTAACGTTCATTTATCAGCATAATATGTTCCCACTGCTGAGACACAGGCTTTCACTCAGAGTCCATAATCTACCACGTTGGCCTAGTACGGGTTGGTAGGCGTCACAATGCCCTGGAATATTGTGGATATGGTGGCGTGACGTGACGTTGATCGAGTACCAAGTTCAAATCCCATCTCGGCCCTGCGACGTAAAATGTGTGTATTCGCCATTACTTAACACAATCCACGAAAGCATCGAGAGGAAACCGACGTGTCCAAGAAACATAACATTCGATGGCATGTGACATCTATCAACCCGCTCTGGGTCAGCGTGGTAGATTATGACTTTATGCCCCACCCATACTCTCTCTGAGACAAGGCCTGCATCTAAGCAGTGGGAACAAGAGGCTGATGATGTTGATGATGAGAGAGAGAGAGAAAGACTTTATTTGGAAAAAATGCACACAATAACAAAAGAAAGAAGCGCACACAAAAAACAGTAACATTATACATAAACCATCAAAATTATGCGATGGTGCGAACACTGCTCGTACTGATAGTAACATAAACCTTCCAGCTTCCAGCAATGGGCGCAAAGTTCATGTTCACTGCTGGGATGTTCGTTGCCGGGGCCTGCAATGTGTTGTTCGGGTTAGTTATTTATTTTACTTACTTATTAATCTTGTTTGGCTTGTAAATTATCTGGATTTAATATCTGATGATGAAAGGTAGCGGAGAAAGCTTGCTAGCCTGTAGGAGTCCATTTTGCCACACCAGTGGAGCGGCTCGATGGGGCAAAGTGAGTACCTGAAAACTACCTGAAAATTGGCACGGAGATAGATTATAGTTTAAAGTTACAGAGATTAATAAATAGACTACTTTTTATCCCGGTTCCTGTGGGATAGCGGGAAAACCGCGAGTGCAACCGCGGGGCGCAGCTAGTGTTTTTTTTTACATTTTTATACTGTGGGTAGTGAATTGAAACAAGGTTTACTTAAAAAACGTTTTATAATGACCTTGACCATACGATCGCGACCTAAGAAATCTTTGGTAGACTGCAGACCGTTTGCCTGAGATTGTCTATTGAACGCTTAAACGCACAACCTTTGGTTCATCAATGACTGAACATCTCTCTTTCACAGCACACTAGTCTTAATTGAAGACGCAACTACATTCACCGTCCTGTGCTTCGTCGTGCGAGGAGTAGAAGCGCTCGGAGCCAGCGCCTATTCCACGGCTAGCTATGTGTTCGTCGTGAACGCGTTCCCAGACAGTATCGGTTCAGTGTTGGGAATCTTGGAGACTTTCGTCGGGTTAGGGATGTCAGTTGGTCCCGCTATTGGGGGCTTACTTTACGCGGTAAGTAAATTATAGTAGCGAAATGTTTATTCGACATCCTTACTGTATAATATTGCCTAAGAGATCTTCGGATAGGCCTGTGTCTAATCCTACCTACCTACCAGTGCCAGGCAGGACATATTCACTAATAGGGTGCGTTTCCACCAGAACTGTGGGGGGTAGCTGATCAGTGCAGGAGATAAATCCACCAATAGAATTACTTTATTTTCCCAACCTCACATCCTATTGGTGGATTTTCCTCGCGCACCGCTTAGCTACCTCGCACAGCTCTGATATAAACGCAACTTTATCTATATCTTAGCTTACTTTCATCTTGGATTTACTTTGTCATATTGTATTGAAAGTAAGATAGTTTTAACTATTTCTGAAAAACTATTATGTTTCAGGCAGATTGGGGGATTCGGCTTGCCGTTCTACAGTCTTGGAATCGTGATGGTGCTGACTGTTCCTATAAACTTCTTCTTGCTTATTGATTGTGAAGGTAGGTTCAGAAAATGACTTCGTGTTGTATCTGTGTTGTCATGGTTACATCTGGGGTTCTCTCTTTAATTATCCAGCAGGAAAAAAAAACCATCCAGCGTGAAGAATAACAAACTCACAAAAGAGTGGATATACCCGGCTACACTGGGTATTGAATAAAAATCATGCACACGAAACTACATATGTTTACACTTTATTTATGGGCCAAACAACTTTAATGTCTTTAAACTAAATAAAAATATATAGTTTAAAAAACTAAAAGAAACACTTTAAAAACGCACTCAAAAATATAAAATAATTAAATTGACTTGTATTAGTTACGATATAATGGTTAATTCAAAAAGTGTGGAGCACTTTTTGGTTGTGTGTACTTTTATTTACCCAGTAAAAGAAGCGCTCCACACTTTTTGAATTAACCATTATATCGTAACTAATACAAGTCAATTTAATTATTTTATATTTTTGAGTGCGTTTTTAAAGTGTTTCTTTTAGTTTTTTAAACTATATATTTTTATTTTTTTACTTTTTAGTCTTTTGTTACCAAGTTCAATCTATTGGACTCATCAAGACGAATCATATGAGCCCAAACACGAGGGGTTTACTAGTAGCCACTGCAGAGATCCTCTACCCACCTTCCGGTTGCATCATCAGACCCTCGTCACCAACTCCAATCTATTGTACTCATCAAGACGATTCTTATGAGCCCAAACACGAGGGGTTTACTAGTAGCCAGCGCAGAGATGCCCTACCCACCTTCCGGCTGCATCATCAGATCAGGTGGATGATACCAAATTATTGCATTGTCACCGAGATTACATACACATACAAAGTTTCAAGTCGATACGACAATTAGAAGTAGGTGAAAATTGACTTCTAAGATTTGATTACATTGTTAGTTAGTTAGTTAGTTAGTTAGTTAGTTACAAGTCAAGCTAATAAAAGTGTTTTAAAAACTAAATGTTTTTTTGCAGAATACGTGTCAGGATCAAAAAGTGCGTCGATAGTAAAACTGTTCAAAATCCCTTCGATAATAATCACGGGGTTGGTGATCGTCGTGGTCTCAAACACTTGGGCCTTCCTCGATCCCACTCTAGAGCCACATTTACGGCAATTTGGGCTTTCCACGCAGCAAATCGGACTCATATTTTTGCTATTTTCCAGTCTTTACGGAATATTCAGCCCGATATGGGGATGGGTTGCGGACAGGTGAGGGTTTTGCTACAGTATATAAACATTCATCATCATCAGTCTATGTTAGGCCACTGCTGGCCTCTTCCAAAATACGTCTGGCTCTTCCCATCCAACTACTGCTAGCCGCACGGCGGAAGGCATCGCTCCATCAGTCCCGGCCAGAAGCCGGAGAGCACAAACTACGTTACGTTCTACACTACGTTTGCTAAGTCGCGGTCTCCATTCAAGAACTCGTCTATCCTAACGGTGTTGTGTATAAATATAATAATAATAACGCCTATACAAACACATTCTTACCAAGTTATCAAACCTTTACCTATGACGTTCCTAGTCCAGGCGTAGTGTGGCGCCACTTTGGACCTTAATATATATCTTCACGCTACCTGTGGTTATCGTAAGCTACTGTAAAGTACGCATTCCTACTTGTCGAAGATTCAACATTTGTTTTTTTTTTCAGAGTTCACAACCATTGGTGCATGATGGTATGGGGTCTTTTTCTATCATCAATTGGCTTGCTACTTTTGGGACCTTGCCCTTTCATCTCAGGCCTTACAAAGTAAGTAAGAACTTAATGTATATACTCATACCTTTTTTTTCATAACGAGTTTGGTAGTATTTCTCAAATAATACTGGCCGTCAATAAAAATTATCTACCTCAGCTTTATTTTTTTTTCAAAGGGTGCTGCGCTGGGTCGGTACGTTGAAGTTATAAAATGAATCTTTTTATTTTTGATTTCAGAGATCTCTGGCTCGATTTAGTAGCGTTATCAATTTTAGGGATGTCCGTAGCGCTAACTCTGTTGCCTACATTTCAAGGAGTGCTGACGAGTTCCATGTAAGTTTATTTTTTACTATATCTGGTATAAGTTTGACCTTTTGTAACTTTTACATTTGAGATGAAGACACAGAATTCTGTCTTTTAACTTATTAATTTTATTTTATTTTATTTTATTTTGCATGGAAAACTAACAGCTGTAAAACACTAAATTGGTACAAACATAAAGGAACGAAAAAGCCTTAAGTAGTTTTCGCTTATAGATCGCTAAATGTAAATGTGCATGCAATATTAAACTAATACATATTCTAAATAAACATAATATGTGTGATATGATATAAAATGAGAAAATAAGCAGAAGTTATGGACAACAAACAGTCAAAGCCATATAAAATCACAATATAAATAAATTAATAACAAGTAAGAACAATAACCTAGATATTATAGAATTGCTTATTGATTATAATTTTGAAATTATTTTGCCTCATCGTAAACAAATCAACAAACTCGGAGTATTCAGAGTTGAAGAGATTGACGGTACGAATGAAAAAGGAATTTTGACGATAGTTTGAGGTACATGGTGAGGAGTATAATTTCAGATTGTTTCTGCGAGAAACCGTTCTAAACGGAGTTAAAAGTTGGATTTTGGATGTCAAAAATGGGGAGTCAATCAAGTTTAAAACAATGTTATGAAGAAACGTGAGATCGGCCGCTTCTCTTCTTCTGAAAAGAGGCAACAAGTGGTGGTGTCTACAACTGTCAACATAATCATGATTTGGAATTTTGTGCTTAAAATTGATGAATTTCAGAAACTTTTTTTGAGGTTTTTCCAGAATGTAATATTATTAACTTTTTTGTTAGATTATGAGAATACATATAATTATGGTAAACCAAATGCTTAATCATTTTCTACCAATCAACCACACACGGTAGGTACTTAGTGCCAACTTCAGAAAGCGTGTATGTATGTAGGCGATAGTAGGCGTCAAAGATCATTATGTTTAGACGAGTCTGTAATCCCCACTTGGGTTAAGTAACAAGCTTTCTCGTCCCAGTTATGAAGGCGGGTGTCCCGAAGCTCTGCCGACATACAGCGCAGTGGCAGGCGTGTGGTCGTGCTGCTACTCGCTGGGAGAGGTGCTGGGGCCAGCGCTCGGGGGCGCACTGGCACAGCGCTACGGGTTCCCGTTATGCGCTACATTGTGCGCCGCCGCTTGTTTCACTATGGTAAGTGCCTGTGACGTAGTGGTATGTGCGTAGTCTTCCTGACTGGGATAGGTGCCTAGGCCAGTGCTTGGAGGCGCACTGCCGCAGTGCTACGAATTACTGTTGTGCGCTATGAGTTCCCGTTATGCGCTACACTGTGCGCCGCCGCTTGTTTCACTATGGTAAGTGCTTGTGACGTACAGCGCAGTGGTATGCGCGTGGTCTTGCTGCCTGGGAGAGGTGCCAAGGCCAGCGCTCGAAGGCGTACTGCCACACCGCTACGAGTTACTGCTGTGCGCTACGAGTTCCCGTTGTGTGCTACATTGTGCGCCGCCGCTTGTTTCACTATGGTAAGTGCCTGTGACGTACAGCGCAGTGGCATGTGCGTAGTCTTGCTGCCTGGGAGAGGTGCCAAGGCCAGCGCTTGGAGGAGGCGTATTGCTACAGTGCTACGAGTAACTGTTGTGCGCTACGAGTTCCCGTTATGCGCTACACTGTGCGCCGCCGCTTGTTTTAATAAGGCAAGTGCCTGTGACGTACAGCGCAGTGGCATATGCATATGGTTTTGCTGGCTGGGAGAGATGCTGAGGCCAGCGCTCAGGACTGCCACACCGCAACGAGTTACTGTTTTACACTGTTCGCCGCTGCTTGTTTCACTATGTTTTTGCAAACATTGTTTTCATTCACAGGCCGTAGTAACATTAACATTCTTCTCTCTCCGCGAGTCGTCGAAATGGCTGCAAGAGTCGGAGAGCCAGTCGGACTCCATCCCTTACACCGACTCCACGTGGAACTCCAGCAACTTCTGCCGCACGCGGAGTGCGCCAAATAGTCAATGGGAAACCTCACCGCTGCTTACACCTTGCTCCTGCGTGTATAAGCAAGGTATGTATATACCTACTATGCTACTGGCTGTATCTTCAGGTGGGGATACAGGAGTTCCACTGCCCTCTCACTCACACA